>OX638370.1:85065399-86298723 GCA_951812925.1 Calliopum simillimum | reverse complement strand
TGTGTGCTGACAGCACAAGTTCGTATATTTTCTGTGGACCACCAACAAAAAGAAAAAAGTTAACAGCACGATAAAATGCACAAATAACACCATAGCTGTGAATTTAAGCGCTTTAAACCAAAAGCTAAGCTTACTAAGCTGACTGTCAAAAATTCTAGACACTTGGTATAGCTGACATGTGAGGTAAATGTGCGCGTAGGTGCTATTTTACGCAGTGAGATTTTATTCTTTTTTTTTGTATAATGAAAAGAATTTGTTACCAGAGGTAGACGCAAATATTTTAATTTGTAACAAAACCTAACAAACTGTCAGTTAATTTATTTATCTCAAAAATTTTAATTAAACTTAATAGTTAAATAGAAAAGAAAAAAAAGTTTTTACTTTAACTGTCAAAATATCAGGCAAGACAAACAGTGACAGCCGCTTTAGATAAAATTTGTTTTTTAATTTTAAGATTGACAGCAATAGAGCAAATAAAATACCAAAAATTATTTACCGCTCAAATATTGATAGAGTCAAACATACATATGAATCTAAATGCATGTATGTATATTATATGCATGTTCTTTGTTGCTTACACATTTGCTTATATTTGAACATAAAAATTGCACACTTTTAATGTCTCTTAATCATTATTTACCAAATGGACACTCTGTTTTATGTACCACGTTAAGATGTATTCAAACTGAAAGCCAAGTGCACACCTTGACATACTTACGTGTCTGCAAAAAGGTTTATTATGCAGAGGGACAAACGTCAAGATGTGTTATGAGTAGAGTACCACACGATGCAAAAAAATGTTTGTAGCAAAAACTTTTCTAAAGAAATTTGCTTAGATATAGCAAAAACAAATAATTTTGTCACCATATATGTATTTGTAGCAGGAAGGAAAAACTACTTAAGTTGATGTTCGATAAAAAAGCAGAGCAACATAAATTCTATAAAAAACAAAATTTAAACTGCTATGCTTTCTAATCAAAAATCGACTTAAGCAGTTTTTCCTTCCTGCCACAAATATATTTTATAGCTTAAGCAAAACAAAAAAAAAATATGCAGAATAAATCATTTATTTCAAGGCAGCCTTTAATGACAATAGCACACTTTCATAAAGCAATTAAAACTAAGCTAAATTGTCCGTAACATGCAGCTCGTAAAAAGCATCGGAGTTGGTGCAGCGGCTTTTAAGAAAAAATTATATCAACCATGACGTATGAGAGACATTTTATTGCATAAATAAAAAAATAGATAGACAATATATTTTAAAAATCATAAAGCAACGTTGATGATTTTCAGAGCATGCGCTATTTTCACTTTAAATCACTTCTCAATATTATTAAGAAATATAAACAACAAAATTAATATAAAATTAGTAAAATTTCATTAATTTTCGGCACAATTTTCGCAAAATTTATGTTTCGGGAACTGACAACAGCTAAAATATGGAAACACCATAATAAAAATTGACATTTTTAAGCACAAACGTACTCACAACGTTTTGATGTACAAGTGCTGTTTGTTTTATTTACAACGAGTTAAGAAAATCAATTTAGCGAGCCTTTTTTTCAGCGATTGATAAATTATGGGGTATCCAACGAGAACATTTTTTACATTTTACAAGTGTTCATGCAAAATCAAATATATTGAAGTGGAACTATGTAATGTGCAAGGATGCTTCTATCTCACAACATGTCACATGACGATCTTTCATTATCAGTTCATGCACTGCATCGATGTTTTATGGCACAACAACCGATTTTGGACGAACTTCACGGAATTCGTCGGCGACCGCACTACGACAACGATTGAATTCACTATACCAGCGATATAATGTAGTTTTTGATGGTGTTTTTTTTCCATAAAAACAATTGAGTTCATCGACACATTCTTGTTGAGATAGTTGTGGAAAATAATCCAACGAAAACCTTCTCTTGAAATTTTAATTTTTTGGCCAAATTGATTTTCTTAACTCACTATAAACAAAACAAATAGCACTTGTACATCAAAACGTTGTGAGTACGTTTATGCTAAAAAATGTCAAACTTTACTATTGTGTTGCCAGATTTTAGCTATTGATATCACTCTACGTAACAATAGCGGAAATCTTAAATTATTTCCAAAATAACAAGAGTTAAAACGAAAGACTTAAGATGCGAACTTGAAATAAAAGTCACGCAATATTAATTTTAAACTTTGAAAAAAATTTGGCAAATATTACTAATAAAACATTACTGGTGTAACAATTCTTTGTTGTTGTTGCTGTATTTGCTTAAAACATATATGTAATAACACATCAAAAGCACAGAAACTTAACGTCTGCTTGCACGTTTTTGCATAAAACACACATGCACATACAAAGCATAAACATGTGTTGGGCGCCGCTGTCCTTCGTTGGAATTAAATTTTTTATATATGTGCTGCTCCTTTGCATTTGTAATTAAAGTAAACATTTTTTTTTGCTGTTCCTTTAGCATCTACCAACGTTTGCTTGGAGCACACCCTTTAATGCGCCATCAATTTTCTGTAATTTTTTTTACTTATTTGTAGTTGTTGTTGTGCAATAAGTGCATTTTACCTTGACGGTTTACAATATCATTTTGCTTAGTTGAAGCTTAAAAAAAGATTTACAGCATTTTGTTGCTATGGCTATAAATGTCACAAGCGTTATGCCAATGGTGACAACTTTATTTCCTCTTTCGTATATCAATATTTTGTGCTTAGTTTTCCACATAAGTTCCTTGTAGGATTGGACAGGTCTGGTCTAAGAAAATCTCACATGTTCTATTTCTATATCATGTTTTAGCGGCTATATATTAAACAAAAGATTTTAATTAACAATTCAATATATAAATGATATACTATGGCACAAAAGTCATAAATTATATCGAGATCCTAGTAATCCTTCATTTAAGGTGCAGAAAACGCTATTTTCAGACATATACCATACATTCAGTTAAGTTAAATTTTGCCAGCGGAATTAAATAGCCTTGATCTTTCTCTTTAAAATATATTTATAATTTTTTCAATATATACGGTGCACCTTTCCGAATATTCTCAAGTAAAGTTCAGAGAAATCGTGTGTGGGAAATGGCGACAGAATGGGTTTAAATGTCCAAGCCACTCATTAGGCCACATTGATGCTCCTAAAATTCTGAAAAAATTCAAGCAATTTCCCTGATGTAAAATAAAATCGACTTTGTTTATGGTGATTTTTAACTTAAGCCCTCCATGCATTCCAAAAAATGAAAAACGTTATATTTCGCATATCGCCAAAATCCACTTTTTTTATCCAAAATTTTGCGTTATTTGTTTTTTGCTAGGAAAGGGGGTCTTAATTTAAGAAAAACATCATACACAAAGTCGATTTATTTTTCATCAAGAAATTTGCTTGAATTTGTCCGGAATTTTAAGACCTGTTATGTGGGCGAAATGAGCGACTTAGACATTTTAACCCATTCTGTCACCACGTCCCACATCCAAATTTTCTGAACTTTATTTGAGAATAATCGGAAGGGTGCCCCGTAACATATCTACTAATTCCCCAATATGTGCTGTCCCGTATATTATCCTGGCAGCCCCTCATGTCGAAATTTTCTTGTACACTTATTGAGAATTATATTTTACACGGTTAGGAATATATTCCACCACATTTGGTTATAGAATATGAAAAAAATTTTTTTTTCTTAAAACCTGGGATGATTAATTTCTGATATGCCCATATATATTAAATGCTTGTAAGTGTTTTAGCAAAATATTCTAAATAAAAGCTACTGAAAGCTGTAACGTACACAATTAATTTCCTTAAAGGATACGCTTTGAAAAAATTTAAAATGTTCCAAAAATCTTTTAACATTCATATAAACTTACTCTTCATTTTGATCGGCAGCAGAAATTCCGCCATCCGTACGATGTTGCTGCACCACACCATGAGCATCAATTTCATTGAAAGTAAAACTGATGTCATGCGGATCCTTGAAGGGTTTCATACTACGCGGCAGACTGCGATTGCGTATGCTTAAGTTAAGGAATTGCAAATCACTCTCATTCAATTGTAGCTCACCAGAAACACCAGCTATTGTTGAGTTTGTGGATGGTGTGTTATTATGAGTTAAAACTTTTTTCTTTGGCGGCAACGCGGGTTTCACTTCCTCCTCCAGCTGCTCGGGCGTCGAAGGTGCGCTGGGAAAATGATGTTGAAAATTTGGTTGGCTTGCTATATCCGGCATATCATTGCATTGCTGCTGTTCGACATACATATTAAAATAGTTTGATATATGTTCAGCCGAGCTAGCGCTGTTTTGTGCATAATCCTTAAAACGTCGACCTAAGACTAAGTCACCTAAATGATCTTCATCGATGCCAAAAAGAAATGGATCATCGAGCACAGTAAATTTGGCATTTGTTTTGGTCAACTCGGTTGGATTTATTTGCGACTCTTCCAAGCCTTGTTGCTGTTGGTGCTGCGTAAGCTGGCGTAACGTTTCCAAAGGATAACGCATTAACTTGCTCTTACCCTTTTTACTGCAACGCAGTGAACGTAACAATTTTTTACTTTTTCTTTCGGTACTTGCTGCTGTGGAGGGAAAAAGCGCCACTGGCGGTTGTTCCACTCCAACGCCGTGTACCGCCTTTTTCTTGCTCCCATGACACTTTTTATTATTCGTATCAGATTTTTTAGCCTTAAGCTGCTTATCAGTGCAATCTTTTGCTGTTGCTACTGTTGTTATTGGTTGCACTGCCTCATTAACATTGCAATTGCCATTGATTTTACCATTGCCAATATTATTATGGTCATCATTATCATTGCAGCAATCATCAGCATCTGCAGCGTCGTCATTATCGTTATCATCATTTTCATCGTCATCGTCATCCAAATGATCATCATCTTCGATAAAATCTTCAACAATATCGTAATCATTGTTGTTGTTGTCATTTTCATTGCTACCCATAATTTTTGCATTGTTGCCACCGTCGCCACCGTTGGTCGATAGGGCCAATCGTTGTGCTGCCGCTTTACTATAAACCTGTCGATAATATTTCTGCTGATCCCCATATAAAAAACAGACGCGCCACCATTGTTTGCATGCCAGCAAATTGGCGGTACGCGGCACCGCCGGCGCAGTTGTCGTCGCAGTCGCCGTTGCCATTGGCTCAATTGCTATTGCTACTGCTGTGGTTGTTTTCGTTGATGACATGTTGTTGTAAGTTGCTGTTTTTTCGTTGCCGTTGTACTTAAATTTAAAATAAATTTTCTGCCTTTGCTGGCCGCTTTTTGTTTTTGTGTGTTGCGGTGCCAAGTTATTGTGAACTTGGCTTTATTAACTTTAACATTTTAGCCTGAATATTTTTTCTTCTTCACCTTTTTGTTTGTTGCTTGTCTTGCTCTGCGTTGTAAATTGTTAATCACTTGTTGTTGTTTTTGTTGTGGTTTCTGTTGCCTAGATAAATTATAACTTTGTTAAAAATTTTACATGGAAAATTTACAAAAATTTTTTTGTTTTTTGCCACATTTTTCTGTTAAGACGTTTGCTGGAAACTTAAGTTTCTAAAATTATTTGCTAGCTTTTTATAATAAGGTTGAAACGGCTTGAAGTAGCTATTAAAAACTCTTCAATTTCGTTAAAAAGTCACCAAAAGTTTTAAAACCAATGCAAAAATACTCAAAATAATAAAAAATCTGTAGTTAGCCAAGAGGAAATATATTATGTGCTTCTTACGAAAGCACTTCTGAAGCACTTGTTTTTATAGAAATTTAGTAGCTCTTAAAAAATGAAAAATATTGTGTGCTTCTTAAGAAAGCACTTCTGAAGCACTTGTTCCCATAGAAATTTAGAAGCTCTTGCAAAATAAGTTTTTGTAAGGCTGCAGTAAGCATTCGATTATCAAATTCTGCTTGGAGAGACATGTTTGTTTTCATATTTGAGTAGCATTCTCAAAAATAAGGGAAGAGAGAGAGCAAAAAAAAAAATTGTTTAATATACAAATTACTTATGTAGACACATTACACTTGTTTGTAAATTATATGTCTGTATGCCCGGGTTCGATTCCCATCCCGTACATTTTTTTTATTTAATTTTTATTTTTACTTTTTATTCCTTTTTCTAATTTTACTTGTTTATTTTCCTTTACCTACACAAAGTAAGACTGCGGAAAGCATTCAAATATCAAATTCTGTTTGAACACACATATTCTTAACTAGCTGTTTTACCCGGCGTTGCTCGGTTTTGGTTTTAGTTTTTTCTGTGTAATTCGCAGAAAAAAACAACAATTTGCTTTATATCACTTATTCCACAAATACTTATTATTAACAAAAATATGTTTTAAGCAAGAAAGCACTAACAAAAGCTTAGTAATAAGGATAACTATTTTTATAAAATAATGTTTCAAAAACATATGCTCCTATTTATTTATTTTAATTACTTCTTTAAAATTGTTACCTCTGAGATATTGGTAAAAGTCCAAAAATATCGGAAAACATCTTAAATGTCGATAATCATCCAAAAGTATAAAAAAACACCTTAAAAACTAAAAGTCCAAATGTATCGAAATTTTTTGAAATACATTGAAGCAATCGGCAGAAGTCCAAAAATATCGAAAAATATCCAATATATCGGTGAAATTTCCAAAGTATCGAAAAATATTGAAATAAGTACATCGAAGAAGTTGGAAAAAATTCAAAAATTAAAAAAAATTTTTAAATATCGGTAAAAGTCTCAAAGTACCGTAAACATTTAAAATAACAATAAAAGTCCAAAAGGATTGAAGAATATTGAAATACATTGAGGAAATCGTTAAAATAGCTGAAGTATCGAAAAACATCTTAAATATTGTTAAAAGTCCAAAAGTATCAAAATATTTCCAAAAAATCGGTAAAATACCAAGTGTCGGAAAACATTGGAATACATTTCAGGTATCCCAGGAAACTATCAATTAAAGATTTTTCCTCTAATATGCCTAGATATTCTTCGTTTTACCTATGAAGCCGTCGGGGGGTCCCAGAAAACTATCAAATAAGGTTTGTTGGTATTCCGGCATAGATATTTTTTCTCTAGTATATCTAGATATTCTTCGTTTTGACTGCGAAGGCTTTGCATTACTTTCGGAAAACTTCGTGTATAGCTCAAAGCCTTTCCATAACTGAGATACACTCAGTGCCAAATTTTTTGTGCAATTGGTCGAATAGTTTCTGAGTGATAATGCTTTAAACATATACACACACAATCATTTTTCATACAAGGTTCTACCTCTTTTCGCCCTTTTAAAGGAAAACTTTAGAAATAGAGACTATCTTACGTCCTTCTTAAGTTCTGAATCTATCTTCAAACCAAATTTCATCTAAATCCGTTCAGCGGTTTAGGCGTGAAAAGGTAACAGACAGACAGCCAGACAGACAGAGTTACTTTTGCATTTATAATATTAGAATGATTATACAAATTTTATACCTTTTAATCAGCGGTCTAGACATCTGACAAGTTTGTAATTGTAAGTACAAATAATATGTTTCTATCTAAGACACGAACGGTCCTTAGTTCTTATCATACTTTGACTCCTTTTTTTATTGAAAAGACGCTTACCGCCTCATTACAAATAAGCGCTTCAGAAAGCCTTTTCCTTAAGGCTGCGGTTAGCTTCAGAGCGATTTCAATGTTAAAAGTAAAGATAAGTTTTTCCGGACCCTTTGACCTTTCATCAAATATTTTTAATCTTTCATTAAATTGATTTAGTACATTTATTGGAATTTTATTAATCCCATCTTTATTTTGATTTATACCTACACGATATCAAACTAAAAGCAGAGTAATGGAAGGCATAACGTAAACTTTGGTTTTCATAAAAAGTTCGATCTCTGGAGGCTTCGGCAACTTTGTGTATAACGAAAATTTGAGTTATCCTCCCCTGTCTTTAGGTCTTCGTATGTGGGCATAAGTTTTTCTACTTAAATTCATGTAGGTCAAGTTTTTTGTAAGCGCGACTTAAAAGTATGTAATTCTGGTGCCGGATTTAACATCAAACCATACATCTAGATTCTAGAATAACTGTTTTTATTTTTATATGTTGTTTTAATTTTAAAGTGTTTTTTTCGTTTTATATGGAAATTATAGTTTAGTCTTCAAAATTAGATTTCTCAAAAACGACATGACGGATAACTTTAATTTGTTTTTCCAGTATTCAGAAAACCTCAAACAAAAACTACATATATGCAAGAATTTCAACTGAGCATGCCTATTTGGATCGAACGTGCTATTTCACCGCCATGTATACTATATGTATTACTAACTTCAGCATAAAACGCATTCTGACACACCGACTTAGCTACAGCAATTCAATCAAATCGAAGCCAATCATCATTATCATCATATAAAAGACTGACAGGCAGAGACTTTGAAAGCCTTCACATGCGATTGAATTTGAAATTGAAACTTGACGTCGGCATAACTTTTTTTGCAATGTAACACAAGTTATATTGCATTGAAAATTGCATAATATTGCAGTTTTTATTGAACTCACAATGGAATTTATGTATCTGATGCTACAGGGTAATAAAGTAAAAGTTGTGTGGCTCAAATTTCTTAAGGCGGCGCTCTGGTTTATGCTTTAAGGCAGACATGCTCAACGGGAGAAAATATTTCAAAAATTGGAACGCGTATAAAAGTACTGCTCTCTTGCGAAATTTAAATAAGATATGAAATTTGCTTCTACAATTTTTTCAAATCATTTATACAGACTTGGCTTTGTATTGGACGGCGTGATCATAAGCTTTTAATTTTTCCGCTTTCGAGGATAACTTGCGTGCGCATGTCTGCTTCAAAGCATATAACGATTTTCACAAAAAACTTCTCATCAAAATCTTAGCATTTCATCAGTCAGATTCAAAAATATGAAACAATTTCAAAATAACAATTAGTCATAATCGATAAAATGGGCCTAGCAAAAATTTCATCCAAGCAAATGGGGTGCTGGCAAAGATAAAAAAAAAAAAACAAAAAATACACATTCTTGTGTTAAATCGATGAATTTAACTATACGATCCCTTAACTTAACTTAACTCTCTTAGCTCTCTAAAACACCCACATGTGGGTCATTTTGACCCTTTTCTTAAAAAGATACAAAAATGACACCTAAAACAGGGGAATATTGAGTCAGAATGTACCACAAAAATATTTATTATAAAATTTCAATGTTAGTTGCTGAATATTTAAAAGCCAAAATTTTATCGCGAAGCCCAAAAAATCGTTAAAATCAATTAGGACTTCTAACAATCAATATTTTCCAAATTTAACCTCACAGTAAAAGTTTACAACTACAATTGGGATAAATTTCTTTGCAACAAGATCAAAACGAAATCATTCAAGGATAATTTTCCTAGAACACATACACCCATTGTATCCTTTTTTAAGGGTCTTTTTGACCCCTTTTTCTAAAAACTGGGCTACGATGGGTTAAAGAATTCTGGCAAAATATTCAACGAAAAATTTCATTAGGAAATACCAAAAACGAAAAATTCTTAAAACTTAAGGAAAGCGCGGCAGAGATGTAATAAATATGCAATGTGAAAAATCCTAATTGATTCTAACTATTTTTTTGGGTTTCGGGACAAAATTTCGACTTTTAAGTGTTGAGCAATTAGTAGTGAAATTTTATAGCAAATATTTCTGTAGTACATACTGGCTCAATATTCCCCTGTTTTAGGAGTAATTTTTGTATCTTTTTAAGAAAATGGCAAAAATTACCCACATGTGGGGGTTGTACAGGGTTAAAATTTTATACGAAAATATTCCCCGCAGTATCCTGCATAATTTTGCTGGAAACATTATACACCTCAGATGTAAGGATCATATAGTTAAAATAATCAATTTACCACAAGAATGAGGTACTTTTTTTTTTCGTGTACAGTGGATTAAAAACTTCAAAAATCGTTTAAAAAAAAATCTGAAGTGCTGGAGAAAAACGACAGCGCACATTTATTTTTTTTAACCCTATTTTAAAAATTTTTTGGATTTTCTTATGTGTTTTAAAAAAACTTTGAAATTGTCGAACAGTGTTATAAACAGTTTTTGCTGCCAGTGCGGGAAAAAGAAGGAAAGAAGAAAAAGCTTTAAAAGTTTCTCGTTTGAATATTTTCAGAAAAAAGAAAAACATTACAAGAACATAGCAAAATGCATAGAGAAAACAAAAAAAAAAAAAAAAAAAAAATTATCGGAAGGCTGGTCTTTATTACGTTTCTTTGATAACAACATCAAATCTTCAGACGAATTTGCCGACATTGGAAATAACTTGACCAGCATGTTTTATTTAGCCATCTGCATAGATTACACGAGAATCACAGCAAAATATTAAATGCAGCACATGCAAAAGTTCTAATTTTTACTGTTTTTCCCTGGTGAGGTATCGGCCTGCTCTTTGTAAATCGTTTACTTTAAACTTTTCTTGCATAACAACGGAAAAAGAATAAAAAATAGAACTCTTGCATATACAGAAGGCTAAATAAATCGTACTTGTCGAGTTCTTTCGGATGTTGGCAAATCCGTCTGAAGATTGATGTGGTTATCAATGAAATGTAACAAAGTCCAGCCTTCCCATAAATATATATATTTTTTTTTTCTTTTTCTATGCATTTTGCTTTATTTTCGGTATGTTGGTGTTTTTCACTAAGAAACATGGAGCACGAACCACCAATGATATTTGGCACATGCTTGGATGGTAGCTAATAAAACAAAATCAATCAGCATCTACTGCCTTTCTGCTTCTTTCTGGCAAATGCAGCAAAAATGCATTAAAAGCGCATACTGAAGACTATGAAGTAAATAAATTTCAAACTTTTACACTTGATGGAATTCACGTTCACTAGAACAAGCAACACCAACAACAACAATATCATGAGCAGTTCATAAACAACAACAAACTTCACACCATCAGCAGTACGATCAGTAAAAGCAATTGACTATGATGGGCAGCATCATCATTATCATCATCATCGTCGTCGTCACTGTAAACTATTTTGATGATGATGTTGCTTTTGATGCATCGATAGATCGACCATGATCATCATGATCTGCATTTAAATGCAAAAGTGCAAGGAAATAAAAACAAACAACCGCTCTTCAGAACACGACAAAAGGCATCAGAAGTCAGACAGCTACAGTTTTTCATTTTCATTTGGTGAGGAGCTCTTTGTTGTTATAGTACAGTGGTGCAAAGTTATATTTTTTTATACATATTTATGAGAATTGTTAAGAAGTTGTGGAAAACTATAAAAATTTTTTGAAAAAAAGTTTTAAACTAAACTAAACTTTACTCAATAAGATACAAAGGTAAAAAATTCGACCAAACTGAATAGGTATCTGTTGAAAAAATTGTTGAAATGGAACGAAAATACCTGTTTTTTATTCAAATTTTTTCTTTTTAAGTCAAATTTTCAAACTTGAATTTTTCATAAACAAGAGCCAAACCATAAAAATGACTATGAAATCAGCGTGCCCGAATTATGTTTGCTATATGGGTCTCATCAATGTTACAATAGAAAAAAAAATTGCTTCGATTCGAGCACAGTGTTTTCATTTGGGTGGCTCTTAACCAATAGGAAAAACCCAAATATAGTATATTATTTTGCTGAGTTATCGTCTGAAACCACTGTATTCGCTGAATTAATGGCTCCAGCCAGCCAGCATTCAGACAAGCGACTACCTCGATGGATTGTTTTTTTAAGATTGCCTAGATGATTGACTTTATACGAGTGTACACGCTAGCTATAGCAGCAAGTAACCCTAGCGAGAAAAAAACCATGAGCCGATCATGAGTTGATGCCGGCCACCGTATAAAATACGGAATCAAATTTAACATCTTCAGAGTGAAGTTAAGTTTGCGGCCGCCAATGTGTGGAACCTTTTAAGAACATCATAGAATGATGTTTTTTATTATTATTGCTGTTATTGTTGTCATTGGTTACATGTTTAAGTTTGACAATTGTTCGAACTATACCAATTCTACCTTAAGGTTCGACAAGGTTTGCTATTTTAAAAACTGTACCAAAAAACACCATCAAATATTTTAATGTAAACTATGCTAATCAATGCGTTTAATTGAAATTAAAATATGAAAAGTAGTTAAGCAATGCAATAGATTATATGATATAAAAAAGACAGAATTAGAAACAGTAAATCAAATACAAATTTTGGTATATGCAAGAATTTTAACATCGAAAAAATATTACGGTAAACAAATAAACATTGAAGCAAAAAATAGTAACTACAGGTGTTTGATGAGAAAGAATTGAAAATACCAAAAAATATAAAAAACCTTAAAATATTTAACCTGTTGAGGATCAGTGGCTTTACAACAATAAAAACTAATTGCAACAGACATAAACAGAATGGAGGAGTCAATGGTATAGACACAATCTGGTATTGGCCAATAGACTGGGAGTTTAAAAAATTTAAGTTTCTTAAATTTTTACAATATAGGATTTATGTTCATCATATAAACGTTGAAGGAGAAATAATAAAATTTTTAAGGATAGTTAGTTCGTAAATCTTTAGTGCAGTGGGAACATAAGCCTTAGGGTCGATATAAAAACTTTTTCTCTTTAACAAGCGTTGTAAGAAACAATTATAATTTACTAGCTACCAACAAATCAGGTGGTTTTTGTGGTGTGAGTTTACTGTTCTGTGTTTTTCAGTAAAAACAACAACATTACAAAAACAAGGATATTAAATATGCTATATTTTTAGTTTAAATGGTTTCCGGGAAAATCGTAGTTTTTAGTTATGAGCATTTTTGTATTTTAACTTTTTTTTTTTCGTATGAAATCCTATATAAAATAAATTTAGGTTATGACTTCTAAAATAGCTCGAAGGCCTTCAAATTTCAAGCCAAATTTGGCACAAGGTGAAACCAAATGTATAGATTTCAAAAAACGCTGTCCCGTAAAAAGTTCGTAAGTTGAGTTACCAACTTTTACGTTGGATGTATCGACATGTAAATTTTTTTTTTGTAGAAATTGCGAGGTCACCGAAATTAGAACGCATCAAACTATTTTGTTCTTGAAAATACAAGTATCCAATAACAAAATTCGCGTTGATATTTTTTATGAGTAGGTCGACGACAGATATCTATTGAAAACAGATAAAATGCAGACCCTTTTTTGAGACTTGTTAGCTCAACTTAGAATATTTAGTCTGAAACGTACTTATTATTAATTTAGCAGTTATAAAATTTATCTTTTTAATTTTAAATATTCATATTTTTTAGTAGGTTAGGTTAGGGTGGCGATAATTGCGTGATCAAAAACCTCACATAGATCAGCTAGGTCCATAGCGTTATTTAGTAAGACACTAATAATTATTCCCTACACCCAGGAGGGGCGTGGCAGATATAGAAAAGTGTATATATTCTTGATCAGCGTTACCTCCTGAGTCGATATAGCCATGTCCGTTTGTCTGTTTGGCTGGCTGGGTGGCTGGCTGTGTGTTGAAATACACTTTTTGGGAAAACTGAGCAAGATAATTCAATGAAATTTAGTACACTGCCTCCGTCATCAAAGATAGCTCGGAGAATTGAAAATGAGCGAAATCGGATAACGGACACGCCTACCGCCCATACAAAAAATATATTCAAAATGCAATTTTAGGAGTATTTTTCACGACAATGCAACCAAAATACGCATAAATACTAAGAATTGTAAGCGCAAGCTCTGGAAAAAAACTGAATGAATTTGGGCAAGAGGGCGTGGCACCTCCCATATAAGCAAAAGCTTCAAAACACTATACTGAAAGCGTTTTTTGAGATATTCAAACCAAATTTGACTCAGACACTAAGAATCATAAATGAAAGCTCTCAAAAAAATTTGGGTGAAATCAGACAAGGGGGCGTGGCAAATCCCATATAAGCAAAGGTTTCAAAATGCTATACTGAAAGAGTTTTTTGAGATAATCCAACCAAACTTCACTCAAATACTAAAAACTATAAATGCACTATAAGCAAAAGCTTAAAACGCTATACTGAAAACGCTTTTCATTTAGACACTTAAAACTATAAGTGCAAGCTCTGAACAAAAACTGGGCAAACTCGGACAAGAGAGCGTAGCACCTCCCATATGAGCAAAATTATAAAAATACTGCAGTGTAGGGTATTTAATGTTTGGCCATGCCAAATTTTACACCCTTACTAGTTTTTTATTTATTTCTATCAATTTGCTTGACAAACTGACAGCAAAAATAACACTTGGCTGTATCCATGACTTTTACTAGTTGATGTCGACATGTAACAGACAATGTTATGCAGCGGTGAACTTATCGACTTTTATCAGAGAATATCACCGATTCGGAACATTTTAGAGAAATTTGAATGACATTGTTCGACAGAGAATGCTAACTTTCTAACATTCTGATTATGATTCATCGATGAGAAAATCATTTCGGAAAAGTTCATGTAGAGTGCGCTATGTTCGAATATATCATAATGGATGATGTCGCTCAAAAACGCCACCGGGAAGATTCTTAAACAAAAGTTTTGAATAGTGTCAGAAGCTTACGAGAATTTTTTCTTTTTAATTTTGCCAGTACTTTTTTATCATCGGGTCAAATTTTGAAATGTTTACTCTAGTGAGCATGTCTGCAATACGTCATAAGAATGTCATGATAATGAATGCTAGTTCAAGATGGGCAATGCCATTCTGTGAATTGGCTAACGTTTTGCCAAAGTTTAAAAAGCTTAGATTTGTTTTCACAGAAAGTTAATCTAAGGGCGTAAAATTTTAAATCCTGAATCTGAATCCGGAATCCGTTTATTTCCAGAACGTCAAAGAAAAAATATTTCAAGGTCATATGGAGGTCATGTGTCACCAATATTTTCCAAATCCATCCAGGGGTTCCCAACTTAAAGCGGTTTTCAAAGAAGATATATCCGGATTTTCCGATGGCTATATCTCCGAAACTAGGTCCGAGATTCCCTTTTTGATCACATATTCTTTTTAAGGACTAAGAACTCAATGATAAAAAATTAGTTTCAGAATTCTAACGAATTTATCACCAAACAACACATGAACCCCATTTTGACCTCCATATGACCTTGAAATCTTTTTTTTCAGACGTTGTGGAAAAAACGGACCCAGGGTTCGGATTCAGGACGTCAAAGTCCCTAGGAAACACATAGTCTGATCAAAACGCCATGACATTTTTTTTTTTTGTAAACCTGTGTAATAAGTTGAAAAAATGAAATCGCTCAAATAACAACCTTCTGAGTAGATGCACACTTTGTCGCGTTTTACAGCATTTGCAATCGTTGCTCCCAAAACAACAGGGTGGCTTATTGTCAACTGAGTTCTTTATCTATCTTCAACGTAAATTTCAAAGCACAATAACAGTTAACGCCATTTGACATTGCTTTTGCTTTTTTTCTTGAAACTCTAAAGAATTTTTGCTCAAAAATTTATACCTTCTCCTATTTTCTACTAATTAGCATCATCCAGCAAAAACAAAAACAAACACGAAAAAGTCACCTGCTGCACCTAACAAAACCAAGTTCAAGTTTCATTCAAAGAGTAACTAGTATGCCATTAACATTGTTGTAGTTAACTTTTAGTAGCAGAACACATACAAATTTATTGCAACTCATCCTGCATTAGGCGCAAATAGCGCTACATGAAATAACAGAAAAAAAAACAACATTAATAAAGTAAAATGGTCTAAAAAAAAAGTAAGGAAAATCTACTCCACATAGTAGTTAAGCTGCATTTTCACGTCGATGCCCTTGTCAGATAATAATAACTTCATCATCATCCTTAGAACAACGTCGTCGTCGTCGTCATGTGTAACATCATTGTCAGGAAAAAAGTAGTCACTTTAAAGTGGTAGAAGAAAAAAAAGAAAACGCCATTGCATTGCGTAGACAACTTGGGCTGTGGTTGCAGACCTTACGTGGCTTTTAGCTAGTGCCATTGGATATTTAGGCACCATTAGAGTTAAAGGCTCAAGAACTTTTATTTTTTTTTTTGCTTTTTGTATTATTTTACAAAGTAGGCTTTTAAAAGTATATTTACTAAATAGCACATGAACTAAGCATAACTTCAAAGCTGAGCTTAAGGCAGGAAAAGTAAGTAGTTAAGATCTTAGGAATGTTAAAATTGAACATTGTGGTCATAATCTGTTCAAGCGTGGATTTTTCAATTCTCAGTAACTTTCATGTTGAAGAGTAAATCAGGGATTAAAATAGAAGGATCTTCTTCATACTTTCGGATCTTAATCAAAAGTTTATCCTTATCCCTTAAAAGGGATTTTAGTCAAAAACTCGGATCCTCAAAATCAGTATTTATTTCAATTTCTCAACTAAATCATCAGTTTTGAGAAATTTTTTTTATAAATTATCAATAATATTCGAATACGTAGAAAATCGATGTGCGAAATATTGACGAAAAATTGATCAAAATAATTGAGCCTTTTCTGCGAGTTGTGTATTCTTTTGTAGGGCATCGTCCAATAATAATTTTAGAACATTTTAAAAGTTTTCAGGAATGGTCACCTCGATCGGCACTCTTGGGTCGTCTTCAATTCAGCCTCTGCATTGTTTAGAGAGGTTTTGTCACTTGTAAACCATAGTTTTATTCGGACAATTCCCTTGGCTTCCACAGCCATTTAGCGCAAAACAAATCTACTACAAAATGTCTGTTTTTTATCCACCTTTCTGTAAAAAAAAATTAAAAAAAAAAATATTATTTTGAGATAACCAACTTTTAAGATTTTTCAAAAAATGGCCGACAAAATTTTCAAAATTTTCCAACTAAAAAAATGGAAATTAAAATAACGAATCCGAAACCAAAAATTAAAAATAAATCATTTTTGACTTAGAAAAAAAAAATTGCATCGATTTTTCGCAAAAACACCACTTGGACACTCTGAAGTTCCATGCCCTTTACTTGGTAAAAATTTTTTTTTCGCAAAACTAATAATGAGAGTTCTCCATACTGAGCACTTAGAAAAGCCTGTGAATTTTTATAAAAATCTGAGAACCCAACTTGAGATGATCATGGCCATATATCAAAGTTTCCAAAAAATGGTTTATTTGTTGAGAAATTTTTTAAAAAACTCCAAAATTGCTATAATGAAAACTAAAGTTTTTAGAAAATCAACCCTTAGATTTGATAATATTTTTGATGTTTCATTTTAAAAAAAAAATTTCGATAAATCTATGCCACGATTTAAAATTGTGCATCAATATCTATTTGCTTCCATAAAATTAATTGATAAAATTTTTTTGTATTTTTTGTAGAATTGTTGCACAGTACAAGTGCTCGGGTCTTAGGAATTGATGAATTTTTTTCTTGGATATAAGTACATAAATATTATTGTACGTGTATGTAGTTAATCTCATTTCAAAACCATAGCTAAACTACCATACTTCCTCAACTGTGAGTATAACATTTTATACCACCGACAAGTTTTAATCCAATTTTAATTGAAATGTAATAAAACAACAGCTTTCAACGCTTATTATTTCCGGCTGAAAAGGCATGCCACCAGCACACAGATCAAAATAAGAAAAATTTTAAAGAGATTTTTTCTAGCAACTCTATACAACAATGTTGTCAGACTGACATATAATAATAAAACTTCAGTCACACGCAAGCGCGCATGCGATGGCAGCAATTGTCAGTGAAAAGTAAAGTAAAACTGACAGCAAAAGAAGGCAATATCAAGAAAAAACCTTTTTTATTTACTTCATCACAGCACAATTTCTACTTATATTAGAAAATGAATAAATTAGTATTTTCTTGTTAATGGGTGCTTCCATCACGAGTGAATATTCTGCGGCTCATCTAATTTTTCATATTTTTTATAACAATATATTATTGATTTATGATCAAAACTAAACATTTAGGTTGTTTCTAGTATGACACTGAAAATAAGCACGATCCCAAAGATATTTCCTACAAAAATTTAACTTTAAAGTGCCAAAAGCTCAGCCTCCTGGCATGTCTCTTTTGCGAAAATAAAGTTTTATACTTAATAAAACTCAATTTCGAAGTGTAATTAATAGTGGTTTAATGTTACTTTTAAATTTTACAAAAATAACCGTTATTGAATTTTGTCATTCGACTTTCAACTCAGTCTCCTGGTACATTAAAACATCTAAAAACGTTGATGAATTTGCATACCTGTTGCTGTTTAAATGCTGAGAATGAACGAAGTAAAAATATCTTATAATCGCTTTCGTTTGTCTCGGGTTGTAGATATTTTAGTGGATACGCCGAGTCTTGTGCATGAAATTGTGTTGCGAACAGTTAAATCTTCAGTTTCCTGGCAGGTATTTTCGTTAAAAAGATATTTCGTTTTAAATTTTTATTAGATACATTTAAAGGTTATAAATTCATTGTATTCTAAAGTTAAACTCCGTAATTTCGTCGTCAGTCATTGTGTTGACGATTTATTGATTGAAAAGTGAAGAAAGCTCAGCCTCCTGGCCTCAGTTTCCAGGAGAACTTAAAAATCTAATTTCCGTTTTTTAGTACATAGTAAAAATAATTAGGTTTTAATAAACAGCGCTCAATAAGATTCTTTTACTTAGGTGCTCAGCCTCATAAGCTCTTTTTTTTTTTTTTTTAAAAGCCCATTTTGTCTGAAGTCAGATATAAAAAAAATTTGTGCCAAAAATAACGCATTCTTCTTATGAATATATTTTTTTAATCAACATCTATGTGGCATATGATACAATGGAGCATATACCTGAATATCAGATCAAAGTGAGCTCACGTCTTCACATACTTATGTACATGAAATATTTTGATATGAACTTCCGGTACTTTCTTGAGTGAAAATGCCTGCTTTTGTATAGTACCGTTTATTTTTTGTTAAAAATAAAAAATGATCGTCAATGAAGACCCTTCTTTGTAAAAAAAGTCAGCGCACAAGTTTTTATTATACATTTTTTATTCTTTTTCGTAGATTTTTTATTTACCAAAATTTGTGTGGCGTTCTCAAAACGCTCTTGTCACTCATACCAACTCTATTTATAAAAACGACATGTCAATTACATGCGATGTCAAGTCATCATGACACAGTGAATGAATGAATGACAGCCGACGATCACATGATTTTTTGTGACTCTTTCCACAATTTTTTTTTAAAATTTTTTTTTGATCAATATTAAAGAGAAATTTTAAAAATGCTGGATTGTGCTTGCATGCAATTTAAGTTTGTCTTTCATATGACACCAATATTTTTTAAATCCATCCAGGGGTTCCTAACTTATAGCGGTTTTCATAGAAGATATATCCGGATCTTCCGATGGCTATATCTCCGAAACTAGGTCCGAGAGACCATTTTTGATCACATATTCTTTTTAAAGACTAAGAATTCAATTATAGAAAATTAGTTTCAGAATTTTAGCGAATTTATCACTAAACGTCACATGACCATTTTGATCTCCATATGACCTTGAAATCTTTTTTCTCAGACGTTCTGGAAAAAAACGGACCCCAAATTCGGATTCAGGACGTCCAAGTCCCTAGGAAAAACATAGTCTGATAAAAACGCCATGACATTTTTTTTTTTTGTAAACCTGTGTTATTGGACAATATATACTTATAAAGGTGGGACAAAAGTACTGTCATAGCACACATCCGCACGAATTGTGTTTTCTATGGGACTTTCATCAGAGAAACAAAAATTTTTTTCCAGAAACTTACGCTGACTTCAAATTTGAAGGAATTTTTGGAGTGCCATTGTCATATTTTTATCGAATTTAGTGAATTTTTAGTAGGGGAGATTGGGTAGTTTTGCAACCAAGGGAGTTGTGCAACACTTCGATGAATATCAAATGACAATAGTTGTCATGTGTCCAACTACTGTCAATTGTTTGTCTTGGTACGATCTAACTTTTTCACAAGCACCCGTCGCGTCAACACCTAATCTTCATGTCGCTCTTCATTGTGTATTGAAAAATTTGTCGGAAAGTTTCATTGTCCTTTTGTGTTTGCGGTGTTTTCAGGCACTTGTTGAAGCTGATGATAAATGTCAAGATATACAAAACATTCCTTTGTGATTACTCTTTCAACGCATGAAAGTAATGATGTATAAACATTCGATGTATCGATGACGCGTTGGTCATTTTGAATATGTAGAAAATGAGGAGTTTCGCAAAAAACTACCACATTTGACAGTTTTCAACCCGAATTTGCATTTTTGGCATTATTTGTGAATAATTCGTATGTTTCATGCAATTTGGTGGATTTTCTTCACAGAATTTAGTATTTTTCTTGATTTTATTCGTGACTTTTCGTGATTTTTGTAGATAGTCACCATGCCACGTCGTACGAATCATGCGACCAGCGAGTGAAATCAATGCCTTAATGGCTGCAATCAAAGAGTTAATTTAATAACGAATATTCGTCAAAATATGTAATTTTCTTTAATTTAAAGCTGTGTTGCACAACTCCCTCCGTGTTGCACAACTCCCCAAAAACGCGTCTTTTGCGCTAACAAGCATAACTTTTAGATTTTTTTAAATTTCAACCGAACCCTTTAGCCAGAAGTTGTGTTTTGAAGCATACTAGAGATTCTATATACTGAGGTGCTAAAAAAAATTAATTTTATAGTTTTTTTCCCCTGAAACCAAACCTGTCGCACAACTCCCCATTCTCTCCTACAAAAAGTTTGGCTATTTTTTTAGATGGAGTTCGAAAGACGTTTTGAACATTTCTTGTTGAAAACAAGTTTTCTTTATTTTCAAGCTCGTTTTCCATTGAAATTGAATTAGTGCCAAACTAGTTAAAATAGAGTTAATTGGAATTCAATGTGACACAAATTTGAAGCTCAAACTTTCTGAAGTAGGTATTCCAGAATGTTCAAAATACCAGCCTGAGCGTTTTTTATAAACTTACAAATTTCCAATGAATATACATAATGTCTATGTTTGGCAGTCCTCACGTTCATATGTGATTAATTGTTTTGCTAATGAAAGGAAAGATGACAAGACTGACAGATTCTCATCACGGGTTAGTATTGAAAGCAATATCGGCGAATTCAATTTCCCCAGATATTGAAGCTTTAATTTAATATTAGAGACCTCTGTCATTGGGAAGAAGACAGTTTTATCATTATAAATCGATAATTTTTGCGGTCGTCCATCCAAACTCTAATTTTCTATCGTTTGGTTCAGTTCAAAATTGAGTTTGACATGCCCGTTTTTGAACATAAAACATTTGTGCTTTAACTCATAGATATTTTTTATCTCATAAACTCTTAAACTCAAGTGTTAAATTTTTGTGTACTAAACTAAACTGTTATTTTTATGTTTACTGCTGCAATAATATTTCTCTCTAGAGAGTTCTCCACCTGAATTTTCTTTTTATTTTTCAACAATTTTCTAATTGTTTTGCAACAAATCACCTTTTTACATCCATGTATTTACAAGTTTCCACCAATTTCAGCCTTTATGGTTGCATTTGATGTTTGTGATCAAGTGTGGCTTCAGGATAAACCATCCATCACTCGCTTAATTGTTATGTAGAATAACAGGATTTTCCTTTCATGTTTTTCTTTTTACTTTGTGCTGTTGCAAATTAATAAAACTTAAAAGTAAATTTGTACTAGGCAATAGTATTTTGTACGACGCACAAAGGGGTATTGTATGCGCTTTTACGCATTTAATTGAAAAAAAAAAAAATTTTTGAAGTACCGGCTTTTTTTGATACCGTTTTAATGATAATTAAATTCTGCATCACAAACAATAAACATTGTTGACTTAACATTATTAGTTGAAAAGTAATACGCGGTTAAAGATTAACATTTTTATATTCGTTCGCGCGCAGTGAAAAATTGAAATTTTTTGGCTTTTTTAAAGTACATTTTTATTGAAAAAAAGTTTTTTTGTGGAAAAAGTTTTATTGAAATCTTCAATTTCAGGTGATTGTGGTTCTATCTGCATAAAAGTTTTCTTGCGTTAATGTTTAAAATTTTTTTTTTATGTATATTAAATATGTGTTAAAAAATTAAGGTTTTTTACTATTCAAGTGGAGTTAAAGTATTTGCATGATTTTCATCTAATTATGATTTTCTTTAGCTATAGACTGTCCATAATGAGTGTATAAAATTTGATTGTGCCATTTTGTGCTCTGTCGAAATTATTTAACTTTTTGTAAGAGAACTCCAGTCGCTATAAACATAAGAAGCAAGTGCAGCCACCAACAAAGCAATGATTTTTTTCCTTTTGTTTTGTTTGTCTTCTTAAATTTTGATGGACCCTTTTAGTTCAGGTATTTTTGTAATACAAAAGTGGTTTTTGTTTTGTGGAAAAGTGTTTTGTTATACTTTAATTTTTTTTTTTTGTTCGTAAGTCTAAAATGAAGTGCATTTTGGCTATATACATAGACATATAGTTATTCCAAAAGCGAGCTCAAACAAAAATGTTTATATTTTAATAAAGTGTAGACATTTAAGTTACTTTCTATCAAAAAAAGGTTGCGCGTTTTTGCGCGGCTGTGTGAAATTTTCATTTTTTTAAGGCAAACTGACATGTCCAATATGTATGAAAATGGAGCGCAAAAATAAATAAAAAGTTAAATACAGACATATAGATAGACAATTACCCCCAAAAATCTGCAAGAGGGTGTCAATAAAGTACGCTGAGTTTTTTAAAAATTTTTGAAGGTCATAAAGAGGTCGCTCATCGCCTTTTTATGCAAAATCTCGGCTTAGTACAGTTTTTATTTTATTACGATTTAAGAAATGCTCGGAATGAGTAGTCCAATATATCAGATTTTTTGTCTTGAGTCAAGGTATATAAAAATGTTATATCTCGAATTTCAAATCATTTATATGTTGATGTTTTAGATAAAAAACCCACAGAAAGCATATTTTCGATATTTCGGCCTACTGTAGTTAAAACTCTTAAACTACATCTTGGAAAAACAGTTGTTCATAAGTTTATCATAAAATCATGCAAGAAACAATTTTCTATTGCATCTTAACCTGTGTTTATGGGTCTTCTTGACCCTTTTTTCCTAAAACTTGGTTAAAATGGGTTAAAATGTTTTACAAAAATATTCTTCAAAAAATTTCACTAGGGGTCATCAAACACAGAAATTCTTAAAACTTCAGAATAATGCGAAAAAAATTTGATGACATTTTCAATTTCCATTTTTTATTGCTATTAAAAATAAATTTCAACACATATTATACAACTGCATTAATTTTCTACTTTTTTATGCATAATTAACTAAAAAAATATGTTATTATAACCCTCAATAGTCTAAACGAATTAATATTGTGTTTTGGTATCAAATACCCCACTGTGCGACGGTTGAAAGAGAATCAGTATTAGAGACAAAAAAAAAAAAATTCGAAAAAATATAAGAAAGCGCTGACAGCTTAGAAAAACTCTCTACTAAGACGTTTTTTTTTCTTTTTGTAAAAACTCTACGAAATCTTTAGCTCATTATGTTAAAATTATAGGAAATGGAAAATTTCTGAAAAGCTGCATATAAAATTTTTCGTCATTTGTCAATTTTTTCACGATTTTTAAGAATTTTAGACAATTTTGGATTTACTTTGTATACGCCACACTTAGAGTATTAAAGTAAGAAGGCTTCAAAATGCTATTTCTAGCTCAATATGAAACGCCTAATGCGAACACATATTTCCAAAAGACATGCTGACAGAGTTATTGAGAAATTTTATTTTATTACGGATTAGGGTATTTAATGTTTCATTTGGTCATAAATAATATCGTTACTACTTACTTATTTTCGTTACGTGTTATAACGCCTTGGATTCAGAATTAAAATTGGAATGAAAAAATAATTTAAGTAGGGGAATGTCGTCAGGGTTGAACCGCTGTCAGTGTTGGGCCATTGCTATTTCTTGTATATGACACATGCTGTCATCTGTGCTACGGCGTCGAATTATTCTTCTCGGTGCCAGAAAACTTTTTTAAGCATTGCTTGTCACCGGGATTGTCAGTAAAAATTTTTGTGCCTTCGTGTAGTTTTCGATAGTTCAAAATATTTTGTAATAGCAGTGAAAAATGACTCGAAACTTGGAAAAGGGAAAGTTCGATTCCCTAACCTGTTCTTATGTAGTATTGAGCGGTCGAAAAACACGCTTGTCGTCAGGGTTAGGCCACATCAATTTTTATTCAGAATCAGTACGGATAAGAGAACATTAACCGCTTTGGATACCCACAGAGTTGGCACGACCGAAAAAGTAGCGACTTCTATGGGCAAGCACCAGAAAGCAATGAGTGAAACGCACGAGGAACTATCGACGTCTTCTCGGACTTCGAATTCTTCGTCTCATCAGTCCACCCTTTCTACGATTTTATCATTGGTCGGGCCTCTGCAAGCGGCCGCGCCAACAGTGAAATCTAATCGGGGGCCCCGCCCGATGAAAAGCACATTCTTAACCTCCCCAGAGAATCGCGAAGAGTTACATAAAAAGCAACAGATGAGCGATGCTTCGAAAACGCCTAGAAAAGTCTGAATCGAAATATTTCAATCGCATGCATTGAATGCAAGCAAGACGTGCACTTGGAGTGCATCAATCTCACAAAAAGTAACTATGCATGCCCAAATTGCAATTCAGATTAATGTTATTATGGAGATTTCTCGTCGGAATTTTGTATAATTGAATAAAAAGCAATAAAAAGTTGCATACAAATTCATCACACACTATGTTAGTACATATTTCATCGATATTTGGTGGTGGCCCAACCCTGATGTTACAGATAAAGGTACGAACTTTTAAATAAAACAAATAATTTGGTAGTATTCAAATATATAAAAAAGATACAGAGGAAAGTTATAAAATGGCCCAACCCTGATGACAGATAAAATTGAGACATAACCACCAAAGAAACTTAACCGAAAAAAAATAAATTTTATAGTAGGTTTTAATAACCCACACCCTGGATAAATTCACTTTATCCTTCCATTTGTAATGCACAGAAGGAGGTGTGGCAGATATTGAAAAGTATATATATTCTTGATCAGCGTTTCCTATCTTTGTGTCCATGTGTTTGAAAAATTTTTGTTAGTTTTTGGGAACACGAAAAATTTATGAAATTTGGTACACTGCTTTCGCCGTCAAAGTTAAAACGTGGAATCGAAAATGAGCAAAATTGGCAAACGGACACGCCTACCGCCCATTTAAAAAAAATATTCAAAACGCAATATTATAAGCATTATAAGCGACAAAGCAACCAAAATACACATTAATACCAAAGAAAGTAAGCAGAAGCTCTGAACATAAACTAAATGAGTTCCGATAGGAGGTCGTGGTACCACCCAAACAAGCGATAGTTTCAAAATGCTATACTGAAAGCGGTTTTTAAGATGACCCAATCAAATTTTACTTAAACACTTAATGCAAGCTCTGAGCAAAAACTAGGTGAACTCGGACACGAAAGCGTGGCATCTCCCCTACAAGCAAAATTTCCAAAATAAGGCAGCGTAGGGTATTTAATTTCTGACCAGACCAAAGGTAGCACCCTTAGTAAGTGCTTTTGAATTATCTTTGCATACAGTGTAGTGCAAAAATAAAAATGGCTTTTGTTACACAGCTTACAATAATGCAATTTGAAGGAAAGATGCGTAATTTGGTTTAGTCTTTTTGACAATAAGGGCTTGATATGCATGAGGACAAGAACTTACAAATTATAAAAGTTATATACAACCATAGGTAAAATTTGTATTGGTGTAAACAAACGCATTGCAATGGTTAACAGAAAGTTAAAATGAATACTAAGGAGAAACTGTTTGATTTCTTTTTGCAGAGCTATATATAGCTATAGCTCGTTTGGAAAGATATCATGTGACCCATGGTGCAGTGAAAGATTAGATTTCATGATTTCTTTTTAAAATAACTAAGAGTTAGTGGTTGTTTTAAACAACATTTCTGGATTCACAGTAGGTTGATTTCTGTGTAAAAAAAATTTAAATAGTAGGTTTGAAGAAATTTGAAATGATCTCTTGAAAAATTTTGCGAATACGTAGTAACTTAGTTTTACTAAAATATTTTGTGGAAAAATTCAAAAACAATATCAGTTTATGGATACTTTTAAAAACTTTGCAGCATGTTTGTAACGAATGTAACCTAGGTATTTAATCTATGTTTAAAAACAAAGACATTTCAAGTTTTTTCTCACGGTTTCTATTTATTTAAAAATCTTCATATTTTAGCTTAAGGCCATTTAAAAACAAACTGATATGCTTCGTTGCTTATGGAAAATTAAGCTTTTTCGTAATAAATCTGGTTGTAATTTTCTACTTAACTCAAATAAGCGATTTTAATGAGCATTTAAAATATGCATAATTGATTGATTGATTAGTGATAAGCTGATATTAGGCAAATTATGCATATGAAATGTTTATTTTTTTTCGTTTTATTTTATGAAGAATTACATCATTTAAACATTATCAAGAAAAAACTGTCAAAGAACGACTAGGTGGAACCAATTTTAATTTTAAAACAAGCCATCCACACGTTTTCTTCTGAATTGGTATCTGGAGACCTTCAGGTATCATACCCAACTTTCGATAAAATCGTATTTAAATGAAATTTTCCATATCAAATAAACAAACTGGATAAACTAAAACCAACAAACAAAAATAGCAATTTGAAATGTATTAAAGAGGGATCACAATGGACTATGTGGAAGTTGGCTCAAATATATGTTGTGTTTTTCGAATCCGAATTGTGCTAGCTTGCCTGGATTTTGAGATATCCTAATCTAAAAGTGCAAAAAATAGCTTGTTTTTCAATTATGGTGCTGGGTTCGGATTCAACATTAAGAATTAGTGTTTTTGTATTTGTTTGTTTGTTTTAGTTTTTTAGATTTTTTCGTTTAATATGGAAAATTTTATTTATATTGGGATTTCTCAAAAACGGCAACTCAAACGAATTTATGGAAAATGGAGTATAGTACCTATAGGTCCACAGAATCTTTTTCACCTAGCCGTTAAAGATCACTTTACTGCTTCGCAATAATTTGAAAGTTTCAAAGATATCATTGCTTGTGTTAATATTATTTTTTTTTTATACATAAAAATAAATATTTTACTATCTATTCAGAAAGCAAATGTGATCCACAAATATTGAATATTTCCACTGCACACAAAAATGTTAGCAATAAATGAAATATCACAATTTCAAATTGCTAACCAATCCGATTGCTATCATATTAGTTTCTTGCAATAAAAACAATTAAATCTAAAATTTATGACCCAACTCAAATTGCGGACGACAACAAACGCCACCGGCTTTGCATAATATTTTTTTAACGCTTTGAATTTCTTTCACAAAAAAACAAACTCACAATATCTGCGCAATCACATCTCAAAGATGCAACTGCTAAACTGAAATGCATGAAGATACGGTTAATTTTTCTTTGTAGCACAAGCAAGCGCAGGCGCGCATGTCATTTTTTCTTATGCCTTTCTTTTAGCCGAAGAGCGCACAGATTGCTGCTAAGCTGTTGCAACTTCTTTTAACTGGCTAATTCTTATCTTTTACCAACTCGTATTAACTTGTTAAGATTTTTTATGTTACATCGCTGTCTGTCTGTCTATTTGTGGTGCTTTGCTTTAGATTTTTATTCTGATTGGAATGTAGGTTCTTTTTCTATCTGTTGCTGTTCTTATTGGTGTTGTTGCTGTTGATTGCTGTATTATATTGCATGAGATATTCAAAACATGCTCTAAGTCTTATAGTTTTTTGGTATGTTTTTGTTTGAATGAAAAGAATTATATAGTTTATTGTATTTCATGTATTTTTTCCATTTTTTAACAAAAGATTTATTCAAATTAAGCAACATTTTTTTATTGCTGTTGACAACATCGTTGAATGAAGAAGCAACATCTTTTATGTTTTAAACTGCTTAAATGGGAAGTGGTTCTACGCTTTGTTCAGTTATAAATACAGTTATGCAATATTTTGTGTTTAATTAAGATATATTTTTTCCTATGAAAAATTATATACATTTTTTTTGTTCGCCCATGCTGCGCCCAGTTCTATGTCTCAACATTTTTTATGTTTAGTTCAAAGAATTTTTTTTTTTTCATTTTCTGGATTTTTCATGCCATAATAATTGATTGGGAAAGAGACATTTCTATTTCAATCGACATTTTCATATGCGGATTAAGTTAATGGGCTTATACAATTTCTGGGTCAAGCTTTCATGACGCATTTTATACACAAGTTACATATCTTTTAACGTCAGAATAGTAAAATATTATGCTTTTAGTACCTTATCATTTTCATGCTTGCTTAATATCTGGCATTTAAATTTAAATGTTTGAATGCTCTTAAAAATTGTGTCTTAAATTGTTATACTGGTCTTTGAAAAGAGAAGATTTGATGAATCCCAAATCTTTTTAAAAACTGGAAAGCGCTTCTAAATATGGAAAAATTTTTGTTTCAAAATTTAAACTGTTCAACTTTTTAAATGAGAGTTTTACAGTTTTGCAGTTGGGTAAAATTTCGAAAAAATTTAACTCAAAAAACTATATAGGGTAAGGTGGGATAGACGAGGCTGCGTTTGGTGTAAAATTTTAAGGCCGCGAGTTATTTTTGCGACACTTTTCGTTACATATCATTACATCTCGCAAACTACAGAAGCTATTTAGACGAAATTTCGTAGGTAGGTGTAGAACGCGAATACCGTTGATTGATAGTTTTCTGGGACACTCGAAGGTTTCCAAAAGCTTCATAGTCGAAACGAAGAATATCTAGGCTTACTAGAAGGAAAACATTTATGAAGAACTATCAACTAGCCTGAACTGATAGTTTTCTGGGACACCCGAAGTTTCCCGTAGATCACCCAAAGTCTTCATAGTCGAAACAAAGAATATCTAGGTATACTTGAGGGAAAACATCCATGGAGGACTATTAATTAGCGTTAACTAATAGATTCCTGGAACATTCGGAGGTTCAAAAGATTACCCAAAGGCTTCATAGTCAAAACGAAGAATATATAGATATACTAGAGGAAAAAACATAAAGCGGATTATCAACAATCTTTAATTGTTACATTTCCTGGCGCTTACAAAGATTCCCCAAAGGTCTAGATACCAGAAAAGAAAATTTTTAGAAATTCTCTGATTACCGCTGCTTTTGTTTTGAAATTGAACTGAGAATTGTTTTAAATTTTTTGAAGGCATTTAGAAGTGACCTTCTAAATATTTGAATTAGGTAGATTAAGCAAGAAGTGAGTTGTACTTATGCATGTTCATCTAAACCAGATTTGGGCGTAATGCATTACTTTTTCAATTATGGCATTTTTGCCAATGAATAAAAATAATGCATTAATTTTTGAAATTTAATGCAAATGAAAAATTTATTTCATTGATTTTTGAAATTTAAATCAAATGAAAAATCAATTTCATTGATTTTTGAAATGTAATGCAAATGAAAAATCTATTTCATTGATTTTTGAAATTTAATGCAAGTGAAAAATCTATTTCATTGCTTTTGGAAATTTAATGCAAATGAAAAATCTATTTCATTGATTTTTGAAATTTAATGCAAATGCAAAATTTATTGCATTGATTTTCGAAATTTAATGCAAATGAAAAATCTATTTCATTGATTTTTGAAATTTAATGCAAATGCAAAATTTATTGCATTGATTTTTGAAATTTTAGACAAATGAAAAATTTATTGCATTGACTTTTTAAATTCAATTCAAATGAAAAATCTATTGCATCGAATTTTGAAATTTAATGCAAATCAAAAATTTATTCCATTGATTTTTGAACTTTAATGCAAATGAAAAATCTATTTCATTGATATTTTAAACTTAATGCAAATGAATAATTTATTGCATTGATTTTTGAAATTTAATGTAAATGAAAAATTTATTGCATTGAATTTCGAAATTTAATGCAAATGAAAAATTTATTGCATTGATTTTTTAAATTTAATGCAAATGAAAAATTTTGTTCAATTGGTGGTTTTAATTCATTTGCATTAAATTTACAATATGTTAATGTAGTTTTTGGAAAAAATTTTCTTTTTCATTACTTTTCATCAAGCAATGATAATTTCATTCTTAGTCTGGCTTGAACGGGCCTGTTTTGGTTGTCCTTCTTTTAATTTAGATTACATTCTAAAAATTCAAAGAGTTTTTTTTTTGGATTCTAGACTTGATATGTGACTTAAAAAACAACATTTTTTGATAAGCACTCTTATGTATAAAGTAGTTATTTTATAATAGTTCTATAATTCCTAGTTCCATTTTGTTGCAACGTCAATTAGAAAATATTCAACTATAAAATACGTGATGCAGTTGCATCATAACCACAAAGTGTTCACAGCAAAAAGAAAAAGGAAGAAAAAGCCAGCACAAATTGCTGTTTACTGCAAAGGGCAGCAAACATAGTTGGATTCAACCCTATGCTGTTGCTTCGACTGATGATTTTATTCCTTTCATTTCTTTTTTTTCTTCCAATTTCAATTTGCATCAGTTACACGCACGCACGTAGTTGCACGCACGCAGCTGCAACTTTGCAGATGCGCATATGCATAATTTGTATCTTATGAATATTTATGCTAAATTAGAGTCATTGTTGTTGTTGTGATTGTAGTGATGACATTGGGACTGTTGTGGCCTTAGCCCTAAACTTGAATTTAAAACTTCAATATCGAGTTGTTGTTGCAGCACTGATTTCTATCTTTTGCAAAAAAGTTTTTAAATTGCATTTAATTGTTGTTGCTGTTATTATTGTATCTATTTCATTGCACTGATTTGTAATTGTTGTTTTAATGTGTATTTTTTTTTTTTTTTTCCTTCGTTTGCCTTAATATATGTATCTTTTTTGCTATGTTTATTTTATCTTTTTGTGTCACTTGGCATTACATTTAACATTCATTGCATTTGCTCCAGTTTATTGCATTTTTTTTCTGAATGATGCTTTGAGCTACATTTCTTTTTTTGTTTGCCACATTCATGTTTTGCATTGCATCTTCATTTTTATTGCTCTTGGCATATTTATCGATTAATGTTCATGTTTTCTGTGATTTAGTTTTTTCTTCTTTTTTTCGTGTTGTAATGAAATAACGTTATTTTTTGATATTTCGTTCTGATTACTTTTGACAGGTTATACATTTAAAAATTACAGTTTTTATCTATAAAATTGTTGGTGGTGCTTGTGTGTTCTACTATGATTAATTGTTGTTGTGCTTCAAAAAAATACAGCGTGCGAAAATTTTGCGGTTAAATAAGGCAGCATAAAATATAGCTCCTCAAGCATTCTTAGCGGAATTATTTAGTTTAAACAATGAAAATATTTGAAATTCCAACAAAAAGTATACATTTGCTTGGGAATGGGGAACAACAAAATTTTCTTTCATCATCAAAAACAAAACATTTTTAAAAATCTTTTATGTTGTGAATTGATTTATAAAAAGCTAAGTTTCTTGCGTAAAATTCGCTGGTTCTACTTTGCAGCCATTAATCAAAACTAAAAGAAATTTAGATGCATAAAAGTCAATTAGACGAGCGGCAATATGATATTTCTAAGTAGTATCGGCCATGAATTAAAGAAATCTGAAGTTAGTAACATTTTGTATGCAATAATTGAAGGTTATTCATACGTCACGTTACAAAAATTATCTGATGAAATTATTTTACATATTCAAAAATAAACCAACTGTATGATTAATTTCTTTTCTTTTTTTTTAAATTAGAGTGTAAATAAGTAATAATACAGAATACGTACATCTAATTTTTGTGAACAATCGTAAACAAGGTCGAGTTCTTTGCTTTGAATTTACCTCACATACTAAGCGGCCATTTATCATATTTAACGCCTTTGAAAAAAAACTACAGCATTTTATTCCTAAGTCACATCAAACCCGAGCTAAGGCAAAAATTCGTCAAATGCTTAAAGACGAGGCTTTTCAATGTGCTAATGCAGTTTTAAAATGTTTGTTTATCTCATACCTTTAAAATTTATTTCAACACCCTGTACATTCAAGCTGCATTTAATGCATTCCCATTTGCTTATGTTTTTATGCATTTGCTCCACATTTTATTTGCTTTTTTAAGCATCGTTCTTGCCCATTTTTGCACATGTAAGTGAGTAAATTTCTTAATTGAATTAGAAGAAACAACAACAACAATGTATGAACATTGCCATTTTTTTATTATATTTAGCACCGCAATAACAGCAACTTTGTGCTGCATCAACAACTGTGGTTACAAACACACAGTTCTTTTACCTGCAGCAATTGTTTGATTGCATGTTTAACAATAATAAAAATGCATTAAGTGCAACAATTAATTCGTAATTTAGAGTTGTTTGCTGGCAACTAAAAGTATCAAATTAACAAAAAATAGAATATGCAGGTATTTTGCTTGGAATTACTGAGTTTTATATACTGCAGAAAGAAAGGTTTATTAAGCAAATAGAAAATTAAATTTTATTATAATTATTTTGCGACCCTCAGAATAGTGGTATATTTTACAGTTTTCAAGTTATGAGTTTTTGAAGTTGTTTAATGTTGTGTTTATCATGAGTCTTTGGTTCACGTGTGTTACCGTATAGGGGTGCCAACGTCAGGAAGGTATTTCTTTTCGGTGGCCCCAAGTGAAATTTTTTTTAGAATATTTTTGTAGAATATTTTAATCCATTGTAACCAAGATTTTGGAAAAGAGGTCAAAAAGACCATGAAAAACAGGATATAATGGGTTAGAACGTTCCGCAAAATTGTTCATTGCTTGATTTTGCGTTAGAACTCCTGCCGTTTATTTTCTTGTGATCGGCTTATAGCTTTACGAAATCGATGGTAAAGGCAAAAATTAAACTTAATACCGTTTCTAGCGTGATGTCTCTTGTATTCAGGATTTGCACTCAGTCGTTTACATTCCCAATATTTTTTTAAAAATCTCACAAACAAGTAATTATTGCAACTATTGCTAAACGAACTATTCACCACGAAGTCTCTAGCGCTACTAAATTAAACTCTATCCATATTATAATGCTATGAAAGCTGCAAGTTTTGAAATTGAAATGGGTGCCATATCACCTGGAGGTGCCACCTCTCACGGACTAACTAACTAATTTTACAATGTTTCCTTTTTAATTTTACTTATCTTCATAATCTTCTATATTGAATTTGAGCAAATTATTTTGTTTTGTTATCCAAAAATCAAATTTCTTTCAAATTTATTAATTTTTCAACAAAACACTTAAAATTTTAATGCATTTTCTGGGGCAAAATTTTATAAAAGTTGTAGTATTTCTTTAGCCTAGGTTTAGCACAAAACCTTAGGCAAATTTTTATTTCTTGAGAAAATGTTTTTAATTATGGTACATATGTGAAAATATTGTTCCGAAGTTTTAATTTAAATTTCAATTTTGCATTCATAATATTTCCTGTTGTTGTTATTGCAGTTGCAATATACATATATACAGGGTGCTCCATCTTTTATGTCGGTATGTAAACGCTGAATAACTTTCATATTTACCAACCGATTGATTGCATCAGATATGTTTTGGAAACGTCAATTCAGTACAATTTTTGCCATGGATCGCTTCACACCGAAACAACGCGCTGAAAAAGTGACACTTTACATCGAAAACAGTCGTTCCATTGTATTAACTCAACGTGCATATCGGAAAAAATATCGCGGCAAAAAGGCACCATCTGACAATACTATTCGTCGTTTCGTGTCGAATTTTTTTGAGCACGGAACAGTAGGAGATCGTCAACATGCCGTTCGTCAAAAAACAAGACGTTCCAATGAACTGGTTGAAGCAGTGAGAGAGAGTGTTGCTCAGGACCCAACAGTGTCGTATTGTCGCCGCGCTCAGCATTTTCGCGTCAGTGAAACCACTATGTGGCGCATTTTGAAAAATGATTTGAGTTTGTTTCCGTATAAAGTGCAATTAACACAAAGAATATTGCCGACAGACTGTCCACGTCGCTTGGAATACGGCCAAGCGTCTGGTGTCAAAAAGAGGCGACATTGACTGGCCACCCAGATCACCTGATTTAACCCCCCCGGACTTCTTTTTGTGGGGTTATCTCAAAAGCAAGGTTTACGCCAACCAGCCTCAAACTATTGACGAGCTCAAGGCAAACATTCGTGCTGAAATCGACGCTATAACACCCGAGATGCTCGGAAAGGTAATGGCAAACGCAGAAAAAAGGAGTCATTTTGTAATTGCTAACAAAGGTGACCACTTAATTGATATTGTTTTCAAAAACTAGTCCAAAAAAATTGTAAAGAACCAAACTGAATAAAAATATATCACTTATAGAAATTGGTTGTTTTTTCTCAAAGTTATTCAATGTTTACATACCGACATAAAAGATGGAGCACCCTGTGTATGCATAACGTCTTGTGATCGCATTTGTTTTTGCTATAAATCTAATTCACTGTTGTTGTTTTACTATTATGCTCACACAATTTCGCGACAAAGTTACCATTTCGTTGTGACAAATTTGTTTGAGTTTTAATTAAAAGTGGGAAGTTGCGCAGTAAGCTGCCAGTAAATGCGCAACATGTTGCACGTACATAGACACGGCATCACTTAACAGAGACATAGGCGAGAATGAAACCAACCTATCGATTTCATTTTGTATTTGCTGATATTTGTATTAAGCATCAAAATGAGTGTTTGCCTGCTGCTGTGCAAAACAAAAGACTTAAGCGACAAACCTGAAAATTGCGCAAAAGCTCATAATGTAGAACAACTTGTTTTTATACATTTTTTTTAAATATTATGTCAAAAACTTTCTTAAAAAACAATTTTCTGTGGCTTTTGGCATTTTCAATTTTCATTAATAGTCTGTTTTTATTGCAATCATTAAAAACGTTGCAAGAATTTGTACAAATTTCTTACAATAAAAAAAAAACTTAAACAAAGCGGATTTTCCCTTTCCCTCTTTTTATTATAAAAGCATAGTATTAAAATAATTTTGCTTTGATTTAAGCCATTACCCAGAGGAAGCTATTAGGCTTTGTCATGGAACATTTAACCTTAGCAAAAGGGGGCAAAGACTAACATTTTGTTTAAGTACACTGAACTTAAAAGCCTACTGTTTGAGTAGCAAAATTATAATGACTACGAAAATGAGTTGGTTCTTTAATGTGAGAAAACGCAACACAAAAAGTTCATTAAATTTGTTAAACAAACTTCTGCAATAATTTTAAATGAATAACGAGAGTTACACTAAATTAAAAAATAAAAAATATTCAATTTTTAAATACATAAATTTACGTTAGAGTAACACAAAGTTAAATTCTGAAAAAATTTCCGAACTAATATTATTTAAGCTGCAATGGTATTTAAGCAAATTTTTTTACAAAAACATTTTTTATTCAAACGAACTCTGATTCTAATTTATTTGAAAAATAAAGAACTATTTAAATCAGATCTCTTTTTGGGAATTTCGTAATAATGAAGTGATCAAAATTTCTGCTTTGATTTCATCGCTTTGTATACAAAAAGCATTAGCATACATAGTAAATAAATTATTATAAAAAAACAAATTTTTTTAGATGTCCTAGCTTAATTAAGAAGTTTTTTGTTCTTAATGTTTATTTATTTTATTGACCTGTGTATTTTGTTTTTTTTTTTTTTTTTTTTTGTGCATAACATGCTTTTAACAGTCATTGTATCGAGTTAAAAAAATATTTAAATTGTCTTTTGTTAATTGAGTTTTTAAAATTCTTTTATATAATATAGTTGGCATAAATGGGGTTTACCAAAATAGCTTTGAGTAGCTAAAATGTTGTTGATAAGTTGTATATTTTGGTTTTCTTAACTTTATGTTTTAATTATGGAATTCTTTTGGGAGCACGGCAAATAAAATGCTTTTTTTCAGCTTAGGAAGATGAACGCAAATTTATGTGGTATGTTTTGCACAAGCATTTCACCAAAGCAAATCATATAACTTAAATATTCTGTCATTTCTTTTTCTCAGTGCAATAAAATAGAAAATTAACGACGTACCCTAAATTAACTTAAAGCGCACACTGCGGTTCCGGTCTTATTATGGCTAATGCTATAAAGCAGGAAAAAGAAAAGCCTGCAACAAAAAGTTTCACTTCATTTATGAAAAATAAGTGCACAGCAGCCGGCGCAACAAAATAAAACTGTCATAGAAGAAGAAATTATGGCAGTAAATTGCATATTTCTAACACAGTAAATATACAGTGTATTTGTTTTAGCTACTGTGTCTTAATGCTGGTGCGATGGTGCTACGCTTTTCTTAAATGTTCACAATTAACCTGATTTTCTTTTAGTAGTGAGGGTTACTTTATTTGCACTTCGGCTAGCACACTGCATCACTAGCATTTCTTGTCACTCAAGTGAACACTTAAGTAAAAGCCAACAACAGATACAACAGATGCAACAACGCATATTTAGATTTAATTAAAAAAATACTACGTATAGTAATAACAGCAAATGTTGCTGTGATAAGTTGTTGTTGTTGCTGTTGCTAAGAAGAAGATGAAATGAAAGAAAAAAACTAGAAGAAAAACTTGGTTTTAATTATATAGAGCATGTTTTGTGCTTGCATACGCAATTAAGGCAATGGCAACTTTGTAGTTGACTGCTGTTGGTTGCACATACAGAGCAATGTGCAGCAGCAACACTCAACAATTTCGCACTCTCGCTGTTGTTGCTGTTTGGAAAAATGTTGCTCTCTGCATAGTAAGCAGTTTGTTAATTTAATGATTGGACACATTTTTTACGCGCAAATGGAAAAAAAAAATCTCTAATTGAATGGTATTGCTAGCGTCGAGTTTGCTGCTTAAGTCTTTTGTTTTGCATTATTTATATTTGTAGCAGATGTGATATTTAAATAAAAATTTGCTATTTTTCATGCATACAAAAGAAACTAATTTCTTTGGAAAAAGACGTGACTAATTTTTATTTTTAAATTATAACAACAACAATAGTTTTACATCAATCAAAATAAACAATAAATGAGCGTTAATTTGCTTTTTTTTTCGTCTTCCAGTTATTTACAAAAATATGCAAGAAAAAAAAAGTTGCCATTGTTATAAACAAAGCTCAGCGAATCTTAGCTAACTGCTTTTGTTGAGATTTTTTCATGCGCATTATTCTTTTCCTGCTAAGATCATAAATCATAAAAAATGTCAGTGTGTGTAAAAAATATAAAAAAAGTAAAGAAAAAATATTAGCGTTCTTATAGCAAAATTTTGTCTTAAAAAGTAAAGAAGCTAAATTTTCCTGTTTTTTTTTTTTGTAATGCCCGTAAGACAATCAAAACAGCTGTTAACGGCATCTAGGCATTATAAATTAATTAGCTAATTGTTGTTCTTTTTATGTACAACATTTTGTTTTTTTGTAAAAATTTGATTTTTTTTTTTAAATTGTGTGTGATTCTTCAGATTTCATCTTTAGTTTTTAAGCTGTATGTTTTTTATTCCATTGCTGGTGTTGTTGCTTATGCGCAGATTTCTTAATGTTGTCATAAAATTTGTTTTCTTTGTTTGTAATTAATTAAAGACCTGCATAATTAATATGGGAATAAAAAAAAATATACACACTCAGAGATAAATCTCTGCTTAATAATCCGATAACTATATCCGTACCAATTACATATGAATCTTATTTAAAGAGATATGCTAATTTTATGCGGACTTCTTATTAAAGCTTAAAATATATCTCAAACACTGGTGAAAGTATAAAACAATACTAATAATACAGTTAAAAACATTCAACTTTGCTAATCGTTTATTTAAATATTCTGAAAATTGGAAAAAAGACACAAATTGTGACGTGAAATAAAGTAATAATTATAGCACCGTGCTATATATTCGAAAATTCAGGCATTGACGGTTGCTGAAAGAGGACACAATTCAAGCAAGCCAAGTTCAGTGATCAAGATTGTGATGTTCACGGTTTAGCTCTGGTTTCCGAGATATTACAGACTAAAAATTTGTTAAATGAATATTAACGCTCTTGACAAAGAACGTTACATCTATCTATATATTAACACGCAAGACAAAAACTTGTCCATCTTTTTTTACTATCTTAAAAATGGAATACGACTTTAAATTATACACTATAAGAAAGACATTTGTGTGTAAATGTGCACAAAGCTAAAATTATGCTAATATTTTGATTTTAAGCAAGGTAAAATTTAATACAAATTTTTAATATTAACAAAAACAAAATACAAAAATACACGGTCTTTCAGAGCAAAGCTAAAGCACAAAGAGAGAGACAAAAAGCATAGCACTGACTCCATGTTTTTTGTTTTGTTTATATTTCGCTTGAATTATACCAGGAATGATACATGAGCTTTTCTTTTTTGTACCAAATAGCAAAAAAAAGTACTCAAAGTGACCAAAAAGTACCAAAACTATTTAATACATAGCATATCACTGATTTCATGTTTTTTGTTTTGTTTATATTTCGCTTCAATTATACCTGGAATGATACATGAGCTTTTCTTTTTTGTACCAAATAGCAAAAAAAGTAGGGGAAGGTGGGGAATCGTGGGCCACGTTTATATTTTGTTAAATATCTTCAAAAAAAAAAAAAAATTTTGCAAATTGTAATATGGTATGTTATTCTACATGAAGTTAGGTAACTTTTGACTATTACACTTTCTAACAATTCTTTTGTTTTTTCCGACTTTTCGTGGTTTGAAAAAAATTAGTGTTTTTGCGATTTTCAAAAATGGTGGGGAATCGTGGGCCACCGCCGTAATTAAGTAAAAATCAAACAATTATGATGCAAAACTTTATTGAATTAGTTGAAATGACAAGTAAAGTTATTTTAATCGACAAAATGAAGAAGAAGGGTTATGCACGATCAATCAGATACGTTAACAAAGAAATAGGAAAATTGATACAAAATATGTATTTATTGTTTTATTTATTGATTCACAGCCTCCATTTTGCACAAAACATCATAAACACAACATACAAATGTGTTTTGATACAAAAACTGTCAAAACACGGGTGGCCCACGAAGTGGCTCACGATTCCCCACAAGCTACTTTTTGCAAAACAACGGCGTGTAATTGACTTGTTGAAGTGTCATGCGAAATTACTTTTGTATGTTGAAAGTCAAAGGTCTAACGATAATAAAAAACATATTTACCTGTGTTTTGTCGTAGCAATTCGTCCAAGAATGATGGAAATCAAACACGCAAAAAAAGTTTTGCAGATAATTTTTTTTGGGCGAGTATTGTACAAAGCAAATAAAACGCGTACGTTTGTCAACAACCAATGTAAAAATAAGTTGAGGCTAAGAGAAAACGATTACAGTTGCATTTAACTATTTATCTCGACATACTGCCAAAAGGTGGCGGTGGCTCACGATTCCCCATGGCCCACGATTCCCCACTTTCCCCTACTAAAAGTGACCAAAAAGTACCAAAACTATTTAATACATAGCATATCACTGATTTCATGTTTTTTGTTTTGTTTATATTTCGCTTCAATTATACCTGGAATGATACATGAGCTTTTCTTTTTTGTACCAAATAGCAAAAAAAAGTACTAAAAGTGACCAAAAAGTACCAAAACTATTTAATACATAGCATAGCACTGATTTCATGTTTTTTGTTTTGTTTATATTTCGCTTGAATTATACCAGGAATGATACATGAGCTTTTCTTTTTTGTACCAAATAGCAAAAAAAAGTACTAAAAGTGATCAAAAAGTATCAAAACTATTTAATAAATGGCGTAGCACTGATTCTACGTTTTTTGTTTTATTTATATTTCGCTTGAATTATATTCTGTACCAAATAGCAAAAAAAAAGTACTGAAAGTGTTCAAAAAGTACCAAAACTATTTAATACATTTGTGTTCGAATTTTGACCATTGGGCGATTCAAGTAGTTGATCAAAGTGACAACTTTTTTTGAAAAGTGTAAGGTTTTATCTTTCAAATGATGAAAAAATAGACAATTTTTCATAAAATTTGTAAAAGTTACGGCCATTTCAAAATTATTTCCCATTTAATCACGTATACATAATATGTCGTGTGTGTAATATTTTAAAAATATGGAAAACTAATATATAGAGGAATAACTTTGCTCTCATTATCATCAAAAGTACTAAAAAAAGTACTTCAAAGCAGAGTAATCGAAGAACCCGATTCGGCCATCCGAATTCAGCAAGCAGGATTCCGGCGAAATCGATCATGCGTGGATTAAATCAACAATCCTAAAATAAATACCAAATTACAGATATTAACAAAAGTGATCTTTCAAAACCCCTACCATTTTGGAGACAAAATTGACAAACTTTGAACTTCGAACAAACTTCAGTTTTTCATTTTAATCAAAACAATATGTATTTTTAGAAAATGCGAAAAGAACGGTTTTTGATTTTGTGAAGATAAGGTCCATTTTTTTCTAGACGGTCATATATGGTCATTTTCCGTTTTCTCCACCAAAAATAAACTGCGTATTTTTATTTCAAATGTGAAATCGGTTTTGTTATATATGTTACAATTAATAAACAAGGTATTCGTTAATACTTAAGTACTATCGGAAATGCCAAACTATACCTAAGCGAATGATACCTAACGCGAATGATTAGGCCAAATTTCCCGGAAAACACATAGTGAAGTCTAGCTCCAGGCAACTGAGAGGAATCTACAAGGCAATTCACGTTGCTCTTGACCCGATTTAAATTAAATTTCTAGGTAAGTCCAATCTGCGAAATAGAAATTCATACATTGATCCTAAAAAAGCTAAAAGAAATAAAATTAAAAAATACTACGCAGTTTTTTTCAATATCTTTTATGTTGCAACATTTAGGTATCTTAATTAAAAATTTAATTTAAATTGGCTCAAGAGCACCGTGAGTAGAGGACGTCGTAGACCAAGTGTGACGATGTATTCCACTTTTTACCGATTGAAGATTTTGAAGAAAAACATTTTTTCAGAAATGCTTTGAAATATTTTATGTCTCTATATTTTCTTGTCTTATATTATATATTTTTAAAATAAATTTCTAAGGTGTTGCAAATCCTGATATGACCGATTAAATTAATTCAATTAAGAAATTTGGAGTAGAGTTATTTTGAAAATTAATGCTGGAATAGAGTATTTTTAAATTTTACCATGATGGAAAAGATGCATTTTGAAAATTGAATTTTGGAATGTATTGGTTTTGAATAATATTTAAATAATTCTTAATTCAAAATCAAATAACATAACCCAAAAATTTAATTCATTTTCATCCAAAGCATATTTTTTATAATACTTAAGAAAGCTTTAATGAAAAATAAATATAATTTATAGGCTGGCCAAAAACGAAATACCCTATACTGCAGTATTTTGAAAATTTTACTTGTGCGAGGATGTCGCGCCCTTTTGTCCAAGTTCATTTCGTTTTCGATCAGATCTTGTGCTAACTAAGTATTTCAAGTGTCTGAGTCAAATTTGATTGGATTATCTCAAAAAACACTTTCAGTACAGCATTTCGAAACTTATATAGGAGGTAATATAGCCAACTGTTGCATTTAACAGTGGGATTTAGAATTGGTTGCTGACTGAAAAGTAAAATATATTGTCTTTGTATCTACGCGTCACAAGTATCCCCTGGAAAAAGTCGCTGGGTGAGAAAATTTAAGAATCAAGAAAGTCGTGTCATGAGATAAAAGCCATCGCAAAAGATCGTTACAAATAAAGACTTTTCATTTAAGCCCCTTGCTCCTCTTAAGAGTCTTAGGAGAATAAATGCATTTATACCCAAGACGCATCTTTGTCAGAAAAAAAATCTTTTCTGTTCGAGGACAGAAATAAAAGCTTGCCGATTATTCAGTTCCTGTCACACTGGACCACCAAATAGCTGCAAAGGTTGTGTGAAATATAAGAGTTTAGGGAAAAAACGCTTAAAATTTTTTTTTCAGAAATTGAGCAAAGCTTTTGTGTTTTAAGTGACGATACGGCACAACACCTATTATTATATATTTTGTGCTCTAGGCAGATTTTAAATAAAAAAAAAAACGAAAAAATTAAATAACTTCAGAATAACTCAAAGATTCAATTCTTGAAACAAAAAACTGAAGAAAGCAACTTGTATTGCTTTTGAATGGTTATTATCATGTATGCAAATTAACAATTCAATATAAAACATTTAAATTTAAATGAAAAATTTTATTGCCACATAAAATCGTCAGCACGTTTTACTTAAAATTTAAATTTTAATATCAAATGCTTGTCATATGCACATACTTAAATCACACTAAACGCTTTCAACAGAATGTTAAAAAAAAGCAAGAAAAACAACAACAAACATTATAGCACATAACACGGCTGTTCACCTCAGTTAGCCTCTCACTCAGCATATCCAGCACACAGACAGCAGCAGCACCGGCAAAGTCACCGTCACAGCTGCCGCTGGTAAAGTATTGTTATGTTAAGAATTTTTACAGTTGTGACAAAATTAACCCAAGACAACATCAATTAACAGATTTTATGAAACTAAGATGTTGGTAGGCACACACACATACATCTTTCTCCGTCTGTCGCTTGTTATGATAGCCAACAGGTACACATGTGCAAATGTTGAAAGAAAATTGCATTTTCTTGTGGCAAATTCTGCGCTCAATAAAGTTGAAATATTCAATTAACACGCACATTAGATATACGTAATGTATCATGCATTAAACTGTTAATAGAAGAAGAAAAAATGCACGAAATATGCAATTTTTCATTAAGAGCTTATGTTGCCGGAACGAAAGACTTAAGCCGCGAACTTGACATAGCAGATGTCGATGGTTTGTTGTTTGGGTTATGTTTTTTTTTTTTTTAATTGTTTGTGGTAATAAAAGTGAGTTTTAGAGCTTACAGTTTTTCTTTTTAATTTAATTTTTTATTATTCTTTATGAATACTGGGTGGTAAGCACAATTAGAGTTATGTGATTTGAGTCATTTTAGTTATAATTTAGCTCTGGTTTTTGTTTTTTTTTCGGGTTTGATAGGTTTACTTAAACAGACTCAAAGTAATAATCTGTGAGTTTATTTTTTCATGTTAGTTAAATGTTACTCTTAAGACATATTGTACTTGATTAAATAGGTAAGAATTTCGAAATGACTCCAACTTTCGCAAATATAACGATAAGTTTTTCATTTTTCATTATATTAAAGATAACATCTGATATTTTTGAGAAAAAAGCGACGTTTTTTGTGGAATGGATCAAGTATGCATGCAACGAATTTTAAAAATTTTTATTTTTATTAATTCTTTTTAAATTGTTTTAAAAATTTTCAGAAATGACATTATTATCTTATTTTTGTCACTCCAAGATTAAAAGCGTTGTAAATCACCACTTAGTGTATGACTTGTGTAAGGGTTTCGAGTTAGTTAAATCATTAAATAAATAAAAAAATTATAATGATCACTGAATTGTTTTTACGATCAAGAACTGTCAATGTTTGAGTTTTTGACTACCATTGTGTTATCATTAGCAAAATATTTTTACTAAAAATGTATATCACGTTTCAAAAAAAATTTCTTTTGTTCCAGAAACTCACAATACCAATTAAACTCCAAGAAGGTACATATAATTTCCTTCCGTTTAAGTTTAACATTATTGGACAGTTTTTGAATAAAGAGGATTTCAAAATGATTAAAAAGTGAACAAACGAAGTGCTGTAGCTAAGGACTTTGAAGTTTTTTTGTTGAAACTATGTATAAATACGATGTACAACGAAATCCCGTAAAAAAATTTGGGGTACTTGAACCTTTTTTTAAATCTGACGTGGACTGACGTGGTGCTTATGTATACTTTTAATTATTATTAAATAAAAGAAAATAAGAAATAAAAATGTGGTCCTTTTTTATACCCTACATCCAGGGTATTTTCACTCAGACACTAAAAACTATAAATCCAAGCTCTGGACAAAAACTGGGCAAACTCGGACAAGAGAGCGTAGCACCTCCCATATGGTGCAGTGAGTGTGGTGTGTAATCCATTGCCAAATGTAAACAATGATGTTGTTGCTGGTATTGTCGCTAATAATGCTGCTTGCTCAGTTCCAACTGCTCGTCGTTTTTCTTCGTCATTTGCTACTGCTGGTGCTGCTGTTGATGCTGTCGTGGGTGATATTGACGCTCTTTTAAATTCACCTTTGCCTACGGTCTCAAATTTTGAGTGGAAAACAGTTACAAATAAAAAGCAATCAAATAGAACTAAGCAAAACAAAGATAATGGTATCGTTGGTAGTAATGTTTGTGTTGAACTTGACGTGGCTGTGCCTCAGAGAGTTTTACATCTCTCTTACTTCAAGCCATCTGTGACAGCTGATAATATTATTGAATACGTCTCTTCGCATACTAAAATTGAGAAAGATAATTTAATTTGCCATCGTCTAGTTAAGAGAGATGCTGATGAATCTTTGCTAAAAAGGGTTAGTTTCAAATTAATTATTTCAAACAGCGATTACCCTAAAGTTTTCAGTTCAGCGATATGGCCTGCATATGTTCGCGTACGCAATTTTTCTTTTTTACCAGAGAAAGAAAAAATAAATACCAATCGTTAGCTTCGTCTACAAATGCTGATCCAGAGACCGCACCAAAATCACCTTTTACTGGTACCTCGCAATGTAATTTAGGGTCAGATTCTCTTAAAATTTTTTATCAAAATGTCTCAGGTATGAGAACTAAATCTAATTTGGTATTGTTGGCAACATCTCAGTGTGAATATGACGTTTTTATTCTCACTGAGACATGGCTTAACAACAAATTTTTCAACGAAGAGTTTTTTGATCCTAACTTATTCAATGTATATCGCAAAGATAGAGATGTTGAAACTACAGGTTGCAGTCGTGGTGGTGGAGTCCTGATTGCGGTTAATCGTGTTTTTTCTTCATGCAATGTAATGCTGATAAATAAAGATGCTCATATAGATCAACTATGTGTTATAATAAAGGGATTATCGGCATCGCTCTATATTTCTGTATCCTACATTCCGCCAAATAGTCTACTAATTTTGTATAAATTACATATTGACAATATTGTGTCTTTAGCTGCAGAAGTTTCTCCTGAAAAAAATCAACTTATTGTAACTGGTGACTTTAATCTTTGTGGAGTTTCCTGGTTGGGGCGACAAGGTGACCATCAGTATTTGTCTCCTTTTAATGTTTCGAGTCCTAGTGAATTATATGTAATTGATAATTTTTTAGATTTTGGACTATCTCAAATTAATAATTGTTTCAATTCCCTTAACAGGCTATTAGATTTAGTTTTTATTACAAATAATATTAACTTTAATATTCGAGTTTCTCCTTTTCCAATATCTGTTGTAAGTGTGCACCATGTTCCACTTGAAATTGAAGTGTCCTTTTATAAACATCTTTCAGTTCCCATAGTATCTGGAAATGTTTGTTTCAACTTTAAACTTTGTAATTATCTTTCAGTGAACAATGCTTTGAGTGAAATTGATTGGGATTTTGAATTTGGCCAACGTGACATCATGGAGTGTTTCAGGATTTTAAAAAAAATTATTTTCGAAATTTCAAACAAATATATTCCCAGGGTCAAGAGTTATGTTTATAAGCTTCCTTGGTACACAAAAGGTTTGAAAAAACTAAAAAACCTTCGATCAAAATTTTATAAAAAATTTTTGAAAACTAATTTAAATGTTTATTTTTTAAAATATAGACACTACTTGCGGGAGTTTAATTTTTTAGACAAATACCTTTATAGGCAATATATTCAGAAGTTTGAAATAAGCATTAAATCAAATCCCAAGTCTTTCTGGCGATTTGTTAACTCAAAGAAAGGATGTTCAACTATTCCATCGTCGATGTTCTTTGGTGACAAAACATCTAATGACCTGACTTCCTCTGCTGATCTTTTTGCAGAGTTTTTCATGTCTAATTATGAATTACCTTCCTCTAGATATCCAGATATTTCTGAGCATCTAGTTCCAACATTGGACTTTGGTTCCCTTTCTTTAAATATGGATGACATTTTGAATGGTATCAAAAAGCTGAAAACTTCAACAAGTTGTGATGTCGATGGTTTTTGTTCATTTTTTATCAAAAACTGTGCGGTTAGCTTAGCGTATCCTTTGTTAAAAATTTTTAATAAATCTTTATCTTCGGGAGTATTCCTTGATTGTTGGAAAGTGGCGCATATTACTCCTATTTTTAAATCTGGGTGTAAAAGCGATATTTCTAATTATAGGCCTATATCTAAACTTACAGTAATATCTAAACTTTTAGAATCTATTGTGAAAGATAAACTGTTTTTTGCCATTAGAAATTTTATTTCGCCTTTTCAGCATGGTTTTGTTAAGGGTCGCTCTACCATAACAAATTTAGTTCTGTTTAGTGAATACTGTATATCTGCTTTTACGAAAGGATATCAAGTGGACGTTATATATACAGATTTTTCAAAAGCATTTGACAAAATTTCCCATGCATTGTTAATTAAAAAATGTGAAGTGCTCGGAATTCATTCCAGCTTTTTAAAATGGCTAAAGTCATACTTATGTAATCGCCAATGTGTTGTTGCTTTTGATAATGTTATGTCTTTTCCATTTTGTGCCACGTCTGGAGTTCCTCAGGGCAGCATTCTTGGGCCTTTATTGTTTATTATTTTTATTAATGATGTTGTGTCTTTATTTGTGGAGTGTAAGTGTTTACTTTATGCGGATGATCTAAAGATATTCATGAAAATTAAAAATAGTGCTGATTCCCAAATTATCCAGTGTGAATTAAATAAACTTCATACTTGGTGTGTTAATAATGGTCTCTTTTTAAACCTAAATAAATGTGTATATGTTCCATTTTCCAAATCTAGTATTTTAATTCCATCGTCTTATAGTATCTCTAATGTCCCACTATCGTCTCTGCGTGAATATAAAGACTTAGGTGTAGTATTCGATTCTAATTTTTCTTTTCGTCCGCACTTGGAATATATTATTCCAAAAGCTTATTCTATGTTAGCTTTTCTAAGACGTAATAGTGGCTCCTTTAAGGACCCTTATACTTTAAAAGTCTTGTATACTAGTCTGGTAAGATCTAGATTAGAATATGCGGCAATTGTATGGTCTCCTTTTTATGATTCACATAAGATAAGAATTGAAAAAGTGCAGAAATCTTTTACTAGATTTGCCTTGCGATCGTTAGACTTTGAATCTGGTTTACCTCCTTATAATTCCCGTTGTCTATTGTTAGGACTAAAGACTTTAGAGGCTCGAAGAAGTATTCTGTCTCTACTTTTTGTATATGACATTGTTGTTGGTTTTGTTGATTGTCCGATGTTGTTGCGTTTGATTCAATTCAATGTTCCCTCAAGAATTTTACGTAATCATGTTGTTTTTCATTTGGACATGGTTCGCACAAATTATGCTACAAATGCTCCTATAAATAGGTCTTTAAATTTGTTTAATAATATTAATTTACTAAATAACATAGATTTTTCAGTTTCAAAAAATTCTATAAAATCTCTTTTGAATAGTTTATTGTAAAATTGATTATTTTTGTAATATATTATATTTTTAACTTAAATTATTCTAGTCTGTAAGAAATTCTATGTTCAAAGACTAATGAAAGAAATAAATAAATAAATAAATAAATAAATATGAGCAAAATTTTAAAAATACTCCAGTGTAGGGTATTTAATGTTTGGCCAGGCCAAATTTTACACTCTTACTAGTTCATTTTGTTTTTTTTTTTTTTGTTGAATTTTGGTACAAAAAAAATGTTGGTGTGGCAACGGTGTAAAGAAATAAAAAGTTTATTCCTTAAGTCTTTCGTTTTTCTTATATGACTACACAAAATTTTTTTGTTTCTTAAAGCATTGTGTGAATACAGAAAGAGAGAAAGAGTTGAGCCTACAATGAGCTGCAAGTAACCCAGTAGCCCAGTAACCTAAAGAAATCTAAAAATGGCGCAATTAAAACGCATTAACTGCAGTCCAAAACTACGGGCAGTAAATTACAGCTCACGTTAATTGCAAGTAAAGTGCTGCATTGCAAATTGTGCATTAAGTGCGCGCAAACACTTAGCGAGAATTCGAAAACATAAAAAATGTTGTTAACAAATTTATGGCGATTTTATTTTATATTTAATTGTTGTGTACTTGAAACAGAGTAAAAAATTAATTTCTACAGCGGAAGTAGGTCCTTATTTCATATATATTATAGTGGGGGAGAAACTAATCGAACCGAAATTTGGCTTAAGCAAAACTAACAAAAAAAAACCGGGTGGCAACCTTAAAAATTTTTAAAATTTTTGAAAAGTTTATTTAAGTGCCTTAAGACTAAATTTATTTTTATTTTTTTTTATAAATAGTTTAAGCAAAACTAACAACAACAAAAACCAGGGGGTCGATTCTGGTTCAGTGAAAAGTCGAAGTGAAAAGATTTTTTATCACTTCACCGTAAAAGCGATTCTTGTTGTTTAATATTTTAAAAAATGTGAAAAGTTTTTTTACACCTCAAGCAAAAGTTTTCACTGACAAATTCGACAGTGATAAAAATTTTATTTAATGAAAAACAAACATAAACAAATCAACAAAAATATTTCAAATGCGGTTTCATATAAAAAATTAACAATAAGTTGATGTATATGGCCGGAAATTGAAGGTGCTCAATCAGATGGATAAATTTAAAATTGCAAAATATAAGGAATTTTCACCCCACAACCCCCGATTTAACGCCGTTTATTCCATCGCAGTCCAGTTTTAGTTAGTTCAATTAAAAAACTAGAGTTCGTTTTGACCACCTAAAGCAAGTGGACAGCGTGATTTAGATCGGATCGCAAATCAGACAGTCTGTCCTTTGTAGACTCTGAAACTATCCGCCTGAATTTGAATCTCGATCACACTTCGACCACAAGTATTATCTGTACCAAGTTTCATTCTCTTAGCTAGAACCATGGGGCCGTAATCGTGGTTTATTTGTATTCTAAAAATCAATTTCGACCAAGGGGAAAAGAGTGATTTAAAAGCTTTTCATTAGCATTTGTTTATTTGTCAGCACCAAGCACTTGCGTTCCATAAGAAGTATCGTTTCTTTGTATATCCTAGGGAGTAAGCGCTTACCTCTGCTTAACTAAAAAGAGGTAAGCGTTAATTATTAAAAAAAAAAAAATTTAAAAAAAAAAATAACGGTCCTCCCATTGGGATTGAACTCCTAACACAATGTTCCGAAATATTAAAATAGCAAACCCTCTATCACATCAGCTACAGAATCTCATTACGTATGTGTATAAAATTTGTATTTTAAATCAAACTATTTGTCAGCTAGAGTATGTCAGTTATTTTTCACACACCACATTGAAAATTTTATTCAACTCGCTTTTTTCACTTTGTAAACCAGAATCGCTTCAATCGATGAAGTGAAGTGAAAAGATTCGGTGAAAATGAAAGTGATAAATTTTTTTACACTTCACAGTTTCACAGAACCAGAATCGACCCCCAGGTGGAGGATTACTAAATGGAAAATGATGAAATGTTTTTTTTTTTTCAAAACGACGGAGAATGATGAAACGGAGAATGACGAAATTTTGCAAAAACAGTAATATCATAATAAAATATCAATTTTTTTTTTACAAAAAAGTTGAAGTTGGTGGATAGCCTCTGTAATTGATTATTGATTTATTTACACAAAGATAAAGTATGTAATATATAAAAAACTTCTGCGTAGAAAGATGCACACTTGCGTTCTTTACAAACATTTTAAACTTTTTAAAATAATAACACACGAACACACACTGTCGGAAATCCGAAACTGACTGAGCTGAAAATACACTGAATCTCCTCTTTCTCCTCACTTTCTGTTCTCTATTTACGCAAGTTTAAAAAATGTTTAGTTAGAATAAGAAAAACGGAGCGGAGTTTAAATTGGGGGACCAACATCCATGGTTGTCAATTCTATATAAAAAAAATTTTTCGAAGTGTTAACACAGAAAAACAGTTGCTGAAATATTTATACAAGCAATGTCATTGAAGTTTTTTTAGAAAATAACATAATAAGCAAAACGGAAAAATTATGTGCACTAAAAACAGGTTAGAAACACGACGGAGAATGACTTTTTAACACTTCATGTTATAATTTCATAGTAAAATATTCAAAATTATTTTTGTCTTGAAGCAGTTCATAAAGAAACTCTGGTTAATTATCTGTTTCAAATAGTTAAAATACAAAATTTTAAATTCAAACATGGTTTCGAGCCTCGGGACATTGTATGGAACATTTTTTGGAGACACACCAACACATTTTTAAACTATGGTTTTTTGCTTCCAATACCGAAAATATTCAAAATACTTAATATGTATGTATTCTCCTTTAACTCCTAGGAGGAGCATAGGGCCAATATGAAGTCTCTCCATTTGTCACGATCCCTTGCGATGACTTTGATCTCTTGCCACGATTTTCCCGATTCTTGGATTTCCTTTTCCAACGACCTTTTCCAGTTGGTTTTGGGTCTAAATACTTAATATGCACAGTTGCATTTAGAAGAAAAAGTGAGTTTTTTGATAGTATGTCAAAACCTACACAGTATCCCCTATTATAATTTTTTCACTTCTTGAAAAATGTAGCAAAGTTTTTTGAAGCAATTTTTCCTATTTACTCATTAACCTCTTGCTACAAAACAAAATAAAGTATAGTTTGATTAATCCAATAAATGTCACTCATATGCAGCTATGGTCCTATGCTCCTCCTAGGAGTTAAAGGAGAATACACTTAGCATTGATCAATTAGTCGTTGACTTTTTATTAATCTTAAACTTTCTTCTTCAATTTCACATTTGATAAAGTTTTTGTGCATTTTTGCTGAATAAAACAAATTGCAATTGCAATTTTTTATCCAACTCTCATAGCATCTTGCACACTATAACTAAAACTGTGAATAAGCGTTGATTTATGAGCGAAATTTGTTTAAATTAGTTTTGAAATATCGTTTTATGTGTGTAATTTGTATTTTGTTTTTTTTTTATATTTTTTTGTAAAATTTAACTACGCGCAGCTACTCGTTTTTAAGCAAACAAGTTAATTATAATGTGTGGTCTCTCTAGCAAAACTAATAAAGTTTTGAGCAACCAGAAATTTAAAAAATAAAAATAAAAACGAAATTGCTGCTTTTAATTGACACAGAGGATGCTGTGTTGTTTTTGTATATTCATGTTTTTTTTTTAGTTTTCGGTATATGCGATTACATGGCTGATTTCAAAATGTAGTGTTTAAACTTGTCTTGTCTTGGCTTGTTTTGGCCTTGTCTTGTTTTATCATGTCTATAATAAAAGATCGCGCACATTTTGTAATTTTTCATTTATTTTTTTTTATTTTTTGATTTTTGTATTTAATTTACTGAATTTGTTTTTGTTAGTTTTTCACAATTGCATTTAATTCAGCTTTCACGTTTTGTGCAAAGGCGTTTCGGTGAAAGCAAAACTCAAAGGACTTAATTAACAATTGAATTTGCTTTTTTCTACATGTGCTTCATTAAACCTAGAGAGTTTGAGCCGCCCATTTTTTTTTTCTACATGAAAAGTTATGGACGTGTAACTTTGGATCAGAAAAGTCGAAAATGAAGTTATTTTTATCAACCGATGAATACTTAGTTGAGCTTCCAGAAAGAAATAAGAAGACATTAAGCGCACCTGCCAGCCGAGGTGTGAAAATTGAAATAACAAATTATTTATTTCTGTTATTTACTAAGCTAGGGGCCTTCGCTCGCCAACCGCCGCGCAGCTCTTCTTTTCTTTTTTTAATTCTCTCTCTTCCACTCTGCGCAAAAAGCAGTGTTGCTAATAAAAAACTTTCAAAATCCTCAAAAATCGAGATAAAATCCTTAATTTTAAGTGAAATTTCTCAAATCTGAAAAAAGACGACAACTGCACTCTGGAAGAAATTTTGTGATCTAACAATGCGTGCTCCCTCCATTTAAGTATTGCAGATTAATATCAATAAATTCAAGCCGCTTCTTAAACAAACATAAAGTTTTGAATGTAAAAATCAATTATAGTCTATAGACAAATCATTGTGTATAACAGATACTCAGTGGTTTTTAATCCTTAAAAGGGCAAGTTTAATTTCATAGTTTCATATTGTTCTTATAAACATAAGTTTTAATAGAAAGCCACCGCGTCAAAACAGATAAAGAATTTAGTGGATTTCTACTGAAAAATATTGCCGAAAATCCTTAAATCTTTCCTAGCCCACATTTATTATACATAGTAAAAACTGAAAGCCATTAATAAATATTTAATATCGAACACTATACGTGTGTTAAGACAGTTCCTCAAATATAGATTCCTCAAAAATTCCTCAAGCGGATTCTGAATTCCTCCGATTTTGAGGAATTCCTCACATTTTGGCAACACTGGCAAAAAGATTATTTCCTATTACCGAAGAGATATATAATCAAGAGACGCAAAGAAGCACTGAAGCAATTTTTTGGAGTTTGTATTAACCGTAAACGGTAGCTTTGACGAATATAAAAGTTGCACAGCAGCGTAATTCAACCAAAAAATCTTTTTATATCTCTTCTTCCGGATAAGCTATCCGGAACGCTGCTGTTCAACTTCTAAATTCGTCAAAGCTACCGTCTGCGGCTAATAAAAACCTCAAAAATTGCTCCAGTACTTTTTTGCGTCTCTTGGTTATATATCTCTTCGCTATCACCTTGTGTTTTGAAATTTTTATTCATGACACACACCCTTCATAACTATGTTGCTGTTTTATTCAATACACATACCTTCAAACTGTATTAACACAGTGCTTTATGAACTGTAACAAATATAAATTGTTACAATGCTTCTCAAGCTATGGAAAGGACGAATTACTTCAGTCCTCCACAAACTGTAATGACACAGTAATTGTTAAACTGTGTCAAAGCTTCTCTCTGCGCGAAAGACATGGGAAGCGAACTTGATGTCGCGTGCGACGACGACGACTGAGAACTATTTTATATAATAGAAAGACAAAACTCAAAAAGTATCAGGACTACTTATCAATTATAGCAAAAATATCATTTTCATATTTGTTTCAAATAGTTCCGTATACACGTTGGCTTGCAAAGTTCTTGCATTTCTTTTTCGTTTGCAGCTTTGGGTTGAATTTTAATTGCTCCAAAAAACTCCAAATTTATCTTTCTTCATAACATATTGCTTCAGTCGACTTTAGTTATCTTCTCTTTAGGATTCAAGTTTGTAGCTTGTCATTCAAAGTGTTTCACATGCTGGTACTTCTAATTGATTGTCATTTTTAAAAGGGGATATATGACAAAATTTAAACTTGTGGTATATTAAAGAAAAACTTTCATTTTAATGCGATTTTAACAAAAGGGGTTTACTGATATTAAGCAGTAATCTTCGTACTTAGAAAATATGTAGACCAACCAGTGCCATCGCCATAACGACAAAAAAGCAATAAATCAATTTTTGAGCAAGCGACACATTCCATGATAAATAACTGATGGTGTAGCTGGTGCTAAGATAAGCTACTTAGGGTACAATCAAGCCCTGGCCGATCACCACTCATAGGAAATCAACAGACGAAATAATACTTGCGTTTTTAAGGGTCTTCTTGACCATTTTTTTTTCCCAAAAACATGGTTATAATGGGTTAAAAAATTCTCCAAAAATATTCTTAAAAAGATACCATAATTTTGAAGGTTGGTAAATAATTATAATAAAATTTACTTTTAAATAAAAATATTTAAAAAAAAAGGAAAAAGGGTGCACCAAGCCCCAAATTGGCTTAAAAAAAGAAAAATGCTTTGTTTTTCCACTTAAAATAAAAGTTTTTTTCAGTGTAATTTTTTTTTTTTTTTTTTCATAAGTTCATATTCTTTTGCACTGACCCTGAAAATTTCATTGAAATCGGATTTAAATCCAAGGAGCTATGAATTTTCAAACATGTGAGTATCTAAAAGTTGGATCGAACTTCATATGGCCGCCATCTTGGATTTTTTCAGAATTTCGAAAAATCATTTTACCACAGTTATATGTATCTCAAATACTAACTTTTCACCAATTTTCATAAAAGTCAGAGATGTCAACCCCCCCAAATTTTCATTCATTAAGTTGTTGGCTATACTCCAGACAATTTATGGGATGCAAACTTATTTCACTAAATATTTTTAAAAATTTAACCTTTAATTTTTTGGTCTTTGGTCTAATATTTTCCAGTTCTAGAAAATTACTCTACTGACCATGATTTGATAAAAACCAAAACTAAACAACTTAAATATAAATAAAGAGCTCGAAAATGTATAAGACGTACTCAGCACTTTGAAAAAAGTTAAATTTATTTTCAACAAAAGGCAACATATCAAACTCAACGCTGACAATTATAATGACAGGCATATTTTACGATCATTCTCATATGTATACAAATCGTAATAAAAATCGGCACAACATATGTAAATTGCCTTATGTGGATAAAACAATTGAATAATCAAAATACTAAACAGCACGGCATTGTATGGACATCGAAAACCAACAGAAAGAAATTCCCGAAACAAAATTCAAATTCAAAGAAGCAACCAGTTACAATAGCAAAGTGTTGCATACCAAATAAGTAGCAATATGTAGCAGAATAAGCACACGCGGTGTTATAACAATAAAATATGCGTTAAGTGCTGGACAGCAACAATTTTTATGGTAATTTAATTTTTTTTATACCTGTTTTTTCTTAATTTCTAAATATAAATATCCAAACTAACTGATATTTTTTATACAAACGCAGCAAACGTCTTTTTTTAAATGTGGCAAAAAAGAAAAAAATTTAATAAAATAAATAAATGCTTGACATTGTGAACGCACCTTTATTACGAACGTTTTCTTGCAGCGTGGTTCGTGGTTGCAGCTACAGAGGGCACAATGCGGCTTATAAAATGCAAGACAGCAAGCACTCTCTTTACAATGATTTTGTATAATTTTATTGGTTTTTCTACTTTTGAATTTTATTGGTTTAATTTTTTTTTTATTTTTTTTTTTTATTGTATTTGTGCACAATAGACACTGTATTGTGGTAACAGCAACAATTGTCACTAATGTTGCAGCAACAATTGCGCGCGCACAGCTGCTGTTAAGCACTTTTATATCGAACTCTTGGCACAATGCACACAGGGACTTAAGAAAATGCAAATTTAAAATTTTTTTTATTTTATTTTGATTTTTTCTTTTTGTAATTGAACTTTATTTTTAATTTTATTTTTTATTTTTTGTTTGTAAACACAATCGGTGTTGATTATTGCGCGTAGGTTGTTGTCTTGGTAAGCATTCACATTCGCATTCGTCGTTTGTTCACAATTGGCTAAAATGATTTTCCATTTTATTTGTTAAGTAATTTCAATTATTTGTACGTACGCTGGCATTTAGTAGGCGTTAAATAGTTGAATTTTATTGCTGACATGTTGCAATTCGATAAATTTCAGTTTAATTAAAATTCTTATAAATCATTTGCTAAGTTCTTTTGATTTCGATTTTTTTGCAGTTTTCTGAGATAATTGCCATTTTATGATATTATTTGATCATAACACCTGCGTTTGAATTTAACACAGAGCTTTTTTATATTGTATACTTCACATCGTATTTTATTTTTTCAAATTTAAAAATATTTTTCAAATTCAATGAGTATGAAATCTCTATTGATGAATTCTTCATTTGTCTATTTTTCATCGAAAGTCGATATCATATCGTCGGTTTAATACAACAACTAGACATCTGCCTTTTTGATGTTTGGAGTAAAGTATACAGAACCATAAAGAAGAAGAAAAAGCGGTTCTACTCACAAGTCTCAAAGTGTTTTTGAAATGTTCCCATACAGTTTTATATAAAAAATAAAAATCTTTACAATCCTTTACTAAATACGAATTTCAAAAAATATAAAACGCTTTTTTCTCAAAACATGAAATATTTAGATGTCTAGTTGTAATATTAACCCGACGATAAGTAGCAACAAGTTTGCTCAAATAACACTGGTTTACAAATGTTTCAATAACGTTTGCACTGTTGTTGCCACTATTCGTTTCCTATGTAAAATACGCTGCTTATATCTGTCATTTTTGGTTATTGGACCAAAAAATAAAAGATGGTTCCACTTAATTACAAATATCTAAAGATCCAATATTTACGTATAAACATGTTAGATGTCAAATTAAACATAATTAAATTACCTAAAAACGATATTCACATTCACAGGAATAAATTAATTTCTAAAAAAAATCAACAGCAAATTTGTGCAAGAAACAAATTTGTAAAAAATTATTTTGTTTTTTAGATCATAGTCTATATATGTGTTAAGAAAATAAGATACTACTGCAGAAAAATCTATATGACCTAATTGCATTTTTGCCTATATTTCCATTTTTTATTTTATTTTATTTGTCATAAATTTGTATATTATATAGGGTGTATCGCATAAGGTTACGAAGCTTCTGTTAGGTGATAGAGGAGGCCTGGACCAACAAAAAATTGCACCTGAGAGGGGCATAAAATGTTTACCTGAGGAGTTATAGGGTTAAAACTGATTTTCTGACTTATTTTAGAAAAAAAAAATTATTGGGAGAAAACCTTTTCTATGAGAAACTTTAAGCTTATTGTATGAGCTTTTGAAGAGTGCATTTGGTTTATAGAGTTCAAAGGATTTTGCAAAGTTCTGGACCTTTAATATAAAAAAGGTCCTATAAGCTATGAGCTGTAAATTAAAAATTTCAAGAAATATGATTTTAAACTATTGAATTTACCATTACTTAACTTTAAAAAAACAAAAATTATATTGCTGTTATCATAAGGGACGTATTGGAATGTTTCTTTGATAAAAAAAAATGTAAATTGATCTTGGGCGCAATTTTTACTCTGCTAACATGCCAGAAATGGACTATACTTTGAATTATGACGCTCTCGTTGCAAAAGCCAACATAAGTCATAAGTAAAATTATGTCAATTTAGCTAATAAGAATGACGAGCATGATTCATTTGAAAAATATCACCAACAGAGTAATTTTATAAAATCGTAGGTACAGTTTTCTTGAAGTTAAGAACTACAGAAAACTGTCTATGTTTTTAAACAATAATGTCGCAACTAAAAAATTTGTCACTGTTATAAAAATATGAGCGATAGGATGACATTTTTTTCGGCAGAAAATTTTTTTCATCTGAGTTGAGACAAGTAATCTAAGTTAAGCCTAGGACTTTTTTGTACTTTTCTCAAACGTTACAGATGAGCAGTACAATCAAAGAATTTGTTCTGCACTGCCTTTCTCCACTTCATAACCATAGACAGTGACCAATTTAGCTCAGGTTTGCCTACCACTTTTGGATCGTTGTCGAATAGGAAAAAAATGAACGAAAAAAGCAAAATGAGATATTTGCATTTTACTTTCTGAAATTCTTTTAGGAAAAATAATTCATAAAAAGAAATACAAACGATCTGAAGTTGGTCTGAAATTTCCAAATTTTTCAGACTATCTCTAATACGTATAATTTTGTGACTTTTTGTTCTTTTATAACTTTTATAACTTAAGTATTTTATATTTTGAAATTGTACCGATACTGCTTTTAAGTTTAATGGACTAATTGATTTTTCAATGCTTATAAATATATTCTATTCCACCAACATATATTTAAAACTAAATTTTTGAAAGCTTTACAACAGTTTTCAACTTTATCGATGTTTATCATAGACTTTTCGGAGGATTTCAAAATTATTCGGTGCCTTGCAACTTGCATTGAGGTTTTTGATACATTCATAACAATATAAATTCTTTTATTATTTAAAGTTATTCTTTGTTTTCTGATACATTCGACTTTTTTATTGTTTTTCAGTATACATAATTTCGCAATTTTCGACATTTGATATATATCGACTTTCAGGGTTTTACGATTATTTAATTTTCGTTATTTTTTTCTGTTTGGAAAACAATTCAATATTTTATGAAGAAAATGATTCCTTTGGATTTTCAAAACTCTTTATAGCTTTTCAATAATTCTTGGAGTTTTCTTAAACTTTTTTGGACACTTTTGATGATTGTTTCGATAATTGAAATGCAGTGTTTTATTCGAAAACATTTGACACTTTTGAGTTTGTTGATGCTATTGAGCATATTTCGAATATTTTGATGTTTTGCGACTATTTTTTATTTGCATTTTTAACAGTTTTATAAAACTTGTTTAAACTTTTCGGTACTATTCACACTTTTCGACGGTAATCAACTTTTCTGACATTTTTCAATATCATTCATATATATTTTCAAATACTATTTAGCACTTTTTGGAACAACTATTTAATATTCACATACAAAGAATCATTAAGGTGAAGTGAAAATATTTTTCCGACGTTTATTTAGTTCATAGAGTCTCAATTTCTTTCCGACTGATAAAGGTTTTTTCAAAAACAGCGCAGAAATCGTAAGATTTGAAAACAATTGTACAAGCTAAAGCTACTGTTTTCATTTAGTTCACAAAAGTTTTATAAATTTTTTAAAATCAAGATTTGTATGAATAAATACCGATGTCATTATAAAAAAAACAAAATATTTATGAAGCAAAATATAGCAAAGCGTTTGCACAGTGTGGCGTAAAAATAAGCGGTATGCTTTAAAATTTATAAAGGTTTTTCATTTCAAATCTTCACTTAATTTCAGAAGTGTTAAGCCAACACACATTAAATAAATTTTCTTTTATATTTACAATTAGTGATTTAATTACCCGGCGTTTTAAGAAACTCGTTTTTTTAAAAAACACAAATTTTTATTTATGTCAAAACATCAATAATTAAGCCATTTTAGTGGTTTTTGTTTTAAATTTTCAACATCACTTCAATCAAACCAAAGAATTGCACTTCAGTTATGGTTTATTAGACTTTTTTGCGCAAGCGCGACGCGCACACTTGTTCAATCAACACTTTAAAGTTGCTCTCTGTTGTTCTTCAATTTCTAACTTTCAAACGATTTTCACCGACAGGTGCCTGCAAACAACACCAAATCAACCGCTCGCGATCACGTTTTCTCACAAACTGATCGTGCGATTTGATCGTCGTGTGGTCGTCACCACCAACAGCCATAGCTAGCCGAAAGCATAATCGTTACTTCATTTCCGGTTGAGCTGTGAGCGAGAGAGCGCAATAAACCGAGCAACCTATCAACTAGCAAGGAGCCAGCAACATGTTGTGCAACATTGAAAATGTTGCCAAATGCAAATGTTGCGCATGCGCAAGTAGGCTTTTGTTTATGTTCTCAACGCGCATTTGTCGGTTGTTACGTTTATTTTTCATATTTTACCTTTGCTTTCATGTTTTATAATTATGATGAACATCATTTGTTATAAAAAAAGGCCAAACATATGTAGTTGCTGTGAAATTTTTAGAGATTTTGTTTTTAACTTTTACACAAGCGCGCGCTTTTATGTAAAATAGTTGCTTGATTTGTGTGGTGTGGTTGATTTTTTTTTTTTTTTCGGGGCTTGTAATTAAGTAATTGCCATTTTGTTATTTATGGGTAATTGCTTTTTAGTGCTTTGAGGTTTTTTTTTCTTCATATTACACATACTTGGATGTTGTGGAATTTTTGACTTTAATTTTTTATTTTTTTTTCCTTTTTTGTTGTTATTGTTACGAGATTTGATTAATTAATTTGAGGTGCGCTCAAAGGTTTCAAAAAAGGTTGTACAAAATTTTTGAAGATTTTTTTAACATAAAAGAAATATTTTTTTTCAGCTAATGCGTGCGGAAGTCTTTAAATCTGTAGATAGATATTGATTGAGAAATCGTGATTACAAATAAAGAAAATAAAAAAACAAAAAAAAAAAAAATAAAAGGAAACACAAAACCCCATGGCATCTAGAAAATATTGATATAAAATCTAATTAATGATAAATGGCGTAACTAATCTTAGATTAATATAAATGCTTTAAGGGGCTATGATGTATGACGAAATATCATCATCAACAAGTTTATAACGCCTTTTTATTAAGAACATAAAAATATATACATTTTTCACTTTTTCACACTAAAAGTGAAATTTTTTCTTTTTAAAAAAAGACATAAAAGATCATGAGAAAATTGTTATGCTCCGACACAAAATTTTTCATTTGGTTATTATCAATTTTTGTTGCTTTCATAATATGCAATAAAACTGTACGATTTCATAAGTTCAATCATTAATAATTTCCAACTATCTAAATGTTCTTTCAACTCAAATTACACTTATCTAAGTAACTAATAATTTGCTTGAACTTGAGCCGATTGTCTATTTACATTTCTGCTGTTGTCTTTAGATGCTACCTGCTGTACACATACCGCATACCTTGGAGTAGACAGCTTAAAGATCGCGCCGCCATGTTTGTGAAGGCAAAACCAACCAATGCAATCAATCATTTTTTATTCGCATCACCAACGTCACCAATGATGATGCCTTGTCGTTTCTTTAATTTCTCAAGCATGCAAATCATGTCGCGATATTGTGCATTGCAGTTCAAGGTTATGCGTGTGATGCCATGCCATGTGCGGGGTGTTTGGCGCAGTAGGGATGAAGGTCAGTGGAGTTAATGTCATTTTGCGTTTTTCTGCTTCATGGGGGTTTTAATTGTCATTGGATGTTGAAGCTGCCAAGCGGAAATTATGCAGACATGGTATGTATGATCTTTGTATTATTAAACTCTTGGGAGTTAATGCAACATTTTTTTTTACTTCGAGCATATGTATTGGTTTTAAAAGTAATGAGCTTTTTTTGTAAAAAAAAAAAACTATTGGCGTTTGCTTGTAAGTTTTACTTTTACTATTTGCTTTGGTTTTTTTGCAATATTTATGTCTAATATGAATCTTGAGAGTTACATGAAAAAGAAGAGGAATATGAATACTGCGATGTTTTATTGACAGCTTTTATTAAATAAGGTCTCTTTATTTTATAACGAATTGACGATTTTTATCTTACAATAATGTTTTATTTTAAGTTATCAAAAAACATTGAAATTCATACGAATTTTACGAACTTTAAGTCATTATTGGCAAGAATCTAAAATTCTATACATTTTTCAACTTGGAAAATCATGACAATTAGGATTGGAGAAAAAAACTACTAAGCATGGCTATGGTGACATATGTTTCGGTTACCGCCACGTAACCATCATCAGACCAATTTATGTTTTATTTAATTTATTTCAAACTAAATGAAATAGCTATTGATATTGCCTGAGGACGGTATTGAACTATGAACCTTCGAAGTCAATCTCTCCACATAACGCATTTATCAATGGACTGCGCTATGTACCCTCAGAATAATTGGTAGCTTAAGTTCATAGTTCAATCCCGGCCTCAGACAAAAAGTTCAAAAATGTTCAATTGTTATTTAGTTTAATTTAAAATAAATTAAATAAAACATAAATTGGTTTGATGATGGTTACGTGGCGTTAACCGAAACAAATGTCACCATAGCCATGCTTAGTAGTTTTTTTCCCTAATCCTAATTGTCATGATTTTCTTAGTTGAAAAATGCATAGAATTTTAGATTCTTGCCAATAATGACTAAAAGTTCTTAAAATTAGAATAATTTTCATATAGTCAACCTAAACCATTTTAATAACACTGAAATGTAAGATATAATGAAAGTACTTATTTCCGAAAATAGAACATAATTTTTTTATACCCTACACCCAGGGTATATTCATTTTGTCCTTCCGTCTGCAACACAGAGAAGGAGGTGTGGTAGATATAGAAAAGTATATATACTCTTGATCACCGTCACCTCCTGAGCCGATACAGCCATGTCCGTCTGTCTGGCTTGCTGACTGTGTGCGGAAATACATTTTCTGGGAAAACGGAGCAAGATAATTCAATGAAATTTGGTATACTTCCTTCGTCGCTAAAGATAGCTCATGGGTTTGAAAATGAGCAAAATTGTTCAACGGACACGCCTACCGCCCATACAAAAAATATATTCAAAATGCAACTTTCGAAGTATTTTTCACGACAATGCAACCAAAATACACTTAAATACTACAAATTGTAAGCGCAAGCTCTGAGAAAAAACTGGAAGAATTTAGACAGGAAGGCGTGGCACCTCCCATATAAGCAAAACCTTCAAAACGCTACACTGAAAACTTTTTTTGAGATAATCTAACCAAATTTCACTCAGACACTAAGAACTATAAATGCAAGCCCTGAGCAAAAACTGAGTGAACTCGGACAAGAGAGCATGTCCCATATAAGCAAAATTTTCAAATTACTGCAGTGTAGGGTATTTATTTTTTGGCTAGGCCAAAAGTTACACCCTTACTAGTTTCCTTTAAAATTGGTGATCATCATTAAAACCAATATTGTGTATATCAGATGGGCCACAGATGGTTTTAGATTTATTTTTAAATTTTTTGTGATTACTGTGAGAAACTTCAGTAAGCTATTACTTCTCCGGTTCACAGATTTATAAGAAATCAGCTCTCGTTTTGCGTTGAGAAGTGTAAAATGCTCATATTTTTACAGAAAATACACCGATTTTGCACTCAACTTGAATGTTTAAATTCAAAAGGAAATTTTCAATTCAATTTCAATTTTCTTTCTAAAAAAGAATCTACTGAAACTCTCAACATCCAGGGTTATTTCTAAGAGCAAAGGTAAATCTCTTTACGAGTATGTAAGCGCCTTATAAAATCTCATAGTCCATAATAGTACAATCATTTGGGAGAATAAAATGATGCTACCTGGAAAGGTTTGCGGGATTTTTGCAAATGATTTATTTTATAGATTTTGATGTGCTCTTTCAGAATTTCAACTTTGCTTCCTCGAATAATGTTCGCTCGCACCGCCATATTGGAAAATAGCGTCCAAAATCAGTTTTTTACAAATATCTCTTTAACGGTTACATCTAGAGAAAAATATTGTGGCGCAATATTGTAGCTTATTAAATTTTCTATAAAAATGTTTTCGTACGACAATTTCTAAGCTACAATATTGCGCCACAATATTTTCTCTAAATGTAACCGTTAAAGGATATTTGTAAAAAACTGATTTTGGATGCCATTTTTCCAATATGGCGGCGCGAGCAAAAATGATTCGAGGTAGCAAAGTTGAAATTCTGAAAGAGCACATTGAAATCTTTAAAAGAACTCATTTGCAAAAATACCGCAAAACTTTCCAGGTAAAACTACCAAATGACTGTACTGCACGTATAAACAGAAGAGATAATATTCAAAAAGGTTTTCTAGGAAAATATGGTTATTTATGTAAATAGTAGTAGCTTGAGTGAATGCCAAGAGTTTAGTAACAATATTTTCATTAAGGACATAATGTTAAAGCAAAATAAATTCTCAAGACTTATCAAAACCAATTTTTCTTAATTAAAACAAAATAAAATGATAAATCACTGACATTCCCACACACACATTCGTAATTAATAAAAACAAATAAAAGCCTCAAGAAAAAAAACCTAATATTCCCACTGAAACAATTTCAATACAAAAGAATTCCCATAAGATATTTGAGTAGCATAAGGATTCCGTAATTTGTCTTTTTGATTTTGGTTTTTGTTTTTAGTGTTGTTATTGACCCATTTCAATAAAGCGTACAACTCCTTAGTGGTTTGCATATCAACGCATTAATTTCACGCCACCCGCTGCTTGAATCCAAACCAGCCCTAAAGGAGTCAAAGGACTATTTTCGTATGTATTGATTTCATGTTTATAAGTAACTCTACTCCAATTTGGCCCAAAAATGAGGAGGCATTTTTATTTTGCTGAACTTTTTTTTAATGCTGCTTAAAATAACTATTTGCCGTAGGACACACCTGTGTCCTGTTTTTCTATGCTATTTATCTGTTTATGTTGTTGTTTTTGTTGCCACAAAACTTTTTGCCAACTTGGTTGTTTTTTTGCTTTAACGAGTTGTATGACTGCGTATGTGTGAGTTTGTGTCTGTTTTTATTAGCCACTTAGAAACATTTAGAAAATAAAATTGGTCATTTTTGGGACATCATTTTATTTGTTGTAGGGTTTTCTTCGAGTTTTATTTTTTTATTTTTCTGCTTTTATTTAATTTTATGCTTTTCCATTCCATTTGTTTGTTGGTTTGTTGCTTTTACATTGATTTTTCCTTTTTTTTTTTTTGTAGTTTTTGTCAGAAAGTTCATAAGGATCTCATTGCTTATATGGTTGTGTGTATTTGCGTTTAAGTAGGTGTTTGCATATCTGTATTTCTATAATGTTAATGTCTCTTCAAATGTTTCTAATTAACTTAATTGATTTTCTGATAATGAAATGGTGAAAATGTGTCATTTCATAATGAATGTGATAAAGATTAACTAACAAAGAATATTTCTTCCCAACGATTTTATTATTTAACAGTTCCACAGTCAAGCTGCTTAACACGTGCCAAAAATATCTTACATCCTCACAAACCGAAAAATTTTGAGGGCACTGAAATTACTAGTTAAAGACCCTATGATTCAAAAATGGATGAAGATAAGACGAGCCTACGAGCTTAAGGGTAACAAAAAATTGTAGCTAGCGTAGAATGTCTCAAGACCAGTGTGTCACTAACTAAAAGCAATTAGCAATTTTTCACGACAGACGGCACCATGTGAGTGAGTTCTTTACATGGATCGTTCTTGTACGGTTGAATTTGACCTTAACTGTAGCGCATGTAGCTAAGCACCGCAGTTTCTTTTATTAGAAACATGGAGTCAAGGGTACGAGTGTGGCTTCCGACATGAATTAATTAAAACTGATCTGATGAGGCTATATAAATATTAATACATGAAAAAGTATAAATATCCTTGCAGGACCACGAACTATTCCAAAACTAGTTTGTAAACTTCTCCTTAGGGGCGACCGACTAGTCAAAATCTGGTCCCATCACATAAAAAGTTCTATTTACGTTTTGTATTGTTCGTCATTGGATGTAACCAATTGCCTCTTTATGCATTACATTGAGACCAAAATAAGGTCAATTGTCTCATTATACATACATTCAGATTAGAAAAAGGCCAATTTTTTTTTGTTTTATTTATAATTTTCAAAGAACTTAATTTAATGTAGAAATTTTACACAAAAACTTTAAAACGTTTCATAGCCCAATGTGCTAAAGACTTTGTTATATGTTTCTGAGCATTGTGTTCTGGGTTCAAATCTCAGTGCTGATAAAATTTTTTTTATGCATTTTTTTTATTATTTTATACGTCGGCTATATTGCTCCGAAGACACTTCAGACAAATTATGTACAAATTAATGAAAATTAAAAAATTGGAATTGAAAATCACCGAGTGGATGATTTGAACCCGGGTCTATCCACGCAGTGCAAGTCATTAGACCGATACACTATCATTTGCTTTTATTCACAATCGACGAACTTCCAAACAGCACATACGTAGTCAGACACAATCGACACATAATTGAGCCAGTTTTAGTACTAAAGACGGATTATGCATTACATTCGGACCATTTCGGGCTTAAATTTCGACCTTTACGTGTTTAAGAACTAGTAGTGAAATTGTATAGCAAATATTTCTGTAGTACATACTGACTCAATATTCCCCTGTTTTGGGTGTCATTTTTGTACCTTTTTAAGAAAAGGGCAAAAATGACCCTCATGTGGGGGTTGTACAGGGTTAAAATTGTATACAAAAATATTCTCCACAAAATCCTGCATAAGTTTGCTGAACACATGATACATCTCAGATGTAAGTATCATTTAGTTAAATTCATCGATTTAACGCAAGAATACCGTTTTTTTTTTTTTTTTTATGTACAGTGGATAAAAAAAATTCAAAAATCGATTAAAAAAAAATGTTACGTGCTGGAGAAAAACCAAGAGACATGGGTATTTTTTTTAACGTCTACTCTAAGAATTTTTCGGATTTTATCATGTGTTTTTTTTTTTTTTTTTTTGTTTCGAACTGTGTAATTTAAGTGAATTTATTCTAGTTTTATATAGTCCGTTTTGGTCTTCTTATAAATTAACTAAACTAAAGATGGGACTATTGCCTCCGCTGGTCCCACAGGGATGAATTTCCACGTAAACTCTTGATTGCGTCTATTAATGAAAATTTACAAAAATGAGTGTTTAATTAGTTCAATATTAATTAATCACAAAAACTCTAGTGATTTTTTAAAAGAGTTCCATATCTTTTGATGAACAAATTTTAAGTTTGGCCACTCTCCACGAAAGGCATTGTAGATGATTGATAAATTTTAGTCAGTTTCAAAGATATGTTAATTATGCTCTGTACTATCCAAAACTATTGAAAGCATATTTAATTAATTTAATTTTTTATTTTGACTTAAATTTCTGGACATTTCCTAATTTTTTTTTTTTATGGACCTTTTTTTGGATGTTTTATATTGGATGTTTTTTTTATGTTTTTTTTTTTTTGATTTTTTTTAGTGGAATTCTTTGAATCAGTGTATTATACATAGATGTTCACCCTCATCATTATTTCCAGAATCCAAATCGAAAATTTTTCCAATCAAAATCGAATCATAATTTATCATGTAATCCGATTTTAAATGTAAAAACCATACCATTTAACTGCAGATTTCCTGTACTGGCATGAAGCCAAATCGGGCCAAAAAAAGTTGAGACTTCATGCTGTCTAATAAAAGACGTTTTTGCACGCAGTTCTGGATTTATATTTCAGTGTAAAACGTCCCAGTTGAAACAAATGAACTGCTTCGCCTACCGCAGCTGCAGATTACCAAAAACTTCTTTGGAGACTTCCTCTTTTTTGGGCCTTAAACTCTTCTTTAACATTTCCTTTATGATCTGCAACATAAAAATCGACACCTAAAAGCTGCAAAAAGTCTCCAAGTACGTAAGTCTCATCGTCCATAATGCAACAGTAAAATTTTTTACTGAATTTTCGGTAAAGTATTTTGGCTCGCTTTTTTGCCTCAACGTTTTTTTTTTTTTTTTAAATTTCCGTCCGGAACTTTCTAGATTTTAATTGACTTAAGCCCTTCCTCTTTTTTAACTTTTCTGACAAAGGCCGCAGAGCATTGGACTTTCTCAGCTACTTTTCTTCCCGATGTATTGGGGTTTTTCTTAAGAAGAGCTATCACCTTCTTGGCAGCATTAGGATTATCAAAATCTTTCTTTTTTCCAATTCCTTGCTTTCTACTAAGTGTCAGACGTTCCTTATAGGTTTTAATAACACAGATATGGTATTCCGCGAAACCTTAGCTTTTCTAGCAATTGCTTTGAAAGTTCAATTTGGATTTCCGTTAAATATTTTACAAATTTTTCACGCACGAAACTTAACGAATGAGTAAAAAAGAAGATTTGTAGATATTTACCAATGGGAAATTGATTAAATTTTTTTTTAATTTTTTGGATGTGAAAAATAAACAAGAAATAATGTGTGCACTAGTTTCATCGTGCGCAAGCCTTACATGGCAAATGGTTCTTTAATCGCACCGTCAAGTTGTAAAATAACTAAGGGACTGTTGTAATTCTTGGATTTCGAAGTATTAGTATGCAACGAGGATTTGTTTTCGAAAGAAAATCTCATTTTCTTGATTTAATTTAATTTGCTAAAAATCTTCATACATGCCTATAAGTAGGCAATACATTTAAAAAAAAAATAATTTTACATATGGATATGTATGAACATGCGTGTTTTTTGCATTAATTTGCTCGATGAACTTACCTGACAACTATAAAAAGATGAACACAACATTAAATTCACGTAAAAAATACTTCAAATCAAAACAAAAAACTGAACAAACCCAGAAGACGAACACAAAGAAACTTGCGATGCCATGTTTCACGCAACGACAACTAAAACAATGCGGCGAAAAACTTCAAATTTCTAAACAACAACACAAGCAACACAAAGATTTTCGCCAAAACTCTCACACAAAGAAAGAGAAAATAAAACGGAAGTTGCGACTGTTTCCGTTGAGGGTTGTTGTACGAACTGCAACATGTTGTGTAGCTGCAGTAAAGAGCTGAAGCAAAAGCACAATTCACAATAGTTGTAAACATATCGCAGCAGCTACAAGGTAATGCTCAAGTGTTGCATATGCACAGGCGCATTCAAAATTCCTACTCTTCTCAGAGAACAGTGATAAATTGCAAGACTAATATCGAAAAAGAAGAGAAAATTGTAATAGATGCCACTTGGAGACTTTTGGAGCAAACTCTTTAATGCTCAAATCAAAGGTTTAAAACTTAGCTCCACTTGTGAGTGCGTTTTGTGTTTGCTATTCACCATGGAATATAGACGGTATTTGGAAGTTCTAGTTTAATTTAATACCTAAGTTTGGCTCTTCCGCGGTAGAGGGTTTGGCGAAAATTTCAGATATAAATTTAATAAATAAAAAATACTTAGGATGTTCCAATAACCGTCACATATTTGTAGAATATTTAAATTAACTTTCTTTTACAAAACTTCTTACACTTCAAAGGGCAGGGGATTAAAACGTTTCTTTTAATTCATAATTTTTCCAGTAACTACAGTTGTCTGTTGAAGTCACCACTCACAAGGATGTTGCATATTTTGACAACAAAAATATTTGAAACAGCAACAACAAGAACAAATGACAACAATAGAAGCGCCGCAGCATGATGACGAAAATACAAAAAATATTGGCAACAATTGAGAGAGTGAGCAACGACGTTCATTGTTGTCATAAGCATCAATAATAATAACAACAACAACAAAAGCAGTAGCAACAGCAACAAGAACAAAAGAAAAACTTTTTGTTGTTGTTGTTGTTGCTGAGTTGATTGTTGCTTTTGAGTTGAATTTTTAATTAAATGTAAAAAAAACGAAATGAAGAAGAAAATCAGGAAAAAATCTGAATAGAGGGTTGTCAACGTTGGGTGCACAGTGAGTCGAGTTGTGGACAAAAATAAAATTTCTGGTTGCGATTTCATTGTTGAACAGTTGACTTATTTTGACAGATAAGACATTACATTTTATTACCACTATTGTTGAAGAAAATTAGTTTCGAGTGAAACATTTTGGCCGCGATAGGGATAAATTTTTAAGGTTGCGACATATTTTTCAATACTTTTCGTTACATCCCGTTGAATCTCGCAAGCCATAAAAACTATTTTGATTAAATTTGCTGGGTAGGTGCCAAACGTGAAAGCTAAAAGCTGGTCGAAAAGAGGGCGTAATCAAATAAGTGCCACGTCCGTTTTTCAAATATGAGTCTGACTCCTTATATTTATTTAGTATGTACTACATAAGTATGTTCCATGGGATTTTCTTTCTTTGGTTCTTTCTTCCGTACGATGCACTGTATACTGACTTTTTCGTAATTTTTATTTTTTTTTTTATTACAAAATGACAGCTTTTAAATTACAAAAAGAAAAAAAAAAAAACCATTTTCAAAAGACTTTGACAAAATATTTGTTTTCAAGATACACGCAATGTACGCGCGTTTGAATTGATGTTTTGAGTGTGAGAGCCCAATGATAACAACCTATGTGTCAAGCCTCGGGGTGTTCAGATTTTTTCTTTCTTTTTGCGGGTACGCAAAAATTATGACATGTAGCTACTGTTGTTGTTGTTTTTGTTGTATTTGGTATTATTATTGTTTGTTTTTGTAATAATAAAAGTGTTCAACTTGAAAGTTTTTTCATACTTTTTTTGTTTTGTCTGCTTCTTTTTCTTCCGTACCCTTCCTGAATGACGTATGGAGCAAACTCTTTTTTTAAAAGAGGGTCCATGATTTTAATAAGTGTTGTTCTATTGCATAAAAGAGTTTGAAGAGTTTTTTAATGAATATGTTATGCGGTTCCAATTATGATGAAGTTAAATAAAATATTTTATCTATAGACAGTGTTATCGAGAATGAGAAGTGTATTTTTATATGCCCTTCTCTAGACAGTGAGCTTATTCATTTTGTTCATCTGATTTTAACGTATAGAAGAACGCGTTAAAGGTTTAGTCTATTGAAAATATGCTATAACCCATAAATAGTACCCAAGAATGTAGAAATATAGTTAGTTCTAGGTAAGAGGCATAGCGTTTTATTTTTAAGGAACATGTTGGGGAAGGGTAGTACCACTCAAGAATAATTTGTGAGACACATCATGTTATGCTTTGGGGGTTATGTTGCTAACCATAGGGCAGCAAGCTTACAAAGGCTTTAAAAATTTGACAGAAATAGTACTAAAATTCGAAGGAGTGCAAAACCCACAAACACTCTTGGTGTCTAATAGCATTAGTTGTCCTCTATCACACCTTCACCTTGTTATTAAAATAAGATTTTTTTTAATAAAATATTAAGGCCCCTATTGCGAATAGAAATGAAATTTCGTATTCCGCTTCTTTTTTAGAGCTAAATATGAACTTTAAATTTTATTTTAAAGTTTCTATGCTCATTTAAGTATAAAAATGCATTTGCCGTGTCACTATGGAAGATATGATTTCCACCTAATTTTTTATGTTTCTTTTACGTTTATTATCATAACTTTACCCTATTTTAATTATTTCCGTCCTTGAAAGACGACTTGTTTTGCCTCTTTCTAATCAAAACAACGGCGTTTTTGTAGAGACGCCCATATTCGTTTTTATGTGGATATTCCTTCAAATTTTTGGCATTTTTCTATTCTGTTACTTACTTTCTTTTTTAATTTATGTTTTAACAATAATGCTTTGAGTGATTTCACATACTTTTGAACTTAGCTAGAAAAAAATTTTATGAATTTCTCCATCCCAATAAAATCTGCCTCACGCCAAACTCATCATATTCTATTGATGAATTAAGTATATACCATTTTGCGAACGTGTTTTTAACAATTATTTTGGTTTAGTCCTTTTTTCAATAATACCAATTGGCTAAAATCTTTCATATTATTGTGCAGTTGTATATAAAAGAACCCTTAAAAGAGCAATTCAAAAATCTGCTATTTCAATGGGGTGAATATTTAATGAACACCTTTCGTTTTACGAAATGCACATGTGATGTGGCAATCATTTTTATTTGCAAATTTTGGGACCTTTGAACAACACAATTTATGATAGGGCATTGGTATTGCAAAAAGTTAAAGCATTTTTGGGATTTTTTATAGAATCTATATAAACAAGTTTTAAAGATCTGGTCACATAAAATGATCACAAAATTAAAGTTTTATTTTTATTAAAAGCTAAAGTTTTTACTGAAATATAAATATACTAATTTTCACAAAAATGTTCAGTTAAGGTGAGCTTAAATTTAAAAAAAAACGTACCTACAATTTTTCTTCTAAGCACATTTCCTATTAAATTTAATGCTAAAATAGAAAGACTCAACATTTCATGTCCCATGACTCTAAATTAAATGATTTGCATAAATATTTCTTGTTCGGCGTATTTTATGACTTTTTGGCGTTGGCATATTTTGTGTGCGTTAATTTGCTAATAACCTTATTTCGTGAAGTTCCTCCTACGAACTCCTACACAACAGGGGTGCTGTGTCCGCACAGTTAACCCGTGATGAACTGACGATAGCTGTGTGACAAGTCATCATAATTTCAATAACAAAATTTCAATGTGTTGTTGTTAAAGGAAACAACTAACTTAAGGGGCAAAACTACAAGGTACCTACATGTAGTACATATTTTACTGTATTGAGGTTAAGTGAAATTTATGTGTGTTTGTTAAGATAATGTTTATGTTATAATTCGAATGATACATTTTTGCTAAGATATTGGTTGTTAAAATTGCAAACACGCAAACTTACCCAAATTAATATTCAATTTATAAAGTTGATATTAAACGTTAATTTACCTGCAAAGAGAGAAAAAAGAGGAAAAGTTTAATATGTTGTAAATATTAAATTTTGAAATTCAATTTCAATCCTTTAATGTAGTTATGAACTAGGGTTTTTTGAGGTATAATTTGTTGAAATATTTTTTTTTTACTTTTGATTCATATTTAAAAATTATACGCTACAATATACATTAAGTCGGGTCGTTCTCCATAAAAAAAAAGTTTGGAAAAAACGCTCTTATTTGAAAGTTTATTATGCTCGATGTTTAAAAATTATATATCGTTTTAAAGGGTCTACATTTTCCCCAAGTTGTTTGGAACTCCGAAGTCATATTCGACCAGAACGACATAATTTCTGTGGTTCGTATCCCCTTAAATGGCATTTTTCCTTACAAAATCAAAATATATACGGGGTGGTTTGTAATCGGTAGAACACCGAAAAATTTAATATTTCCGGGACTATTCTGAACAACTTTTCTTAGTTCAATTTTTCGAAACTCGCAAAACTGACGAACATATAGCCATCGGAAGATCGGAATATAGCTTTATGAAAACCGGAACTGGAAAATCGGAACCCCTTGATGGATTTTAATAAATTTGATGTCATATGAAAGGTATTTTGATTGGCTACAAAATTAGTATGCAAAAGTTTTAAATCTGAGTCATAGTTTTTGAGATATGGCAAATTTTCGAAAATTTTGACAGATTTTTTTTAAAAGCACTATTTTTCCAAAAACCGCATTATTATTTCATAATTTTAATAGCAAATTATAAAAGCCCAATTTATTTTCTTTTATGTATTTGATATATAATTTGTACGTGATTTCCTTCATTGGCTTATTTTTTTTATAGGAAAATAAAAAAGTAAACCAAAGACATTTTCATGCAATTTACCATAAAATTACAATAGCACCGAAAATTCGCCATATCTGGAAAATCATGACTCGGATTTTAAACTTTTGTGCAACAATTTTGTAGCCAATTAAAATTCCTTTCATATGACACTAATATTAATAGTAAAATTCATCCAGTTCCGGTTTTCATAAGTCTTTATCCCGATCTTCCGATGGCTATATCTCCGTCAGTTTTGCAAACTAAGACTAAGAAAAGTTGTTCAGAATAGTCCCAGGAATCTTAAATTTTCCAGTGGTCTACCGAATCCCCACCACCCTGTATATTAAAATTTTACACAAAAAGGCCTCATTAAGATCTAACTAGCCCCTTTACAACAAATACAATTTTTAAGCATCGGACATCACCTGCTGCAGTTATGGAAAAAGGACGAATTTGGGTATTTTAGAGTGGCTAAAAAAAAATTGTTTGTGTCCTAGGTACTCTCAAAGTAAACTTTGAAATAGGGAGCGGTTTTTCTAGTTATTACATCGATCTGGCCTAGTGTACATTAGTAGTCAAAGGTGATCAGAACTCATTACTTTTCTATCGAAAACAGACAGATTCATTTTACTAAAATTGGACGGCGCTTAACTATTTTTGGAGATTTTTTCCCAAGTAGATAGAATCATAATGTTACAATTATACATTCTGCAGCGCATTAGATCAAGTTCTTCATTGAAAGCAATACCATTACCGTTAAAGCTATGTCGAAAAATACTTTACTATGCAAAGAGTCCATTTCTTGAGTTAAGAAAGAAACGATAATAGCCAACAAGTAGTGATGAGCAAACCAAGAAATTCAGTCATACAGTCTAGTATTTCTAGCAAATTTTCCTAGAATTTCAATAAAATAAATTTTACGTAACTGCTCAAGTAAATTCAGAATTTTTTAATAACTTTACAGTATCTATAGTAATTTTTTTGACCTCAATAGGATTCGAACTGGTGTCCATCCGTGTGATAGATTGAAACATATTCAGCCATGTTCTGAAATCTGATTCACTTCGGAAACGTATTGAAAGTAATCTTCAAGAGAACTGCTACTGGTTTTAACCGATTTACTGAAACACAAATCCGATTTTTTGTTAATTGTCAAAATGTGGAGCTCTTGAAGATGGTTTTCATTCCGATTCCAAAGTGAATCGGATTTCAGAACATGCCTGATTATTTTACTAACAACTACAAACTTGTTAAACTTGTTATATGATAAAGAGGTATAAAATTTGTCTATTAAGGAAATGTCTCTTCAAACATAAACATATCTACTAGAATTATCACTATATTTTATTTGTAAATATTATTTAAAGGAAACATCAAATAGTTCATACGTAAGTATATTTATTTATGTTTTAAATTTATTGCAAATTACATTAAATTTTGTATTACTCGAGTTGAGTAAAAAATTGACCTTACATTCAAAAAATCCTGACTAGAGTTCAGAATGAAAAAATTCCGAATCTCATTTCTTTAAAGCATAGTTTTTAATTCGAATCCCATGTTTAAGGATGATTTTGTGGTTTACGTGAGCAATTTTGATCTTGATTATGATCCTGACCATTGGATTTCAAATCATCGCCTTGGGCATGGTCTAGATCTTGATCTCGAAAATTTTTTAAGACTAAGACAGATATTCATTTTAAGCATTTGGTCGGTGGCTATGCATAACATAAAAATCAGATCGTTAGCAGTAACCGCTAGAAAGTTTGTAGATATTTTTGTAAAGTATTTTAGATTACCTACTTAATTTTAGCAAATATTATTGAAATGAAGCAAAATGTATCTCACAATTCAAAAGTCGAACTTTAAAATAGCGAAGACTGTACTTTCAGAAATAAATTTCGTAAAAATAATAATAAATAAAAAAAGTGACGAAAGTACTTGCATTAATATTTTAAGACAATTGTAAATGTTTCAAAGTAATTTAACATTCAGAAGTGACTGAAATGTTCTATCACAGCTGCAATTTATGCCAAGAACAATACAAAAATTGAAATGGATGATAAAAGTTTAACAAAATAAAATAAAAACAAAGCGTTGATTTAAAAAAATCACAAAAAAGCTTAAAAAATAAAACAAAACGCAACAAAAGTGACAGTTGACAGTGCAATAAAACGGAAAAACAGCAAAATATGACAGTAACAGCACAACCAAAACACACATACAAACTTCTATCTCAAAGTTTTTTTTTTTTTTTTTGTTCATACGAAAGGACCTAACAAATTGTTTTTGTCTGAGGAGAATGCAGAAAAAAACCTCTACAACAAAACAAATTTTTTTGAGATCAGGTGCAAAAATATTTTTATTTCAAATTGAATTGTTTTGCACTTCAGCGAATAGGAAATGCATGAGGTTGGTTGCCTGTCCTTTGTTTTTCTTCTGTTTTTTTAAATATTTATCAAACAAGAAATTCAAATTTGGAACTTTTTTTGTTACAAGTTTGAAAAAACTGTTATAGAAAAATACACATGACATGAGAGAACATGAAAAACTTGAACTATGAAAGAAAAATTCCAAGTTGTATTCAACGGAAAAACGTGTTGAATGTCATGATTTTCACTTCACATTTCACAAAGTTATGAATTTTAAAATTGCAATTGACAGAAAATTGCAGTGCAATCTCTAGGAATGTTGTCGCTGCTGCTACATGCGACAAAGATGGCGTCGCTGTTGTCGTCGTAGAAATAACTGAATGACTGACTGGATGACTGATGTGAACATGTCGCTGTTGACAGACAGTGTTGTCAAACATTGACAACGTGTTGATTGAAATTTCTAAAATGACAATCAATAATAAATGCGTGTGGAAAGATGAAATTTTTTTATACACACACAGTACGCACATGCATACATACATAAGTATAAGAAAAACCATCTCAAATTATTAAACTCTACACCGAGAGGATAATGAAATAAGTTTAGATTAGACTGATATTCATAGTTGATCAATTTTGAAATCGGAATACGATTAACCCATTTTCGGCCACGCTGTAAAAATTATTTTATGTTATGATTTAAAGTATATTTTTAGAGTAATTGGCACTCCTGAATCCAAATCCATAATCAAAAAATGTTTACCTCCACTCATTTTACCGTTATGTCGAAAAATCAAGTGTTCGATTAATCGAACGTTGGCCGTTAGTCCATACCACAAGATCCCATACAAATACAACGAAACACGGTTGGTGAGCATCTTATAATCTGCCAGTTGAAAGACGGCTGCCCATAAGTCTCAAGATGCTAGAATTCATAAAAATTTACCCACCTAACCTCCACCATGCTTGGTCTTGTGGTATGAGTTAACGGCCAACGTTCGATTAATCGAACACTAACTTTGACTCATACCTGGGCCTATCAAGTATTGACACGTGTTGATTTTTGGATTGCAGATGAAAGTTTAAGCCTTTGCCTATGAAACCTAATCATTAATTTTTTATCGTTATTTTCATTTTTTTATATAAAATTGCTTTTATGAAAACTCTATGTAACGCACATATACTGAACCGATTTTTATAAATTTATTTTAAAACATTCCACATGCGCTAAGAAATGAAATTGCATACCTATTTTTTTGCTTTTCGACATTTTTGGACTAGAACCGATATTTAGATGATTTTCAATATTTTTCAATACACTTGGACTTTTATTTCTTTGATGTATTTCAATATTTTTTGAAACTTTTGGACCTTTTTCGATATATTATATGTTTTTCGGTATATTTGGTCTTTTACCAATTCCCTGAATGTTGTCCAATAAGTACTTTTGGACTTTTTAGACATTTTTAGACTTTTTCCGATTTCATCGATGTTTTCCAATACTTTTGATTTTTTACCGATATTTAGGATGTTTTTCGATATTTTTGGACTTTAACCATTATTTTAGATGTTTTTTTGAATCCTTTAAGCTTTTGTCGATATTTAAGATGTTTTTCGATAAATTTGGACTTTTTCTGATTTTTTCGATGTATTTCGATAATTTTGGACCTTTACCGATATTTTGGATGTTTTTCGATACACTTAAACTTTTAACGATTTCTTCGATGTATTTCAATATTTTTCGATACCTTCCTTTGGACTTTTCTCCCACATATGTATTTAAAACGTTTTTCGATACACTTGGACTAAACCGATTTCATCGATGTATTTGAACTTTTACCGATATTTTTCGACTTTTACCGGTTTTTTCAATGTATTTCAATATTCAAATATATCTGTTGTAGCACATTATTTTAAAAAATAGTTATCGTTATCAGCTTTTTTAGTGTTTTCTTGCTTTTTATCAACACCCCAGCAACGCCGGGTAAAACAGCTAGTATTTTATAAAAGGTATATCGACAAATTACTCAGGGGGGTGTGGAAGGGTAAATAGTATTTTTGAACAGCCAAAAGATCAAGAAATATATAGCTTTATCTTTTTGTTATCATTTGCTTTTACAGTTTAAAAAACTATTGGAAATGGACAATTTTACTGTTCGATTAATCGAAAATGGTTTGACCATATGAAAATCTGAATATTCATAATCTTCTTTTTTTAAAAAAAAAAACCAGTCCTTGAAGATAAAAGATTCCTCGAACAACTGCCACCAGGAATTACATTACGTGGTATCAACGCTAAAGCGCTCTTTTTCCCCAGTCTGCTTACACAGGTCGTTTGAATTCTGATTAACCCAATGGTCCTCGCACTCCAAGTTTTTTATGCACAGATATACAGAAAGTTTTTTTTTAAATCGGACAGCGAGCAAATCGATTTTCGGGATCAAATTTCGGTTATCTAATATCTCCGTAAGAACTATTCTTTCTTTCTAACATTGCATGTCATAGGATGTAAGCGCGCAGCCTTACTTCAAAATGCCTTTTGAAGCGCTTATTTGTAGTGCTGCGATAAGCGTTTTTATAATAAATCTAAAAAAAAAGAAAAACCTGGCAGCACCAGGATTTGAATCCACGACCGTCCGTGTGACTTGATATTCGAATGCTCCTACAGCCTTAACAGGTCATTCAATAAGTCCGCAGGATAAGTGAGAAAAAAACAAAATTTTGACAAAACTCGATTTTATTATTCAACATAGTTGCCTTCGAGGGCTATACAACGAGTATAGCGATTTTCCAACTTTTAGATACCATTTTTATAGTACGATTTCTCTTTCTCGTCAAAATAGGCCTCAGCTGACTGTCTTTTGGATTCAGGGGTGTAATAGTAAAGCCATGTTTCATCTATTGTCACATATCGACAAAAGAATTCGATTTTATTGCGGTTTAACAGTGCCAAACACTCCTCTGAAGCATCAATTTGTTGCTCGTGCACCTTCAACTTGTGATCGTTCATAACCAATTTGTGGATTTTGGTTATGTTTTCTAGAATAACAGCCAATTTTTGAGCGTCCACTGTGCTCTGCATCATTTCTACGTTTAAATTCAGCAATCCACTTCTCTACCATTTGTCTTGATGAAGCAGTGTTCGAATAATGTTTATCAAGCCATTGTTTGGTTTCCACTGTATTTTTTTTTTCATCAAAAAGCAATGCTTTATGAAAACTCGAAATTCACTTTTTTCCATTTTTTTTTTTTTTTTTTTCACCAACAAAAGTTGCTTCACACAAATGCTATAACTCACGAATCAATAGTCAGATTGCTGTCAAATTTATACATGTACCATTTGAAGGTTAGTGCTAAATAAAAATCATATGGAAAAAATTCTAGTAACGCCATCTATGTATCATCCTACGGACTTATTGAATGGATTGTTACATAAAATCGTTGTGTAATCAGTTTCAATTCAATTAAACAAAAGTAAATAAATAAGAGAAAGGAAAATAGAAAAGTGAAATAAAAAAATGTTGAATAAAAAATATTTTAATAAAAAAAAAATCAAGCAAAAAAGAAAAAATTAAAAAAAATCACCCCGGCGGGGTTCGAACCCACGTTGTTCTTACTGCAGCCTTACATGGAATCATTGTGTAATCAATTTCAATTAAATTAAACAAAAGTAAATTAATAGGAGAAATGAAAATAGAAAAGTGAAATAAAAAGTTGTTCATAAAAAATATTTTAATAAAAAAAAAAATAAAGCAAAAAAAATTAAAAAAAGGAAGAAAAAATCACCCAGGCTGGGTTCGAACCCAGTGGGGACAAGCGCTTGTAATGCGCTTTGATCAGAAGCGCTAGAAATGTTTCTTGGGTAGTGACGCTGATTTTGTGTTTTATCGACATACTATTTTTGCAATTCATAAAAATATAATATAATATAATAAATATCCTTACAGTGCAAGTGTTTAAGAGCATATTTGTTGTAAATCTACCAATTACATTTATTAAATTTTTTTTTTTTTTTTTTTTTTTTTGTCAATTAACAATGGAATTGTCACTTGAGCCTGATGATGAACGCTCACTTTTTGTTTCTTCAAATGAATGGAATGACTGCTTTTTTGTTTAATTGTTCTCAAATGGTATATATTAAATTTCATTTGTTTTATTTATGCGATCGTCGTCTGTCAACTTTGTATTTTATTGCGGTTGTGCATTTTTCATGCGTTACTAAATTGCACTTGATTGTTTTTAATTAACGCTGCAAAGTTCCGTCTTGTCTCATTTTCCTTTTTTTTATTATTTCATTTGGTTTTTTATTGGTTAAGTGCAGACTTTTTTTTCTTCTTATCATTTTGTAGTCTTTATGAATGGTTGGGTTTTATGGCAGCATTGAGTTGTAACTGAATTAAGCAACAATCTAAAGTTTATTTACATTCAAATACAACAAAGTTGCTTCAATAAAAAGAAACAAGATATTTTTTTGAAAAGTTGGTGCATTGTAACAGACTCAATACTCACTGGGGGGTTAAACCTATGAAAACAATGTTTTCTTTACGGATCTCCCCAATTCGTATTTCACTGCTAATATTTCAGAAAAATATTCAGTAACAGTATTATAAAGTAAAGTGGTAATACAACTTTTACACTGGAGATTTACATGAGATGAAATCTATAAATCTCGTCGTGAAATCCTATCCGTTTCCATAGGTCGAAAACGATTTATCTTTGACAGTAAATGTCATAATCGGGAAATTGAAAGTTGTTTTTCTTTTTCTTCTTAATATTAATCTTCCATTTGTTTCGTTTTTTTTTACCTTTTCCGGACCGCTCCTGAACTGCTGAAAAATTTTAAATTTTTTTTTCCAGATCCGTGCAAAGCGATATAACATTTCGATTTACATGAGTTTTCAAAACCTAATTTTTTTAATTCCAAGTGTGAAAAAAATGATGGGCCACCCATTGGTCCTTAAAGTTAAAAAATAAGTACATTTTTTTTTTGGGTGGCGAGTGGGGTATGTAAGTACAATTTTCCGGCGCAATTTTGAATTTTTCAGGTTTCCAACATCATATTCAGATTCAGTTATCCCGAAATTCACCTCGGTAGCATTATTTTCCATTTTTAAGTTAATTTTAAAACGGGTTTACGGATCTTATGGGTTTTTGAGGGCTTCATTTGGGATTAAAAGAAGGCTAAAACGCATAAATCTAAAGTATTTGTTTATATCTTAATTTCGTTTGGTTCAAAACTCACCATGGATTTTTTCTATATAGTTTTTTTCTCTAATTTAATTCGAATAAATTATTTTTGTCAGTATTTTTTTAAAAAAAAGCAAGAATAAGAAATTTTAGCGAAAAAAAAAATTAAATAAGTTTTACCCACGGGACACGGATATCCCATTTTATATAAGCACCCTATAAGAAAATAAACCAGTGAGTCGAAAATTTCTTGAAATTTCTAAAAAGCTAAAAGTTTTTTACACTTGCTACTTAGACGTTTTATATCGTTTATGTAACAGTATTCGAGACAAAATCTACTGAAAATTAATTTTAGAAAATACAATTTTTTGGATTTGGGCTCACCCTGGGAGGTCCTGTGGATATAAAGCCCAATTTTTCTGACACACTTCAACATCTATATCTATTTTTAATCGACGACGACCTGTCTGGCTCCAATCGCAAAGAAAATGTGGGTCAGACATTGAAAAATTCAAATGGGACATATAAGTCCCGTTGGTCCTAAAAGGGTTAATAACATTTAATGTCAACTGTCAAAGTTAAAGTTGCTCGAAAAAAGAAAAATCGGTAGCCCTGCGGCAATTTATACGCAAATTTTAAATAAATTTTGACGGAAACACATAGGTTTATTTTTGTAAGGCCGAGATTTATAGCTAAATCCCGAAACAGCCGTAAATCACCTGCCAAATCTCCGTGGGAAAAGTAGTATAAGAGTTTGTTAGAAAATCTAATGGTTTTGATTTTTTTTTTTTTTTTTTGGGAATGGCTTAAATTTGAATATGTACACCTGCAGAGAAATCAACTACGAACTTTAGAATTTTTTGATTTTTGGCTTTGTTACATATTTTAGAAAAAAGTTGTTTTAGAAAAAATGTAGATTGAGTTTTTCTCAGTAAAACAAAAAAATGGTAAACTTCTTTGACCCTTTATTCGACCCATCTATGCCTACCATCATACTTTTGAAAAAGAAGTAGTCTATAAAATTTTTACTAAAAATATTCATTAATTCCAAATTAAGTAAATAACAATGTCCATTCATGGATCTTTCCAGCCAAGTACTCAACCACTAAACTGTGACACCATTTACTTGTTTTAACCGCATTTCTCGACTGTTTGTCCATAAATCGGTTTCGACTATGTACAAACATAATTAAGCCCTTTGTAAAAGGGTTAAGATGATTCAAAGGCTGATGTCTCGGAAAGTAAGAAATCAATCAGAAAAAATTGAAGACAAAATTTGATAAAGAAGATTATAGCTTTGCGATGCAATTGAAAAAAGGGATTACACATTTCCCTGGAACTGCGTTATAATGCTGAAAACAGCGCTTTCTGCAACTTCAAGCAAAGATGTCTCAAAATCCTGAAGATATACGAGCAATTCTGACCTGAGATTCAGACTGAGCGTCGATTAGTACTTAAGGGTACTTATGTCTAGTTAAAAGTTCAGTCCACTTTTTTATTTTGTGTGCCATTTGGGTGCTATTTATTTTAACATAACACAAAACTTGCCCCACTTTTAGACAGAAACTTTTTTTTTGCAAAATTTTCTTGAAACGACATTTCAAACAGCACATAAATTTTAATTAAAATTATAAACTCATTCGCTAATGCCTTCAAATTTAACAACTAATTGCAATTTGCGAAAAACTTGTCAAAAATCGAATATAACTTCATATATTAACATCAAGCCTTAAAAAGTAATTTAATTTTATCAGATCGCTGAACTTTTGAAAATGTGGCCTACTCAATGGAGAAACTCGAGCAACTGCGTAACAGAGAATCGCATGTGGCTTTAACTCCCTGCAGTGTAATTTTCAGCAAATTTAGTTAATAAATGAAAATTTGTATTTATTGCTTCAATGAACACAATTAATATGGCAGCGCCATAAATGAACGCCAATAGATGGAGTTATGAAAATAATAAAAACAGCAGCCACAGCAGCAACATTAGCGACACCAGCAATGGACACTTGTTGCAGCGCCATTTTCAACGCCATATTTTATGCATTTTATTTGTTAGTTTCGGTTTAAAAAAAGATTTTTTATATAATTTTTTTATTATTTTTTTAACATTTTTTATTTTTGTTATGTGCACTTAAAATGTTGCACATGCATGTTGCTGCTGCTGCTGCTATTGATTTAATGTATTTTACAAGTGTTGAATGCTGCTGTCGTCATGACTTGCTGTTTGCTTGTTGTTCAGCCACTATGTTCATTTGTCTCTCGTTTTCATCTCAAATACCGAATATGTGCAAAAGTTCCAAGTTGTATCTCCATTTAACCCAACATTCATTGCACTTACAATTCATCCATACTGCGCTGCTGCCTTGAGTTCCGCATTTGGTTGGCAATTTGTTCATTCACTCCATTCTTATGGTATTTCTTGATTCTCCACTTCGACTTCTTTTGGATACACTACCACCGACTTGACTTGACTTGTGTCCCCAATGAATCAAAATCACTTAATTAAAAAATTGTCATTTTAAGAGCTTTTAATTAATTTTTTCTTTATTGTGCAATAAATTTTGTAAAAAAAATTTTGTTGTTGTTGTTGTTAACATTAATATAGTTTTAGATATACATTGATTTGTATATATGGTCGATCGTATATGTGGTTCTGACTGAAAAATCACCACTTTTGATCAAAAGTAATTTCTGCATAGCAAATCCAAAATCAATGGGTATGCGATCAACTATGATATCATGCAGAAAACAAGGTTTTTTTAGAAAAAAAAAATTGATTAAAGCAAAACTAAAGTTTTTATTTTGCAGATGTATTAAGTTCTGAAGCTTAAAATTCCTCAAGAGAAATACAGAAAGCTTTGAAATGGTAACCTTGCAATAAGTGATCTTTGGATGCAACTAGAAATGTTTCGTATAGCATTGTTTGCTTTTGAAATGTTTTAGAAATTTTTTTTTAAGTATGTTACTTACAGAAATGCTTCTACATTTTACCTTTTGTAAAGCAACGACCGAAGAATGTTTTCTCGTAATGACAACATTTTATAAAGTGTAGCTCAAATCTAACCAAAGTTGTAAAGAAGGGGGCAAGTCTTTTTCGGACGTAAATTCTTTTGAATATCTTCTATTCTTATTCGATCTTAAATTGTTTGTCATTTTGTTTTTTATGTTTATTTGTGGCCAAACCGAAAACTGCTATAGGGATTTTAATGAAATGGAATTTTGATGAAATTTAGTAGGCTTATTAATGGCTTGTTATAGCGAAAAGTCGGAAGCATCGAAGTAGTGCCACACTCACATTTTAGCCATTGAAATTTTTTGTTTAATATACTCGAAATCAGATTCAAAAGTTTTATTGAAAAATAAGGATACGCTACAAAAAGAAAATTAGCAAAGCAATATCTCAGAAATATACCGTAGAGAGAATATAACCTCCTATACAAGTTAAATATATTAAATGTTATTTCTCGCAAACGGCATAAGATATTTTGTTGAAATTTGGTGTACGGATTTGTATCTTGAGTATCTAGAGCAAGGGTGTCAGCGTTTTCAAATCACTGAGCCAAGCGCATGCAGCGCAGTCAGCGCAAAGTTTTTGCTTTTACAACAACTTCAAATTCGAATTAAACAATCACAAAAACAATTTTTTGTTGTTTTTTCATGCCTTGTTTACAACAACAATAATATTTCAACAATTTTCAAAATTTCTAAGAACTGGGACACACACAAAAAGTAGGGTAGATGTGCAATGCTCTTGCGTCGTTGCGAAAGACCGGTTTGCGACAGTTCGACATCAAACACATTGCCGAAAATTTCGCACTACTTCTGCAATTTCTCAAGATGGAAATATTCACATTGAACGTTCAGGCGTTAGTGCGTAAAAGACTTGCATTTTCGCAACTGCGCATCAACTCATTAATACCCATATTGTTTCTTGTTTTTGTTTTTGATGCGAGTTCGATTTTGTGTTCCGCAAAAAAAGCAACAAAAACGCGAAATTTTGACGAGCGTGAAAAAAAACAACAAAAATTATTTTTGTGAATGTTGTACAGAAATATTGATGTTGTTGGTCGAGCCAAAATTGGCTGACTTTTGTTCTACGCTGACACCCTTGATCTAGAGCATAAAGAAAAGTGGGCGGTTTTCAATAATTACCACACCCACTCTTTACTAAGGTAAAAATTTGATTTATTATTGCTCGTCAACGGTTTCAACTATTTTGTCAAAAACTTGGGAGGTATTTATTACCACTTTGAATAAGCATCAATACAAGGTATGTAAATATATTCTATAAACTTATTGATAGGCGTAGTACCGCCAGGAAAACTCACAAAATAACCAAAAAACACATTTATTTAAATCAAAAATTTAACTAGTAAGGGTGTAAATTTTGGCCTGGCCAAAAAATAAATACCCTACACTGCAGTATTTTGAAAATTATGCTTATATGGGAGGTGCTACGCCCTCTTGTCCGAGTACACCCAGTTTTTGTTCAGAGCTTGCATTTATAGTTTTTAGTGTCAGAGTGAAATTTAGTTGGATTAGCATTTTGAATCTTTTGCTTATATAGGAGGTGCCACGCCCCCTTGTCTGATTTCACCCAATTTTTGCTGAGAGCTTTCATTTATAATTCTTATTGTCTGAGTCAAATTTGGTTCGAATATCTCAAAAAACGCTTTCAGTATAGCCTTTTGAAGCTTTTGCTTATATGGGAGGTGCCACGCCCTCTTGTCCGAGTACACCCAGTTTTTGTTTAGAGCTTGCATTTATAGTTTTTAGTGTCAGAGTGAAATTTAGTTGGATTATCTCAAAAAACTTTTTCAGTATAGCATTTTGAAACTTTTGCTTATATGGGAGGTGCCACGCCCCCTTGTCCGATTTCAACCAGTTTTTGTTTAGAGCTTGCATTTAAAGTTTTTAGTGTCAGAGTGAAATTTAGTTGGATTATCTCAAAAAACTTTTTCAGTATAGCATTTTGAAGCTTTTGCTTATATGGGAGGTGCCATGCCCTCTTGTCCGAATTCGCTCAGTTTTTTATCAGAGCTTGCGCTTACAATTCGTAGTACTTATGTGTATCGTGGTTGCATTGTCAGGAAAAATATTCCTAAAATTGCATTTTGAATATATTTTTTGTATGGCGTGTCCGTTGACCGATTTCGCTCATTTTCAATCCCCGGAGCTAACTTTGACAACGGAGGCAGTGTACCAAATTTCATTGAATTATCTTGCTCAGTTTTCCCAAAAAGTGTATTTCAACATACAGCCAGCCAGCCAGCCAGCCAGCCAGCCAGACAGACGGACATGGCTATATCGACTTAGGCGGTGACGCTGATCAAGAATATATATACTTTTATATACCTGCCACGCCTCCTTCTCTGCGCTACAAACGGAAGGACAAAGTGAATATACCCTGGGTGTAGGGTATAATAAAATTAAAACAGAAAAATTTCAAGAAAAGTATAATATCAACGACTTACAAACAGCGGGGCGATACATAACAAGGGAAAAAACAAAAAAATAGAACTTTTGCATATGCTGAATTGAATTATTTGCTGTGATTCTCGTCTAATCTATGCAAAAAATTGAGTAAAGCGTGCTTGGTCGAGTTCTTCGATTTGTAGGTAAATTGGCCTTAAGATTCCATATGCTTATGGATGAAAAGTATCGAAAACCAACCTACCAATTTTTTTTGTTTTTTTTTTTCCTATGCTTTTGTAATGTTGGTGTTTTTTACTCAAAAACATGGAACAGTAAGCTCACCCCACAATCACTTGACACGTGCTTTGTTGGTAGCTAGTAATGAAAATAATATGTTTCATTGTTGTTGACAGGAAAACAAAAAAAATATTTTTTTTTATTTTATTTAGCAATACGCGTTGTTAAATCACTCACGAACGTAGTTGAAACTCATTTAGCAACTTGCGTTGTTAAAACTGCTACGGACGAGCTATGTTCAAAATTTGGGTCACAACGTCGTTAAAATAACCACGTTTCTGCCACTTTTGACAATGATGTTTTCTCTGTGTACTGAATTCTTACGAATGCACTCAGAATGCAATTTTTTTATGAACAAAAAAAAGATTTAGAAACCATTCTAATAGCCCCATAGAGGGCGATTTGCCCTGGGGCCGCCATCATCTACTCAGCTAGGCAATTGAATTTTGGTAGCATTATTGTCCTTGTATGTATATATATCGATACGTCCAACGTAAAAGTTGGTAGCTCGAAAATCGTAGTTTTTAGTTATGATCATTTTTGTATTGTAGTCTTTAAAACACGAAAACCAAGAACAAAAATTGAATACATACTTGAGAAATCTGTAGTCCAATTAAAGGTTGTTCGGCTATTGAATTGTTGTCACTATTCCAAATCGATTAACAGAGATACTAACAATTTCAACTTATAATTTGGATTAAAATGAATGCATATGAGTTGTAACTCTAGTTACAACTTATGTTCTGTTTCAGCAACCAAATGTTCCATGAAAAAAGTTGGTAACTTAACTCGCCAACTACCATTCAAAAATATTCTACGGACATTACGTTGGTATGTAGGGCTTACAACCACTGATTTTTAAAGAAAAATTAACTAATAATACTAACTTAAGTTTTCAAGTTTTTGCATGGAGACCTAACTAAAATATACTTAGGTTGTAACTTCAAAAATTGCTCCCAGCCCTTCAAATTTCGAGCTAGAAATACCAAAGTTTGACATGAGAAAGAGTCTAATACGCAGATTTGGAAAGTCATTGTCCCGTAAGAAGTTGGTAGCTTGAGTAACAAACTTTTACCTTGGATGTATCGATATGTATCTATGAATTTTAAGTCCGTAGCATTAAGTAAACTCCAGCATACCATTTTCGCAAAGAGAAACCGTCACAAAATTTATACAGGAGAGCTGCAACGTAATAGTTCTGTAATAGTGTTATAGAGGGTAGTTTGTAGCGAAATCTAAAGCATATCCTGATTAATTATAATCACTATATGTATGCTACTGCAATCAAATTCAATTCAAGTGTTTATCTTTTCAAGATACCCGTATAACAATAGAAAATTGTTATAATTTGATTTATTACCGAACGCATGCCGGTAATTTTCAAATGATTTCAACTGAACTCTGTGCATTTTCGAGGGTAAATTTTTGCGTGCTCTTATGCCAAAAAAAAAATGAACATAAAAAATAAGCATTTATAGCAAGAGCCATATATTTGTATATAAGAAGACATAATCGAAAATTTATTTTAGAGACTTTATGTAATCTTTTGAATGCAGTCAGAAATTATGTGATGATGGGCCACGGTGCTCTTGAACAGTCGATAGGTTTGATGAAAATGTGGAAAAATCTGTGAATGAGGTTTCATTTGCATTAGTTTAGTGATCTGAAAAATGCAAACCCCAAAATTGTAGCTGATCATCCCCGCGTAATATCGCAAAAATACATATCCCATATAAAATAAAAAAAAATCAGAAAAAAACGCAACAAACAAATATAAAAATATTTATTTTCAATGTAATTTGTAATGCTAAATCCGAATTTGGCCTTAGAATTGCTGTATCTCATACGGTTTTTGAGATATCTTAGCCTAAACAAGGAAAAAATAATGTTTTTGCTATATTTGAAGGTTTGCATTTTTCAGACTACTAAACTAATACAAATGAAACCCCATTAAAAAATTTTTCCACATTTTTATCAAACCTATCGACTGTTCAAGACCACCGTGGGGCATTACGTTACGATTCTTGCACTATTTGTAGCAGAGGACGTAGATAGGATTTTTTATTTGGGTGAGGAGTACCAACAACTTCTTGTGGACAAATCAAAACCTCGAAATGAATAATGCATTACATATACTGTAATATCATTTACTTAGAAGATTGCCGTAGCGAGGTTTGGGTTGAATGTGTAATCTGGCGTCATTGGAGGCATTAAGTGACATTTTTATATGCAACTTCTGTACAAAACAAATATATGGGGCAATATGGACTATATATCCTGATCTTCTGATGGCTATATCTCCGTCAGTTTTGCGAATTTCGAAAAATGGAACTAAGAAAAGTGGTTCAGAATTGTTCCAGGAATCTTACATTTTCCAGTGTTCTACTTAACCCTAACCACTCTGTATAATCCATATAACACTACACTTTTTACTTTTTGTTCTTTTCATTTTGAATATTTTTAGTTTATTAATTTTTTTTTTTTATTCTGATGAAATAAATATCTAAAAGTGAATAAGAATAAATTTAAATTGTTTTCTTTAGTGAATGAAATAATATTAACTGTTTTGTTTTCCGTATTTTGAGTTTTATTTAAAAAAAAAAGATTGGCGGTCTAGATTTCCCTCCGTTACCCTACAATTGCTTAATATTTTAAAGTTTTTTCCACCCAACACTGAAGCATCACAAAAATCTCAAAGTCTCACCTCACTTCTGCTGACTTGATCACAGCTTTCGGTGGTGCATCCCAATAATTTGGCGCCGGTGGTACCCAAGCGCGTAAAACCTGATAATTTCCTTCGAGTAGTTCCATACCCTCAATGAGTTCGACATCGGAATCATCATTGTTGGTGGTGTTGACATTCTCTGACGTATTGTTGTTGTCATTATCACACATTTTTGACAGTGCCAAGAAAACATGAAAACAAGCACATATGTATACATACAAACAAATGCAAAATATTGACAGATTGTTGACAGAAAAACACGAGAAAAAAAATTTGGAAGAAAGGCTTCTTCTTCACTTTCACACGGTATATTCTTTTGATTTTTGACACTTGGAATAATTGCACTTTCACTTTCAATTATGAATTATTTTCTTTTCTTTTTTTATTCTTTAGCTCCTTTTAAATACATTTGTATATAAGTATTTTTTTATTTTTGTGTGGATGATTCATTTCACAGCACAATCAAAACACTGAGACACTCACGCAGCGGTAATATCCTTGTGCAGGACATGCGCAATCGATAGTCGCTTGCATTTAATGTTTTCTTCACATTTTTATTGTATGATTTTTCCGAATTTTTATTGTAGAAATTACTAAAGAAAATCAACATTAATTAGGTAAAATTATAGTACAAAACACACCGCAATGCTCGCTTAGACACCGAAATTGAATCTAATCAGAAGATATTTACGTGCTACAGTGCCGCTTGCTAGCGCACACATACGCAAATTGTCGAAAAAGAAAAATCCAAAAATATCCGTTGCTCCTTTTTTTGAGTTTTTGCATCCATCCATCCCTTGTGACCCGACCGACACAACACACACAGACCGTGAGACGACGATACAGACGCGATGCTTTTTGGTTACGCTACTACGAGTACATGGAACATGTCCATAGTTAAAGTCCGCACGGGTACGGAGTCACTGTTTCTGTTTTGGTTTCAGTTCGTTTGTAGCGATATATCTTTGCTGGTGTGTGTTTGTGTGTGTGTCAAATAAGGGTTCAAACGCTCTATTTTTGTCTGATTTCCTTTTTTTCGGTGGGGTTCACTGTTCGCATATTGTGGAAATTATGTTTCTTTATTTTGCACAGAGCATACATTCGTCCTGTCTGCTTTAGATTTGATACTAAAAAATAAAGGTTGTAGTTGTTGTTGTTGTTGCTGGTAAACGAACGAGCAACTATTCACCTTCTTCGGTGAGTAGAAATACTTTGTGGTACAGTGGGGAAAATAAAGAATTACCAAGTAAATTATTTTTCAGTTTTAACAGGTTTGTGACATAACGCCCGCAAAAAAAACAAAAAAAAATAATGTCCACGAAAATTTAACGTTTAAATATTCAAGCAATAATGAGATACCGCTAATTTCTTAAAATTAAACATCGCCCACACACCCACCTTCAGTCAAAAAGAAGTTTAATCGAAATAGCTAATCAAATGGTTCACGGCACCTCATTCCAGTTATTTCGAAATCTGTTCTGAATGAAATCCAAGATGATCGTTTTTCTAAAATAAGGTCGATAAACGGTATATTTGAAAAAAAAGATAACAAACTAATACTAAAATATTAATCATCATCATAGCTTATTTTGCAAATGAAAAACATTGCATTTAGTATATCATCATAACCTATAAAACCTAAAAAATCGTGTTTTTTAACTTTTAGGTTAGAATATCTCGAAAACTATACGTGGTAGATCAATTCCAAAACTTATTTTAGATTGAGGATATGTGTGCCCAATACACAACGTTGATTGCCAATGCTGCCAAGAATAACATTGAAACCGTCAAGAAATCGAACTTACTGGTTGAAAAAGAAAAATCGCTGAATTATAGAGGTACCCTTTAAAATAGGGGCTAATACACGCTGCATTAGAGACGCACTGTCAGTAATCGTGTCAGACGATATGGGAGAGTAAAGACTCCTGCCTTAAAAAACTGCGAAGAATATTGATCCGATCCTCTATTCAGAGCCCACAAATTGTTTGTGAGTAAACAGAAGACTAGAGCTAAACAGCCTTCAAATGGTACTCTGATGGACATATATTCAAAATCTGAGTTAGAATACATCACTGATGTGAATACGGAAGTAGTGTTACATACTCCAAAAACGTTAGGGACAACAAAACGCCAGGGATGGATTATTTATATTAAAAGATAAAAGCAGTCTACTGGCTAGAGACAAAATAACCGATAATTTATATGCTGTATTTCCTACATTTAACTGTTTTTGTTCAATTTTTAATAACTTCTATGTTGATTTGTCAATTTCTTTTTCATCTCTGAATTCGTTAATTTTTCGTCTATGTTCTATAAATTCGAAACGTCATACAAAAATTGGGATGATTTTTTTGACTGACGAAAACTAGATTGTCGTTGATTCTTGCCGCAAAAAGAATGAAAACTAGGATTTAATATTATATTATATAATAAAAAGTAGGATTTTTTGATGTTTTATTTCGAAAAGTAGGACGTTCCAGACTTTAGGTCGAAAAGAAGGATACCTTAACATTTTTGGACGAAAACTCAATTTTTAAAAATAGAGGTCGGCTACACTAATATCCTGAATTTTTGCCAACAAAAATTCATTTATCATTGCTCTGTACCGAGTACTATTAACCGTAACACGGGCTCCATCTGCATTTTTGAAGAAATATGGTCCGATAATGCCTCCTGCTCATAAACCACACCAAACAGTACATTTATCAGGATACATTGGAAGCTCTTGGATTGTTTCTGGTTGTTCATCGGCCCAAATATGGCAATTTTGATTATTAACGTAGACGTTCAACCAGAAATGAGCTTCGTCGCTAAACACAACTTTTCGATAAAATAATAAATCAATTTGAAGTTGTTGTAAGGCTCATAAACCGAAATTAAAACGTACACGAAGATCAAGCGGCTCTAATTCGTGTACGAGCTGTATTTTATAGGCCTTCAGACCAAGATCACGCCTCAAGATACGCCACAATGATCAATAAGAGATGCCCAAAGCCTGAGATAGGCGACAAATGGATTGTTCACGGTTTTCACAAACACTCTCTGCTATTGCAGCAATATTCACTAAATTACGGGCTCTATGCACTCTGGTTGAATGATGAATGTCCAATGTAAAATTGCTTAGAAATCTGGAAATGGTGCTACGAACAGTGCGCTCAGTTGGACGCTCATAACGACCAAGATGATGTTGAAGAACTCTATAACAATTTCTAACTGGTGACTGATTTTGGTATTAAGTTTCCACAATTAATAAACGTTGTTTAGAAGTAAGTCTATTTATGATTAAGTCATATTGAATACTGGACACAAACGTCATATAGACAAGCCATTTGACACATAACAGCTGTCAGAACAACCCAATTAGAAAAAGAACTTCGTATTGGATAACCCGTTCTAATGATTTCTGTTCATAACTATGATTTTTTAGGCAATTTGTAACATTCCTTAACTCATTTTGTGCCACTGTTCACTCGACATATCCTCAAGTGTCATTATACCCATATAACCTTGCCTCTCTCTCTGTATAAACGCTATACGCTTGTATATGTTGTGTATTCCTTCTCGGTGTGTTCTTTTCTACCCATTGTTCGTGTGTCGTTGTGAGCGCGAGTTTTAATTCACTCAACGGCAACAATAACAACAACAAGGAAAACCAAAGACCAACAAAATTCACCCCTAAGCGTTTGTATTTACGGTAATTTAACCACGTGCTGCAACGTCCACATGGTTTGTGTTTATATGTATGGTATGTGCATGTGTATATGTGTTCTTGTGTGATAGTGGAATGACTGTCTACACTTACACAGGGCAGCATTGCACTTTTTACGAGCTGCCAAACATTGGTTCAACTTGCTACAGTAGCCATAGAAGTGCAGGGAGCTGAATATTTGCGGCAATTGGCATCAGACAGGGGTGTCAGTGGATTGAAGGGTGGTTTTTTTCTTTAGTTCATTCATCGGCTTTGATGCTTGTGATCATAATTTCTGTATCACATGCTGTTTTTATCGCATTTCTCGCTAAACACTGTGTTTTGTGGGGTTAAATAGTGCAGAGAGTTTAGATTTTATGATGAAAGAGAGTGAACAATAGAGGGAAAGAGAGCGCATAAATATGCAAGGGAACGTCAAGGATCGATGCAAAATTTTACACAGAGATTAGTTTTTCAAAAGCTTTTGGAAGTCAAATGTTTCACAATGATTGGATAGTTTTTCAAAAGCGTTTGGAAGTCAGTTGTTTCACAATGTTTGGAAAATATTTACATATATAAAAATATAATAAAATTGCGATTCAAATTCAGGAAGCGTCGAATTCTATTCTTAAAGATAAAATCGAAATAAAATTTAGAAAATTTTTAAAATTTTTACTGAATCCAATGTTATATAAAAAATTATGTAAATCTCAAGACTTTCCGAGCCTAAGCCCATTTTACACACTGACCATATCCAAAATTAGGATTAAAGGTTTGGCATGTACATACTATCGAACCAACGTCCATCCCTAATATTGTCTCTATCTAACCACAGAACATGCCATTCGGCAAAGATCAATATTTCTCAGCGCCGTTCATCACTGTTCGTGCAAATACATTCGTTCATATAACAAAATATACAGCGATGAGCAAAATTAGTCTTGAGCTTGGTAATTTGTTGAGACCAAGACTCTATTATAGATCCATGACCTAGACTGCTATTTGGTCTTGGTTATTTAAAGTTAATCGAGGTGTCATTTCTCAATTCAGAATTTAGCATCTTAAAAAGCCAATTGCTTTGAAAATATAAGGTTCAAAAATCTTACATACTAACACTCAACAGAAAGAATTTCAATGGTGCAAAAATTATGGCTTTGAAAGATGACGAAGGTCGGCCTGGCCACAAACTTTCGTCTGGTTGGCTTTTATGCTGCCGAAAATGGACGAATTGAAGCAGAATACAAATACACCGTTACTGTAAGTAAAGTTGGAACAACTACTCGGGTCACATATTCAGACTGCGATCCGGTTGATTAGAAAGTCCATAAGATTACTTGCGATTCCTTTTAATAAAGAGAAGGGTTATGGCTTATTCCTGGAGAGAACAGTTCTTCAAACGAATCAAAATATGTAGAAGCAGCTTTAATAAAAATCTAATTAATCGAAATATTTCAAGTATGGTCAAGTGTAAGTTAACCAAGGAGTTTTGTAAGCTTATATCCTACGAAGATTAGTATTAAGGCTCTAGGAACGACCAGCTTCTTGGACTCTTTGTAAAAGGTTTTAGATTCTTCTAAGGCACACATTTTCGTCTGACATGGGGAATGTTGATATTACCGCAGACGTATGAGATTTATTTCAAGTACAAATTAAGGCATAGCTGAACAGGAGAGTATAATGGTGACTAAGGAAATCAATTCACCTTTAAAAATTACTAATAGAATCTTATATAACACTAAAAAAACCATAATAATGTTGGAATTTACAATTAGGTTATTAAATTTTATTTATTAAAATTAGAAAATGGGCTCCGAATTATCAAAATAATATTTTTTAACCTATATTTTAACGGACAATTTGAGAGCCTGAGAATATTGATTCAATGGTAAAGACGTTTGGATTAATGTCGGGAAACAATTAAACCAGTAGTTTGTAATAAAGTACCATTAAATGGCACTATAACACCAATAATCCAATAGTAGGTATGCCTTATTCTTTTTACCTTTGAACTAATATAATGATACCTATAATTAAGAGTGCATCAAATGGCTTGTACCTTGGTCGCCGTGAATATAGTAAACCGAACGATAAAATAGATATTTTAAATTTTGTTGGAGAAATATATAACGAAAATACTTTCCATAGCAGTGTGTTTTTTTTTTCCATTTTCCCAACAGCATTATTGCCACTAACTCAGCAACAATAACAAACCAAACCAAATCAGCTCTACGCATTGCAACAAAATATAAAATCCTTAGAGTAAACAACCCCTAAAGCGCCAAAAAAAAGTATACAACCCACAGAAAGTTGCACAGTCCTTTGTGAATTTGCATAGAGCAAGAAAAATTTGTTTGCCGGTTTAATGGCGCCGCATGGTTCCGGTGTTTAAAGCTTGCACTCTCATACCCAAAAGCTGTTGTTTACTATTTCCGTGGCTGTGCTCTCTTCTACTCACGCTCTAACTCTCGCACTCTCACTTTTGCTCTCGAGTTTGCTGAAATGAAAACCACGTGGTTTTCATCAATACAACAAGCAAATTGCGTCTTTACTTTATTTTGTTGTTTGGTTTTTATTTAAAAATCAACCCCAGTGGACTTATTTCAGGGATCATCGCTGAAATATCCTTTTCGATTGTATGTTTGTATGTGTTTTTGGTTGATTGTATTTTGTATGTGAAGGTGCTTTGAGCGCGTTTTAATCGTTTTCGTATGCAGCACATTAAATAAATTTTCATTTAGGATTTTCATTTGTTTGTAACAAGAATTTGTCCTTCTTTTTTTTCGTGCTAAAACATAGAAAGGATGTTTGCTGCTGTGTTTTTTGAAATTGTTTTTCGAAGGGTGGTATGCACACAGACATGTTTATTGTCGATTTTGAATATTTTAATAGGAATTGCCAGATTAAGGTTGGGGAAGAGTTAAAATTTTTATGACACTTTTGCTGTTAGCATCTGAGAGAGGTGAGTAATGAATGGAAGTAGTGTGAGCGAAGGTTCAACCAGCCGGAAATGTATTTAAAAGCTTTTAGACAGCTCTAGCAAATCAATGGAAATATTGAGAATCTCAAAAGAACAAAAAGTCAGGAAGTGTTAAGTACTAATTAGTTGCTAGAATATCACATACAAAACGTATACGCAACATTTGAGTATGTGGTGCGCTACAAGAAAGTATGAAATAGAAAAGTTTTAAGCCACCAATTCCCAGCAAATGTTTGAGAACTAATAATTAATTAATATGACTTATACGTTTGATGATTTGCATACATAAACCTTTTCGGTACAAGTACTGAATATTTTAAATTAATGTAAAATTCCTTAAACTCTTAAAAGCTGCTTCTACTCAAACACCCTCAAGGTATTTTACTTAACATCATTTTGAACAAATAGACTTCCTTTCAAAAAAAGAAAAAACTTATATTTTAGTAACAACCCCAAGCAACCTTCACAATGTAGCGCACAAAGTATCCAAAACGTAATTTAACCTCACTTTCTCATACAAATAAGAGTACGATATGTACTTCAGTATAACGGCAAATGGATATAATCACATAAAATCAGTTAAAACAACCCTTGGCCGTATGTTGAAATATAAAACACAAAAATACTCCCCAAAACACGTTTGTTAGCTTTCGAGTACTCGTAAGCGGAAAAACATTGAAAACCGCACAGTTTCAAAACAACCAGGAAAAACAAACGCCCCCTTGCGTCGTTTACGCAAAATAAACTTGGTTTGTTCTCGTCGTGCTCGTACTGTTTTAACATGATTTCTTCAACATTTTTGGAGTTGATTTCCTAATTCCATTTGTACGAATTTAATTTGACACAAGTTCGTTTGTCGAATTTTTGTTGCATACTTTTTTGGGTGTCCGTTTTATTTTAAGACAGGGTTGCAATATCAGTGCAATTGTGGTGAACAAATTTCAAGTAGCGACAAATACATAAGTGCGTAATTTATTGATTTAGGAGGATAGCATGTTTTTGGGTTTGCAAAGCAATCGTATTAATGAGTTAAAGTTTATTCATATCAAACTTAATTGTTATGATTCTGGATAATATTATTTCTAAGTATATGCAGTAGACTAGGAATGTTAACACGGGCTTAAATACTTTTACTTTTTTGATCTTTTTAAAAAATGCTATAATCCAGGTCTGATTCTGGGATCTCGGGACTGCGTTTCAAAATCCCGAAAATCCCGGGAGCAGTAATAGCCTCAAAATTGAGATCCCTAAAGAAGACTAATTCTAAAAACCATATTTGGGATTTCCATAATTAAACCCAATAATCTAAAAGAGGTTGTCAAAAAAGTGAGCTGAAATTTTTTAAAGTTTTTTTGAAGGTCACTTTGAGGTGGCGCAACATCGATTTATGCAAAATCACGGCTTGATGCGATTTTTGATTTATTGCGATCTTAAAAATTTATTTAGTATCAAATTTTTGGCCTTGAATCAAGGTATATAACAAAAAACCCGAACCTAATATCAAAGGCATATTGTTTCTTTTTGGTTAAAATAACCTCAAAAAACGTTTTTTCGAAATTTCAAAGAACAATTTTCTTGAATATCTTAACTCATTATATCCTGATCTTGTGGGGTCTTTTTGACCCACTTTCAAAAAAAAAAAAAAAAAAAAACTGCTTTAAAATGGGTTAAATTGTACAAAAGTATTCAACGAAAAATTTCAGTAAAGGTCACCAAACGCTAGAAATATCTTAAACTTAAGAATAATGAAACAATAAGTTTTATGCAAAATGAATACTCGTATATCGAGTTTTTGTCGTTGATTTTGGGTTCCAATTCTTATTTTTTATATACTATGAGCGTCATAAGTGAGTCAAAAGATTTTTTTTTTTTTTTTTGAAATTGTTTATAAAAAAGAAATAGAAATGAATTTGAATTTTTCATTGAGGTAACAAAAACTCTAATGTGTCCATAGTTTCTTGATTTAAGGCGTAAAATTTGGAATATTGTCCTGTTACATATAGAGGGGCATAATGCCTAAATGAATTTTCTCACTCGAATGCGATATTTTACGATGATTTTAATTTCTTACATGACTTCCCCGATTGTTACATTTCCGTCACAAAAGATCCTTTCAAGGTTTTCATATACCATGTCCTTTACTCCCTTGAAGATCCCATTTATGGGCTTGTTGACAGACCTCGTTGGGTGGTTTGTGTTGATTCATCTCGTTTTTATTGAAATTTCTATTAGATTGTAGTATTTTTAGTGTAAATTGACTTCTAAAACAGTGCATGACCACAAAAATTCAAGATATTACTTTAATTTTGTTCATCATGCTTGAATTCAAAATGCCAAATTTTATGAGCAAAATTAGTCTTGGTCTTGTGTCTTAGTATGGTGCCTTGGTCTTGAGTCTTGATAATTTTTCTAGACCAACACCAAGACCAAAACCAAGATACTGTATAATTTCAAGACCAAGACCGACTTTTTGGTCTTGGTAATTTATAGTAAACAGGTATGTCACGCCCTTTTGAAGTAAAAATCATCTCCCAATTTGAAATTTGGCATATTAAAAATCTATATGCTTTGAAAAAATAAGGTTTGGGAATTTTTTATCCTCGACAATCTTTACAAATTTTTTCAAGACCAAGATTTTATGTTCAATACCAAGCTTCAATATCAAATAAAGACAAATACTCACGGTATAAGTACAAGACCAAGGCTGTTATAGTCTGAGAAGTTGTTTTCTACCTAATTATTTGAACTGTCAATATTTTCAATATCTTTATTGCCAGCTTAAAAGGATGTATGAATTTAGCTAAAAATTTGGCTAGGCGATAGAAGACAAATTTCGTCAACGTAATGGAAACCCTCCAATTGTTCGTTAAGGTTCCAAAGGATTCCTCTTGCGGCCTTATTTAGTGCTTTAACTAGTAAGTCGTAAAAACGATAAGGTAAGGGATAATCACACAAAATATATCTTCAAACTTTTCAATAGGATTCTTACTTTTCGAATTATGGGTCCTTTAAGGAGAAGGCATCTCAACCCCTTCCCTTTGTCGTATATCGTGAATTACTTTTATTAATATTTTTGGAAAAATGAAGATTAATTCAACGCTTCTAAAGTTCCGCCATTCGTTAAAGTGATCATTTTTAAATACAAGCATACCGTACTCGTACAGCCAATCTACCGGCACCCTTGGTCCCATATGCAGGAGAGATCATTTATTTATTTTAAGCAAATCAGCTTAAGTTTCATCTGCAAATCTCTAGAAGCAAAATTAACTGGTCATTGTAGTAGATAATATGTGGTATTCGTGGAACTCAGGAAACCAAAAAATCCCAACGCTTTAGTCAATCCCAACATCAGCAAATGTCGAAATGGTTTATTTCTCGTCTTTCATTAGAAGATACGTTTTTGTCCTTATTTAAACAATCCTTTAAAAATTACTTTCCGATTGCCAGTTCTATTAGAATTATTCATGTGGTAGTTATGCTTCTGTGATAATATGTCGCCAAAAATCGAAAAGAATATAAAAAAATTCCGGAAACACTTTTTCAAATTTTCCAAAAATAAAAATACAACAAAAAATCCTTCAAATTTTTGCACCCCCATTCAAGAAGAAAATACCTCAACATGAAATCACGTGATGCGCAGCAAATTATATTAAATCCAATCAAGCAGAAATTGGAGTCAATTTAATAAACTGGTTATTTTGGGGCGCTTTAGGCCGCTTTACAGAATATAGACAATAATTTCGTTATAACGGTAAAAGTAACCCTTGAAAATATTATGACGAGAGCTTCAAAACAAAATACCACAAGAAACACGTGATTTTTCTATTATGAAGTTGAATATTTATGAGATTATGAAAAACAATTTCGAGAAAAAAACAGAATATCCTGACTCGTACCAAAAAATTTCCACCAAAACATTGAAGCAAAGTTTTGAACTGGATTGAGTGGCGGCGAGTAGAACATAAATGAATTGGCGTATTTGAGTGTAGAATGTAAACACCAAAATCCTTGGGGAATAGCAAAACTCCCAACAACTCCAACCCAATGGGGTTAAGAGATTTTCACCCCCTTAATGACAGCATCAACGTCAGAGCATCAACACGAGCATTGTTGCATTTGAACATTTGAGTGTGATACCAAAATAAATACAAGTAAATATTTGTTATGTATTTGTATTGAGTGTATGCCACAATTTACATTTTGTTTTTGTTGTTGTTATTATATTTATTTAAGCTTAAGGCTATTGCTAAGTTATTTTTAATATCCTGCGTAATTCCAAGGAATTAAAACTGTATATCCTTTGGGTATTTGAATAGAAATACTAATACTTGCATACAAAGAAAATGCGCACAGCAGTTGTTTTTGTACCGGAAAAAGAGACTTTTGTTCTTTGCTGCTTGTTGTAAAGTTAAAGAGTTATAGCCTTCGGCTATTTTATCCTTGGCTTTTTGTAAAGATCTTCTTTTCAAAGTTTTATTTTTTTCGTTTAAATAATAATAAACTTCATTAAATGTAATTCTAATAGAAATTGCAATATGAGTTACGTTAGTCATTTAAAGAAAAATTAAGTTTCAGTATTTATTTTCGAAAAGCTTCTCCAAAGAGTTATAAAAAGTATTCAAAGTAAACTTTGCAAGTTTGGAACTTTGAAGCGCCTCTGAACTCTGTAGATCATTAATAGAAAAACGTAAAAGAGCATATGCATTTTAGCTTCAAAAAACTTTTTTTCGTTGCAGTTCAGGATCATCTGAAAATTGTGCGTTAATTATTTTTCTTTGAAATCTCGAAAAAAATTTAAGGCGAAGAATATCATAATGGCAAAGAAAATAAAAATGATGCATTTCTTTAAGGAAAAAAGTTTTATTTACAAAAGGCAACACTTATTTTTGCAACACAGGGTTTCGGAATCGACTTTGAGTAATCATAACCTACTGAATACGAAAATAATATCAGATTTGAAAGTGCAAAAAAACTATCTTAAGGCATATTTGATGTAGTTTATATTCGCAGTGGACAGTGTAATGAAGTTTTGTTATTGAAATCGATAAAGCAAAACCTTACCTTTTTGAATTTTCCGATTAAATCATTGCTTTCCGAGTACGCAACCGTTGAAGTAATGGTATTTTAACTCTATACAAATGACTAATTTTTTTTTTGCGGCCTTAGACTTTGTTTGTCTGAATTGACTCTAGTTCTCCAGAAACCCTTGCTCAAAAGAGCACAAATACTTAGCTGTTTTGTTTGTATGGAGATAAAATGGCTGACAACTCGGAAAGTTGCCGTTAACAAAAATTTATTACACTTTTTGCTGTGAGTGTTATACTTCTCCAAATATGCCTCAAAATAGCGATTTTTTAATTTTTATGCAAGGATTTCTGGAGAAATAGAGTCAGTCCTGCCAAATAAATTATACCTTAGGTATCGGATAACCTTGTTGAATCTGAATCTTCTGCGTGAATTTAGTCTGCAAATCAATACATTTTAGAACGAATATAAAATGATGGAAAAGCCGAAAAATTTCGAAAAAGTGGAAAAATGTTGAGGGAGCCGGATTTAAAAAAACAAAAACTGATAAAAAGTTAAAAAGTCAAGAAATTTTGAAAAGACGGAAAATGTTGAGAAAGTCGAAAAATTTTCAAAAAGTCGAAAAAAAAGAAAAATTTTTTAAAGAGTCCAAAAATTCCAAAGCAATTCAAAAAACGACGTAAAATGTCATGTACTTATTTGTGAAAATGTTAAAAAAACAGATAGTGCTGAAAAATTGTAAAACTAGTACCTTTGGCCTGGCCAAAAATAAAATACCCCACACTTCAGAATTTTGAAGATTTTGTTTGTATGGGCGGTGCCATGCCTTCTTGTCTGAGTAGAGGTATCCTTAGCATCTAAGTAAAATTTGGTTGGATTATCTTAAAAAACGATTTCAGCTTAGCATTTTGAACTTTTTGCTTATATGGGTGGTGCTACGCCCTCCTGTCCGAGTTGATCAGGTTTTTTTTCAGAGCTTGCATTTACTATCTTTAGTATTTGAGTGAAATTTGGTTGGATTATCTCATTTTTAAGCTTTTGCTTATATGGGATGTAAGTATTCCCTCTCATCTGAATTTCCTTAGTTTTTGCTCTGAATATGCAATAGTATTTGTGTGTATCTTGGTTCCGTTATTGTGAATAATGCGCATTAAATTGCGTTTTAAATGTTTTTTTTTTTTTTTTTTGTTTGGGCGATAGGCTTGTCCGTTGACCGATTTCGTTGATTTCTAACCCGACGAACTTACTTTGATGACATTTGTCCGAATTCGTCTAGTTTTTGCTCGTTTTCAGTACAGCATTTTGAAGTTTTTGCTTATATGGGGGTTGCCACGCCCTCTTGTCTAAGTTCACCTAGTTTCAGCTTACAGCTTGCGCTTAGTATTTATGTGTATTATGGTTGGATTGTCGTGAGAAATACTCCTGAAGTTGCATTTTGAATATGTTTTTTGTATGGGCGGTAGGCGTGTCGGTTGACCGATTTTGCTCACTTCAATAAAAAGAGCAGGATGGATGTCGACACCGAAACCATGGGATTATTGAGTCAGTATGTACTACAGAAATGTTTGCTATAAAATTTCACACTACACAAACCCGAAACCCAAAAAATCGTTCAAAATATTCCTCGCATAAGTTTACTGAACACATGAACACAATTAATACGTTTGGAGCGTGCCATCATCGAAAAACGCCCGGAAAATGCGACCAGACACGAAGCAATAATTTTTCATCATGACAACGCTCGGCCGCATGTTGCAAGACCCGTGAAAAACTATTTGGAAAATAGTGGATGGGAAGTTTTGGCTCACCCGCCTTATAGCCCAAACCTTGCACCATCAGACTACCATTTTTTCCGATCGATGCAGAATGCCCTATCAGGAATACGGTTCACTTAAGTTCAAGAAATCGAAAATTGGCTCGATTCATTTTTGGCCGCCAAGCCGGCGCAATTTTTTTGGGATGGAATTCATAAATTGCCTGAAAGATGGGGAAATGTTGTAGCTTCCAATGGACAATACTTTGAATAAAATATATTGTAACATTTTTCCACAATAAAGCATCAAATTTCGCTAAAAAATTCCGGCTTTTAAGTTGTACACCCAATTCATCGATTCAACACAAGAATGTGTTATTTTTGTTTTTTCATGTACAGTGGATTAAAAAACTTAAAAAATCGATTAAAAAAAATCTGTCGTGCCGGAGAAAAACGACAAGTTACCTCTACATTTCTTGAGTATTTTATCATTAACATATTTTTCGACTTTTTGTACCCCTCACCCAGGGTATATTCACTTTTTCCTTCCGTTTGTAACGTGGAGAAGAAGGCGTGGTAGATATATAAAAGTGTATCTATTCTTGATCAGCCTCATCTTCCCAGTCGATATAGCCATGTCCGTCTGGATGTATGTCCGTTGAAATCATTTCAATATTTTTTTAGAGCAAGCCCAGTGTGTCGAACAGTATTATTTAATGAAATTTAAATTAAAAAAAAAATTAATGATTAACCTTTTGGAAGGTCTAAACAAAAGATTATTACAAAAAAGAATTTAATTTTTATTAATAATAGTTTTTTAATCATTGAGCTAAGTATACGAAAACGTGAAGAAAAAACGGCTATGTGCCCCAGTCTAGTTGATGTTTTAAAATGTTTTCCCCATCCAATTTTATATTAATAATAAAGAGCACAAAAGTTTAAAAAATTTAAAACGCTTTTTTCTCAAAACATGAAAAATGTAGATGTCTAGTTGTGGTTTTAACTCGACGATTTATCAACAATAGTTAATTATGCATTAATCATATCTACACGCTTAAAAAAAAAAACAAAAAATAATAATTAAATGAGCATTAAAAAAAGCGGAAATATTTGAATAGAAAACCATATGTCCACATATGTGGACATTTGCCGTAAATAGAAAAAGCAGACGTCTAGTTAAAAAGCGTCACGAAGATTATGGACTGCCCCTCAATAAAATAATCCCCATATCGTCCTTTCCTTTGTACAAAAATTTTGAAAATTCTGATGACAATATAAACTCAGTATATAAAAGTATTAAAACTCGCATTAAGTAGTACAATTAAAAAGTCAAAAATAAAAAAAATAATATTAAAAATTCTCTCACAATTATCACCAACATTAAAATTTTGTCATTTGGCAACCAACCTACCGAGACATCATTGTCAATATCAGATTTATGCCTGCCAAAGCACTTTAAATTTTTTTAATGACTTTTTGAGACACTGCTGACTGACTGACTAACTGACATTTTTACAACTTTATTACATTTTAATTACGCTTTTCATTAACATTATCATGATTTAATTTCATGTTGTGTTACTCTTTCATTATCTTTATAGAGTAGGCATCCATGGCGCTGTAGGTACATCATCAGCACTTCATTAATTTACTTTTGAGGTGTTGATACGTTAAAGAATTCACTGACATGTTTTCTTGTTGTTTTGGTTGTTTTGGTTTTGCCGCATGCTGCTTTTTTGGGTTGAAACAAGTAAATACTGACTGAAAATAAGTTAATTTTCATCAAATTACCAGCACTTGATATTTTTATTTTCTTTCTTTTTAGTTTAAACACATTGGCTGTCTGTCTGTCAATGTTAGAAGAACTTTTACGATTCTGCATTATGTAACGGTATGCACTGTCTTTTCTCGGCTTGAAAAATATATACAATTTTTTTATGATTCAAAAAATGATGTAAGCGGGTTCTAGTATTTTTGTTTATATGACGACGATCGCATGCTTTAAAAACACTCAATGTGAAAATGTTAGTTATGTGTGCTTTTGAGCGTTGCAACTTCAGGTCACTAAAGTTGTTCGAAATATGTACTCTAGACTACACTTTTGTCTAAGCAAACAAGTTTTACTCCATTGATTTATACATTAAAGTTGAAATGTATAATGGTTTTGCTGTGTCATGTTTTCTCTCTTCATAAGGTTAACAATTCATCATAATAACAATAATAAAACGCCTTTGATGTTTTATGACTTTCAAGTAATGATTGTAGATTAGTATACATATGTTTATAGGCGGTCAGGTCGGCCCGTTTGTTTGCTGTCTCTCTGTTATTGTCTGTTTATGAATGTGTGTAAAGAACTCATGTTATACACTTAAGGTCGTTCCACTCACATGCAAATACGGTATTAGTTTATTACATAAATTATAGTGTAATAAAAGTAAAAGGTTATATTTCTCTCAGACCAATGTAGTTTAAACTTGAAGGTGATGACCACAAAAGCTTATAATTTTCTTCGCAGATGTTTTACATTAGACAAGGTATTTGAAACTTTGAGAAAATTGTTGATTTTTCAAAGCATAGGTATTCAATTATTGAAACGTAATGCTGGAAAATGTTGTCAAGTTAGAACCTCTTCAGATGCTTGAAGTTACTGCAAATCTGAAAACGATTTAAGTTTTTGGAGTCAAAGAAGTCTTTACTTTTATTTTAGTTTGACCTCAGGTTTATGATTTTTAAAAACAAAAAGATTTATGATTAGTACTTCAACTGTGTAGTTCTTCAAAAGCAACAATCTTGATGACTATGCTAACTAACAAAACTCGTGTACGGTCTTATATTATTCCAATATCAAGTATTTTCGAAATTTAATCCTACTGTTAAACACTAAAACTACATTTTGATAAAACTTGTTGTGCCAAAGTCATAATGAAATCACACAAAGAAAATTGTTCAAGAACACATTGACCTTATATGTCCGGTTTTTATGGGTCTTTAGACCCCTTTTTCATAAATCGGGATTATAATGGATTAAAGTGTTCTTCTAAAATATTCTACATCAAGGCACAGTGGGAGATTCACACTTAGAAAAAAATAAAAAAAAAACTCCTATGACTCCTATGTTGCGTTAGTTACACCTGCTTAAGGAAGATGAAAACGCCTACTTCCCATATAAAGTGAACCATATTTTATGTGTGGAGAAAACGAAAAGATGATATCGCACAGTGCGTTGAGCCCATACAATCAATGGTTAAAAATAGAAGGAGTGGTCGGATATCGATGAAATTTGGTACTATCAGTAATTTAGGGTCGCTGAGCTCAAAATGATCTCATATTTGTTGTAAACTTAACACTTAGTTTTGTTAAAAATTAGGTATTTAGAACGATTTTCTTAAGCCCAATATATAACAATGATGAAAAAGTAATGTTTAACATAACAAATGAAATATACGTAGCAGAAATAATGTTTTTTGTACTTTTGAGACCATTTGTGTTAACAAAAACAAAAAAGCATGTCAACATAAATTTTATATTTTATGTAAATTTTTAATTTTAAGCATTTTTTCAAACAAAAAATAAAAATGAGATCGGAAAAACGATTTTTTACTCAAAAGCAAGGCGAATTTCGTAAAAAGTGTGTAAGGCAAAAAATACTTGGAACTATCCAAAGAATACGTGTGAATTTTTTTTCAGAATTTTTTGAGCTATTTTATAATTTTTCAAAACTTAGTTAAAAAATAAAAATAAAAAAAACAAAAATTCTGAAAAATGCACACCGGGGCACGGCCACGTAAGACGAAGCTACACAACTTTTTTTTTTCTTCAAATCTCCCACTCATTTGCCCATATTTCATAAGTTTACTTCTAATGCTGTCAAAAAATACCATTTTCAAGTATATAAGTTGATTTTAGGGGTGCTTTTTCATAAAAACTTACTCTTGCTTGTGAAAAGAAAAAAAACAATGCCAAAAAACCAGTCCCGAAAAGAAGGTAAAAATTTGCTTTAGTTTTATTGTATCAATGCAATTTTAATTTCCTCAGAGAGAAAATGTTTGAAATTAAGGATTTACATTGATATTTTGAAGGAAAACCAGTAGCTTGTGCATATTTGTTGGCGATGAATTCTACCGCAAAAAAAAAAAACATAACGTTGCCAACGAAATATATTAAGAAGTTTCTTTTGCGGAAGTTAGTAGGTAAAGTATTAAAATGCATTCACTTTTTTCGAGTATTTTTAGTCTAGTTTCTGAATCCATTTTAAAATTATCTAAAGAAATCATCTACTATGGTGAACATAGCCACTAAATATGTTTAACGTTACCAACATTTTTTAATCAAAAATCATAAGTTATATGTTTCTACTAAAATTTCTTTTGTATCTACGCGATGAGCTGTGTTGAAAGGGGTAGAAATTCCTTACAATAATTTCAATCAACCAATAAGAACTGGGGGAAGAGGAAGTTACGGACATAAATCACGCTAAATGCTATTTTGAGATCTATCCGAGTGCATATTTGTGATATATTTCGTTCCTTACAGGCTTTTTGAAACTTCCGAGACAACCTAGTAATATTCTTGTTACATGAAGAATGAAATATTCACATATTTTCGTCTTTATGGATGTTTGGACTGTTTGGCTGTATTTGCTTTCAATTTATTTATGGAAATTCGTACGCATAACGTTACCAACGCTTTTGCATAACGTAACCAACGTTGCTTTAACGTCTATAAATCCACCAAAAATAATTTTTTCTACACAATTTTAAGTTCAATCATAACTTTGATCCTTTACCTTCAAATTATAGAAGATGTTCGGGAAAATACATTACTAGATTCGCAGACTTTTCAGAAAATGTGCACTGACCTCAAAAATCGATTGCAAAAAAAAAATATCGTTCCCAACGGCACTTAAACTCCTATAACCCCAAAGCCATAAGCCATAGACAAAAACTTTGTTCCAATGAAATATTGGCCTTAGGGAGCTTTATTAAGTACATGCACTTAAGATATCATGATGTTTGATTACTTTTCAAAGAGATATGGCCAAAATGTGCGTGCGAACGTAACGTTGCCAACGGTGGCCGTGCCCACCTATATTTTTTGAAGGATTCTAAGCATTTTACGTCTTATGCAATTTTTTCGAATATGCCTTAATTTTAAGTAAGCCTAGCATTTTGCTGACAAACGTGAGCTTAACAGCTGAAAACTCAATTTGATAAATTTTTAAAAAAATAAAAAAAAAAATATAAAAATTCTGAAAAAATTCGTACCTATTCTTCGGACAATTCTAAGAATTTCTGCCTCATGAACTTTTTTCGTAACTTCCCTTGCTTTTGATTTAACAATCGTTTTTTCCACCTCGTTATTGAAAAATGTAAAAAAAAATCGATTTTTAGGAACCGAATGTTAACTATACCCCAAAAAGAAAAATAAAATTTTAAGCGCAAACATTTTTGTAAGAATATAATCTTTATTTCTCAAACACTCTTGGGTATCCATTTTCTAATGAAAAAAAAAGTTATGACCAAAATATATGTTTTATTTAGCCAAAATAGGCCTACAGTAGAATCAAAAGAGCTTCGTTGGATTTTTTCAGAATGATAGATGATGCAGATATCATTTTTAAAAGTCTCCCTTATTATTGAGTTGGTTTCGGGATGATTTTAGTTTGCTTCATACAAAATCGACCCGGTCTAATGTACATGTTCTTAATATAAGTATGTACATAATTTTGACCATTTCAAAGATAAAGCGCCATAAAACTAATTAAGTCTTGTTAATTTTACAATATGTAATAAAAATTCCTTAACTATTTTTCTTTACACATTCGAATACATAAGTACATTCATATATTGAATGCTCCAACATTTTCAGCATTTCTTCAATAATTCAAAAATGTTTCCTTCTTTTAACCTAAAACAACATCTTCTAGAGCAGCGCCAGATGTTTGCCCCCAAGCAAGTTAAATAAACACAAGAGATTAGGTTTTTGCTTTACATTTTCTCTACCAAACTTAATATTTCCGTTGCATCGGTTTTTTTTTTTGTTTGGCTATGGTTTTTTTAAGGCAATTTTTTTTTTTTTTTTTTTTGTATTTTTGCCCCCAAGAATCAACTCCAGCATTATGTTCCCTAATAAACTTAAAACGATGATGTACACGTTGCATGTCTATTGAACACAATACACAGCCTCTGCTGCACTAATTTTTTGCTTCAATCGATTGCAATTGTAGCGGTGCGGCACATTATCCATATCCTCGAGTTAAGGTGCATCCGCACATGTGGCGGGCGCGTTACTTCAACTTGTTTCTGCTGTTGTTGTTGTTGTTGGCTTAGTTTTTTATTGTTGCTGGTTTTAGGTTTATTACCATTTTTATTAAGAAGAAAAATGTATTTTCAATGTTTTGTTTACGAATGAATGCGTGCGCACACCGAAAGAAATAACACAAATATATTCACTAGACTAGATTAAACTCTAAGGGGCTGTTCTCCTTAACCTTAAACCTCGTGATACTTTAATAGTGGAGGAAGCAGTCTGAGCTAACGTACACTTTCTGTAATTTTTGGCGAATTTTAGCGTCATTAGAATTATGAACGATCCCTAAGAAAAGTTAAAGTCCGGATTCAGTTTATTCAAAATCTGGATGACATTTTTATCTCAAATTGTTTTATACCATGAAATCTTTACCTAATACTCTCATGATTTTTTTATTATGTGATATTTTTATATTAAACAAATCTAATTTCTTCATGATTTCAAGCTCATGATTTTTTTATTTCATGATATTTTCATATCGGAAAATATTTATACCGTGCATATTTCTTATGACATTTTCTTGTATTTGATGTTTCGAACTAAAGCTATTAATAATTTTATACAATGAGATTTTTTTTTTTTTTGCATGTTACATTTATATCTCATGATTTTATCGTATCATACACTTTTTACTTTATAATTTTTATCTCATGATATTTTTATCACATGATACACTCATACGAAAAAAATTTATATATGAAGAAATTTTTTTGTATAATGATACCTTATTCTACCGACAACTTTTAAACCTTTCGTCTACTGAAAAGGACTGAAAAGGTACACGTCTACCTTAGGCCATTTTATATGGCTTTCACACACAATTTAAAGATTTTTTTTTTATTTTATGGATTACGACAAAGTTAAGCGAAGCAAGAGTTTCCTTTTAATCAAACCAGAGCTTCTGTCCGAGGTAAAACGATGTTTACCCGGTGTATTTCTAACTGAGTTAGTGATTCTAAAACTTCTGTTTCTTTGACAGGGAAACTTTTTATAGAAAAGCCGTAGATGGTGATCGCAAACGCAGAAGAAGTGAAAATAAAAATAAAATTTATGATCCAATATCCGGTACAGAATCCGAAAGCATATTGGTAAGTCTATAAGACTTGTAGAACTAACTTTTCACATCGCCAGTTCAAAAAAAGCCAAGATACAAATGAGAATTTTACTGACAGGAGCTGCAAAAAACTCGATATAATTGAGAATCTTGTACCAGTGTTTGAACTGAAGCTTCTTTTTGGGCGCTAAGGATAAATTCAAAGGTTGCAACAAAGTTTTTAGGGTGCCGAGATAGCTTCCTGACAAATTTCATTATATCCCATCACATCTCGCTGACTACAAGATATTCGGTAAAAGGGTGTCGATTATGATTATCATAAACAAGTCAAAAGTGGGCGTAGACAAATGAATGCCACACCCACTTTTCAATAAAAAGATTGTCTTTTTACATGTGCACAGTGTTGCTACGTTATGCAATTTTTTTCTAATAAAATCCACATAAAAAGATTAAAGGTACATGTGTACTTTTTCAGTAGTTTACGTATGTACATATTTTGGAACCGATTCCTGAGTCCCCAGTATATTATTGAAATCAAATTTTTGTCTTAACATACACTACTTAAATGAGATTGAGCATTCTCGAAACTACAGTTTAAAAAGTTTAGTTTTACTCATCATAATAAAACAGGGGTCACAGCTATGGTTTACTGATGGGTCCAAAATAAAAGATGGCAGCGCAGGAGCTGGAGTTGTGGGACCAAGATTCCAAAAAGCAGTTGCAATGGGAAAAACAGCTTCCTTTTTCAGACGGAAGTCCACGCTTCAGAGTTGTGCGCTAGAGAATGTCTTAGAAGGGGCACTTCCGGTACTGACATATACATTTATTCGGACAGCCAAGCAACTCTAAAATCACTAATGGCTTTTCAAAACACTTCAAGCTTTTCTGGGAGTGTTTTAAACTTCTTCAAGCCTTATCCAGGAGGAATGAAGTTACTCTAGTTTGGATGCCAAAGAACGAGTGGCATGAATGCATCAAAAGGGCAGACTGCTTCGCCAAGAGGGGTGCACTCAATACTTTCATAGGCCCAGAACCTTTCAGCGGAGTAAACAACAGTTTTAAAAATAACTTAATACGGGAATGGGAAAAAAAGCCTCTCCGATCACTATGTACAGAGCCCAAGAAGGTATGCGTCCGGCGAAGGAGCTGATCGATCTAAGACGTATTAAAACAGCTTTTAAATCTCAGTAGAAAAGATATAAAAACGTACAGTAAAACAATGACAGGTAGTCGATAATTTCTGTAGACTCTGCTTAGAGGACTCGGAAACAGCGGAGCATGTACTATATACTTGCCCCGCTGCGGTGAGATGCAGAGTAGGATACCTAGGTGCAGACATTTTAAATCCAAATGGCATAGGTAAAATAATCCCACGGCAGTGACAAGATTTATAAATAGTCTGGAACTGTTCTGATAGGGAAAGAGGCTGCACAAAAGATCTTTCAGGTCGCAGTGCAATTCAGAGCCTTTGAGTAATAATAAAATAATCTCAAGACATTTTTTTATATATATGTTTTTCAATTTCCATTTTTTGAATAAGTCTCGAATTGACAAATTCCAAATTAAGCCTGACCTATAGTTCCAGACACTATCAGATTTTTTTTTTTTTTTTTTTTTTGTGTAGACATGTCCTTACTTTCTAGGCAGTTCTCCTATATACGACTATATTAAACAGTAGCTATAAATATACGAGTTCATTTTGTAACGTTGCGTTGGTTAAGCAATGACGATTGTTGTGGCCTGTTGAAGTCAAAAAGTCAACAGCAATGTGCAACGTTTCTTTCAACCATTAAATCCAACAAGAGCAAAAGAACAATAAATGTTGCTGCAACACCAGTAAATGCAAAATTCTTACACAGAGTATTAACGATGAGGGCGAGGGTAAAAACTATTGATGCAACCAGATGTTTTTGCAGTTATTGTTGTAGTTGCTTAAGACTTGCATCGAAAGAGCGGGCTTTCTTTTATATTGGTTACACATCGGCGGTTAAGTTTGTTTTTGCAGTTTTTGTTGTTGTCTTGCTCCGAAGGCTTCTTTGTCAATAAGTTTCCTGTTACTGCGGTTGGAGGCTTGGCAGTGAAAGATGAACAAGTGAATGGCAGGATAAAGAGAATTTATTATTGAGAGAAAAAAATATAGCATTATTTGTATTGCAGGTTCCTAAAAGTAAATGCTGTGGAAAGGTTTAGTAAGCAGTAGTGTGATAGGAAAAGAACAGTACGATATGAAACTGTACGGAACAGTACGGCATGGTACGAATATTTCAAGTTATCAAACATTTCGAATGAAGAAGGACGCTATTTTTTCAACTCTAAAGTAATATATAGTTTAAGTTATTGACATCCTTCAAGGTCACTAGTTATTTATTTCTTTTTAACTACACACTACAAATTAGAAGGGACTCTGAAGCTATTTATCAACATATATATGACCTAGCAAAAACTATGTTGTTCTTTATAGCCTTGTCTGCAGCATGATAATTGCAATTAAGTGCAAAATAGAATTGCCAGCAACACTTGAAGCGCGTTCGAACTGAAAAAAAAACTCAAGTGTACTTACGAAGCTACATACATAATTTGAAAGGCAGGCTAAAGAAAAGAAGCTGCCGTCAAGTACCTACCGGAAAACTACAAAAGAAATGCAATGCTGCGCGCCAAATAAATTGACATTGTTTACACAACAGCACAATTGCTGCCGCACAACAACAGCAGGCAGTAACAACAACAAAACTGGGTCCCAAAGTTCAAAAAATAACTCAAGTATGTACGCTATGTCGTGACTAATTACATGAAGAAGACTGTCGTCATCATCATCGTATTCTACAAGCCGGTGAATATTGTAGTAGAGAATGGAAAGAAAAAACTTGCAGCAGCCTAATTGCTGCAGCAACAGTTGCAATGACAACAATAAAATTGAGTTAAATAAATAAAAAGATAAAAAGCGGCGCAGCGCATGATGGCAACCATTTGAAGTGACGTTGATGTACAATTTGTTGGTCACCCAACAAACGTTAGGACCATATGGGATATAAACCGTTAAAGCGCATAGTGACTCTTCAGCGGCGGTAACTAATTATGGTTTGTTGCATTTGTCAGCGGTACCCACTCCACGTTAGCAAATGTCAATTGCAAAATAAAAAAAACTTGTTGGCAACACTCTGCCAGCGGTGACTTATTGCAACTTTGACTTTTGTCAACCAACAGACAAGGCAAATGACAAGCGTTGCAGCTTGACAAATCAATTCGTTGATTTTGATGCTCGAATATGGATGTAATTGACTGACAATGATATATGCGATAAAGTTGTTTACGCTATAACTGACAACATTTATTGTGGTATTTTTTTTGGTGAAAGTTGATAAGGCAATTTTTTCTGTTTGAAATGCAAATAAATTCTCAAAGAAATTTTGCAGATATTTGCAATTGTAAAAAATTCTTTGCTTGAAAATGAGGACGTGTGATAAACATCAAAATGACTTGTATAAATGTAATAAAAAGTTAACTTGCATGAGTAACAATTTCTTTAACTGTTTAACTGATATGTGACTCATTACCTTGGCTAATGAGAAATCACGGATGCAGTTTTTTAACCATTAAGTACATATCTAGCTCATTGCAATTTAACAGTCTTGCACCTACTCAGCTCAAACGGCTTTAAGGCATCTGGATACGCTGTTAACGGTCACAGTTCTAATTCATTTTAGTTTGTAGCCATTGAGAAAGGGAGTTAAGGCTCCAAAAATACAAGTGTGACATACATAGAAAGAGACTTGGCGTCTTTGTCCAGAAATTACCAGAGTCGTCAAAACTACTATTATCTATAGAGCTTAAAAAAAGGCAAAAGACAATTTAAGAATGAAGCAAAGACTAGCTTATGCGCCCGTAATAGTATGTTTGAAAACCCAGCTGCAATACTTGAAATCGCATTGGAATCATCTCTATTAAATTAATTTGTTGGATCGGAAAATCCAACTTCTTGGATTGTATCTCCTAAACTACAAATCGTGCGAAAACAACTTCCACAACTTTTCTATAGGAAATTTTCGGAGCCACAAAATTATCCATCAAGATTTTTTTGCATAAATAACCCTAAGCGAAATAATTGCAACAAACTGATTTTCTCGACCTTTAAATCTGAATAAATTTTTATGCGCTTGTAATCTCGATGTCGGTTTTTGACATTTGTTTTAAAATACAAATTTTAAGTGATTCCAATTAACAAATTGCAGGACTATGTACTAAAATATATTTCAAGAATTTCTTTTAGGCCAAAAAAACAAAATTTTTGTTTATAACTTTTTTGTTTGGTTACGTAAAGAAGAGAAATTCTTAAAAGCTGAACATCAAAAATGTTTACGGAGGTACGTTTTTAGTTTGCAAAATGGGGGTAAAAAATAAAAATTTATTTTTACTTTTCAATATATGCTTCTGTTCCGTTTATATGTATACTATATTTCTCTGATCTTTCAAAACTTTGTTATCTTTGTCTGATAGAAACACTGTAGCTGAGCAAAAACTAGATGAACTCGGTCAAGAGGGTGTGGTACCTCCCTCCTACTGAAAATGTTTTTTGAGATAATCCAAATGAATTTTACTTAACCACTAATGTCCCAGACAAACGGCAGCTCTAATGCACATTACAGACGCAATAATGTGAAACTTTTTATTGCATGATTTTAGGCATTTCTTAAATACACCTAATTCTGTTTTTACACGGTAGATTGGTTCCAGAAAAAACCGTGTAGAAAAAAACCGTGTAAAAAAATACATTGATCTTATACAAAAGTAGGTGATTGGTTCCTTATCTTTAAAACCTATTAAAATTAGTAAAAAATGAAAAAACTAAATGAGTACAAAATATTTTTTGGCGTACCTTTAATCTTAAGCATTAAAATTAAACTTAATATAACATTAGAAAAACAAATTTGTCTATAAAAAATGTCGTTACCAAGCACGTTCACAAAATATTAACACTTTTCAAATTTGCTTGTATGCACAATAAGGGAATTCCTCTAAATTTGTGATATCTGCCGTAAAATTATAATAAGACGGAACTGATTTTCATATGTAGTTTTGAGAAAATCAAAATTTTATTTTTATTCAGAAAAGGCAACTTCTCTTTCTTAAAAAATTTATTTTATTTTTCATCTTTTTTGTATGGAGTTACTGCCTTTTATGATTTTAATTATGAAAAATATCATAACAGGGTGTAATGTTTACATTTCTTTTTATGCAATTTGCAAGAGAAGTGGAAAACGCAAAAAATTGGCGATTGGACCAAAATATAGATAAAAAATTGCTTAATCCGATATATTTTTTACGGCAGATATGAACACATTTCGCAAAAATTAAATCTGACAAATAAAATTTAGTCCCAAAAAATTTTGAATCGTGCTAAATGGAATAAAATCGTGTAAAAATATTTTTAGAAAAATATTTTCAAACCGTGTTAAATCAAAACCGTGTAAAAAAAGACTGTGTAAAAACAGAATTAAGTGTACATATTTCATAGACATTGACTAAAAGAAAATTTCCCAATTCAGGGTCCAAAAAATTCTAATTAGCTTTTCTGATGCTTCACTCACTATTAATCTTGTTTTTGATGTTTTAGAATTTTTTCGACCCTGAATTGGGAAATTTTTTTTAGTCAATGTCTATGGAATATGTGGTTAAGGAATACCTAAAGTCATGCAATAAATAGTTTCACATTATTGCGTCTGTAATGCGCATTAGAGCTGCTGTCTGACTGGGGCATAAGAACAGTAGCTGAAAGCTCATCAAAATCTAGTTAAACTCGGACAAGAAGGCGTGGTATCTTCCACATAAGGAAAAGTTTCAAAATGCTATACTGAAAGCATTTTTGAGATAATCGAAACATACATTTGGCATATCCCATACAATCAAAATTTACATAATTCTGTATTGCAGGCGTTATTTGAAGTACTGAAATCAAATTTCACACAGATGGATTAGTTAGTGCAAGATCTGAGCAAAAACTTTGTGAATTCGGTCAAAGTACTGAATTGTTGGGTATTTAATTTTTGACCACGTCAAAGGAAGCCCCCTTATTTGTTTTATAATATTTTACTCGTGATTCACTTGTTTGGTCACCGATAGTTCAAAGACTAATGACCCGATAAATTAAATACAATACATATTGGTAGCCGAAGGATATTTCCACTCCTAAGCCTCATTCACTATGGACCTTTTTTGTCTATATGGACTATTAAGCGGGCACTTAAACCGAAGCCCCATTCCGTCGTATGTTCTGCATGAAATGATGTTGGACTGGTAACGCTGGCTGTTGATATTAATTTTATAAACAGCAACATTTTTCAAATTTCAAATACATCACCCATTTATCGCAGACCCTAAATGTATGCTACTTTATTTTTGAAATTTGACAAAAATAGCATATAAAACGAAGAAAAGTAATTAAAAGTATAAAATTAAAATAACATACTTATATAGTCTATGTTAAATGAACAAAATCATAAGCAAGAGTAACTTGTTAAAATATATTGTTGTAGAACTTGAAAGTTTTTGACGTACTATTTTTATGATTTTTTTTCTGGTTTGTCTAGCGAAACAAAAATTATACAAAAATTTTATATTTTGCACCAACATATTTCGCCAGATTAAAAATATTTTGTGAAAGGTTTAACAATATAAGTACCTATGAATATATTTCAGATGTAAGCTAAATTAAATAATGGCAGCATTGAAAGAAGCATGAACGCAATTTGTTGGACCATGACTGGATGACCACTTTACAAATTGTTATAATTTTGAATTCACTTAGGTTTTTTCCGCCAAGATCAAGCAATATTGTTATGGAATATTTATATTGTGTATACTCTAAAATGTTGATTTCATACAAATATTATTTTCCTAAAACCTGTTTAATGCAAATATGCGTAATTCACATTGCAAAATCAATCTGTTGTAATTCAAAGTATATGAAACTTGACTTGATTGATGGACTTAGGGATTTTCCCATTTGGTGAAGAAACCATCCCATTTACCAAGAATAACTTGACACACAAGAACAACAAATAATTAAGTTGTCAATAAAATTGTTAATTATTTTGTAATTTGAGTAATAATTGCATTGGCAATTAAATGACTTGCGCATTTGCAAATTTATGCAAAAAACAAGAGATATCGCATGAATTCAAATATTTTACTTGAATCATTTCCATCTGCTTTCCGACTTGACATGAAAAAAATTTTGGTTCCTCTTCCGCACTAAAGGTAGAAAATGCTGCCATATGTTGCACTTGTCTTGTTGTCGCAACCAAAACACAACAAAGTTTACGATTACTGCCAAACAGATGGTATTGTGTTGCAGCAACATCGCGGCGTGTGTTAAGATACAACAGCAGCAACAGCAGTTGAACAGTTTCTGCCAATTTTTTATCTTTTTATCATACAGCAGAAAAGTAGCTGATTACACAACTGCAGCAAAGAATTATGATAGTGTTTTCTTTTACAAACATTAATTCCAAAAATATTGTAATAAAATATCGTTGTAGATACCAGCATTGCAGCATTGGCCAAAAATAATTGTCTTGTTGTGGTTAACAAGTTAAGCGGTAAGGGGTTTTCTTTATCAGAATCAATAATTGCGCAAAATAATTGATTGGCTTGTTAAAAATCCAAAGTTGTGGTTAGAGATATTGAGAGATCGTATGCTTAGTTGGTTTAAACTCTACGGATATGTAATACATATCGTTAGCTTAATATACAATTCATACAATACATACTGTAAAATACTTTACAGGAGAAGGAAAAAACTGAATAAAATTTGATACGCCAAACATTTAAAAAAACATTCAGGCATGTTCTAAAATCCGTTTCACTTCAGAATCGGAAAGAACGTAATTTTCAAGATATCCGCATTTCGATAATTAACACCGAATCGGATTTTTGTTTCGGTAAATCGAATAGGAACCATTAGCAAACTTTACTTGTTGAAAGACAAATCCGTCTCCATCTTATTTGTCGCAATGCAGAGCTCTTGAAGATTGCTTTCATTCCGATTCCGAAGTGAATCAGATTTTAGAACATGCCTGATCAAATGAAATTTACTACAAAAACTATCAACAATTTTCATTCTAGGTTTTTTTGTTTTATTTTCTTTGTTTTTTGGGTAGTTCTGGGTGTTACATCTTTTCATTTTAAAATTTTTTTTTTAAAAAAAGTGCGTTAGGGCTTTTTACAATAAATCAAAAATTATGAATAAAATTAAAGTTATTCAATAAATGTAGAATGAAAAGAAAAACGTTTACAAAGAAAGTTTATCGGATTGGGCAAAACTTTGAATGATAATATTTATGTTTTGTATGGAAGATTATCATAAAAGTGGTGGCAATCAGCAGATAACATCAATTTAAAATATTAAAGTGTACATAAAGCAAAGTTTATAATAATAAAGTATCCACAGCAACTCAACTCATAGATGTAATAAATGTTTTCCCTTCAGTATATCTTGATATTCTTCGTATCGACTATGAAGCCTTCGAGTGACTTTCGGAAATCTTTGAATGCCTTAGAAACTATCAATTAAGACTTGTTGATAGTCCGCCATAGATGCTTTCCCTCTAGTATACCTAGGAAATCTTTGTTTTGATTATGAAGCATTGGGGTGACCTTCTTCAAACCCTCGGGTGTCCCAAAAAACTACCAGTTACACCTTTTTGATAGTCCGCCAATGATATTTTCCCTCTAGTATACCTAAATATTCTTCGTTTTGACTATCATGGGTTCGGGTGACCTTCAAGAATCTTCGGATGTCTTAGAAAACTATCAAATAAGGTTCATTGATAGTCCACTATAGATGTTTTTTTGCCCAGATATTCTTCGTTTTGAGCATAAAACCTTCAGATGAACTTCGGAAACCTTCAAGTATAGCATAATAACCTTACCATATTTAAGATACACTCACTGCCAAGTTTTTAGCTTAATTAACCGAATAGTTTCTGAGTGATATTAGTACTATTCAAACGCTACATATTGTGAGTAAGGGCTTTTTTCTTTCAAAAATTTTTTGTTATGTATTAGGGCTTTTTTAAAATTGACTAAAACTTGGCTATCTCTGATATTTTCATACCCAATTTTCGTAGGAAGATATATTAGAGAGCGGCAAACCAGAATATGCAAAAAAGTCAATTTTGAAAAAATTTTAGATACGCCTTTTCTATATTAAGCTAACGACATATTCAAGATTTCTTATAATAAAAGTTGGACAGCATATGGTTCTGTTTTCTGTTAGAAGTTCAACTACTGAGAAGTTCTAGAATCTAGTAGCTCTGTAATCAAAAGATATACCGCCTCCATGCATCTTCTCTCTGTAAAAAGGCCGGTATTGTTGCACAGTGGTATTTTACTCCACTTGCTATTTACCTACATGTTCTGAATTTGATTACCGGTTAAATTGTCAATAGCATCTACTACTAACTATCCAAAAGCCTTTTAGTAGTGTACGGTCTAAACAGAAGTTTTAAAATTATTTCAAGACTGCTTTTTCAATAATGTGGCAATTTGCTCTGATATTTGACCTACATAACAATAATTCTATGCATAGTGTAAGAACATTATGTTGATCTACTCGGATTTCGTTGAAATTAGCCGTGTTTCTTTTGACACGTATACACAATTGTGTTGATTTTCAATTTCCTATAACTCATCAAAGGTTAGTCACATGGAAAGAAAATCGATTTTTTGGAGATAGAGAATCACATGGTCTACAAGTAATTTTCATTTTGAGTTTAAAAAAATAAAAACCATTTAAGCACCGATAAACATCAAGAAATTTATTTTTCAAATAACTTTTCTAAACATTTTCCAGGGAAGAGAAGACAAAATTATCTTTCATATTAATTCAAAATCAACAGTTCGGGAGCTATGATTTTTTTTGAAGATTTCAAAATATACACCATTTTCAAAATACTAGAGTTCGCCTTGTGGTCAAAATTCGACTACTGCGATAAAAATCGATGCAGTTTTTAAGACGTGAGAGCTTTTTTCCATTTAAGGGCGTGGTACTGCCTCCTAAAATGATTATTTTATCATTCCTTAGTGCTAGCCCTATCTCTATACCAAATTTCATAAAAATCGATGCGATCGTTCAGCCGTGAGAGTGTTTTTTTTTTTATTTAGGGGCATGGCACCGCACTGCTCCCCCTCACAACTTTTCCAACAAAAAAAGATCAAGCGAATCGATTGAGATTTAGGTATAGAAACAGGAACTGAACCGATTTTGTTTGGCTATTTATATATAGATTGGGTTGGCAACTAAGTAATTGCGGATTTCACTCATAGATGGCTTTAGTTGAATTTTTAGGCTTGCTGACGTAATCAGAACAGTGGCAGATCTGGGGGGGGGCTATGGGGCCGATCGGCCGCCCCTCTCAAACTAAGTGAGTAAATTTTTTTTTTAAATTATATGTAAAGATTTTAAAATCATTCTGTTATTATTTAGATCGGTTGTGTAGTTTTTGTTTGGCGTCTGTTGAAAAATGGAAAATCAAAACGAACATTTTCGTCATATTTTGTTTTTTTATTTCCGGAAAGGAAAAAACGCATCGCAAGCTCACAAAAAGTCTTGTGATTTTCACTCGTCCATTTGAAGTTGATGACGACCAAATCAAAGCAATAATCGATTCGGATCGTCACAGTACAACACGTGAGATTGCAGAGAAGCTTCTTGTATCACACACATGCATTGAAAATCGCTTAGAACAACTATGTCTTTTATTTTCTAAAAAAAATCCGCAATTACTTAGTTGCCAACCCAATAGATTATATCCAAAACGTTTTGTTTGGGATAGCATATTCTATTAAATTTATATAATCAGTGGAAATAATATCACTTACAGAAACTCTATTTATTGATTTTCTTGCAAATAGTAGAGGCATGAAATTGGCTTACCTGAAATAAAAAGAAGAATTTATTAACAATAATATGAAATGGTATATTTGAAAGTGCGATAAGTCCAAATTCCAGAAAATTTTAGTTTATGGTCGTATAGTTAGCTATATTTGTCTTCTTTTTATACACAATTTTTTTAAGATATCGCTCCGAAGAGTCCCAAATCCATTTTGGAGTTTATAAAAATTTCTAAGTGGTTCATATAGGTTCACAACGAAGTTATATATAGGGTATACAATAGGCCCAATCGCGGCCTAAGTTATGATAGCAACTGCTATCTTCCGCGCTAACCTAACCTAACCTAACCTAGACCACAATTTCATCACAAACTACAATTCGATGTTTTCGGATAATATCCGGCCCTAGCAGATTTTTTAGTGTTTTCGGATACGTCACGATAGTTTCTGATTAGTGTCGAATTTTTCGACATTTTTCGATTAATTTCGACTTCTACAGCCTTTTTCGATAATTTAGAAATTTTAGGATCTAGCCGACTTTTTAAGTGTTTTTCGAAAATTACTGATTCTTTCCGACATTTCGATTGATTTTGATACTTTGTGATTAATTCGGGTTCCTATAGACGTTTTCGATTAATTCCGATACCTGTCGACGTTTTTAATAATTTCAGACTTTCAGTGAAATTATCAAAAATTTCGAAATATTCCAAAGTAATCGAAGTTCATAAAAGATTATCAAAAAGTTTGAAGGAATCATAACTAATCTAAAATTATTGAAAAACATCGAAAAGGAAATCGAAATTAATCGAAAATTATCATATAATCGAAATTAATCGAAAATTATCAAATAACACCAAAAAAGTCTATAGAAATCTGAATTATTTACAAAGTATCGAAATCAATCGAAAAATTCGGTAAGAGTCAACAATTTTCGAAAAATATCGAAGAAGTGTGCAGAATCAGAATTAATCGAAAAGTATGGATAAATTCAACAAAAATCATAAATTATAGAAAAGTATTCGAAATCTCTGAAAAAATATCGAAAAAGTCTCCAGGAATCGAAAAAAATTTAGCAACATACAAAAGTTTTAATTTTCTATTGCCCTTATTTACAGAATATTTTGTGACTATAAATGTAATAAGTCCATTTAGAGCAAAAATCTCAACTATTTTCTTTTACACTTATAAAAAATTTTGTAAATCTGATAAATTTACAGTGATTAGCACTTTACATCAGTTCAATAACGTTTTCCAATATTTTTAAATTGAGTAGTACGCAAACCCTCCAATATCAGAGTTTATGAATAAATTGACTTATTCCACTTTCAAAAAAAAAACCCATTCATATATTGAATACTTATTAAATGTTTGGTGAAATATTCCTGACTTGATTATATAAGTAATACGATCAGTACATTTACTGCTGATACTAAGGAAATTCCCCTGACCAAGTCATAAAGAATTTCAAAAATATCATACATAATTAAAGCTAGCTTGACTGTCACTTACATATCAAGTCGTAAATTATATGTCCAAAGGGCGTTCAATAAGTTAGTTGCGGATTCACAAAAAATATTCGGTTCAAACTAAATACTTTGATATTACAAAGAGAAAAATACGACTGAGTTCAGCAATCAATCAAATCATTAAAAAGGCAAAAAGATGAGAGATGGAAGCATAAAAGAATGATTGCGTGTTACGAGGCGATTTACCTAATGAATAGACACAGGAAGATGTGCCGCATATTAACAGCAACATGGAGAAAAAATGTACTAAAAAGTACTCGTACACATATGTATGTTGCCAGATGATTAAATTGCAACTTACTTCTAAAATTAGTTCGCGTTACTAGATCTATAGTAGAGTTTAAAGTCGATAAGTAGACGGCCCTTTGAATGTTGTTTGGAATTTTCTTTGACGAATTTTGAAAATTGCTGGCCCACGACCATCTCCAATGTCGAGTTGTTAATCAGATGCCGACGAAATTCCATTTCTGTTCAGAAGACTTAGCGAAAGTTGAAATGTATATCTCAGAGACACCAATAAAAGTCTACTTTCAAGCAAGTGAATTATTCGAAGATGCAGAAAGTGCATTGTTCCGAAAATATTGTGGAAGCGAATGCTGGAGCAAAAAGAAAGGGAAAATGTTGAAGAGAAAGCATCGGTTAGTCAGTGCTCCAAAAGAAGTAGTTTTGTTATGCCACTGTGGTATAAGATGAGATAAAGAACGCGAGAAAGATAAATTTGTCTCTAAAACTCTACAAAGATATACGAAGAAACTAAGGTAAAATTCCAAAAATTAAAAATTTTTTTTTTTTTGACTCCTAACAATCTGGTAACAGTGGCCTTAAACAGCATACAAAGGGCGAAGAACCTTGCATGACGTAAAAATAAAACGCATCGATAGATGAAAAAATGCAGAAAAATATTGATCGATTGTCTTACAGAATAAGGAAGAGTAAAAATTGCAAGAATATGAGCAAAAAATATGTGAAACATGTGAAAAAGAAGCAGTAATTTATAAGAAAATATATGTATAACGAAGAACAAATTAAGGACCAGTGGTCGTAATATTGAAACAAAAAAAAAAAAAAAACAAATTTACGTGAGAAAATATAAAACATGCAATTTCGTAACAACAGCGTAACAACTCAAAAACTGTATAATTTCATTGAAATTGTTGGTCTTAATGAGACAGCATTTAATTTAAGTAGAAATTGTAGTCAAAAGCCACCTAAAGTACTCGTAAGCGTATTTGTAATAAAAAACGGGTTTTATGTTGATACCTTTAAAAAAAGTAGTTGCACCACTTTAAGGTCTAAAATTATTTCATTTCATTTATATTTTTTTTTTTATTTAACTGAAATCCAGTCTACAGATATTTCATGTCTCCCAGCAACAGAAAAAGACTTCCTTCTTTTAATGTATTGTGGACGCTTGAAAATAAGTTAGTACAGTTATCTTTTTTTATTATTTGTCTATAAAATTAAAAGTACCTTTTAATGGCAACTTTTTTCATAGAAGCTCTCAACCTACGCAAATACGAGGCACCCTCCAAAAATCGTACATCATAGAAAGAAAAGTGTGCTCTCAACAGCAAAATACTTGACTGCAAGCACGTTCATAAGGTCAAATATATTTTCTTTTCATTAAATTTACATTTACAATTAATCTTTTTATTGCAATTTTGTTTAATTGTAATTTTTTTTTTTTTTTTTTTTTTGTAACTAACTGGTTTATAGAAATGTACTTGACTGGAATTTTTATTTTACTTGCCCAGCTTTGTAGTAATTTTATTTTTAAACTGATTTGAATGATTAATAAAGGGTGGCTGTGCTGATAATGACTTGTACGATAATCATATTTATTACAATTATTATTATTGTTATTGCTCTCTTATAGATATACATTTACAATATATTTTGGGGGCTGGAGCCCTTTGCAAAATATATCTTTAGTATATCTTAATCATTCGCTTAATTAATGTATATTTTAAAGGTTTCCAACGTTGTTTCCATAGTTGTGTCTTTTAAATTTCAATTTCTTTAGATCTCTACCACTAGCTCAAAATAATTTGTAAATTTTTCGCTGTACATCCGCTTCATATTTCTCGTTCCCGGAATGCAACATCAATAAAAACATCACTGCGATCGTTTTATTCAGTACTGTTAAATCCAGACTAATTGTTCAATCATAATTTATTAGTACCTGGAGACCGATCCCTGCTCGGTCAACAATCTGATTTTATTATTTTAGTCGATGTTTTTATTCATAGCTATTTTTTGTTATGAAACTCGTACCTTTTCACCTCTAATGGTTATGCTTTCAAAATGATAAATTAACCGATGAGAATAATAATAAGAAAAAACTCGGAAAATATCGAATGATATAGAAAAATATCAAAAACTCAAATTTTTCTTTTTGGTGAAATAGAATGCCCTAAAATAAATAAATGCGATATGCCACGCACCCAAAATATTTCGTCTTTTGTATGGGGGCTGAATCATAACTCGGAAAATAAGAGTCCTATTAGAAAAATCAGCAAGGATATTTTGATAAGGAAGAGTGTGGTTATTTGATGATAATATTAAAAACGAATTTCACTTTTTCTTGTAGCTACACTGTAAGACTGAACACAGCGTTTTATTCAACTTCAAGCAAGGATATTTCAAAATTCTGCAGGTATAATGACAGTTCTGCTGATGAAGACGGATTCAGCGTCAAAAAGTGCATAAGAATGTATCACGCCTGTCCTGTGGGTGATTTGAATAAAATTTTCGAGTACCCCATTTTTTTTTACGGAATCCTGATAAAACATCGTATTTCGACATGTTTTCAATAAAAAATTTCAAAATCCTTAGAGCACTTCGGAAATGATCGGCTAGTGAACGATTTTCGAAGCAAATAAGGATAATTCTGAAAAATAGTTCCAAATGAATTTTTTTTTCGGAATTGTATTAACTAATGCATAAAAAATAACGTGTGAAAAGTAAATTGCTAAATCGTATGCCCAAAAAAAGATATTCAAGGTCAAAAGTTGCGAAAATAAATTTTTTTCAATTATATCGCTTACGGCTGCAATTACGAAAAAATAGTGATCGACAGTTATTTATTGAGTCAACAGTTGCTTAGTCTCAATAATTTTCTAAGAAAAAGCCTCATCAATTTTTTTTCTATTACTCATGGTTTAGGAGGTATGTCAGTTTAAAAAGTTTTAAAACTTTTAAATTGAGATAACTCTCGAACGACTTATTGCACAGAAAAAATAAATATATACTTGTTTCTAAAAAAATTATGTTTCCTACAAACTATTCTCAGCACTTCTTTTCGTACGACGTATGGTTTAGGAGATATTTTTCACAAGCCGTTCAAATTTTGAAAAACTAGTTTTCTAAGGAAATCTCTGGATGTGTTTTCGCTCGATAAAAAGGAACGGGATCTATTTTATTAAAATTGACATGATCTACAAATAATATTTGATACAAATATACGAAATAATTATCGTTAAATTTGTTTCCTTTTCCGGGAATCCTGTCACTTTAGAGGAGCCGGTCCATTAACGCTTGAAGTCGGACATATCCTGGCATAACTTTCCTGTGTTTTTCAATTCCCTCTTCGCAAGCGCCCAATATCTCTCCACAGGCCGAAGTTCTGGACAGTTGGGTGTGTTTGCCTCCCGTGGTACAAAATTTACATTATTATTTGCATACCACTCAAGGGCCTTTTTTCCACAGTGACATGATGCTAAATCGGGCCAGTAATATGTAGGCACTCTGTACTGTTTTAGGAAAGGCAAAAGCCGTTTTTGAAGACACTCTTTAATATACATATCTGTATTTATAGTTCCTGATGTCACAAATGTTTGGCTTCTTTTGCCACAACTGCAAATGGCTTGCCACACAAGAAACTTCTTAGGGAATTTTGTTTGCTTTTTTGTCCGGTATTGTTCCTGAATCTTACTTCGTACATCAGCCTTATAAAAATCTTGACCCGGAAGTTGTAAAAAGTCTGCCAGAACATAGGTTTCATCATCCATCGCACAGCACGTACATTTTTTTATTAAATTAGACCTCAATTTTTTAAATCTTTTTTTCTTCTAAATTCTTTACCGCATTGCGATCTGGAACTTTGTATCTTTTATACGGCATCACAAAAGAATCAGAACATTTAACTTCACGAGCTGCTTTTCTGACAGAAGTGTTCGGAGCTCTTCAAAAGAGTTGTTCGACATCTTATGCCTTACCAATATTTGTTGGACCTTTTTTTCTTCCTAATCCAGATTTAAGTGCAATGTTTAAGTCTTCTTTATACTTTTTAATGGCTTTTGAAACAGTGTGACGATGAACCTTGAGATCTGTTGCTATTTTTTCGAAAGTCCACAACGGATTTTTTTGAAAAGTTTTAATTTAATTTTATTTCGCTGTCCATTTTGAAAGAAGGTACAATTGAAAATGAATAATTAGAATAAATATAATATCTTATATATTTTTAAAAGCTAACGTGATTCAAAATAAAGTGATTCGTTGGCTGAAGAAGTGTGTTTAAGTTTTTTTTCGACTAACTCTTAAGTGGAGTTTGGTTGAGATACAGGTTTGGAAAAATAGATTTTTATGCTATTTACCGGCTTAAATTTAAAATTATTTCACTTTTTAGTTGATTTTGAGACATGCAGGTAGCGTTTGATATCAAAAACCCAAAACATGAAATTTTGACCTAAACTCATGTTTTACTGAAAATTTTGCTCTGGCAAGATAAGCTAGCTAGAGTTTCCGCTAAAAATACACTGCAATAGCGGTATTCAAGTTCTTGCAGAAAACTCTAGCACCAGTATCAGTCTCCATTTTTGATCCGTCCGTGTATATTCCTTTGGAATTCAGAATCGGAGTCCAACCCCTAATGCAATTTTTTTTTCTTGAAAATTGGTTGAGAATATTAAAGTGGGACTGATGTAATGATTTCTATTATAATTATCAGCAGCACAGCCAAGAAATACTCCAAAAATTGGCCATAAAGTTTTCCAAGAACCAGATTCTTTTAACCTGATAGCTTTCTAAGTTGCAACTCCTTAAGCGTAAATATCGAGAGGCTCCAAGTGAAGCAAAGGTTGATTAGGTTTTGTTTTCTTTTCTACATGTACTTTGGACATCCGAAGTCATATTTATCTAGTAAAGACCCAGTTCCTCAAGTTTTAAACACCGGACATCAGAGTTATAGGTACTCTCAAGGTAAGCTTTCAGATAGGAGTTGTTATTCTTACAATTTTTTCTCGACTCAATCTAATATTGTAGATTCATACATACATTTATTTTTACGTCATCAAATAGACTTCAGTTTGTATGCACAGAACTCCTTACCCAAGAGGAAAAACTTCTAGCGCTTCTGATCCAAGCACTTCAAAAGCGCTTGTCCCCATTAAAACTTAGAAGTACTTTCACAATGATTTTTAATAAGGCTTCAGTAATAACAACATGGGTTCGAACCCAGCCCGGCTGTTAGATCATTCAAATGTCAAATTCTGTTTGGACTACATTTGCTTAATATACAAATTTAATACCCCTTCATATCATCGGGCATTGGTGTAGCGGTCTAAAGAGTTGGTAAATATAAGTAAAAATAATCTGTTTCTATCTATGACACGGACGGTCGTGGATTCAAATCCTGATGCAGTCAGTTTTTTTTTTTTAATTTTATTGAAAAACGCAACATTACAAATAAGCGCTTCAAAAGGCCTTTTGAAGTAAGGCTGCGGTAAGCTTAAGCGCGCTTACATCCTATGACATGCAACGTTAAAAAGAATGGTTCTTACGGAGCGGAAGCGCTTATTGGTGAAAAAGATGCACTTCAGAAGGGTTTTTGAAACACTTCTTTTCCCCTAGGGTAGTTATATTGATTGAATACTTAAGTTTTTTTTTTAGAAAAAATTACTAATTTTCTCCTATTTGTAGACATCACCTTCGAGCATTTAACTTAACTATATCTACATGCATTTATTATGTGCAAAATATGTTTATGACTTTCTCTTGAATGTTTTTAGCCTGTTCATAAAACCACAGGTATTCTGTTAAGCAGCTGGATATGTAAAAGAAATTTTTTTATTCTTATTTAAAAATGTTTAACCTTAGGGTTATTTTTGTACAATTTTAAACGCATGAATTTCTAGCCAAATTAAATTGAGATCTTAGTTTGCCAATTTAACTTTATAGTTTTAGACACGTTCAATATGTGTGTAAAACGCTTTGAAAAAAGTTGCGCATTGAAAAACTCAGCGATAAGCTCAAATACGCACACTTCTTCAAATTGCAATAATTTCGTTGATCTGTTGATCGTCAAGTAGGCAATGGAAAACCGGTAGTGATCTTTAAGATTCTTTGAAGATTCTACTCAACTTTTGCGAGTGTTGCACTTGTCTTGCAACTTCATGATGGCATGGCATGGCATGACACGCCAATACCCTTGAGGCAGCCCACTGTCAAGCTGTCAGTTTATAACTGGTTTTTGACAGCTCAAAAGACGTTATATAATACCGAACGATACACGTTTTGTTGTTAAAGATCATTTGCAAGAAGACTACAAGAAAACAAAAATAAAAAAAAATGGCGGCAAATTACGAAAAATGCACAAATAAGGCTTTCAATTACATGAATACAGCAAATATCAACCGAATAGGATGTCCAAATGCATGTTGTCCAGAAAGAGACAGAGCGAGAGAGAGAGAATTACTGACTTAAGCATTAGAATTCATTAACGCTTTGCTTAACTTGACTTTGACGTGCTAATGACAATTCAAGATTTCAAGTTTAATGGGAGTTTCTCATTAGCAGAGCAACATTGGATTAGCAGCATAGTTAAATTTAATTGAAGCGAGTGAAGATGCTGCATTTGATGCATTAGTTGAAAGATGGATACAGAAAATTATTAAATTGAAATTAAACATGAGGAAATCAACAATTGAATGAAGGAAACCTTGTTGATTTGGTAAGTGTGCTAAAGAAGAAGCTGAAGTTCTATCAAATTTCATTGTGCAGTATATGTGTTGATGTTTGTGAACTAAAATATTCACATTGTAAAATTACCACGCTGACTCATAAACTGTAAATGCCACTGACATGGCTCTTTTCAAAATTTCTACGCGATCGTGCCGAACGCACGCAGCACAGTTATTGTGTGCCTTTTTTATGGTCTTTTTGGGTGAAACTTGGCATAACACGAGATCAACTTCAATTTCAAGGTTATTATCGATTGTTTTCCTCTATTTGTTATTTTCTTAACCGTAATGTGCTTTGATATTATGGTACTTTACGCTATACGATTGTTTTGTCTACAATTTGCTTTTTACTGGTTGATACGTATACCCTGGCCACAATGATCGTTTTAATCAAAATTCAACAGAAAAATATTGTGTGTTTCATGGTTTTGAAGCGAAAAAAAATGGATTAAAAAATTATACCATCTACGAATATGTGTGTATTTATGTAGTAGCAAAATTTGCCTGTCATGCAACAGTCGCTTTATCTTTTCGATTTTTTTTTTTCTATTGAAAGCGTTGGTTGTTACATTGCCCAAGTTGGTAAGCTAAAAATCTCTCTCTTTTACATACTACATAGTTTCTTTTCTGGTCACTTGAACTGTGCGGCCTGCCAGCCAACTGTTTTGTTGAAATTTCAAGTACCCTATGTGTGCCCACGCTAGAAATTGTTACTTTTTTGTCGTAGCTATATTGTGAGGATCATTTTTAAAGTTTTCTTTTTAATTGCTTTAAATAATGTATTATTCCAGGAATTGCACGCAAACTTCTGGATTGCAAAAGAAAGATTTGAATGCTTATAGCCTGTTGACTTAGAAAAAATTGTTTATAGGAATTTTTAAGCCATAGTTAGGGTAACCCACTGTCAAAGTAGTTGAAGTTAAAGGGGATTTACTATCAAAATCGAAATAACTCAAAATTAAAGTAGCTTATAGGTAGTTGTAGTATTAAAGAATCACACAGGCCTGTTCTGAAATCCGTGTTTTTTTAATTACTTTTTATTTAGAAGGCTTTTTGGTGAAAATGGTGAGTCACACGATAAAAAATTTGAGGATCTTTTTTGTGGAAAATTAAAGGTCCTACAAATAACATTGATTTGCATTAATGAATAAGTGACCATTTAGGAAATATTCTTAAAAAATCGCAAAAAGTCGAAAAATTCGACTTTATCGAATATTGTAGTAGTTCATTTATGAAGTAACTCCTAAACGAAGTGTCACATAATCAAAGAAACTCAAGACTGACCAACGAAGTATGGTATATGAAAATCATTTTAACCCACCGCAAAATCAACTTTTAATCGAATCGCTTCTGGTCGAAGTAACTCACCCAAAAACTTAAGTAAATCGCGTTCAAACTAATTTACAATCTAAGTAACTAAGAACTTAATTACTTAAAATCACAGTCGCGATAAAAAAAATATCAAAAATTTCACAATTGAAGTCACATTAGTGGAATACACATTCAAAGCAAATCCAAATTGGATTAACATACACTGAAGGTTAAGGTATTTTATCAAGTTTCATAGACCAACTCTCAATTAAAAAAAAAAGGAGGAAATATCTAATCCAAGTAAAGCAGTTATTAATTCATAATCACTAGTTATAACTGGAAATTCACACGACTCACATAATATCGAAACAACTCAGATCCCTTAATTCTTTAACCCATATCGGCCCGGTACCCGATCCCGTTGTAATTTTTTTTGTGAATTTTAGAACACAGTCTAATTTGGTCCTAGTCAAGAAAAATCCGTTGGAATTTTTTGGATATCTCAAACAGTTTTTGAGTTACGGTTTTGGTAGTTTTCTACCCCTTGGGCCAATATATTGAGTATTGAGTTCGGAACAAAACTGATTTTTGTTAAGATTTTGCAAGATTATTTGAAAAAATAGTAAAGTTTCAGTGATATATCGTTTTAAATGTTGTTCTATGATTAATGAAACCCACTTACTTGATATCCACTCAGTTCACTTAGCGCACATTCATATTCCAATGGCCAGTGACCACGCGACCAAGTGCCAACATTGGGTCATTAGTATAAAAAGTCTTTATTTTCAAAGATAAAATTCTGATCTTAGGAAGAAGAAATTACTTTAAGAATTTTTTAAGTGTGTTACTTAATGACATTTATATATTGAAAATTGATCTTTGCAAATAGTCATATAAGTTCAATTAAAAAATCAATTTTCAAGAAGAAATTACGCTAAACTAATATACTGCTTCAAATCTATTTTATGTTCTCCCATTTGGTTTCTTTGGAATCCATTTACCTTTCAGTGGTCCATGGCCAGGTGGCAAAGTAGTCATATTAGGTCATAAAAGTCCTAATTTTCAAGGAAAAAATCCTGTCAATGGTTCAAAGCTAAATGCACAAAACATAGCTACTTTTCACTTTGAAACAAGAATATCTCAAAATCCTGAAGTGATATAACAAAACTGGTTACAGCATCTTGTTTGCCATGTCAAAAACCTTCAAAATTCGGAATCGATGCATATATTGCTCACGAAATATGGCGTCGCTTTCAAAAAACGTCAAAACTATCCGATTTGAATTATTTTTTCACATGCTCAAACTACCATCCTTTGGCAATATGAAACGAGTGCTGATGTTATCATTTTAAATATCAAAATATTTTTAGTTTTTTTTTTTAAAAATGTTCTTCTTGGAGACTTTCAGTTAATGTAAGAAGGCGGTATGGGCGTGGTGGACCCAAGGTCATCGTAATGCATAAATGACAGACAACATTCCAAAGGTCAAATATGTATTAACAAATAATTTTTAGAGTTTCCAGTTTCATAGATACCATTATTTTAGTTTAGGGTTAGAAAAATACCCCTCTGGGCCAATATGGGATAATCAATCGAAGCGACTGCCATGTCAACTCACGATAGAGCTAACTCGTAATCTCAGTAACTCACAACCTAGGTAACTTGGAATTGAAGCAACTTGAAATTACGGTAACTTTATATCGAAGCTTCGCGAAATCGAAGTATCTTGCAATCGAAGTGAATCAATATAATATGAATGCATAATTGAAGTAGCTCACAAATAAAGTAGCTCGCAATTGAAGTTATTCACAATTAAGTTAAGTCAGAATGGAAGAAACTTGAAAATGAAGTATCTTATATCAAGTAAATTTCAGATAAGCCTATAACAATTCTATAGCTTGAAATCAAAGTAACTTACAATCAAAGATAACTTAGAATGGAAGGAATTTGAAAACGAATTGTCTGAATTCAAGTAACTTATGATAAAAAGTAACTTAGTTTCAAAGTACTGCTAAATAGAAGAAACTTATACTTGAGGTAAATCACGATTGTAACAACGCATAGACGAAGTAACACTTACTCAAAGTCACAAATGAAGTTACTCGCAATCGTAGGTAACTTCAAATTGAAGCGCCTTGATTCCAAGGCTGCAAATAACGATCAAGGTAACTTTATATCGAAGTACTTCGAAATCGAAGTAGCTACCATTTGAAGTAAATTACAATAGCAACAAAGCACAAACGAAGTAACTTGTTATAGAAGTGGTTCACAAACATTACAACCATTAACCCCAATGTTTGTCTGTCGCCTGTACGTTTTAAGGCCAATATTCAACACAAAAATTTTCGACAAAATTAAAAATGCGATGTATATTACAACGAAAAGTAAAACCAAAAATTTTGCAATTTAGCTTAAGCCCCAACAACCAACTCCCTCTACCACAAAGCCTGCAATATCGATGTTCGACAAACTGGTTGGACGGCCGTTTTTTTGGTTTTGAAGCCAACAACAAAATGCTTGATCATCCTATAACCCATAACAAAATGAAATCCAATTCAATCCACCCAAAAGATCGCCGATCGGTTTCGATTCAACAGCAAAGCAAATGTTGGCGCTAACGCCGCTGCTGTAGAAGACAATTGCATTTGACATTTAGCAAAACAACATAGAAACAATATTCAGCTGCAGGGTTATAATGGTTCGTAACCATTGGTAATACAGTTACCATCAGCAAACGCAAAGTAAAAAAAAAAAACAAACCGGAGCGTGCATTAAAAGCACCGCACCTATTTAGTTGTCTTGTACTGAAATAAATGCGGTTATGAAACTGGCCTCTAAGGCAATGCAGCGAACGTAATTTGTTATTTGGATGTTGAGCTTTAAGTCTGCATTAAAATGGGATGGGTTGAGTTATTGGTGAAAATAATCGCACGTTTAATTTAGTAACTCATATTACAAGTATATGAGTCAGAATATTTTTATACGTGTGTCATAGTTAAAATAAAGGAACCAAACGTTTCTTTAAACTGTTATAAATAAATGCTATTACTTAGGCCAGATAGAGGAAAGGAGAAACCCGAAAAAGTCCTTTAGATTCCGTCAAAAATTTTCAACATTACTTTTGCCCCAATAATCTTAACAGAACAGAGCAGTTTGAAATAATCAATAACTTGTCAAAATGTTGAAAGAACTCCTGGAGCTCACCGCTCTTTATCCGATCATTATCCGAAACTGAGAAGATAAAAACAAAAGCAAAAAGCTGAGAAACAACATTCTGAATAGACTCAGCAAGAAACTACGGCCTCCCACTCGAAAACAACATGCTGGAATTCGACCTGAAACAATGTAGCACGAAAAGCGCGATCATTGGAAAACGTCGTAAAAAGAATTTCTGAAAAGACGTGATTGGGAGAAATGTTGGAAAGAAATTAAATCACTAGCTAGTGCCGTACAAGATGAAGGACTTCTGTTGAGATAATGTGCTCCGAAAGAAGATAAAGAACTAGACTGGAATGAAAAAACACGAGGATAAATTGAAAAATTAAATGATTACTAAAGAGTGAGAAAGTTTTCTCTGTACATTTTGGCAATATTTGAGACAAATAGCGAAAAAATAGCCAATATTTCAACAAGAAAACTTATGTCCACATATGCGGACATTAACTCTTAGGAGATAAATTTGTTTCAATATAAAATATGGATTCGAAAGATTTACTTATTTTCATTACAGCACTAATAATGATGATATACGGTTATCAAAAACACATCTAATTGAAATTTTGATAAAATTTTCATTTCAATAAGAGGATTCTTTTGAACATGGAAAAACCTCAAAAAGTACGTAAGCCTCGAAAACTTTCAAGTCTCGCAAACAAAATTTAAAAATTTGTATGAAAAAATAAGTTTACGCAGGCAAATTCGATGAGACAGTCTACAAAAAATACTAGTTCATGGTTAGTACTAGCTCGAAACTAGTGAAAAAAGGATGCAGTGGGGACCAATTTGATATCAGTTTGTAGTTTGCAGGCAAAAATAAATTTGAATCATAACGAAAACAAAACACAATTTTCGTATTTACTTATGAAATAATTTGTGCTTTGTGTCACTTGAATTATGTGTCGAAACAAAATGTGGAAAAAAATTAAATTAATAGCCATGTTCACGATCCGGTGCAAAAGGTCTTGCATCATAGCATTTGTAAATAGGTGTTGAAAAATTTTGCTATACAACAACAAAATATATAGGATTGAATTTGCATTTACATTTACATTTTCTATACTAAAAACCTATAGCATAAAAATATCATGTCATTTTTCAAATAAAAAATTTTTTTTTATGCTCTCGTTCTCTTTGCTCATACGATTTTCTCAGAGAAATAAATTTTTTCGTAGCTTGCAATGTTTATACTTTTAATATTGCTCACAATCAAGTGGAAATTATTGCTATTTTGCTACTTTGCAAGTCTAAATGCTCCGGATCGTGAACACGGCTAATGAATTCTTTTTTGTTAATGTTGTTATGAATGTAATTTAACTTTGTTTAAATTATTTAAAGAAAATATAAGCTCAAATAAAAAAAAAAAAGAAATGTTACTATACATATGAGGCTATGAGCGCAATAGTGGCCTAACCCTCACTTCGTTAAAAAATTAAAAGCAAATAACTTGTGCTTTTATCAACTCAGGATATGTGCTTTTGCTTTATCAACAAAGTAAAGGTTAGGCCACTGTTGCGCTCATAGCCTCATATATAGGTTGACTACACACGAAACAACTGGCTGAAGACTAGTTACTAAAAGACTACTTCACAACTAGCTCGGGACTGGTGTAAACGTAAGGCAGAAGAGGACTATTGAAATTTCGTGGGACATTAACACACAAAAAAGGACAGTTGCTTGTATGCAAAAAGGATTGAAGTCGGACTAGTACTAGTTGGTAGAGGACAAGATAATGAACTACACTTGAACTAGTTTGTTTGTCTAAAGGGTAGCTTCGAAAAACTACGAGAGCGATTGTTGTCAAATAAATGTATTGAAAAAATAATTTTTGTTTTGAAACCTGAATTTGAATTGAAAATTTTTCAAATTATATGACAGCTGATACGTTGCTTACACGTTTTCAGAAATGTGTATTCCTGAAAACAAGCACACAAACTTTCAATTTATTCATAGTATACAAGTTTGCGAGATTAAAGGAATCCAATTAATATGTTAACTAGATTTTTCCAACAACATTCGAATGTGTACCACAGTACATCTTGTAGGACTTTTTGAGGTAATTTTCTATAACTCTCCGGTACATAAAAATAGGGTAATAGCTCGGCCATAACTTTACGGATGTTCCTTTTTCAAAGCGTCAAGAGTTTCAGGATTGTTCGTGTAAATACGATTCTTTGCATAACCCCACAAAAAAAAAACGTGAAATTACTCATCCATGAAACTTTTCTACATTTATGTAGTAAGTTTTCATTATTTTAGTACATTCAGCGGCTATTAAACGATATATAATGTAAATTGGCTAACCTTAAACTAAATATATGCACCCTCGGATGACAGTTACGTTATGTCACTTAAACAGGGCTGCCAATTTAGGACTACGAAATGAATAACCCTGCATGATAAATTTCAAACATTCGATAAATTCTTGAGGTCTCTCGCATTGAACTATTTAGCAAATAACTACATTATCGAGAAACTATAAATTTTTACACAGAATTAAACTTAAATAAATCTACAAGTTCGACCTATTAATTTGAGAAAAAGCCGCCAAATTACACATCATCCATGATCATTTCTTTTGTCGTGTTGTTTAATGACACTGCCAAACTGACATTGCCTCCGCCCACCTGAAAATAAAAAGTGCGCTTATCACGATCAGCCTTAAGGATTATAACACTACAAATCTTGCTCATTTTTTGCTACCAAATCAATTTATAAAAAAAGAAGTTAAAAACAAGAAATTGTCATAGAACAGAGCATAGAATTTAGGGTATGCACACCGATTTCCGTCATGGAAACAATTCATTAAACTTTAATTATACTACGAGTGTCTTTTCTCAAATACAAAGCGAATTTCTATAAATCGCTGAAATACTTTGGGCTCCTTCCTGGTAAGTAATAAACTATCTAAGTTCCCTTTGTCGTTTAGATAAGAGTCATTGCCACAGCATTTGTGATGGTTTCCGCAAGTTCAATTATTACATGTGTTGGATCATAAGCAGCGTAACTGACATAGCAAATCCAATAGGAAACCAACAACAATATTACGGTAGTGAACGACGGGTCTTTGCTTTTTTTCGATGCATATGGGATTAGCGTAAGCAATCAAGCACGCTACATTTCACGACGGGCACAACAACAACAACAGCAGCAATAAGACAAGTTGGAGCAGCAGCAACATAGAAAACTTGTCTAAGAAACCGCTGGCAATAATTTCAGCTTTTTTTCACTGATCTTGCCAAAATGCAAGCCGACTGTGTAACTGATATTTTTTTTTTTGTTGTTTTGTTTTTGTACAGCACTGAAACCAAAAGAATCTTGCCAGAGGTGTCTGGCAATAAATTGTGAAAATTACCTTACAGTGAGCTAGTAAAAACGCAGGGGGAGTGATAAGGGGTTGATGTGTGCAGCAACTTGTGCGCTGCCATGTTGTGGTATCACCACAAATGCGCGCGCGACAATGTGAATTGTTGTGTTGATTGTAAATTGTGGTACTGTTTTTGGTAGACTCTAATTGTGGAAGTGTGGGGCAACAGCAACAGCAGCAGCAACACAATTGCGCACAATTCAATTTATGAGACCACAAAGTGACTCTTGATTGCAATACTTCTGCTGGACGTTTGTTTGGCTGCGATGTTGCTGATGATATAGAAATGAAGTTTTTGAGTCAGTGGTAGGGGTAACTTCAAAGTAGTTGGAGCGCAGCGTAATAAAGATATGCATTAGTGCCAAAGAGATTAGAGGTTGCAAGAGTTAAATCGGCGTACATATGGATAGCGTATATCATTTTAATGGTGCATAATGAACGAGTTGTTTATGGGAGTTTTTAAGTTTAGAAAATATAAAGATTTTAAAGTTTGATAATAGATAATTTATTCATTTAATGCGTTAACTGATAATGATGTCAACGAGTTGCGTAATTTTGCTAAAGACTTAACTTATTTCAGCTAAAATGATAATTTTTCATGAATTTTGCGCAAACTTTTTGACGCCTGTTTTGTTCTATCCACTTTAGGAATTATACTTAGGGCACATAATAAGTTTTTAGATAAGGTAACACCATTTGATATACATATGTCGAATCTGATATCAGCTGGCCTACTGAAGAATTTTGAGCGAAAACTATGTTTTGTGATGTCTCTAAGGGGCCGTTCATAAAGGACGTCACGGCTTGAGGCCCCCAAAGCAAAATGTAACCATTTGATACAGGGAGAGTTCATGATAATGTAACGTCCGGAATAATAACTTCTGTTGAGTATTGTGAGGGCAAAAGTCGGCAGAGCCTTGTTTTTGCCCACATCAACAGCAACAAGAATCAACGCTACAATGAATTAGTTAGAAGTAGAATTATTATTTAAGTTGACGTTACACACGAGAACTGAATCTCGATTTATTTTTTATGTTAGTTAATTAATTTCTTTAAAATAAGTAAAAAAGTACAAATTCATGAATTCATTTATCGTCGTACGATTTTTCAATTATTGTCGCACGATTATTTTATAGTACTAAACATAAGTTAGGTTATTAAACACAGCTCAGCATAGTACATTAAGATATCACAAGCGAACAGAACTATTGCATGTCAGAAACAGCTGTGTGCCATAAACAGCTGATCGCATTTTGCTACTCATGATCATAGAAAATAACTTCAAGTGAACAGTGTCAGTTCAGTTGAAGTCAGTTCTTCGCGGACCAGCAAGCCGAGCAGTCGCACAGAAAATCAGCGGATCAACAGGTGGTTGTGAAATAAAATAATTAATCTATTTTTCTTTTTCCCTTCTTAGGACTGAGACCTAGCGAGCTCAATACCGACCACGGGTAAACACTTGTGCTCACCGAGTGTTCTCCTGGTAGGAATTGCCTCTCGTAAAAATCTGTGTGAGAGTGTCTGTAGGTAACACCCTTTCTCTCTCAACCAGATTACGACAGAAGCAAGAGACAAACGCGAGTATAGAGTAGGCGTGGTATCACTCGGGTAGAGGTGAAGTCTGCGTTCACCAGTCTCACCTACAGCCGAGCGTGCCGCCGCTAAGTTTAACACTCATTTCTGGTGACCCAGTGTGAGTGTAAGGCGAAGCGCAATATACAAACCCTAGGAAGAGAGAACAATAGCCACAGAGAACGTAACCTAGGTACAGATCTTCGCCAGAGAGTGTTAGATTTGCCTCACAAACGCCCTACTCGGGAGAAAGTGACGCCTGTGATCACCAGAACTCACTTGACATCGAGCGTGTTGGTGGCTGTACTCCACTCTCATCTTCGGTATCCCAGTAGTTGAGAGCGAAGTGCAGCTCAAAAGCAAAACTCGCAGGAGATAGGAATAAATAGGTCTCAGAGAACATTAGCCGAGCATACTTAACTGACAAGAGCATCGATAGCTTTGTACTGCAGGGAGGGGTGACGTCTGTGTTCACCAGACTCACGTATAGTTACCAGTGACGCGTCTTACTGAACTCTCGCAGTCATGAGAGAATGAGAATAGGCAGAAGTTATTATTAAGCATAAGAGAAAATATTTGAGTGTGCAGGCGGCAACTGTGCTCACCAGTTTTGCCTACAGCAGAGAGCAAAAGATACTGCGTAGTATTTTATTCCCGTAAAGAGAACGCAAGGCAGACTCACAAGATAAGGGGGGAAAAGCGAACGTCACAAGCACTCAGAGAGAAAGTTTTAGTCGGTCTCGCGTAGCACTGAGCGAGTGTAGGTGTCAGCTGTGTTCACCAGCTTCACCTACAATCACACACGCTGGCCGTGACGCACAGGCCCCATCGTCAACGTCCCCTTGTGAGTCGAAAGAGAACGAAGTGATCGTTAATTGAGCAGTAGGACACGAGATACCCCTGCAGGCAAAGAAAACACAAAAGGCACGTATGCAGACAAGACAAAGCGACAAGAAGGGAAAATAGGTAAAGAGACTGCGACGGCCCGCGAAACGACGTCATCACACGGGTCGAAGAAAACATACCTCGCAACGCGCGATTCAGTCAGTGTCCGCCATTTTGTGAAAATAAACCGAGAAAACTAAGGAAAAGACTAAGAACATCAGAGATAGACTTAAGAATACAAAGTGAATCATAAGAATAAAATAAGAACAAAATAAAAATCAAATGAACGAAGTGAAGTGAATAAATAAATTTAAGTTAAACTAATTAAGAACAAAACAGAGTTGTCTTTCTTTAAAAATTATGGAGGTATTGGAGGTAGGTGACTGCGAATAAATAAATTTTTGTGGTACGAACCCCGGACACGGCGAGTTAAAACCTCGGCTTCAAAAAGGTTCGTCACAATGGCGCCCGAGCAGGGACCCTACTAACAATACCAAAGTAAAAAAAATAAAAGACTTGTGTTTGTTTTAAATAATCTTGGGAAAAAATTAATTAATAAAAGATAAAAATAAAATAACTAAAAATTATCGCGGCGTGAAAATAATAAATTTGATAAAACAATTGCGCGAGGGAAAAAAAAAAAAGAAAACAATTCCAAGAAAAACAAACAAAACATAGATATCGTGAAAAACAAAAGTGAAAGTAAAAGTGGACGGCTCCGGGAAAAAAATATTCGTGTGAAAGTTCCGGGAAAAAAAAAAAGAAAACCTAGAAATCGGCAGTGCAAGTGTTTTTTTTTTTAAAGAAAAAGGAAAACAAAAGACAAAATATATGACCCGAAAGAGTGCGCCGTAGTATCATCGGTCGGGAAAAAAAAAATAAATAAAAATCCATAAAGGAAAAAAAATAATAATAAAACAAAAAAAAAAAAAAAAAAAAAAAAAAACGAGAAACACAGTGCCGCGGAAATATCAGCCGCATTCGAGCAGTGCTAGCGAAATCAAAAAAAAAACAAAAAAACATAGAGAAAACCCCGGGAAAATTCTGGTTGTGTGAAAAATAAAAATATTTAAAATCTTTCCTTGGAAAAAAAAGGGAAAAACCCCACAAAGGAAAAAATCATACCAAGAAAAGTGACTGGAAAATTTGAGTACAAACTCCTCGTAGCAGCCAGTACAGGGAAATTGATTTAAAATTTGTTAATTGAAATTTCTTTCCTTTTCTTCAACAGACCGTTCCAAATCAGTTTCTTTTAGTAACAGGAGAGATAAAGTGCTACCATGTTAAACGTATCGTGGATTCACGGGCTAAGGAAGGAGGAATTAATCCTCTATTGCGAAGAATTTAACCTCGAAACTTCAGGCACTCTGGATGAGCTCCGTAAGTGCCTGAAAACATTCGTAGCTGAGGTAAAACATGCGCCAGAAGCAATCACGCGTCTCACCGAGTTACAAACGATTCACAAGCGCCCGAGTTCCCCACATCCAGTGTTGCTACAGACGAAAACCGCCACTGGCCTAGAGGGAGACACCGCAGACCACAAAGTTGCTGCAAATAACCCAGACGAAGGAAATTCAGAGAAATCAGAGGGCAACGAAGCTATCACTGAGCCACCACTGGAACAAGGCAAACTTTCAGATAAAGCCGCCACGAGCTCCACCAAACTGTACTCTACCGTCGAGGAGCAAGGAAAATCCGAGAGTGACAGTGTTACCATCACTGTGCCACCACCGCCACGTCGAGGACTACAACTGGGAGCTACGACGAGTTACACAGCCTACGCGTATAACCCCTCCGTCATGGAACAGGTGCGGAAATGGGGTGTCAAATACGATGGGGTCAGCGAACCCCTGGCGTTCATCGAAAGAGTAGAGGAACTAGCGGCGTATGGTCTTGACATCAACCATGTTCCTCGGACGATGCCAGGGCTACTACAAGAGAAAGCGCTAGCCTGGTTCCGGAACAATACCCAAGCCTGGACCACGTGGGAAAGTTTCAGGCAGAGTTTCCTGAAATATTTCCTGCCTCCTCGGTATTTCGAAAATCTGGATGATAGAATCCGCACTCGGCTGCAGGAGCCCCAGGAAAAATTCAAAGACTTTGTCTTAACGCTACAAACCCTTATGCGGCACGCCGGCTACAGCGAAGAAGAACAAATCGAGCGCATCTTCCGGAATTGCGCTGCAGAGTACCAGTGGTACATCAAAAGGAGAGACTTCACCTCTTTAGCTGACCTAATCTCGTTAGCAGACGACCTCGAGTGTATTCGTCAACGGGAACGAGTACCACAGGTAGAGAGACAACCAGGGCGGTTGCAACCAGCGACGACGCATGGCAAGCTAAACCGCATGTTAACCCAAACTACTGGAAATCGGATTGGAGTACGAACCGCCTGCTACCGTTGCGGGCGCGATGGACACTTTGCGAGGGAGTGCCGGGAGTCTCAGCGACTATGGTGCTGGGTATGTGGTAAACCAGGGATACGAACCATTGATTGCTGTCGTGCGTCGGGAAACGCAAACGGAGGCTGCACCGAGCGAGGGGTCGCAGGCGCTCCAGAAGAGTCCCCTCGCCCATCATAGTTCCACCACATATTACCTGCAGAAGAGTTTTCGTCAATATCAGCATTGGCGGAAAGGAGGTGTCGGCGACCATCGACACGGGGGCCACAGTAAGTTTCGTGTCCGAAGCATTTGCGGCCCAAATTGAAGATAAGGTTACACGAGTGTCCTACAACGGGGACGTAGCACTGGCAGACGGAACCATTCGACTTTTGCATTCAGCGATCCAGACAAAGGTGGTCTACAACGATAGAAGTGGGACACTTCAGTTCATCGTGATGCCTGAGGCCACCGACGACGTAGTTCTAGGTCTCGACTTTTTAACCTACAGCGGCACCACGATCATCGTGGGAAACGCTCAAATCACGTTAGGCCAGCCATTTTCATCTCAAAACCATCACTTACAGGCGGAATGCACCCCCGGGACACAAAATCACCATCAAAATCATCGTAGCGCGGAACCCAGGAAACTGCAGATTGAGACCCCACCGCGACCCCAACGCGTCGGGTCACAATGCCACCGCCGTAGCCCAGCTACAGCTTCAACTAGATCAAGGACACAGCAGGACGTACAACGGCCGCGGCACCACCCATATGAACGGAGCCCACAGCAAGAAGACAGGCCGCGACCAGCACAGGATCCACCGCCCGCGCAAGCCAGAGCAAGACTAACAAACGTAAAAATGAGCCGAGAACCACCAATGCCAGACGAGGAGACGCTCAGACGTCTCAATCAGAGAGCCAGGGAGTCCAACGAGCGGCGGCCGCCTACTTGTCTGGGTTTTAATCAACACATGAGGTCAGCGACAGGAGAGAGAGTGTCAAGGATAAATCAACCTCGGAGAGCGGCCGATTCGCACACCGAACGCAGACAGCCCACAACAGAACGGGAGCGCATTTTTCAGGATCACGCGGAAACAACCGTCAAGGCCCCATATCTGGCTGAGAGTCACCGTATAGCCAATCATCAGGACTCACCGACCACCTCGACCTACGCGAGCGGTCAGCGAACAACATCCAGACCTCATAGCCAACCACCGACATCAGTGGCCTATGCCTCCACAAACAAACAGCGAGCAACTGCCGCATCTACATCCAGACATCATAGCCAACCACCGACACCAGTGGCCTCCGCCTCCACAAGCCATCAGCGAACCACAGCCACTTCGACCTCCAGACACAAGAGCCAAGTATCGACACCATCGGCATCGGCCTCTACGAGCCGATCGCGAACTACGACTACGTCTACATCACATCGCCGCAGCCAAGCCTCAACGCCAGCAATTTCGGCCGCGAAAAGCCGCCAGCACCGAACATCAGCATCATCTACACCACTTCGTTCTGTTTTTTCCGACACCACCAACCAACACAGATCATCGCCAGCCAGGCACCAGTCATCAACAACGTCATCCTCTCGATACCATCGACCACCAGCTCAGACAGGTCGCGTTGCAACACCACCAAGAAACCGGTCCAGACGCCATACCGCCGAGAGATCCTCGCGCCGGAACCGAGCTGGGCCAAATGTCGCACCACGCCGCAGACACAGGAACACGGCACCACGTAACTGCACACCGCCGACTACGCGGCCGCGAACGACTCCGCCACCGCCAAGGTCACGCCCGGCTGAACCACCGTCATCGCAAGCAACAACACCGCAAGCAACAACACCGCAAACAACAACACTGCAACAGCAGCTGCTTCCGGATACGGTCGAGCAATTCGGTCGGACAGAGCAGGCGTGTTCACCGCCTCGCGGAAAACTTCCGACCCCAGCCGTAAACACACAGTCTAAGCTAGTGTTTGAATCAACGGCACGACCTCGTAGTTATGCACAATGTGGCAAGGCCAACGTTCAGGAGACGCGCCCACTGCCCTCGGATGTCCTCGATCTGGGTGCCGTGTCAACCGATGACGACGACGAGTCCATAGGGTGGTTAGGAATTGCAGAGGATCCGACTTGGGAGTTAGAAGAAACCGAGAACCATTGGCAACTCGAACGACGGCCTCCGTCTCCGTATCGAAGCTCTCCAGCCTCGGTGGACTACGCATCAAGCGACAATGGCCAGAGATACCCTAGCCCTAAACGTGACAAACCACTAATATGGGTTCGCGATAGAACTACTGAGGTCCGAAACACCGGGTTCCGACGATGGGAGAGGTCCATACATATGATATACCAAGAGGGACCACAAGGAGCAATTACCGACCGGCCACATGGGCCCATCATGCCATCACCGACACCATCGACTAGTGCAAACATCACTGAGGAGCCGACACCAACGTCGAACGAAGTTGATGCTCTAGAGGGGCCCACCAATGATCCACTGGAGGGTCTAGACCTCCGCACAGTAGACGAGAGCATTCGGCAACAACTGCGGGCCGAGGTGCGCAGCGTACGACCGAACGGTAGGCGACTCAGATTCGTACGTACTTACAACAACAGACGTTTTCAATTTTCTGCCGGACGAGACGGCGACATAACCATCCGAGAACTTTTACCCCCCGCCAGTAAGGGGAAAATGTGAGGGCAAAAGTCGGCAGAGCCTTGTTTTTGCCCACATCAACAGCAACAAGAATCAACGCTACAATGAATTAGTTAGAAGTAGAATTATTATTTAAGTTGACGTTACACACGAGAACTGAATCTCGATTTATTTTTTATGTTAGTTAATTAATTTCTTTAAAATAAGTAAAAAAGTACAAATTCATGAATTCATTTATCGTCGTACGATTTTTCAATTATTGTCGCACGATTATTTTATAGTACTAAACATAAGTTAGGTTATTAAACACAGCTCAGCATAGTACATTAAGATATCACAAGCGAACAGAACTATTGCATGTCAGAAACAGCTGTGTGCCATAAACAGCTGATCGCATTTTGCTACTCATGATCATAGAAAATAACTTCAAGTGAACAGTGTCAGTTCAGTTGAAGTCAGTTCTTCGCGGACCAGCAAGCCGAGCAGTCGCACAGAAAATCAGCGGATCAACAGGTGGTTGTGAAATAAAATAATTAATCTATTTTTCTTTTTCCCTTCTTAGGACTGAGACCTAGCGAGCTCAATACCGACCACGGGTAAACACTTGTGCTCACCGAGTGTTCTCCTGGTAGGAATTGCCTCTCGTAAAAATCTGTGTGAGAGTGTCTGTAGGTAACACCCTTTCTCTCTCAACCAGATTACGACAGAAGCAAGAGACAAACGCGAGTATAGAGTAGGCGTGGTATCACTCGGGTAGAGGTGAAGTCTGCGTTCACCAGTCTCACCTACAGCCGAGCGTGCCGCCGCTAAGTTTAACACTCATTTCTGGTGACCCAGTGTGAGTGTAAGGCGAAGCGCAATATACAAACCCTAGGAAGAGAGAACAATAGCCACAGAGAACGTAACCTAGGTACAGATCTTCGCCAGAGAGTGTTAGATTTGCCTCACAAACGCCCTACTCGGGAGAAAGTGACGCCTGTGATCACCAGAACTCACTTGACATCGAGCGTGTTGGTGGCTGTACTCCACTCTCATCTTCGGTATCCCAGTAGTTGAGAGCGAAGTGCAGCTCAAAAGCAAAACTCGCAGGAGATAGGAATAAATAGGTCTCAGAGAACATTAGCCGAGCATACTTAACTGACAAGAGCATCGATAGCTTTGTACTGCAGGGAGGGGTGACGTCTGTGTTCACCAGACTCACGTATAGTTACCAGTGACGCGTCTTACTGAACTCTCGCAGTCATGAGAGAATGAGAATAGGCAGAAGTTATTATTAAGCATAAGAGAAAATATTTGAGTGTGCAGGCGGCAACTGTGCTCACCAGTTTTGCCTACAGCAGAGAGCAAAAGATACTGCGTAGTATTTTATTCCCGTAAAGAGAACGCAAGGCAGACTCACAAGATAAGGGGGGAAAAGCGAACGTCACAAGCACTCAGAGAGAAAGTTTTAGTCGGTCTCGCGTAGCACTGAGCGAGTGTAGGTGTCAGCTGTGTTCACCAGCTTCACCTACAATCACACACGCTGGCCGTGACGCACAGGCCCCATCGTCAACGTCCCCTTGTGAGTCGAAAGAGAACGAAGTGATCGTTAATTGAGCAGTAGGACACGAGATACCCCTGCAGGCAAAGAAAACACAAAAGGCACGTATGCAGACAAGACAAAGCGACAAGAAGGGAAAATAGGTAAAGAGACTGCGACGGCCCGCGAAACGACGTCATCACACGGGTCGAAGAAAACATACCTCGCAACGCGCGATTCAGTCAGTGTCCGCCATTTTGTGAAAATAAACCGAGAAAACTAAGGAAAAGACTAAGAACATCAGAGATAGACTTAAGAATACAAAGTGAATCATAAGAATAAAATAAGAACAAAATAAAAATCAAATGAACGAAGTGAAGTGAATAAATAAATTTAAGTTAAACTAATTAAGAACAAAACAGAGTTGTCTTTCTTTAAAAATTATGGAGGTATTGGAGGTAGGTGACTGCGAATAAATAAATTTTTGTGGTACGAACCCCGGACACGGCGAGTTAAAACCTCGGCTTCAAAAAGGTTCGTCACAATGGCGCCCGAGCAGGGACCCTACTAACAATACCAAAGTAAAAAAAATAAAAGACTTGTGTTTGTTTTAAATAATCTTGGGAAAAAATTAATTAATAAAAGATAAAAATAAAATAACTAAAAATTATCGCGGCGTGAAAATAATAAATTTGATAAAACAATTGCGCGAGGGAAAAAAAAAAAAGAAAACAATTCCAAGAAAAACAAACAAAACATAGATATCGTGAAAAACAAAAGTGAAAGTAAAAGTGGACGGCTCCGGGAAAAAAATATTCGTGTGAAAGTTCCGGGAAAAAAAAAAAGAAAACCTAGAAATCGGCAGTGCAAGTGTTTTTTTTTTTAAAGAAAAAGGAAAACAAAAGACAAAATATATGACCCGAAAGAGTGCGCCGTAGTATCATCGGTCGGGAAAAAAAAAATAAATAAAAATCCATAAAGGAAAAAAAATAATAATAAAACAAAAAAAAAAAAAAAAAAAAAAAAAAACGAGAAACACAGTGCCGCGGAAATATCAGCCGCATTCGAGCAGTGCTAGCGAAATCAAAAAAAAAACAAAAAAACATAGAGAAAACCCCGGGAAAATTCTGGTTGTGTGAAAAATAAAAATATTTAAAATCTTTCCTTGGAAAAAAAAGGGAAAAACCCCACAAAGGAAAAAATCATACCAAGAAAAGTGACTGGAAAATTTGAGTACAAACTCCTCGTAGCAGCCAGTACAGGGAAATTGATTTAAAATTTGTTAATTGAAATTTCTTTCCTTTTCTTCAACAGACCGTTCCAAATCAGTTTCTTTTAGTAACAGGAGAGATAAAGTGCTACCATGTTAAACGTATCGTGGATTCACGGGCTAAGGAAGGAGGAATTAATCCTCTATTGCGAAGAATTTAACCTCGAAACTTCAGGCACTCTGGATGAGCTCCGTAAGTGCCTGAAAACATTCGTAGCTGAGGTAAAACATGCGCCAGAAGCAATCACGCGTCTCACCGAGTTACAAACGATTCACAAGCGCCCGAGTTCCCCACATCCAGTGTTGCTACAGACGAAAACCGCCACTGGCCTAGAGGGAGACACCGCAGACCACAAAGTTGCTGCAAATAACCCAGACGAAGGAAATTCAGAGAAATCAGAGGGCAACGAAGCTATCACTGAGCCACCACTGGAACAAGGCAAACTTTCAGATAAAGCCGCCACGAGCTCCACCAAACTGTACTCTACCGTCGAGGAGCAAGGAAAATCCGAGAGTGACAGTGTTACCATCACTGTGCCACCACCGCCACGTCGAGGACTACAACTGGGAGCTACGACGAGTTACACAGCCTACGCGTATAACCCCTCCGTCATGGAACAGGTGCGGAAATGGGGTGTCAAATACGATGGGGTCAGCGAACCCCTGGCGTTCATCGAAAGAGTAGAGGAACTAGCGGCGTATGGTCTTGACATCAACCATGTTCCTCGGACGATGCCAGGGCTACTACAAGAGAAAGCGCTAGCCTGGTTCCGGAACAATACCCAAGCCTGGACCACGTGGGAAAGTTTCAGGCAGAGTTTCCTGAAATATTTCCTGCCTCCTCGGTATTTCGAAAATCTGGATGATAGAATCCGCACTCGGCTGCAGGAGCCCCAGGAAAAATTCAAAGACTTTGTCTTAACGCTACAAACCCTTATGCGGCACGCCGGCTACAGCGAAGAAGAACAAATCGAGCGCATCTTCCGGAATTGCGCTGCAGAGTACCAGTGGTACATCAAAAGGAGAGACTTCACCTCTTTAGCTGACCTAATCTCGTTAGCAGACGACCTCGAGTGTATTCGTCAACGGGAACGAGTACCACAGGTAGAGAGACAACCAGGGCGGTTGCAACCAGCGACGACGCATGGCAAGCTAAACCGCATGTTAACCCAAACTACTGGAAATCGGATTGGAGTACGAACCGCCTGCTACCGTTGCGGGCGCGATGGACACTTTGCGAGGGAGTGCCGGGAGTCTCAGCGACTATGGTGCTGGGTATGTGGTAAACCAGGGATACGAACCATTGATTGCTGTCGTGCGTCGGGAAACGCAAACGGAGGCTGCACCGAGCGAGGGGTCGCAGGCGCTCCAGAAGAGTCCCCTCGCCCATCATAGTTCCACCACATATTACCTGCAGAAGAGTTTTCGTCAATATCAGCATTGGCGGAAAGGAGGTGTCGGCGACCATCGACACGGGGGCCACAGTAAGTTTCGTGTCCGAAGCATTTGCGGCCCAAATTGAAGATAAGGTTACACGAGTGTCCTACAACGGGGACGTAGCACTGGCAGACGGAACCATTCGACTTTTGCATTCAGCGATCCAGACAAAGGTGGTCTACAACGATAGAAGTGGGACACTTCAGTTCATCGTGATGCCTGAGGCCACCGACGACGTAGTTCTAGGTCTCGACTTTTTAACCTACAGCGGCACCACGATCATCGTGGGAAACGCTCAAATCACGTTAGGCCAGCCATTTTCATCTCAAAACCATCACTTACAGGCGGAATGCACCCCCGGGACACAAAATCACCATCAAAATCATCGTAGCGCGGAACCCAGGAAACTGCAGATTGAGACCCCACCGCGACCCCAACGCGTCGGGTCACAATGCCACCGCCGTAGCCCAGCTACAGCTTCAACTAGATCAAGGACACAGCAGGACGTACAACGGCCGCGGCACCACCCATATGAACGGAGCCCACAGCAAGAAGACAGGCCGCGACCAGCACAGGATCCACCGCCCGCGCAAGCCAGAGCAAGACTAACAAACGTAAAAATGAGCCGAGAACCACCAATGCCAGACGAGGAGACGCTCAGACGTCTCAATCAGAGAGCCAGGGAGTCCAACGAGCGGCGGCCGCCTACTTGTCTGGGTTTTAATCAACACATGAGGTCAGCGACAGGAGAGAGAGTGTCAAGGATAAATCAACCTCGGAGAGCGGCCGATTCGCACACCGAACGCAGACAGCCCACAACAGAACGGGAGCGCATTTTTCAGGATCACGCGGAAACAACCGTCAAGGCCCCATATCTGGCTGAGAGTCACCGTATAGCCAATCATCAGGACTCACCGACCACCTCGACCTACGCGAGCGGTCAGCGAACAACATCCAGACCTCATAGCCAACCACCGACATCAGTGGCCTATGCCTCCACAAACAAACAGCGAGCAACTGCCGCATCTACATCCAGACATCATAGCCAACCACCGACACCAGTGGCCTCCGCCTCCACAAGCCATCAGCGAACCACAGCCACTTCGACCTCCAGACACAAGAGCCAAGTATCGACACCATCGGCATCGGCCTCTACGAGCCGATCGCGAACTACGACTACGTCTACATCACATCGCCGCAGCCAAGCCTCAACGCCAGCAATTTCGGCCGCGAAAAGCCGCCAGCACCGAACATCAGCATCATCTACACCACTTCGTTCTGTTTTTTCCGACACCACCAACCAACACAGATCATCGCCAGCCAGGCACCAGTCATCAACAACGTCATCCTCTCGATACCATCGACCACCAGCTCAGACAGGTCGCGTTGCAACACCACCAAGAAACCGGTCCAGACGCCATACCGCCGAGAGATCCTCGCGCCGGAACCGAGCTGGGCCAAATGTCGCACCACGCCGCAGACACAGGAACACGGCACCACGTAACTGCACACCGCCGACTACGCGGCCGCGAACGACTCCGCCACCGCCAAGGTCACGCCCGGCTGAACCACCGTCATCGCAAGCAACAACACCGCAAGCAACAACACCGCAAACAACAACACTGCAACAGCAGCTGCTTCCGGATACGGTCGAGCAATTCGGTCGGACAGAGCAGGCGTGTTCACCGCCTCGCGGAAAACTTCCGACCCCAGCCGTAAACACACAGTCTAAGCTAGTGTTTGAATCAACGGCACGACCTCGTAGTTATGCACAATGTGGCAAGGCCAACGTTCAGGAGACGCGCCCACTGCCCTCGGATGTCCTCGATCTGGGTGCCGTGTCAACCGATGACGACGACGAGTCCATAGGGTGGTTAGGAATTGCAGAGGATCCGACTTGGGAGTTAGAAGAAACCGAGAACCATTGGCAACTCGAACGACGGCCTCCGTCTCCGTATCGAAGCTCTCCAGCCTCGGTGGACTACGCATCAAGCGACAATGGCCAGAGATACCCTAGCCCTAAACGTGACAAACCACTAATATGGGTTCGCGATAGAACTACTGAGGTCCGAAACACCGGGTTCCGACGATGGGAGAGGTCCATACATATGATATACCAAGAGGGACCACAAGGAGCAATTACCGACCGGCCACATGGGCCCATCATGCCATCACCGACACCATCGACTAGTGCAAACATCACTGAGGAGCCGACACCAACGTCGAACGAAGTTGATGCTCTAGAGGGGCCCACCAATGATCCACTGGAGGGTCTAGACCTCCGCACAGTAGACGAGAGCATTCGGCAACAACTGCGGGCCGAGGTGCGCAGCGTACGACCGAACGGTAGGCGACTCAGATTCGTACGTACTTACAACAACAGACGTTTTCAATTTTCTGCCGGACGAGACGGCGACATAACCATCCGAGAACTTTTACCCCCCGCCAGTAAGGGGAAAATGTGAGGGCAAAAGTCGGCAGAGCCTTGTTTTTGCCCACATCAACAGCAACAAGAATCAACGCTACAATGAATTAGTTAGAAGTAGAATTATTATTTAAGTTGACGTTACACACGAGAACTGAATCTCGATTTATTTTTTATGTTAGTTAATTAATTTCTTTAAAATAAGTAAAAAAGTACAAATTCATGAATTCATTTATCGTCGTACGATTTTTCAATTATTGTCGCACGATTATTTTATAGTACTAAACATAAGTTAGGTTATTAAACACAGCTCAGCATAGTACATTAAGATATCACAAGCGAACAGAACTATTGCATGTCAGAAACAGCTGTGTGCCATAAACAGCTGATCGCATTTTGCTACTCATGATCATAGAAAATAACTTCAAGTGAACAGTGTCAGTTCAGTTGAAGTCAGTTCTTCGCGGACCAGCAAGCCGAGCAGTCGCACAGAAAATCAGCGGATCAACAGGTGGTTGTGAAATAAAATAATTAATCTATTTTTCTTTTTCCCTTCTTAGGACTGAGACCTAGCGAGCTCAATACCGACCACGGGTAAACACTTGTGCTCACCGAGTGTTCTCCTGGTAGGAATTGCCTCTCGTAAAAATCTGTGTGAGAGTGTCTGTAGGTAACACCCTTTCTCTCTCAACCAGATTACGACAGAAGCAAGAGACAAACGCGAGTATAGAGTAGGCGTGGTATCACTCGGGTAGAGGTGAAGTCTGCGTTCACCAGTCTCACCTACAGCCGAGCGTGCCGCCGCTAAGTTTAACACTCATTTCTGGTGACCCAGTGTGAGTGTAAGGCGAAGCGCAATATACAAACCCTAGGAAGAGAGAACAATAGCCACAGAGAACGTAACCTAGGTACAGATCTTCGCCAGAGAGTGTTAGATTTGCCTCACAAACGCCCTACTCGGGAGAAAGTGACGCCTGTGATCACCAGAACTCACTTGACATCGAGCGTGTTGGTGGCTGTACTCCACTCTCATCTTCGGTATCCCAGTAGTTGAGAGCGAAGTGCAGCTCAAAAGCAAAACTCGCAGGAGATAGGAATAAATAGGTCTCAGAGAACATTAGCCGAGCATACTTAACTGACAAGAGCATCGATAGCTTTGTACTGCAGGGAGGGGTGACGTCTGTGTTCACCAGACTCACGTATAGTTACCAGTGACGCGTCTTACTGAACTCTCGCAGTCATGAGAGAATGAGAATAGGCAGAAGTTATTATTAAGCATAAGAGAAAATATTTGAGTGTGCAGGCGGCAACTGTGCTCACCAGTTTTGCCTACAGCAGAGAGCAAAAGATACTGCGTAGTATTTTATTCCCGTAAAGAGAACGCAAGGCAGACTCACAAGATAAGGGGGGAAAAGCGAACGTCACAAGCACTCAGAGAGAAAGTTTTAGTCGGTCTCGCGTAGCACTGAGCGAGTGTAGGTGTCAGCTGTGTTCACCAGCTTCACCTACAATCACACACGCTGGCCGTGACGCACAGGCCCCATCGTCAACGTCCCCTTGTGAGTCGAAAGAGAACGAAGTGATCGTTAATTGAGCAGTAGGACACGAGATACCCCTGCAGGCAAAGAAAACACAAAAGGCACGTATGCAGACAAGACAAAGCGACAAGAAGGGAAAATAGGTAAAGAGACTGCGACGGCCCGCGAAACGACGTCATCACACGGGTCGAAGAAAACATACCTCGCAACGCGCGATTCAGTCAGTGTCCGCCATTTTGTGAAAATAAACCGAGAAAACTAAGGAAAAGACTAAGAACATCAGAGATAGACTTAAGAATACAAAGTGAATCATAAGAATAAAATAAGAACAAAATAAAAATCAAATGAACGAAGTGAAGTGAATAAATAAATTTAAGTTAAACTAATTAAGAACAAAACAGAGTTGTCTTTCTTTAAAAATTATGGAGGTATTGGAGGTAGGTGACTGCGAATAAATAAATTTTTGTGGTACGAACCCCGGACACGGCGAGTTAAAACCTCGGCTTCAAAAAGGTTCGTCACAGTATCTTTTAAGCCGAAAACTTTCCTTTTCCATACGATTCATTTTTCTCTTCAGTCCAAAAAGATCTAGAGTCGAAAATTTGTCAATCATGTCACATATATTGCACTTCAAAAATAACGCTCCAGAAACACAAAGCTTTGCACAAGACGAACAAGAATTCGAGTCATAATCCTGACAAGTTAGCGCAATTTCGGTGCCAGATTCGGATGCAGCATCAAAAAATACATCTAAAATGACTATTTCGGTTTTTATTTGTCGGTTTTATTATTCATAATTTTTTCGATTTATATGAAAATTTTAGTACAAATTCCAAAATGAGTTTTTTTAAAGATGGCAAGAGGGATTTTTATAATTTTTTCTCCACAGTGTTCAGAAAACCCCAAGAAAAAACTTTCTATAAGAACTTTCTATAAGAATTTCAACTGAGCGCGCACTTTTAGGTCGAATGATCCACTTAACCGCCGTGTATTGTTATAATAGCTGTGTTTTAAACGGCAGCGTGTTAACACGTAGCTTTCACTGTTCTTCTAAAACGAGTTTGTGTGCTGTCTCCTTCTTCTTATTTTGTTTTACTTTATTCTGCTTATCGTTTCCGCACCACTTCCCTCCACTTGCCGAAACAATCGGTGCCACTATGTTAAAATCCTAGTAAACGCAGCTAATATTCAGTGTAGTATGGCAAAATCAACAGTCTACTTTGTGTTTAATAATTTAACACGCAATTTATCTGTGTTAAATTAAGCACTTTAGTTGTTAATTTTCCATACTTTACTTAGAAAGTGCTTAATTAAACACTGAAAATTGTCGTCAAAAACACAGCTAATAACAATTTAATTGACAAATTAATAAGACATATAGGTAGTGAAAATTTATTCATTTTTGCACATCACTGTGCATCAAAGCAATGATCTTGATATTACGGCTTTAACTAAATAAAAACATTGTATTTTTTTTTTTGCTTTCATAAAAATTAACGATTTTTCAAGTTTCAATCAAATAACCGTTAACAGTCTGTGTTAAGTGGGCATAAATCAAATATAATTAAACGCACAAGGCAACAGACACAAATTTGGAGCTGCCATTCGCAGCATGATCAGCAGCAGTAAAGCAAATGCTGATCTGTTTAAGACTGTGTAGTGCAGAGTTTGGTTTTTGTTTTATCACAAAATGAGTAATTTTGTTCTCTTTTAAAATAAAAAATAGATAAAAAGATAAAATACTATATAATGAAGACAAGCAAAAACAAAAACAAAAGAAACAACACAAAATTGCGTGCTAAAATGAGTACTCGTACAATACCACTAGGTTTTTGTAACCCAGACTCATATTGTTAACTTGGCATGATCAGCGTGAGTAAGCTTGTTGTAGTTGTGCCGGTTATTCATTTGTCTAACAGCACACTTCTTCAGTGTTTTATTTCATGCTGAAGAGAATATTTAAGTAACAGCAAATTCAAGATTTTGAAATAATGAACGCAATGCAGGCCATAAAGTTCAAAAATGAAAATTCATTTCTGCCACCATAAACTTTATTACTTTCTAATCAATATCTACAGTTACTTCTCTTTCTTAAATGGCCATGCAAATAAAAGTTTAAATTAATCACGTGAATTGCAGTCATGCAAAATTTGAAAAAAGAATGCATGTGGTTCAATAAACCGCAATAGGTATGAGTAATTCTTCGAAAAATATACCATTCATTGTCCCGGGGCTCAAAAACATGTTAAAATTTAAAATTTGATATTTTAACTATTTATTACAGATACTTAACAAGAGGTTCTATACGAATAGCTTGAAATAAAAATAAAAAAAACAAATCTAAACATTTTGCTATGAAATTATAACATAAAGTGTTAATAAGTCATTCTCCCTAACCGCTCCTTAGAGCACAGAATTTGCCCGTTCTGCATAAGGACTGCGATCGATAAAATTGGCCGATACAAAATTCAAAAAATCTCTGTAACTAATAGTCCGATTTTAAAAATGAAACTTATTTTTGAACCACCATTTTATTACAATTTTTATGACGTACCTAAAATTTTATTATTATTTTTTAAACAAATTTTTTCTAACTTTTCTGACACCCCTTCAATTAAGGATTTTATGGTATTATTCGATGCCTTTCTAGCTGCTGAACACCACTTTCCGCGAAAATCTTTAGCATTCTTGGCTACTTTTTTGTTGCCTTTATCTCTCTTTTGACCAAAGCTCAGTATCTTTCAATTGGCCTAAGTTCTGGACTGTTTGGCGGATTTACTTCATAAGCTTCAAAATCACATTATTTTTAGAGTACCACTCTAAGGCCATTTCACTAAAATGATAAGATGCTAGATCTTGCCAAAAGAAAGTGGAAACCTCATGCTCTCGTAGGAAAGGCTTTAGTCTTTTTTCTAATCATTGCTTAATATAGAATTTGGAGTTTATTGTTCCAGGGATTACAAAAGAATTGCTATTGATAGTCCACCGTAGGTGGTCTTGAAAAATTTTTATTATTGACTTTCGAACTTCTAGCTTTCTTGCCATTTTTTAGTAGATATGATGGACTAAGGAAAAAATTTGGACACAATAATTTTGGTACATTCATTTCAAAGCCTACTGCGAAAAAAATGTCAAATTGAGTAGTTTGGAAACAAGTTATTGGATAAAATGTATCGGACAATTTTATCGATCGCAGTCCTTACTACGACATTGTTTGTAGATACATATATTTCAGTTACTGTTTTTCTGTGTTAACTCTACGAAAAAATTTATTTATATTGAATCGACATAATAAAAGCTGGTCTCAAATTTAAGACTATCTCCGCTTGATTTTTCTTATTTAAGCTGGAAATTTTTTAATTTTTAAGTGAAACGAGAACTGGAGAGAAAGAAAAAGAGGAGACTTAGTTTTTTTTCAGCTCAGCCAGTTTTGGGTTTTCGATAGTGAGTGTAAGTGGGTTTTTTTTTTTAAGTTTAAAAATTTTGCTATACATATTTTTTTATCTTTAGATAATTAAATCAGTAAACAATTAGAGTTGCCATCCACCAGTTTCAAGTTTTTTAAAAATAATTGCTATTTTCATTGTGATAATTAATGTTTTGCAACATTTTGCCATTTTTCCGTCTAATCATTCTACCGTCAAATTTACTCCGGGAGAATGATTCTCTTACGAGTGATTGTTGTTTATTAGTTAGTGCGCTAGACTTGTTGAAATAATTTTCCTTTTTATGATTACGGGCTGTCCGTAAACATCGCGACACTCCAACATAAATTTTAAAGATTGCCACATGGTTATTTTCGGAAATCTTATTTAATTCTTAATTTTTTTGACCAAATTCAAATTTTTGGTTTCAGAAACGCTCAGATAAACTTTTTTGAAATTGTACAAAAACTTTTTTTTTTTTTGGTTAGTTTTGCTTATTTCGGTTACAGTCTAAAATTTAAGATTTAAACATAATTTTCTAAGAGGACCATGTGGCAACCCTAAAACTGTACGGTGGATTTTTTTTAAATGGTTTATTTAAGCGCTTTGAGTCTTAAATTGTCTTTAATTTTTTATATATATTGTTTAAGCGAAACTTTAAAAAGATTATATGGCAACCCCGAAAGTTAATTCAAATTTTTCAAAAAGGTACTAGATATTAAGGTCATCATATTCTATATCTCCAATTTACAAAAAAATAGGCAGTTTTTGGTACATTTTCCAGAGATTCACCCATATACATACATCTACACGATACTAAATCCAGACATAAATCAATACAAAAAAAGAAAGATATCCGCACAAAATCAGTTAGAAATTCCAAATCCAAAGCATTAAAGAACAAAGTGAATGAGCTTGCGCGCAACTGCAATGACAGCCTCGTAGACAAGATTGAATAGACAACACAGAGTTCGACAGTTAGCAATAGAGACCGCTAGCTATAAAAAACGGATTGATGATGATGATGATGCTGATGAGTATGCTGGCTGACTGCCTGCTTGATCATCATACTCCAATAATACCAAAAAATAAATAAAACGTGGCCCATTCACTTTTTCAACATAGCTAACGATCATATAAATGGGCTTTTTTTTTCAGTTTTGTGTCTCTTCGACTGATCATGCGCCACTGTCAATCGTATTGACATATCGCTGTTACATGGAAGATGCAAAAAAGAACTCAACAACGACGCATTTGAAACATGATGCCATCATATGTAAATGTTGAGCTATAAATCCATATAAAAAGCAGCTGCCAAATTGTGTAACATTTGCGAAAAAAAAGCAGCAGATAGAGTTGTTGACAAGATCATTAAAAATGATGAAGTTGCAAATGAAGCGCAACAAATATGAAGCTACAATTATGTTTGAAAAGAACTTCAGATTTTAATGCCAATTACCTACTTCTTATTCTTTACTTATTTTATGGCCAGGTACAATTTTTATGACGCAAATTTTCTTTTAACAGCCCATAAGCTAAATAGTCTATTGATTAGGTCGTAAAAAACGTGCTGAAAAGGTAGTAAGACGTTCACTTGTTTTCATTACAGAAATCGGTCAATTAGTCATTAATGATTAAAAAACTGCGGAGTGCTAATAAATAAGAGGGCGGAAATTGGGAAGAGGGTGGGAAATGCACCCTTGATAGATTTTTCAAAATATCTACCGAACGAAGCAAAACTACGATATTTTTTCTGAAAACTCTTTGTAAAAAATGAAATTTGCCAACAAAATAGCTTATTCAAAAAGTTTAAAAAAAAATTACTTATCCCAAAATTTTTGAAACAAAAAAAAAAAAAATAAGAAGAAACCGTTTTTCCGACCGCATAAACAAAATTTCTATGTTTCAGTGGCCATATTTCAATATTGGCCAATTTTAATAAAAAAAATCGGCGTAAATACCTTTTCAAAATTTCTCAAGTTTTTCCATTAATTTATGATACCTATTCCGAAATGTTCAGTGCATGATAATTGCAAATATTTATGATAGACTTCACTTGGTTTAATGAACTGCATTACGACCTTGATATGTCGATCATTATTGAACTACTTGTATGTACTTACTTATTTTGAATTATTTGACTTTAAACTTTAAAAACCCATCCTCAGATGCTTGCCCCAATGACCTTCGTGATTATCGTGGTGTATAAATATTTTTCACCGCACTCCATAACGAAATAAAATTAAATTAACTTTGCCTTTATTTTGGTACGTGTTGTATGTGGTATGATTACTTTCAAACCAACATTATTATTTCAAATTATCAATATCAACATGCACACACTGTGTCTTAAAGTCCATCTGTATTGAGGTCAAAGTCAGGGCTGTTGCTGCAACAGTTTTCTGACTTTCCAACAATTTTCAAAGTTTGTCTCTGACACTTTACAAAAAAATTCAGACGAAAGTTCCAAAACTTATTCAGAGATCCAGTGCCATTTACAAAATAGTTATTTTAAGTGATAGCTTCAAGGTCATACTAATGATAATGTACCATCCCTGATTAAACCCTAGTATAATTTGAAAGAGAAAAAAAAGTATCGCAACGCAATATCATGTGCGAATGACGAGTGAGTGCAACTACAATACAACAAAACAACCAAGGCTCATATAAAACAAAGTAAAATTGCGCGCATGCGCAACATAATTTTATTAACATTATTACAAAATTACTATCAAACTTAGCCAGGTTCAAAGCCATGGCCGTCTACTAAATAAAAAGTAGTAAGTAAAAAAAAAAGACGCACAAAGACGCTGCAGCAGTCAACAATCAAGATGCTGTTGAGATGACTTTCCGGATGGTTAGCTCATTGTTCGATAGGTTGCTTGGCTTTAGCCGTTCCGTTTGATTATGTTTTGTGATATGCCGTTGCGTTTAACTGCAGACAACATGCAATTTAAATAAATCATCATCAACATTATTAAATGCAACAACAATAACAACAGCAAAAATGAGCGCAGTTACTTAATTTTTTTTGCAGAGAAATGTTGTGGGTAGAGAAGTATCGATACTACATTTACAGGAAGGTATAATAATGTAGTCCTATGAAAAGTCAGATTGTGACTATATGATAGAGGGCGTTTTTGTATAATGTTGGGGAAGAGTACTGGTTGTGGGCACCGTATTGTTTTCGACTCATAACATTTGACCAAATGTATATTATGCTGACATATAAGTGTCAATGAAAAGCTAAAGACCTTAGCTAACTATTGGTGAAGAAAAATTATATCAAAAAAATATTGAAGTGATAATTTTTGACAAAAAAAATTTTGGCTCCGGTTGTGGGCACACTTAGAAAATCGACTAAAAATGGGAAAATATGAAATTAAAAGCAATCAAATGGAGAAGAAAGCTATATTAACTTATTTCGGAGACATTGACTCACAAAAATTTAACAAATTCTGCTCAACGGCTTTAACAAAATCAGCGTCATTGAAAACGTCTGGATCGAATGGCATCATACCTGTTGCCCCGAAACCAGACTTGATTATATTCGGCTGATGACAAATCAATTTTTTTTGCAAATTAAGCTAACTAGGTGACGCAATCTCTGGCCCTTGTTGACATTGCTCTTTTGCCAAGCATGATCTTTTGTACCAATGCATGCCCGCCATCTGCTTCTCGGTCTAATTGGCTGGAAACTCAATACCGAGATATTTTGCAAAGTGTTATGCCATTTCAACACCCACACTTAATTAAAATAACTTTTTTTCTACGATATCTTTAAAGAGCCTATTGGCTCTTTCCTTTCGACTAAAACAGCGTAATATGGCATAAGAATGCCATTAAGATTATTAACGTTGGCATCCACGATGATATTTCAGTAAAATACACGCTTTAAATAAAAAAAGAGGAGTGCCCACACCCGAACCACTTCGGGGCCCATACTCAACTTTGATAGCCACTTTGAAAAGCAATTAGCAAATTGTGTTGTGTGAACATTTTGGTTGCATTCGGTCTTGAATAACAAAATACAATAAATTTACTACATAAATATAGATTGCACTCAGCTTTTCGATTGATTCACTTCAATTTATCGCACTTGGAAAATTATTGAAAAAAACTTTTGTGTTGACTTTTGCTCATTCAAAAATTATTTTCTTCTCAGCGTCAAGCAAATGCGTCTGTTTGCTCCGGTAAATGCATAAAAACTTCATGCTGTCATTACACGCGCTTAACATTTGTCAAAACAGCCGCATTTGTTTTCTGTCAAAAGATACGGGGGGGTGCCCACACCCGAACCCTACCCGCTGGCGGTACCCTTCCCCTATATTCTTTCACAAAGAATAAATAATCATCTTTCGATACATTCGTACAATCCTTTATACTGCAAGAAAATTTTAAATGTGAATTATTTTAGAAGTGATGTTTTTTAGAGAGATGTTTATTCTTTGATATGTTGTTGCTATATTTCCCTTGCGATGGGAAATACAGCTGAGCTGTTTATCTGAAACTATAAGAGTACGGCAAAGGGATAGATGGTCGCCAAATTATACTCACCAAATGCTGTGTTGTCCAAACGCCGAATCCCCCACTTGTCTATGTTGATGTTCACGCGTAAAGTTCCCTTAAAACGATTTATAAACAGACACAAACACTCGGTTATAGTTCCGATCACTAACTGATTTCTTTATTTTAAAATCACTTACCAGCTAGAGGTTTACAGATGCCTCTAGCTACATACATGTATGGTTACAACTTACATTATCTGTTTTCATACTATTTCGCAGTATTGCGAAATATATCTTACTTGGCTTTATTGACGTGCCCAATAAAGTCACATATCTATGATATAGGGGTCAGATTGCTTCCGCGTTGAACCCGCTGTTCTTTAATTCCTTTGCTTACCGTTCTTTACTAGCGGCCCCTAAAGGTATGCTAGCTGTTATTACTCTGGCAGTACTAAAACTGTCGCGAGTACAGCCTTAGTACTGAGTTGAGTATGAATAACATCAAATCCCTAACGGTAGGCAATGAATATTTATAACAGCGTGTGATCAACACACAACATCCCTCCCCCCTTATGGAAGAAAAAGTTGTTGTTATGAAGTAACAACGACTTTTTCCTTCTGAAAGTAGTTTTAACTTTTTTTTTTTTCTCTTTTAATTCTTAGTTATTTCTCTAACTTAGTCGGCTACCTATAACTGTATCTAGCTCCTTTGGATCATGGCTCGCTGCTGCTTACTGCTGCTGCCGCTTGGTTCTTGCCTTGTGGGTCTGCTTTCGGTGCTTCGAGCTTCTGAGGTTCTTCGGTGTGACATACCATGTTCTTGTTACATGCGGTTTGTAGGTTTAGCTGTTTTGTCCTTTGATTGATTTTGCCTGGCGGTGGCCAAAATCGGAACTTCTTCTACTTGCTACGTCAGTTCTTTCGGGTTAGACTTCCTTGTGGCTAGAAGTCGGCTCCGCTGTTGTGTGCTGGAACGTTTATTTTGGCGTACGGACTATGTTTTGACTGAAAATCGACGCTTCTGCTTACGACTGGAAAGTTTATTTTTAAGCGCCTGGACTTTATTTTGGTTGAAAGTCGACGCTTCTGCTTACGAACCGGAACACTGCTTTTTAAAGCGTTGGACTTGCAATTTTCGACAAGTCAACGCGTCTGCTTCTTAACTGGAACATTGATTTTTAATGCGTTGGACTTGCAATTTTCGACAAGTCTACGCTTCAGCTTCTAACTGGACCATCTACATTTTCTGCTCTTGATGGTGATGCCGGTCATTTTGAATGTTTGACGCGGCAACGTGACAGGATAACATAGGAGTGGCGTAATCCGGCCCCTCCCTTCCAACAAGATTGGATGTCATCTATGGATGACAGACAACTGACGAGATAAAAAGTGGTTGTCTGTCCGAACGTTGACGCATGCAACCATGGATCGTCGTCACTCTAGGCTTTCCGGATTTAACATCATTGGGCTGTCCCTCTTTAGATTATTTTCTTTAATCTCCACTGCTACTGTTGTAACGCCGTACCATGATCCCTCGCAGATTCTACCTACTTTGTTAACGATTTTACTGTATATTTATCTAGTCTTTCCTAGCTAGTCCTATGCTCTCTAAATCAAATATTTTTATTTGCTAAAACTCTTGAAAATTGGTAATTATTAAATTTACCTATATACATGACATTGAACTTAATTCCTTATTTATTCTTATTTTTCATTATATTTCAACTCAAAACAAACAATTTTGCATTTTATACAATTCTGACATAATACATAAAATATTAAAAAATTTTTACTCTATATTTAAATACATTCTGGTTCTAAACTGAATCTTTGTTCTTCTGATTTGACAATTTCAAATTTACGTTACTTTAAAAATCAAAAAAAAATAAATTTTTTTTTTTTTTTTTTTTACTTATGACTTGTTAGAATTACCTAATTAATTTTCGAAAATCATTTAATAATTTTTTTACTTATTGTTATTTACTTCTCAATCAATCAATTAAACCTAATAATATTTTCAGAATTCACATTTATTTAACATCATTCAATTAAGATTCTACAATTTACTTGGTTATACTTTATTTGGGACTTATTTCCCTGTTTTCTATGTATGTAGACTTCTCTTGCTACAAATCCTTAACAAATTATCCAAAAATATTTTCTTAACATTTTACTTATTTATTGTTATTTACTGCTTCATTGCTGGCGTCAGTCGTCAGCAAAAATTGCTTAGAGAAATCCGGATACACCAGGATGGGTGGTGACATAATTGCTGTTTTCAAATCCTCGAACGATTTTTGGCACTCAGGTGTCCACTCAAACTTGGCATCCTTCCTCAACAGCTTGTTTATTGGAAGCGCCATACTTGCCGTATCTTTGATGAACTTTCGGTAGTAGTTTACAAGGCCCAAAAATGCCTGCACGTCCTTTCTATTCTTTGGCACCGGAATGCTTTTCACACACTCTACTTTTTGTGGATCTGGCAATGCGCCCAGTTCCGAGCACTTGTGTCCTAAATACACGACTTCGCGTCGCAAAAAGTTACATTTTTCGGTGTTTAGTTTTAAACTGTGCCGCCTCAACACTGTAAAAACCTTACGTAACCTATCCTCGTGCTCTTGCAGATTCTTTCCATAGATTACTATGTCATCCAAATATACAAAACACTCCAGTCCTTGAAGTCCTGTGAGGATATGATTCATAATACGTTGAAAAGTGGCTGGCGCTCCAGTTAAACCAAATGGCATTCTAGTGAATTCAAAATGCCCCAGCCCTGTGCTGAACGCAGTTTTCTCCCTATCCGTTTCATCCATTAACACCTGATGGTATCCACTTGCTAAATCCAAGGTAGAAAAATATCGGCTGTGACCCAGCTGATCAAGAATTTCATCAATCCTGGGTATTGGAAAAACTTGTTTGATAGTTGCCTCGTTCAATTTCCTAAAATCTATCACTAATCTCCATTTTTTATTTCCATCCTTTCCACTCTTTTTGGGTACTAATAAAAGTGGCGAATTCCATGGAGAGGTGCTTGGAGCGATTATTCCATCATCCAGCAACTTTCCCACTTGCTTATTAATTTCATCCCTATGTGAATGCGGCAACCTGTACTGTTTCTGGTTGATCGGAGGCTGCCCCACCGGTGTCGGGATTTCATGCCTCAACACCGGGGTATATGATAACGCATCCCCCTCTAGCAAGAAAATGTCATGGAAAGACCCACACACATTTTCAATGGAGGTTTTTTCCTCAACGCTTAGGTTCGGATCCAAATCAATCGACTCGAAAAGTTTACTTATCCTTGCTTTGAAATCCTTCTCCCTAACTATGTTAATCGTGCCATCCATGGCCAATTTATACTCTTTATAGTTGGAAAATTTTGGGCAACTAATCGAATCGAAGACATACTCTTTTTCGGAAGCATTTAACACAGTGGCGTACGCCACCCCGTTTTCCACTTTAGTCAACGATTCACCCAAATAAACCCCCTGCGAGAGTTCCTGTTTGTGAATTACTATCTCTCCCTCCTTCGTTTTTACTCGTAGAGGCACTATTCTTGCAGTTCGAGGTTGCACTGCTATCAACGTGTTGCATGAAATGCCGTCCATTTCATTCAGCGACTTCAATTTAAACGCGAATATCTCATTCCTTTGATCATTATAAAAAATCAACTTTTTATTCATAGCATCAATTATGGAGTGATTCCACAAATTGTCCCTACCTACTATTCCATCAGCAGGGACCCCACGATTTAACGGTACAACGTGCAACGATAAACTCAGATCAGTCTGATGCCTATGAACAATATTGGTCACACCTAAAGTCGTGATTTGACCACCAAAAGCTCCACTCAAATCTTTTGTCACAGACGTGTCCAACACTATCTGCTGTAACATTGAGTCCTGCTTTACCAAGCTTGCGTCGGCCCCCGAATCCACGAGTAAAATGAGTTTTCCATTTTTAGCACCCTCGCATGGAACCTCAATGAACACATCATTTTTAGCCTCACAAAGTCCAATCAAAAAATTTTTACTGCTGAAATCCACAGCACACCCCGCAGCAATTTCGTCAGCCGCAATCCTTGCTGGCCGCTCAGCTACTACCACAGGTAACTCACGGTATTTTCCCATACCGTACTCTATAGTGACCGTTCCCACTTTATCCGCTGTGGGCTGGGCCACCGGTCGTACAGCCTGTACATTTAGCTCCTTTGATCTCGTCCCTTCAACTGGCCTCCCGACCGCTCCTTTTATGTCCTGGGCCATCACCTCTATTTTATTCACATCCTCTAGTACCTCCACTTCATTCATCCTGCCGCCCTTATCGTGGTGAGGATTCCTTACTCTAAAATTTTCACAATTTCGTCCTGATAACAAGCACGTATCCACTACAGCCACCTGCGTTTGATTAACTGTACTTGTTTTCCCAGAACTTTTCTGTTTGACAAACCCACTCTTTCTACTACTTGCCCCCTTTAGACTCGAAGATTTTTCCTTGCGAGGGAAAACACCTTCCCCGAATTTTGGACACGTATCCACAACAGTTACCCGCGTTTGACTAACTGTATCCAAATTCCCCTTTCCTCCAACCACGTTCCTCGATACGGAGTGCGCATCCACAACAGAACCCTGCGTTTGATTTTCTGCACCCATATCCTTTTTACCCATTATTATTTTGCTTTGCTTCTTGGGTTCCCCAACCACTAGGCTCGGTTGGGCCCCTTGGCGTTTCCCGCGCTGTGTTTCGCCTTTGCGTAGCAATCCTTGGCCATATGCCCCTTTTTGTGGCACCAAAAACATTCTATATTTTTTCCCCGACTTTCTGATTCCTTTCTGTCAGTCGAGTTTTTCCCTTCTGCTTCCCCTGCCTTTCTTTGAGGGATCTGTGATCCATTTTGCTTATTATTCTCCTTCCAGGACCCCTTACGAGCCGATCCTGAATCCTTGGAACAGCGATCGCTCTTTTCATGCCCATATTCCGCACACCCAGCGCAATATGGCGTATTCTTCCTTTTCCAACAGTCGTCCCTTGTGTGACCAGTCCTGCTACAAAATGAACATTTCGTCCTTATCTGACCATCCTTCGGCTCCCTGTACCCTGAGTCGTCCTTATTTTGCCAACGCGGATTTGCCCGACCGCTCTCCCTAGATGCGTCCTGCCAAAGCCTATCCTGGACCTGGATACTGTTAATCCTAGCAGTGAGTTCGTCTTCCCCGCATAGCATTTCCTCCGTGGCCACCGCTTCTTCCGCTAACTCACTAAGCGTTTCCGCCCTGCTACTCATTAAAGATAACCTCAAGGACATGTTTTTCAATCCCCGCTTGAAAGCCAGCAAAACAGTTTCTTCCGTTTCCCTAACCACGGAATCAATGTTGCTTGCGCCATATTTTTGGCTCATCCTGTCTGTGATCGATGCTTGTAGTACGCCCAACCTTCTCGCAAACGCCCGAATGTCCTCCCCAGAACTCTGGCGAGCATTCGAGATATCCTTTTGCGTTTGTTGCAAAGACTTCCCTTTCTCATAAGTACTTCTTAAAAGGCCTAAAAGCTCCTCCAGCGAGTCAAACCTTACAGATTTCACCAGCTCAAACGCATCCCCAAACAAATGAAGTTTAACCACTTCAATAAGCTCAGGTTCCTCGGATGGCAATACCGATCGTTTGACATACTCACATGCCGCTATAAACCTGTGAAGCTCAGTTTTCAAGGCGGGGGAATCTATCCCTCCGAAATGAGGCACATGATCCCTAACTTTCTTGGAAACCCTGTCCAAATCACGCACTGAAATACTTGCTTGCCCCCCACTTGAGCCCGCAGTCTCCTGCTGTCCAGACTGACCCTTCAATTTGTCCCTATCACTTGTGAGGATGTCCTTATGGGCGCTGTAATATAATTCCAAGATAGGAAACACTTTCCGCTTGAAATAGTCACAATCTTTCTCCGAAGCCTCCGCCTCCTCTAATTCCTCATTATTCTTCACTATTTTCTCCCAAACATACTCTAGCTCCTCCAATCTCTTGTCGAAATATTCTTCAGTTTTTCTGACTGATGAAGACTTCTTATAATTACCTATAATACTGTCCAGCTGCTTCTCAAGCTTCTTTTGCGCCAAAGTCAATTTTTTCACGTCCACCATCTTTGATCCCGTTCCTACTTCAGCGTTCCTATTCAAACCAGACCGTGCCTCTTTATTCCCACAACTAACCTTCCCTGGGACACCTCCCGACACTTCACTTTCCAATGCGAGATTCCCAGAAATCCCACTACTACTAGCTTCGTCCGCCTGTCTAACACTATTATCCAAAGCCGACCGCTCCGTACTCGCACTAGACCTGACCTTGTCAAACCCTTCCTGCCTCACACTTCTTCTTTTCAATGAATGCGTGCGACCCCGCACTCCAGTATGTTCCTGGGAATCGCCTTCGCCAAACTTCCAATTGACGCCTGCTGAAAACACCCCAAAAGATACGTTCAACTGATTCGCTAAACTACTATTTTCCTGCTCTAACTCCTCAATTTGACTCACATTCAACTGTAACAAAGTCAAATGTTGATCGTAGCGTTTCTTCAAAGCGTTAAACTCCGACTCCCAACCTCTAGATTTATCCTCTAATCTCCTAACCTCGGATTCAGTTATTCCAATTATTTCGTCTAATACCTTATCCGCTTCTTCTACCTCCGACAAATCCTTATAACTGTAAACCCTTTCTTCAATAACACTAAAATTTTGCGTATCCCCTGCAGCTAGCTTCAAACACTCCCACAACTTTTCTTTAAAATTCCCTATCTCACTTAATAACCTTCCGTAATCAGTTCTCAGTTTCTCAAGTTCACTCATAACACTAAACAATCAAAACCGTTTCATCTTTCCAACTTCCAAAACGCAAATGCACACTGAATCACGGCCTTGATCTGCCGTCCTTAATATTTCAGAAATTCACCCAAAGAAAAAGTATGCCTTTAACAACATTAACAAAACATTACAAATTTTACCAAATTACAGTTTATCCCACTGCAAACAAAAAATGACCAACACAATTAGCAGTAATTTCAATCCCAATAACAAAACAACGCATTGGCTTTGCTACCAACGCAAACCAAAAATATGACAAATAAAAATGACTTAATTTTGCCTTTTTATTTTCTGTTTTATTGAAATCGAAAACCAATTGTGCTAAAACCAAAAACAAAAATCAAAAATTGCAACTACAATTGTAAAAACAGTTCATATGAACCACAACGCAAAGTTCTATTCACATATATTTTTTTCTTTGAATAAGTGAAACCACGACCTGCGCAACAATAAACGAAACGTTTTATTTTGCATATACCAGCTTTTAGTTGCTGGTATGAAAAGAACTGAATACGAAATTTTTCCCTTCGTAAAGAAAGAAATAAATTTTTAAAAGAAATTTTCCTCAATTATTTCCGCTAATTCCCGCTTAATCCTACTGATCGAAACGGAACCATGGAATTACTTGAAAATAATTCCCAGGAACCCAAAACTAAACCAGTAGGATTTTCCGATTTCGAGCTCAAAACTTCAACGAAAACTTTACAAACACCAGCCCCTTGCAAAGTGGCTTCAAAGTTCGTAAACCGTTCGAACAAGAGAATTGAACTACTTCGGTCGTAAAAATAACCAGTATTTCACTTTTTTTTTTTAGTCTCCTTAACAAGGTCCCCAAGCCCTTGGTACTTGATTATACCAAAGGTCTCAGCCAACCCAGCACGAAAACCACTAAAAAGAGCAAACTCCAGAAATTTATCACCGATTATTTTTCCACGAAAACGAAACCGATATCGCACAACTGACTTCTTACCACGGGTGGGGGAAGCCAGTCTATCGGTGAACAAAAATTAAAATTTTAATTTACTAATTTTTTTTTTTTTTGAAAAATTCCAATTTATGAAAAATTCTCCTTTTTTTCCTTTTCTTTAAAACCACAAATTATTAATATTATTTTCCCTCAATTTTTTTTTAAAACAAAAACACCCAGTCCCGAAACGACTGTAACCTAACATAGATTTCCCTAAAATTGAATCTTTGAGGCCTATAAGCAAATGTTTTGTGTGTTGTGTATTTCTAGTTTGAGCACATAAACCCAAACTAGTGTTCTTTTTGTGAAATTGAAGATTGGTATATTCAAGCACTTTAACCTGAACATACCGTGTAATGTGAATTAGGCCCTACCTAATCCTGAACAGCTGTGCGATATTGATACCGCTACTAGCTGGCTCAGCACTCGCAATAAATTAAAGCAAAGTAGACTAAGACTTTCTAAGGTTTTTTAATTAAAATACTCACCACTTTCCACGAATTATTCCCTCCAACGTTGATCTCTCTTTTCCAATTCTCCTTCCCTCGATGCGTAGTCCTGGCTCGGACTACCGGCTGCGCCAAAATGTTGTTGCTATATTTCCCTTGCGATGGGAAATACAGCTGAGCTGTTTATCTGAAACTATAAGAGTACGGCAAAGGGATAGATGGTCGCCAAATTATACTCACCAAATGCTGTGTTGTCCAAACGCCGAATCCCCCACTTGTCTATGTTGATGTTCACGCGTAAAGTTCCCTTAAAACGATTTATAAACAGACACAAACACTCGGTTATAGTTCCGATCACTAACTGATTTCTTTATTTTAAAATCACTTACCAGCTAGAGGTTTACAGATGCCTCTAGCTACATACATGTATGGTTACAACTTACATTATCTGTTTTCATACTATTTCGCAGTATTGCGAAATATATCTTACTTGGCTTTATTGACGTGCCCAATAAAGTCACATATCTATGATATAGGGGTCAGATTGCTTCCGCGTTGAACCCGCTGTTCTTTAATTCCTTTGCTTACCGTTCTTTACTAGCGGCCCCTAAAGGTATGCTAGCTGTTATTACTCTGGCAGTACTAAAACTGTCGCGAGTACAGCCTTAGTACTGAGTTGAGTATGAATAACATCAAATCCCTAACGGTAGGCAATGAATATTTATAACAGCGTGTGATCAACACACAACAGATATTACTCACGAGTATATATACTATCACCAATTAATAAAAAAATATATAAACAAAAAAAATGAGCCACCTAGCCCCACTCTCCCCTAACCTTTATTTTTCAAATAATTTTGGTATCCATTTTGTGAAGAAAAATAAGTTATGAGTAAAAAATATGTTTTTTTTTTTGTTAAAATGGACGTTCAGAAGAATCCAAAGTGCTCCTCAGATTTTTCTCGGAAAGAAAAAAAATTAGTAAGGGTGTAACCTTTGGCCTGGTCAAACATTAAATACACCACACTGCAGTGTTTTTAAAATTTTGCTTATTTGAGAGGTGCCACGCCCTCTTGTCTGTTGAGAGCTTGCGCTTACAATTCTTAGTATTTATGTGTATTTCGGTAGCATTGTCTTGAAAAATACTCTTAAAGTTGCATTATAAATATATTTTTTGTATGGGCGATACTCGTGTCCGTTGACCGATTTCGCTGATTTTCAATCCCACGAGCTAACTTTGACGACGAAGGCAGTGTACCAATTATCTTGCTCAGTTTTCCCAGGAAATGTGTTTTCACGCACACCTAGCCACCCAGCCAGCCAGTCAGACAGACGGTAATGGCTATATCGACACAGGAGGTGACGCTGATCAAGAATATATACACTTTTCTACACCTGCCACGCCTCCTTCTCTGCGTTACAAACGAAAGGACAAAGTAAATATACCATAGGTGTAGGGTATAATAATGTAGATATCGTTTTTAGGAATCCTTCTAACATTTGAGTCAGGGAGATGAATGTAAATTTCGACCCTATCTAACACACAACATGTCATATGAGTACCATTTAATTAAGTGTTCAGAGTGTTACATATAATGTTTAAAAATATGTGTACTTAGTATGAAAAGGTTTTAAACAAATGAGGTTTTCTATCGATCAAGTGTTTAGAAAGAAAGTGTAAATAGTTATTGAATAGTAGTATGACACTATCACAGTACTTTCATAGATGATTCCAATTCCGGAACATCCTACCGATTAGCAATCTTTGGTAGCTTTATAATAACAGTTAACACTTTTATATCAAAAAAGGAAATAAAGAATCGATCAAGAAAATTTTCTACTCTATGAAGTATATTCTTCTCATTGCATTTTCTACTGTTTGCTATTTTTTCTTCTGATTCTGGCGGCTTCGACATGCCATCATTCAACCATATCGCATCATAGACAACGGACGATGACGACGACGGGCTCAAGCAAGTTATATTGAAATATTAGAAAAACTCTGTTCTACATTATTTATTTTTCTTTTCGCCATATAAATGTGTAAATTCTCGCATAAATATTGGAGCACGTAGTTACACACGTAGGTAAGTACATGGATTTTTGTTTAGACATGAAATTATTGTAATCCCGCAATTCATCATTAATATTTGTGGCTTAGTTGTTGGTAAATTTCCGGTTAAATAAAAGGGTGTTGCGCACGATCATTGGTGATAGAGGCCTTTGTAGTACATTGTGTGGTACACATGAATGCTGAATTTTGCAATGTTTTATAGATTGGGTTAAAATTCTTGAACATGTGTTGCTGGATGTTGGTTTTGCAAATGGAGTATTCTCTGTTTTTAATGTTTATGGCGGAAATCATGCTACGTCTGATCTTGTTTTGATTTTTTAATGAAGTTGTGTGAATACGAAGGTAAACAGTTAAGTTACAATAGTAGTAACAAGTCGTTGATGTGGTAAAATATTGCATGTTGGACAACATGCATGTCTGTAGTTCTGGAGTTATTTTCATGTTATCATGAATTAAAGTCATAGGTCAGCAGTAAATGTGTGAAATCATTCAAAAGCGGCAAGATCACGTCAACGGCTTTTTGTGTTCTTTGGTTAGAAAACGAAATGGAGGTTTGCGTCTTGGCTATTAACATAATCTTTCGATTTACGCGCATTGTAATTAAATTTTTACGCATCTTTTACTACAGATTGTATTTTATTTAATACTGAGATTTTCTCACACTAATTCTCGTTTAGCGCATATCATTGTTATGTGGGTATAAGTCTAAGCTGAGGAAAAATGCAATGTATGAAAAGTATGTATGCATTCAATAAAATTATTATACGTTTGTGTGTTAGATGGCCCCCACGAATGACAACAGTTAAAATTTGTCTCTTACACGGAAAAAGCTAAGCCGTAAAAATTAATTGAAAATCCTAGTAAGTTTTGTTGATTTTTTCAGTAACTGCGCGCCCGTAAAGATAAACTGTAAACAATAAAATTTTTTAAATGTGTAAAAACAAAAAAAAATCATGTTGGCGGAGTGAGTATCGAACTTATCCCTTTCGAACCATAAAAAACTGTAGGATATACAATATTTGTGATATGTTAACCTTAGAAACAAAATTCAAGTTACATTTTTTACCATCTCTAAATTCAAATTTTCGCTTCTGTCTTATGCTCCTAACAGATGTTTTTGATTTGAGTTTTCGGAATATACCTAATGTCCTTGGAGTGGTTATAAGAAAAAACCGTGGTTAATAAAAATTGCATTAATTTTATGATTACATTCAATTTAAGTGACGTAAATAACATAATTATGTATTAATAAAAAATTTTTCGGATGTATTGCCCCAACCGGTCCGAAAGGGATAAGACCTTTGTGATTGTATACGAAGCTCAAACCACTGATGCCACTGAGCAACTGTCGCGCTTTCATAATTTTTGCGCCTATTTGTTTAAATTATTTTTCAATGTCAAATCGTTATAATTGAAGGGTATTCTACTTAAATATTGCTGACCTCACTACTATTTCTTCCTGTGACAACTTTTCCATTCAATATTTTTTACAGTTTGTCTCTGTACTTTTTGAAGTCCAAGCCGGTTATTTCATGTACATTCGTACCATTATTGGAAACAAACAATAAATTTTGATGAGATTGTAATCACTTTTTATTGCTTGGAAACTTTTTTTTCCGTTCTAACCGAGAAAAATTTGTTCAAGGCTAAGTATAGAAACGACTGATTATAATCGAAGGAAACTTTCCTTTCAAAACTTCCCATTTGAACCAATCTCAACCACTACCACTCTGATTCTGTTGAGAATCTACAGAGAGCAGGGCAACTGCAGTACAGGTTCATTACGTTACCTCCGCCTTCCTCACTATTGTGAGCTATAAATTTAGTTCTTGAGAGAAAATATACCTCCCTAAATTGTCCCCATCAAAAAAAAGTTGAAGCATGTTATCATTTGATAAACAGCTGAGCTTGTTTCTGTCTTCCTAAAAGACGAAAGAGTACTTAGACCCAATAGTATGTGTCTTAGGAATTTTTTTATTTTTGGGTCATCCTTGAGACGAAAGAGTACTTAGACCCAAGAGTATCTGTCTTGGGAAATTTTTTTATTCTTTGGTCCTTGAGTTTTCTCTGACAATTTTCCCAAAAAACCGTTTTGGATGCCTATGATGCCAAATTTAAACACTTGAGTGCATGTTGGTTGGAAGAAATTCTAACATTCGTACACTAAATGTTTATTTCTTGTAATCAAGCTTTTTGTCGGAACTATCTAAGAGTTGTATTTACCCAATACTTATCGTCAAATTTTCCAAGTTTAACAATTCTGAAAATTTATTATCTAAGTACGTCAAAAATATTTCCTTTGATTTTGGCATTAACCTACAACGTTTATCAACGTTCTTAAAAACAAAAGCCACATTTGCAGCTAAAAAAACGTGACATATGATTGCACAACATACAAATTAGCGAACATAACTTAGAAACTTTGGTAAAATCAAAGCACAACTCAATGACTTTGAAAAACTATGCACAGATAGTGCTGAACACACCCACCATCATTGCAGTTCGTTGAACGAAACAAAAACAAGAAAAAAATACTTGTAATTTTCATATCAAAATGTTTGATACACTCCACTCCTGGATGCAGCAGCGTATTAATCCTTCACATTAAAATATGTTTGATGGCAAAAATTGCACCCAGACCAAAAATGCCAAGCAAAAGAAGCAAAACATTGAAAAAAATAAAAAGAAAAAACTCAAAAAAAATTGAGAGATAAATCGATTTGAAATAATGGTAAGTAAATTTGTTATTCGTGATGCAATCATAGAGTATTTACGTACACGTACTATGTATGAATGCAAAAACTATGCCTGCGAACATACACATTTCCCAAAAAAATGAATAAAACAAAAAAAGAACCTAACCCAACATTACGTTGGGCGCCATAATGGGTTAAACGTTCTGCTGCCTTGGCGGCATTAAACTTCTTCTTCGGCTTCTACGTTGTCTGCTGCATCTCGCAACATTGTTTTGGCAGAGCAATGAAACATTTGGGGTCAGGATTTTTGAGATCTTTACCGTCTGTACTGCTGCTGCTGCCGAGCTGAGATCAACCAAAAACTTTGTAATCTTATGTACGTGTTACGACGTAAAATGCATTTTTATTGATCTAAATTTGTTATAGCCTTAAGGAAGGAATGAATCGTGAGTTATGCAGAGTTACTACGACTTGGTTCTTGTTGTATTTGTTAGGTAAAGAAAAATGTTTGATCGCCAGCGGTTTGACGCGTGCCCAAATGAAGAGTGCGCGCCATGCTTGAATTTGCATTGTAAGAAAACTTTTTTTGATTAAACATTTAGCATAAATTAAATTCATTTCAAAATATTTACCTATTAATTTTGCATATTTTCTTATACATAAAGTCACTTGGTCTTTTTTGCCTCAAAAGTTGTATGTCATTTTCACGCGCTTTTATCAAATATTTATGCAAAACAAAAAATCATTGAAAACATGAAAACAAATCACCATTGAACACTAAACAAGTAAATTGTTGCAATTTGTAACTCATTAAATATGGACAAAATTGGTAGAAGCGTAGGAGCTAAATTGCACCTGATGTGCGCAACAGATAAAAGCAACACCCCGACACAACAAAAAACGCAAGGTAATCAGTCATAATCGTAGGTAACATTGAGTAACACCAGACAGACACGAGAACATTCATAAGTATATACATACAAACATGCTAATCAAGTAGACCAACTCAGTTGTCAACACTTTTTGTCATATCACAGACGAGTGAAACAACTCCTTTGCACAGACGCACCGCACAGTGGTATTTTGGCGGAAAAAAAGCAATTTTTCGACCACTAAATTTCACAAATAAAATAACGCTGATTTATAGAAAAATGTTTCACCAAGAAAGTGTCATTTATACTTTTTCTAAGAAGTCAAATTTTTACTTCGAAAAAATGAGCCAAAGGTTGTACATGTGAAACTGATTAACTTTTTCATGCAACTCTGTGGTGTATTTATATAAATTACTTTCGTTTTAAGAAAAAATTATTTAGATTACATAAATGGTTTAAAAAATATCCGCAAATTAATATGGTTCTTTAAAATGCAGCGTATACAATTTTCCTCGGAAAATTACTAAGCTGGCTACGTCTAGCAACGGGCTCTAACCATGAAAAAATGAAAGATGGGAGTCAAAAAAAGTTCGACAAAATTCATGAACTCATTAAATTCATCATTTTTCTGAAAAACGTCATGCGATTTTCAATACGAGTTTGCAAACTAGGTGAAGATACCTAATTCTGTTGAACATGCACCGATTTTGATCGGACACTGCTCATTTTATTCGTTATTAAATTCAAAAAAAAAAAAATCAGACATGTTCTCAATTCCGATTTCGATCGGAATCGGAATGGAATCAATTTTAAGGTTCTCTGCGTTTCTATATTGACCACCACATCGGAATTGCGCTTCATTGGATTGAAACCAGAAACCAATTTTATTTATTGTAATAAAATTCAGATTACATTTTGTTTTTCGAAACGCAGAGTACTTTAAGATTGAATCCATTCCGATTCCGATTGAAGTTGGAATTGAGAACATGCCTGAATACCATAGATTTGAGAGGATTTAAAAGCTGTTTTTTAAAATACAAAAATTACAACAAATAAATAAAGTAGCAAATTGCAATGTATTTCTCAATGCTTTATTCAAATTTGGACTGAGAATTGCTCTATGACGTATGCTTTTTGAGATATATCAACCTAAAAGTTCAAAAAAGCATGATTTTTGAAGTTATGTGGAAGATACACGAAATTGTTTTGGCCTTTTCTATTAAATGCATCGCTTAGTACTTTTTTTAACTTTTATGATGTTAATTTAAAATGATCTCAACTTTTTAAAGTACCCGTATTTCTTAACCAGCTTTTTCTAATTAAGGACACACTAAAAATGATAGTTTACTCTTCTTAGTTTTGATTCCGATTTTTTTCAAAAAAAGTTTGAAATTTGTTCCACAAAAGTATGAAATTTATCCCAAAATAGTTTAAAATTAATACTTTTTTGGCATTTAGTACAGTCATTTGGTAGTTTTACCTGGAAAGTTTAGTGGGATTTTTGCAAATGGGTTATTTAATAGATTTTGATGTGCTCTTTCAGAATTTCAACTTTGCTACCTCGAATCATGTTCGCTCGCGCCGCCATATTGGAAAAATGGCGTCCAAAATCTGTTTTTTACAAATATCTCTTTAACGGTTACATTTCGAGAAAAATATTTTAGCTTATGAAATTTTCTATAAAAATAACTCTACAATTGTTTTCGTACGACTTATAACTCAGGAGATATCCTTAATCAAAGTTTGAAAAAAAAATTTGTAAATTGTGCATGCCGCTTATGAGTAGGCACAGTTATGTGTTGAGTTTAAAATTACGATAACTCATGAACGGTAAGTCACACGATTAAAGTAAAAACATTTATTTATAGGGAATTATTTGCACTACAAGCTACATATAGTTTTTTTCTGTATGACCTATAGTTAAGGAGATATTTTTTGAATAAACCAGAAGTTTAGAAAAAAACCGTTTTTTCAAAATAGCTCCAAAACGGTTCGTCCTAGAAAAAAAATTGTTCATGCGTTTTATAGAACGTTCAATTTCCTATAAGGATCTCTTCAAAGTATTTTTTCGTCAGATTTACCGTTCATGAGATATCGCGACTTGAAAATCATAGTACTGCGCATAGTACAATGTTAAATTTGAATGATTTTCAAGACGCGATATCTCATGAACGGTAAATCGGACGAAAAAACAGTTCGGAGAGACCCTTATAGAAAATTAAACGTTCTACAAAATGCAAGAACGAACCGTTTTGGAGATATTTTGAAAAAACGTTTTTTTTCTAAATTTCTGGTTTATTCAAAAAATATCTCCTTAATCTATAAAATAATCCATTTGCAAAAATCCCGCAAAACTTTCCAGGTAACATAATTTTATTCTCCCAAATGATTGTACTAATTGTTCTGTATAAATACTTTTTGGTTTTAAAATTAAACTAAAATTTTTATCGTGCATGCGAAATTTCATTGTTATTGAAACACTCCTTCTATTTTTTTCCAAAAAATGTATGAAGCCATACCAATGTGCAGCGCCACACAGTGGGCAGACACTTTCAAAATGGACTTGAATTTTAAATGATGGACTCGTAAACTAACCTGCAGATTTTAGTGGAATTTTCACAGTGTCTTATTATTAAAAAAAAATGGGTAATACAGTGCAACCAATTGAGTGCTGATAGGGGTCGCTGATTAGGAATCTTTTTTCCGCTTTTCTTATCACGTCTGAGATCCGAGTAGTACTTGATTTAAAGTGTGGAAAAAGCTATTTTCAGACAAATGGCGTATATCCAGGAAGTAGTGAAGTTCACTTTTATCAGCGGCATTGAATAGCCCTGGTCTTCTTCTTTAAACCATAACTTGAACTTTTCCAATTGAATCATTATTTTCCGGGATATTATCAACTGAAGCAAAGGTATCTGTGTATACATTTACGTTCGTATCTGAAACTACTTGACGCGCACGTATGAGCAACGCCCACCTGGATACGCTAGATATGAATTTGAGTCAAATAAAATCTAGTTCAAAAGCATTTTATCTATTGGGTGTACAACTTAAAAACCGGAATTTGGCGGTGGATGTCCGTACTAACAAATATCGTGAAAGCTCGAACTTTATATATATGTCATTTTGAAGGTACATTTGACAGCTGTCAAAATCAGTCAACAAAACAATTTTATCTTGTGTGCATCATTATTATTTTTCACGATGAATAACTTCGAAAATTGGAGAAAAAGACAGCATTTGCGGGAGGTTCTGTTGGGTCATTTTTTTGCAAAGAAAACTGCTGCGGAAAGTCATAGTTTGCTTGTAGAAGTTTATGGGGACTATGCTCCAGCTGAATCAAGCTGCCGTGAGTGGTTTCGACGGTTTAAAAGTGGTGATTTTGATGTCGAAGACAAAGAACGTCCTGCTCAGGACCAGCTAGGTGTGATCCATTATGAGCTGTTGCCAGGTGGCCAAACCATTAATGCTCAACTCTATCGTCAACAATTGATCCGACTGAAGCAGAAAATCCAGGCAGAGCGGCCAACGTATTCGGCCAGACACGAGTCAATCATTTTCCACCACGATAACGCTCGGCCACATATTGCTGCCCCAGTCAAAAATTACCTGGAAAACAACGGATGGGAAATCTATACAAATTTTGCCTCACCCGCCTTACAGCCCAGACCTTGCACCATCAGACTACCATTTGTTCCGATCAATGCAGAATGCCCTATCAGGAATACGGTTCACTTAAGTTCAAGATATCGAAAATTGGCTCGATTCATTTTTGGCCGCCAAGCCGGCGCAATTTTTTTGGGATGGAATTCATAAATTGCCTGAAAGATGGGGAAATGTTGTAGCTTCCAATGGACAATACTTTGAATAAAATATATTGTAACATTTTTCCACAATAAAGCATCAAATTTCGCAAAAAAATTCCGGTTTTTAAGTTGTACACCCAATAATATCTCCACTTTTTCGTCGCATTGCGAAAAGTTTAACTTCACTGAAACTGATATACATTGTATTACCCAAAAATCAAAGAAACTTTTAGCAATTGGAATAAAATAATGTTTACAAAATTATTAGTATGATCCTGTAGGTAACTTCTAGTAGAAGCACGACATTCTCAATTCTTGAAATTCCTTTGTACCCAAGGGTGTCAGCGTTTTCAAATCACTGAGCCAAACGCATGCAGCGCAGTCAGCGTTGCTTTTACAACAACTTTAAATTCGAGTAACAACAAACAAAAAACAATTTTTTGTTGTCTTTTCATGCCTCGTTTACAACAACAATAATACTTCAACAATTTTCAAAATTTCTAAGGACTAGGACACACACAAAAATTAGGGGAACTCACGCGTTGATGAGCAATGCCCTTGTGTCGTTGCGAAAGTGCAATTTGCTAAAGTTTGATATTAGTAAAATAACAAAAATATTGCCGAAAATTTCGCACTACTTTTGCAATTTCTCAAGATGGAAATATTCACATTGATCGTTCAGGCGTTAGTGCGTAAAAGACTTGCATTTTCGCTACTGCGCATCAACGCATTAATACCCATATTGTTTCTTATTTTTGTTTTTGATGCGACGTAGTCTTTGTTGTTGTTTTATGTTGGTTCGAGTTCGATTTTGTGTGTACGCAAAAAAGCAACAAAAACGCGAAATTTTGACGAGCGTAAAAAAAACAACAAAAATTATTTCTGTGAATGTTGTACAGAAATATTGATGTTGTTGGGATTGTTGTACAGAAATATTGATGTTGTTGGGTCGAGCCAAAATTGGCTCACTTTTCTTCTACGCTGACACCCTTGTTTTAACCCATCTTTGCCCGCACCAAGAATTCGTGAACGGATTTCGATGAAACAATGTGTTAAAATGGTCTAATTAAGTTACATTTAAAGTTTCCTTAAAATGGTATTCATGCTTTTCGAGTTATGAAATGGTTATTTTACTAAGCAGTGTGCTCATATGTAAAGATATTTTGACGAAGTGATAAATTTAAAACTGAATATATTTTGATTGAAAATGTGGACTTTGTTTGGAATAACATTGCATAAACATGGAAACTATACACAAAAAGATGATTCTGCACTAGGCGCCTATAAAGGGGGTTTCTCAGAGGCCCTGTGATGTTCTTTCAAATGAACCAAAGTTTACATGGTGCTGGTAATGTGGGAGCGCAATTCCAAAAAGTTTTAAAACTTAAGACCGCCCTAGTGCGCAGTTTCATCATTGCAAGCCTGAAAAAACGTTGCCATACATATACTTATTTCATTTGTTGTTGTAATTTATCGAAACAATATTTTCCACCATACCCTACTTCCACATTACGTATAGATCAAATTCTTGACTTCCCCGATTTCAGAAAACTGTCTATGAAATTTATTATCCCACTGTGCGCTGCAGCAATATCTGACGACAAATTTGCATTGCAATGTATTGCATTTAATAATTTTACACTTACAACAATACAAGCAGCAACAACAAAGCAATTACAAAGACAGCTATAAATTTTTACTGACAACGACAACAACAACAACAACGAGCTACCTTTTACAATTACAACAACATTTAATTAAACTATGCGTTCGTTTAAAATTCATGATTTCAATTGCAATCGAAACGTGTTGCGCAGTTCAACAAGAAGGCGGTAACAACAAATACAACACGGCAGCGGCAACAGTTCGCCCGTAACATGAATGGATGGATAACAAACCGGGCCAACAACATGAAAAACGCATTAAATTGCGGTCAACTTGTGATGATAATAATTACGTACATAAATCAAAAATTTGAACAAAATGTCTCAAAATATTGACTTGATTTTAATGCTTACATAATTAATTAAAAGTAGCAACAAGGCGGAATCGCTAACATAAGTACTAGACGACAATGGGTGGGGAAGCGTGCTAATGTGGTAGATAAACAGACATAAGAGAAATTCAGCAAGTAAGCTAAGGAATGTTGAAGAATTTTAACAAGATTCAATACAAGTAATCCGAAAACAAAACATTTTAAAGTGAGATAGACCTTCAAGATCTATTTTACGAAGGAACGAAAGATATCTTGCTCATTTTTAAAAAAAAAAAAATAATTGTAATTTTCAGGTGGTTAGAGAATCAGCGAAAAGAAATGCTTAAAATTCTATACCGCAAAAAGTTTTATCAAAGTATCGGCTTGCTAGCAAATTTAGAGAGAATTTGAGTAAAAATGGATTCCCAACTTGAGCTTAAGTTAATAAAGATTTTCCACTTATGTACATCACAACATATTGATCTTTTACAAAATTAAATTAAACTTTTTACAAATCAAAATACCTCTTGCAACTCAAATTCAACTTTTTGCAAAAAATAACCCTTCTACAAATAATATTGATGTTATCTTCAAATTAAATTTTATATTATATCAAGGATTTCATACATATTTATGCTAACCCGACAATGTGCAAAAAGTTCATTAAAATTAGAGATTAATACCTTTATTGGGAAAAAGTTTGTTTGATTTTAAAAAATGGCAGGATAATTTGATTTAGAAAAAATTTAAATTTTATTTGGAAAAGGGTTAATTTAAAATTGAACTTGTATCATTAATATTTTTTTAAAAAATTGTTTCTGCTTCATTTGATTTTTGGGCATTCATATCTACTAGAATCGCCCAGTGGTCAAAATTCAAATTATTCAAAAGTATTGAATAATTTTGGTACTTTTTGGACAGTTTTAGTACTTTTCCTGCTATTTGGTACAAAATAGAAAAGTTCATTTACCATCCCTGGAACAATGACAAATGTGAAACGAAAAGAAAACAACAACAATATATTATTATTGATTACACAGTCCCACAAAAAAAAAAAAAGTCCGCTGCGCGAAAGATCAAACCACCTGAACTTTATGTTTTCGGGGTCGCTGAATCCGAATATGGTGCCAGAATAGCAAAGTTGGTTCGCGTTTTTTAATGCATGAAACCAGCAATTACGCTGAAAATTTTAGATTTTTTTCAGCATTATTTCAGATTTCTGAAAAAACGCGAACCAACTCAGCTATTCGGGCAGCATATTCGGATTCAGCGACCCCGAAAACATAAAGTTCAGGTGGTCTGATCATTCGCGCAAGAAATATTTTTTTTTTGTGGTTCTGTGCAGACCAAAAAAAAAAAAAAGTACATACTCTGCGCGAAAGATTAGACCACAGGAACTTTATGTATTCGGGGTCGCTGAACCCGAATATAGTGCCAGATTAGCAAAGTTGGTTCGCGTTTTTTCAAAAACCAGCAAAAATCTGTAATTTCAGCATTATTGTTGATTTCTGAAAAAACGCAAACGAACTTCGCTATTCTGGCACCATATTCGGATTCAGCGACCCCGAAAACATAAAGTTCAGGTGGTCTGATCTTTCGCGCAGCGGACTTTTTTTTTGTGGGCCTGTGTTATGTTAGAGATGAAGAACGACTTTAAATTATACACCATTAGAAAGATATTTATGTGTCGATGTGCACAAAGTTAAAATTATGTTAATATTTTGATATAAAGCCAGGTAAAATTAAATACAAATTTTTTCAATGTGTAAAGGATATGAAAAAAGGATAAAGCACAAAGAAAAATACAAAAAGCATAGCACTGACTTTATGTTTTTGTTTTGTTTATATTTCGCTTGAATTATACCAGAGATGATAAATGAGCTTTTCTATTTCATACCAAATAGCAAAAAAAAAAGAGTCCAAAAAGTACCAAAATCATTTAATACATTTGTGGTAGAATTTTGACCACTGAGCGATTCTAGTATTGATTGTATCTTGGCCTCTGGTGTCTTGTGATGGATCCATGTATCGTCCGCGGTAACGAAAGGCTGCAATATGTATAGGTACCAACAGCATTAACTCATAAATTTCAATTTCTCATTCAACATGATGTACGAATCATACATATGAAAGTATAAATGAATCTATATACATATGTTTTTCGTCTTCTATTTTCATCAAAGCATCCCCACAATTACGCATTTAAATTGCTTATAATTTCTTTCCCTTTCAACCTGTAATTAAAGTTGTTTTTCTTCTGCCTCCGTTTTCATTCCGTTCGTTCCGTTTCCTTTTATTCTTTGGTTTTACCTGTGATCGGGATAGTCAAAGAATCAGTGTCGGATGCTGCCTCTGCTACTGTTTTTGCTGCTGCCGTTTCCTTAACTGGCAGCCAGGTAACACCTGCGCATGCGTATTTTTAATTGAAAACACGTTGAGCCGTTTCTCCCATTGACGCGCGCTAAAACATGCAATTAAAATCTTTTATTGTTATGTTGTTGACTTTTTTTATTCCTTAAAACATTTGCAACTCATACGTGGATATTTGTAAGTTTTGTTTCTACTTAATTAACAAATGCCAGATATTTGACTTGACGCTTTAGAGTGTCTTATCTTATTGTTAATTAATATCATAAAGTATTCTCGTACCAATATGATTGTTAGCGTTAAAATGCTTTGACGCTAATGTTACTTAATATTGCTAGGTTTTTCACTCCTTTATTTATTGACGTTGCTGCGCTTCCTCAGGCTTTGATCTTCACAAAACTATACACTTTAAAGTCAATAATTTGCAGTAAGTAAGTAATACGTTTATGTATATGATGTTTCACATATAGTTTGTCATTCAGAACTTGTGTTCAGCAATTATTTGCCTAAATTCCAAGAGAGGTCTTACTTTGCTTAAAGATGTATTCAGCTTTAATTTATCTTTGGAAAGAGTTAAAATTTCTAAAACCTTAAAACAAAATTTCCTTCAAACCTTTTCCATCAAAATGACATAGAACTTACTAAAATGGGCCATTGTCAAAACATTTCTTAAATAATTTTCATATTCTTACCTATTTTGGAAGTCAGACTATTAGCACAAACTAAGTCTTCTGCTATATGGCGAAAAGTACTATTTTTACTATATGTTTAGTACTGCATAAGATTATCTAAAATGGTAACTACTTTTAAGATCTTTTAAAATATTTTTCCGGAAAGAAGACAATGCTATTTTTCGCGCGAAAAGTCCCATTTTTTCCTATGAAAGGTGATTTTATGATTTCCAAAAAAAATGTTTAAGAAGTTTTAAAAAATAGGTTACGGAGCGTTTTTAGTAATTAAGTACTAAAATAGTAGCACATTTAGTAACTTTTGTAGTGTTGTAACACTTACATCTACACCACTTGTATACATGTAATCATTGTTCTCATCTTTTCCCTAATGGGTAATCAAATAATGTCATCACATCTCATCTTTCCCTAATGGGTAATAATTACATTATGTACATATGTACTTGTCTTTTAAACACAATTGGTAGAATCCACGCACATAAGAAATGATGCAAATTTTGAAAGTTCAACGACACTTGCAAGGTCGCGCAATGCACAAATTTGATTAGTTAAATGCAATAACAAAAACAAGTGTCACAGCGCATGCGTTGGAATAATGGCAATGTGTTAACATAGAACTGATTGTGGATCATGTTGATCTTGAGTTCCACAAGCTAGGCTTAGAATAAGAGAAAGAGAGATGAAAGCAATGAATACATTTTTTTGCATAGATTTAGGATTTAGGAAAATTGTATTTGTTTTTAGTTGTAATATTATTTGTTACTATTTTTAAGGTATTATGATAGTTGTATTTGTTTTTAGTGTTAAGCAAACAATATAAAAGAAAATGTTTAAACTAAATAAAGACAATCCTGTTTGAACAGCCGAAACAACTTGGCATTTTATTTCAAACATATGCCCTTATAGGATTTACTTTGCGGCGGCTTTTTCTGCCAAGTAAATTCTCGTTAGGCCTTCATCATCCTCAAACATTACATGGCGATCCTGCCACTCTAACCTGATAGAGTCGGTTTTTTTTTAAAAAAAGGATATATTTTGATTTTTTTTGGCGGTTTTAAAATTTTATTTATATATGGAGACAGGCGAGAAAATAAAAGAAGGTCCTGTAGCTTTAACTATCGAGGAATTAAGAAGGCGAGAGCTCCGAAGAAAAGAAGCTAGGGCAACAGCTATTCCATAAGTCGATACGTCTGTTTGCAGGAAAAAGAGAGGTGGAAAGAAGGTCTTCTTAAGAAGGAAGTTAGCAAAGCTTAAGAGAAGGGTGAATTCTGACCCACCACCGTGCTGGGACATAGCCAATGAATTATGGCAACAGATATATGTAGTTGAGGCAGAGCTATATAAAAAGAAATAAATTAGATTTAAGGCTTTGTTTTTGAAAAAATATATAAAAAATAAAAAAAAAATAAAAAAATAAGTAAAAATGAATATAAAAAGAAAATGAATTGAAAAAATAAAAAGAAAATTACCAAAAAAAAAAAATTTTAATTTTTAAAAAAAAAAATTATAAACGAAATGAAATAATAATAAAAAAAAAAACAAAAAAAAAAAAATATAACAAGATTGAGAATAAGAAAAAATGAACTGAAGAAAAAACGAACAAAAAAGAAAGAAAAATGAATAAAGAAAAACAAACATAAAGAAATTAAAATAAAAATTTAAAATAAAAGAACAGAAAAAAAAAATTTCATTAAATCAAAAAAAAAAAAAAACACGCATATTTCGAACAAAATTCGTAAATTTCTGAAGCAGATTGATGAGCGAGACGAAACGAAATGTCAGTATCCTGTGAAAAGTAGATGAATTGAGAAGAAATGTACATCGAAAGCTGATGCAGATTTGGTGTCTGGGACGAGGAAGCTGAGGATTTTTGTATTTTTATGATATGCATCCTTATTTTTTTTTGATTGTATAATTTTATTGATACATAGTTTGCATATGAATATTTTATATTGTTATTTTTTATGGAAACTTTAAAAGAATTCAAGAATGATTTAAATAGGATTTATTTAAATTTTAAGAAAGGTAGAAATAGGGGATACACTGAAGGAACGTATAGACGAAAAATATACCAGATAAAATTAATTAGGCAACGTTTTTTTGAGTTGTGCAAAAGCGATAACTTAGAAAAGGAGGTGGAAATTATAGAAGATTTTGAAGATTTGTATAAACAAGTAGAACAGGCTTTAGAAGAAAGTTCAGAGGTTTGCAGCCATAGTTCTGAAGAAGGATTAGGAGATATAAGTGAGATATTTGAAGAAAAGACAGAAATCGAAACCAAAATGTCGGAATTTAATTTAGAAACAGCTGTGAAAGCAATTCCTTTATTTAGCGGTAACTTTAGAGAGCTAGAAAGTTTTCTTAAAATTGTAGAGATTCTGCATAAATCGTTATCATCGACAGGCAAAAGTTCTTTGATAGACTTTGTGGTTTATGTAAAGTTGTCACAAAATGTTCGTACTGCAACATGCGTTACCTCTATACCAAAAACTTTTGATGAGCTAAGTACGGTATTGAGTAATACGTACAAAAACCAAACAACGATCCCTAAATTACAAAGTATTCTTTCCAACTATACTCAAAACACTTTGAGCGTTACTAGTTATAAGGATAAAATACTAAATTTAATAGGAGACTTAAATAAGCTGCAAATAGGTCAATTAGGTCAAAATGCTAGTACAACGGAAAAGGCAGTGGTAGTTAAATTAAATGAACAATTTAGCCTTACAGTTTTTAAAAATGGCTTGAATGATTCGTTTAAGCAAACAGTATTTGCATCAAGGCCAAAATCTTTTAATGAAGCTGTAGATTTAGCATTAGAGCTTGAAAATGAATCTAATAGCAACCAAGCGAGGGTTATGCATTTCAATTCGAATAATAAATATAAAAAAAATTACAACAGAAATGTTCAGTCGAACCAAAATGGTAGTAACGGTTTTAGTAACTACAGGAACAATAATAATTTTAGTAATTCCAATAATAGTTGGAACAACAGCAAATTTAAAAACCAGCAGAATGGTAATTTCAATAGAAATAAAAATAATAATTATAACAACAATAAAAATCATTATAACAATCGTAATAACGGTTATAATAAAAATAAGCAGCAAAGTCAAAACCAACAAGATAATCGAAGTAAAAAGCAAATAAACGTAATACACGACCAGGGAAACGAATTAGGCCCGGAGAGTCAGCAAAATTCTCTTCCGGGGAGCCAAAATTGAAAATTTATCAAATATCGGATAATATAACTAATTATGTCACCTTGACATGTAAAAATTCAAAGCTGAGCTTGAAATTTTTAGTTGACACTGGAGCAGATATTTCAGTGTGCAAGTTAGAAAGCATTTTACCAAACAGCGAGATTTTTCCAGATAAAAAATGCAAGCTTTCTGGTATCACAAATCAAGAAATTTTTTCAATAGGAACAACCGATTTACATTTTTGCTTTACATCGCAAAGTTTGAAACACACTTTTCATTTGGTAAAAGACGATTTTCCAATTGAAACAGATGGAATTTTAGGGCGTGACTTTTTGTCTAAATATCTTTGCCAAATAAATTACGAAACGTATACTTTGACATTGGTTTTGGGAAAAGACGATATTGTCTTACCAATGGAAACTAAGTTGCGTAAAATTTCAAAAATTACTATACCACCAAGGAGTGAAATAATACATCCTATAAATTTGCAGATATGCGAAGATAGTTTGATTTTAAATAAAGAGGTTAGTGAAGGAATTTTTGTAGGTAATACAATTGTACCCCATAAAGGTATTTGCCATATTAAATTATTAAACACAACAGAATCGGAGATAACTTTATCGCGCTTAGAACTAGATATAGAACCGTTGAAAAACTATGAAATAATGAAAATCAAGGAAAATATTCCTCAAGATAAAAGTAGATTCGAAAAACTTTTAAAAATTTTATCGATTGATGTTAAAGATAGCGAGGCGCGAAATTCTCTTATTGAGATATTTAAAAAATATCAAAATGTGTTCCATTTAGATGATGAACCACTTTCGGTTAATAATTTTTACACCCAGGATATAAAAACAACAGATAACGCACCAGTTTATATAAAAAACTACCGTTTACCACATTCTCAATCTGAAGAAATTAAAAATCAAGTCCAAGATCTTTTAGATAATGACATAATTGAAAATTCGGTCAGTCCTTATAACTCACCATTGCTTGTAGTGCCCAAAAAGTCCAACACAGGCGATAAAAAATGGCGACTGGTTGTCGATTTTAGGCAGTTAAACAAAAAGATTGTTAGAGATAAATTTCCATTAACAAGGCTAGAAGATGTGTTAGATAAGCTAGGAAGAGCAAGGTATTTTTCAACTTTGGATATGACGAGCTCATTCCACCAGATTGGTCTCAACAATAAATCTAAACCACTAACAGCGTTTTCAACGTCAAATGGTCATTACCAATTTAAAAGATTACCGTTCGGTTTAACGATATCTTCCAATAGTTTTCAACGAATGTTGACTATTGCCTTGAGCGGCTTAGACTCGAGTGCATTTTTATATGTTGATGATATAATTATATTTGGTTGTAGTCTGAAACACCATAATTCAAATTTAGAAAAAGTCCTTGAACGATTACAAAGATACAATTTAAAATTAAATGCTGGTAAATGCAATTTTTTAAAGACAGAAACGGTTTACCTAGGGCATTTAATAACGCAAAACGGTATTAAACCTGATCCGTCGAAATACGCGACGATTGAAAAATATCCTATCCCCACAAATGCAGATGAAGTAAGAAGATTTATAGCATTTTGCAATTACTACAGAAGATTTATTGCAGATTTTGCGAAAATAGCAAAAAGTTTAAACAATCTTTTAAAGAAAAATCAACCATTTATTTGGTCTGATGAATGTGAGAGTTCATTTTTAACTCTAAAAGATAAATTGATAAACCCACCGATATTACAATATCCAGATTTTAACAAAACATTTGTATTGACCACCGATGCATCCAATTATGCATTAGGAGCGGTGTTGTCACAAGGAGAGATAGGCAAAGATTTACCAATATCATATGCTAGCAAATCGTTGCTGAAACATGATATAAATAAACCAATCATTGAGAAAGAACTTTTAGCGATTCATTGGGGGATCCAATTTTTTAGACCTTACCTTTTTGGAAGAAAATTTATAGTGGTCACGGATCATCGTCCTTTAGTATCACTATTTTCTCATAAAAACCCATCGTCGAAACTAACAAGAATACGACTTGAACTGTCGGAGTATGATTTTGAAATAGTTTATAAAAAAGGAAAAATGAATACAAACGCTGATGCCCTATCGAGGGTAAAGATAGACTCAGATATGCTTAAAACATTGATGCCAAAGAGGGGTGAAGAAGAAATTAACGAACACAATTTATTGGTAGTAACTAGAGGAATGTCTGCAAGAAATGAGGCAGATAGATGCAGTAAAGAGAACTGTAGACTTTCAGAGGAGCCTGATCAACTTCATATCTGGAACTGCACGTCTTTAACTGACATCAAAAATTTAAATAAATTGAAATTTATAGTCGACAAAAATAGAAAGAAGGATATAATTGAACGCGTTCGTGATGAAATAATTGTTAGATGTAGTGATAATCCATCGAATTTAGGTTCGCTTTTGGAGAAGCTATCATCGAAAATGGAGAAGTTTAAAATAAAAGAGTTAGCTCTTGATAGTAACGATGAAATATTTAGTTACACACTGGTGAATCATTTTAAAAATATATTTAATGAGCTACAAATTAAAAATAAAGGAAGTTTGAAAATTTTACTTTACGAGGCCCCAAAAAGAATAACAGATGATTTGTTGAAATACAAACTTATTGATGAATATCATAATTCAGTCCATTCGGGACACTTAGGCGTCAGAAAAACTGAGCTAAAATTGAAGCAGCGTTTTATTTGGAAAAATATGCATAAAATGATAAAGAAATATATAAAAGAATGTAAGATATGTGCATGTAACAAACAAGTTAGACATACAAAAGAGAAAATGGTCATAACCGATACACCAAGTACAGGTTTTGAAACAATTGAAATTGATACAGTAGGTCCTTTAAGACTTTCAAATGGTTATAGATATATTTTAACCATGCAGTGTCTTTTAACAAAATTTGTTGTAGCATATCCAATGCCAACGAAAGATGCAAAAACAACAGCCAAAACGTTAGTAGAACAATTTATTTTAAAATATGGTTTTTTCAAAGTACTCAAATCGGATAGAGGAACGGAATTTGCAAACGAACTTATGCAAAATATTTGTGAAATTTTAAAAATAAAACAAACGTTTTCAACACCATATCACCATGAAAGCGTTGGTACAGTAGAACGGAACCACAGGGTTCTCAATGAGTTTTTGTTAACTGTAGCCGATGATAATGAATGGAATGAATGGATTTCGTATTTTACCTTTGCGTATAATACCACGCCTCACGTGGATACAGGATATACGCCTTACGAATTAATTTTCGGAAAGCTTTCACATCTACCAAGTGATAGTTTAAAAAATAGAGCACCATTTAATAATTTAGATGATTATGCTCAAGAACTTAGATTTAGATTACAAGTTTCAATTAGTAAAGCTAGTGAATTAGTTCAAGTAGCTAAAAATAAGAGGAAAAAATTTTATGATAGGGATTGCAATCCATCGTATTTAAGAGTAGGAGATTTAGTTTTAGTTAAAGTAGGAAATAGGAAAAAATTAGATAGTCCATATCACGGTCCATACCGTATAGTAGAATTAAGAGGAGTAAATTCTGTTTTAGATATTAATGGAAATTATAAAGAATATCATAATAACTTATTAAAAAAATATGAAGCTTTACTTTGAATTAAAAATAAAATAAAAAACTATTAGCATAAAAACACTTTATTTAAGCGTATATTAGTTTAAAGAACTTATAAAAAAAAGAAAAAAAAAAAAAAAAAATTTTGATTCATGAATAACTAAGAAAAAAAAAAAAAAAAATAATTATTTAAATTTATCAATAATTTTATTTTTTTTTATCTCTAATTAATCGTTAGAAAGTATCTTAATTTTAGTTGAATTTGAAATTTTATTATTTTAAAATTAAATGTACACAAATTTTCAAATTATCAAAATTTATTCATAAATTTCATAAATTTTTCTTTAAAGGGTAGGGGTGTAGTGTTGTAACACTTACATCTACACCACTTGTATACATGTAATCATTGTTCTCATCTTTTCCCTAATGGGTAATCAAATAATGTCATCACATCTCATCTTTCCCTAATGGGTAATAATTACATTATGTACATATGTACTTGTCTTTTAAACACAATTGGTAGAATCCACGCACATAAGAAATGATGCAAATTTTGAAAGTTCAACGACACTTGCAAGGTCGCGCAATGCACAAATTTGATTAGTTAAATGCAATAACAAAAACAAGTGTCACAGCGCATGCGTTGGAATAATGGCAATGTGTTAACATAGAACTGATTGTGGATCATGTTGATCTTGAGTTCCACAAGCTAGGCTTAGAATAAGAGAAAGAGAGATGAAAGCAATGAATACATTTTTTTGCATAGATTTAGGATTTAGGAAAATTGTATTTGTTTTTAGTTGTAATATTATTTGTTACTATTTTTAAGGTATTATGATAGTTGTATTTGTTTTTAGTGTTAAGCAAACAATATAAAAGAAAATGTTTAAACTAAATAAAGACAATCCTGTTTGAACAGCCGAAACAACTTGGCATTTTATTTCAAACATATGCCCTTATAGGATTTACTTTGCGGCGGCTTTTTCTGCCAAGTAAATTCTCGTTAGGCCTTCATCATCCTCAAACATTACACTTTTACCAAATGCAAAAATTAATTTTATGCTTATAGTTTGATTCAATACCTTTCCAAAAATGGTCAGAACATCAAAATCGGTTATTGTCAATTTTGTGTGGAGAGTTTGTCACAATTTTTCCACTCTTGCCACAAGCCATAAAAAAATAATCGCAAAATATGTTTTTCGCCATTTCTGCCAGTAACCAATTTTGCTAGAATTTGAATAAAGTTATGATCGCCGCTATGGATTTGTTTGGCCCATGTATTTGTTTTCATTGACAGCATGGGCTCTCTAGCCCTGTTGAGATGACTTAAATTAACCAGTGTGCATGAATAAAAATTCCCAAAAACCGGCCATAATTTTAATTGAGCACATTGTACTTTTATACTTGCTTTCTGATATTAAATTTTTTGTAAAACTTTAGCTTGCGTGTTCGATGAATTATGCATTGGCATATAGTATTTTTCATATTTAACAAAAGTGGAAAAAATTCTCAATGTATTCTTTTTTCAAATTTTACTCTTGGTCTTTTGTTGCCACAAATGCTTAATTTTTTGGTAGAAAACAGAATCCTTTCTTTTTTTTTTTTTTTTTTGTTCTTTTCATTTGATCCATGACTCAATCTCCAGTGGTCTCATGTGTTGCATGCTGTGTTGTGCGCATCTTGATTTGTTTCTCGTTAGTTGCCCTGCATGTGGTTCCGTTTGTTGCGTTTATTCTATTGATTTTGGACTGATCTTTGGAATGCTGCTGTGTTCTTTCGTATTTTGCGCATAAAAATTCAAATGGATTGTATTTCCACACCAATGGTGCAATTCTCAAGAGTACAAATTTATTTGCACTGTTGCTGGGGTCAATTTATAAGATTACGATGATGTAAAATAAATGTAGAATGGTTTAGTAGAGTAATTAGAGTTTTTCAAATACATACACAGCTGGACAAAATAAATGATTGGCTTTCATATAAGTAGTTTTTAATTTTCATCAAAGAATAAGTTAGTTTTCAACATAAGGTTAATTATAGTAAAAAATTTCATACCCTGAATATCCGCCATCACTGTTGATGAATTTTTCGATTTCCGGGCATAGATGATACCATCTTCCGACATTACTGTTAATGACTTTTTCTCTTTCCCGGGCATATCGACTTCCGCCAATTTCCAACTTGCCAGATCAATGGGACGGTTTGATAATTTCATAACAAATGCATTCAAACCAGAATAATCCATCGAAACACGGGGAGCACCAAAAAAAAATTTCACCAGTGACCGACAATCGCATCGTTACATTTGCTTAATAAGGAGCGAAATAAGGAGTGTTGTTTCATCACGAACCGTTCGGCACGATTGCTTGCTAATTTCCTCTGCTTAGAACTGTAAATTTAAAGAAGACACAAAACTTTGCAATACTTCATAAAATCTGGTGCGGACCACAGGGAGAAAAAAAATGACGAAACATTCTCTGGAGTGATGAGACAATGACAACTTTGTACCGTTACGATGTGCAGAGAAACGTTCGCCACCTACTTATAAGGCGAAGAGTTCCACGTAAGGCTCACAAAACTATGAAGCACGGATATGGCGCTTTTTTTGTTGCAAGGTGTAGGTTCGATACATCGAATTGATGGCGTAATGGATTGATTCGTGTATAAGGATTTATTGGAAACGGCAATGCTACCATATACCGCGGATAATATACTGCTTTTGTGGAAATCTCAGCAGGACAATGATTCTAAGCATTCATAGCGATTTGTTAAAGCGTGGTGCCAACAGCATAATGTAGACTTTCTTGAGTAGATAAGTCAATCCCCAGATCTCAATTTTATTAAGAATCTTTAGAAGGAACTTAAACGTGCAATTTCAAAGAAGTTTTATGGAAAAATATTCATAAAGTTTGGTATTACATTCCTGGAAAAACTTGTCGGAAGTTAGTATTGTCTATGCCCGAAAAATAGAAAAATTCATCAACAATAATGGCGTATATTCAAGGTATTAAAAGCTTTTTAATCAATACAGTAAAATATCGGACCATAACTAACAAAATTTCAATATTTACTATCAAGTCTGTTGGGGCACACATATTATTCTGACCAATCGAAATTGTTTATATTTTATGAATTAACCGAACGTTAATAGCCTTATCATGTATGACGAACGAATCGTTTTACTGATTTTCAACTTCTTATATCCTCCAAGTTAAAAGATGATTTGAAGTTTATGCTTAGAAACTTTATTCTTTGAACTAAAATGAACGCTTAGGTTATAGTAAGTTCTTAATAAAAAGTTTTAATAAGTTGATATTAATGAGTGAAAATCAGTCACTTTATTCGTTCGTCATACATGATAAGGCTATAAGTTATTTTTTATATGTACTTAGTTTGTAAATACTTTTATTGTTTGTTTTGACGCTGAAGTATACTTATGATGAAAAATAACTTATTCTTTGAGGAGAATTAAAAACTATATGAAAACCAAGCGTTTTGGAAAAAATTATGCTCACACCTTTTATTTTGTCCATCAGTGTATAAATGTTAGACTGGTTCAGAAGTCAATGTTACACGGAATTTCGTTCCTCAGGCAAAAGAAGTTTCGTTATGGTGTAAATGGAAAATATGGAAAAAAAATGAAGGTGGAAAATCAAGATTTTTTTAGTTTTTCACCTTGAATGGACCATATCTCTAAAACTACAGCAACTACGGAGAAATAATCTGAAGACTCGTATTAAGCTGCTCAAATTCATATAAGATGTTGAACAATTTTAATTTTAAAGCAAAAAATTGTTCAAATTTCTTCGGGTATTCGAGGTCGTTCCTGGAAGACGTTTTTAAAATTGTTTTTGAAAAATCATTATTATCCTTCATTGCTAATAATAGCTCATTAAAGTTTTTGACGTGCCCATAGTACCTTAGGGTGGCAGAAACTGAGTGCAACTGGTAGAAAAAAAAATCTCCGATGAATCACCTCTAGGAATGAAATGTAGTGCATATCGAGACATTTACAACGATAAAATATACTTGATCATCGCACGTCAAAAAACCGTTAAAAATCATTTCAGAAAAGCATTCAAAATGGCGGTGTAAACCGAATTTTTTTTTTTCTTTTGATGCTATCTAATGCACAGTATCTTCAAAATCTCGGGTTAAGTGGCTCAAAATCTATTTATAAATAGCTAAATGAAATGGGTTCAGTCCCAGTTATATATTTTAACCACAACATAATCGCTTGATTCTTATTTTATTTTATTTTTTTTGTTGGATTGGTTGAAAAAATGCTTTTACAGCTAAACCGTTGCGTAGATTTTGATGGAATCTGGTAAAGATAGGATTTCCAGTAAGGAACGATAATATGACCTTCAAGTTTTTGAGTTCACAGTGCCGCGACCCTAAAAAGAAAATGCACAGATAGTGTTACTATTTAGAGTTTGTTTGCTTATGTTTACAGTTGCGTGGTCTTTATAAATCAAATTGAAATGGTCAAATTTCTCACGATGTCAATTTAAAGATACCGTTCTCTGTACTTATCTCGAATTTTTTTTTTTTTTTTTTTTTTTTTTTCCCGTTTTTAATTATGACGATATTGCAGCAAACGAGCAACATGTGTTATATCGACACACTGACGCCACTTATCTTCGGCTTATTAAGGCGCCTGCCCATAAATATCCCCCAGTGCTAATAAAACCAAATACTTCCCACTTTAAATAATAAAAGTGAACTCAAAGATAAATTGATTTCTTTATCAATTTCTATTGAAAACTTCACTTTAATCCGGCCTTAAATTACTATTAATTAAAAATTCAATTTTTCAAAATCAACGCAACTTAAATTTTCATATTTTTCCACATTAATTTTAATCAATTATCTATACAAAACTTGAAACATAATTAATTTTGTTTTTGCTTTTAATGAAAAACTCGTCAAAGAGGCGCACTGAATGCACCACAATTACAACAAAAAGAAAAGATAAATTGAAAAGGTAAAAATACACAACACTTGTTATTGCTGTATAGTTAAATGAATCCCAATTATAATATCTAAAAACTTGAGTCAACCAAAGCACACAGCATAAATAATATAGACCAAGGGAACAAAACAGAAAAAAGAAACAAAAACCACAAGAAAACGCAACAGAACCGGCAGATAAACGAAACGTTTGACGCCTCTGATTGCATTTTTATGGTTCAATGTTTGCAGGCGTCTGTAGCGGACCCACCCTTTTGATGTTTTTGCTGCTGCTGCTGTTAACGAGGCAGGTTGACGTGTTGTAAGCGTAATGAGGTAATGGGCCTTAAATTTAAAATAAGGCAATGGTACGTATCGTTTAATAGGTCAGAATACAATCATAGCTTTTCCGAAATAATAAAAATTTCGTAATTTGTATCTACGATATTAATGAGATTTCCTCTACTTTACATGCATAATATTCTAGAGGCTACACACATGCCGCGCATTTAGAACGTTCAAATGGTAGTTTTTCAAAATTCAAAAAAACAATTATATTCGTTAGAAAATAATACTCCCTCCAAACTTGAGCGCTCTAATATAATTTAAAAATGTTCTGCACGCAGATTTTTTTTTCTGAGCTTATCTTATCGAAATTTTTTGATCTTTTCTTTAAGTACTTGCACGGTTCAAAAAAAAAAAAGCACATGAGAAAATCCAAAAAATTCTTAAATAAGGTGCTAAAAAAAGATACCCGTATCTCGTCGTTTTTCCCCAGCACGTCCGATTTTTTTGTAATCGATCTTTGAAGCTTTTTAAACCACTGTACATGAAAAAAACAAAAATAACGCATTCTTGTGTTAAATAAATATATATAACTATGGGGGTTATCGTGAATTAAGATTCCCGGGGAATTTTCGTAAGCTGCAATAGAGAATGCACGGCAGTCTGAGAAAATTCCCCGGGAATATTTATTCACGATAACCTCCTATATGATCCTTACATCTAAGGTGTATCATGTGTTCAGCAAACTTATGCAAGATTTTGCGGGAAATATTTTTGTAGAACATTTTAACCCTCTTAAATCCTCGCATGTGGGTCATTTTGACCCTTTTCTTATAGCAAATATTTCTGTAGTACATTCTGACTCAATATTCCCCTGTTTAAGGTGTCATTTTTGTACCTTTTTAAGGAAAGAGTCGAAATAACCCTCATGTGGGTGTTTCAGAGGGTAAAAACTTTCTACAAAAATATTTCCCGCAATATCCTGCATAAGTTTACTGAACTCATTATGCATCTCAGATGTAAGGATCATATAGTTAAATTCATCGATTTAACACAACAATGTGTTATTTTTGTTTTTTTCATATACAGTGGATTAAAAAACTTCAAAAATCGAATAAAAAAATCTGACGTGCTGGAGAAAAATGACGAGACACGGGTATTTCTTTTTAACGTCTACTTTAAGATTTCTTGGATTTTCTAATGTGTTTTACAAAAAAGTTTCAAATTGTCGAACAATGTTATTCGTCTTCAAAATGAGCAATGATGTGGTCTTAAGCACACATTTTTTTTTCTTTTTGTAGCTCAAAAATTTTTCCTTTATAAAAGGTGTAAAAGTGGTGCGTACAACTTATAGTTTAGGAGATATCATATCTTAAGGTATTAGCTGCCTACAATGAATGTCGATTTGCATTGGTCCGTTTGATATCTTGGCTCATGTAGTTGCCCAGTCAATTTCTGCTTAAGTGTATTCCATATTTTCATGCCTAGCTTAACAAGACTTTACTTAATTCTTCCGTGTATCGCTGGAATTGTGACCGTGGTTTCTTTTGAGGATATTTATTATTTTTTTTTAGATTTTGGGATGGTGGTAAAAATACCCAAATCGGCCGACACCGCTGCACAAAGTTAACCACAACTTGGGCATTTCTTAACCGATTTTCATTTCCTTTCCAATTTGGGAAATGTAATGAATCAAGTTGTTTTTTGAAAAAAAATTACTATTTTTAATACTAAGATCAATAAAAACGCTCGATGGCGGCTTAGGAATTAGGGTTAATTATTATTGAACGAATACATTTTTCAGAAAGTGGGCATTTATTTTGAATCAAAAACAAAAACAAATACAAAATTTTCAACGGACACCCTAATGTGCAACCAATACGCTCAAAATTAAAAATTTTACTTAAAAATATTTAATATAGAAACTATATAATTTAAAAGAATAAATTTTATGCTTAAAAATTCTTTTTGACCTTTTCTGATCGGTTTAAAATTATTATAAAATATTTAAGTTTGTGGTACTTGCTCGTTTTAGAAAACGAAAAAAAAGACTCTTACTTAAAAATTACTTATCTCGGTCAGTTTTTAAACTAGAAAGATCTTAAAAAACAAAAATGTACAGAATTACATCAACATACATTTGTTGCCTGGAAACTTTTTTCGTTTGATGAATAGTTTTTGAGTTATTCGTCAAAAACAGACTTTTTCGACTTTTGAACCCTCAAAAAGGGGGTTAGGCCTCTCATTGAGCGGTGAACTTTTTTCGTAAAGTTATTACTGTCCAACAAAAGACTGTGCCAAGTCTCAAGTAACCAACAATTTTTTCCTTTTTGATATTTAATACATTGTTTTTTTTTTACGATTAAGATTTAATTTGAGGGAGCCCTTCGTCTAGCTACTCACCCTCATTAACAAAAATGGAAATATTTTAAATTCGTTGCTTAGATTATTAATATATGCACTTCATAAAAAAATTGCTTTATTTTTATTCTCATTTGATGGAAATTAAAACCGGAATTTCCTATTTTGCGCATTGTTTTCTTACAAAATGTAACTTGTAGCAAACAATATCATGGTTAGTTTGAATAAAAATTTTATAAATTTTGTTTTTAGTTTATAAAATACCATAGGACTGACTTAAAGCGTAAACTTTGTGCAAGAACATTTAAATATTTATTAGAACAACAATATAAATATTTACGTTTACGTTCCATCTGAATAGCATATTCAAGAATATAAAAATATAGCATAGTATATGTTCTCGAAGATTAAGTACGCGTGAAATCCAATAAAAAAAGTCCAAAATATGTATAGAACAACAGCAATGCGATTAAGATATTGTAAGTAAAATTAAATTTTCTATTTTTAGGACCTTTTTAATTAAAAATTTATTGTCTTCTTACAGCAACATGTGCATTTTTGATTACAACAATGGTGCTATCACATTCAAATCTCAGCTACGAACATTATTCGATGAAACAGAACTCACCACAGTCATCGTTGTCTACTCACCCACTGTGGCAGAAATCGGTATGGGACTTATATACATGGGTGCTACCGGTAAAACAGCACGTGATATACAATATGCATTCACTTTACCCAAAAATAAAACTGAACTCATGGAGATGTCCAAAGGCTCAAAGTCACAATATAATGGTGACTTTCAGCTGGATATTGTAACAAAACTGTATTATAAAGAAAATTTGCAAGTTATTCCGGAATTTCTAATTAAAGCGCGCACATATTTTGGTGCTGATATTGGTGCCTTAGATATATCGAAATCTCGAAAAGCGGCAAATACAATCAATCAATGGATTTCACAGAAAACACATCAAAATATACAGAATTTTACACAACCAGAGGAACTGGATAGTAACAGTAGCGTCATACTTGTAAATGCTTTGTCTTTTAAAGCACGTTGGGCTAGTGAATTCTCGATAAATGAAACAATGCATGTTGATTTCTTTGAAACATCGAAGCGAAAAGTCTCCATACCAATGATGCACAAAGTCGATACTTTTGGCTATGCTGATATTGCAGAATATCAGATTGAGGCATTACAGTTGCCTTACAAAGATACAGATATCTCAATGTTAATATTGCTGCCATATGAGTTAAATGGACTGAAGGCAATGGAAAATTATGATCTGATGAGCTTGATAGAATTATTGCGACCAGAAAGAGTACAAGTGAAATTACCAAAATTTCAAATAAAACCTGGGATGAACGTAGAAGCAGCGCTGAAAAAGGTAAGCCCATAGAAGTGATTTCGTATTTAATATCTTGGATTCTGCAATAATTAGCAGAAGTTTTTCTAAAATTTAAAATATTTGAGGAGAACTGTTTGAAAAGATAATAAAATTTTAATCAAAAAATAGATATTCACATACAAATAACAAGAAAGTTTTCTTAGGGAATATAGTAAAACTTGGCACGAGAAAACTAAGTGTCACAGTCTTTGTTCGAACTGAAGAAAGGGCGCTACTACCTATAGGTGCAATATTAAATATTAAATATTTTTAAAAGTCACTGTTTCGAATTTCTTAGTTTTGAACTCGAGTTTAAATGTTTTAAGTGTTTCTGGAATTTAGACAAAATTGGGGTCTGAAATATTTAAAAGTCTGTAAACTTCTCACGGCTCAGTACAAAGGCAATAAAAGTATGCATGACACGAATGCAAACAATAATTTGAATCAAAAAACGATAAAAAGGATGATATTTAGATAGAAAAGAAGCTTGATAAAGTAAAACAAAATCTATCTATAAAAATATAAGAAGCCAGATAGACATAGAGGAATATGTAGAAAAAGAGAGAAAAAGAAGAAAGAAATATATCGTGAAAATTATAGCACGAAGCATTATAATTTAAAAAGAGTAATATCTCATAATTTCATATAACATTTTTATGACTTAAGTTTTTTCTATTTAATAGTTAGTCGCGTTTTTGAAAATTTAGTTTTTAGTTTAGAGTAAACTAATCATTTTTATTCTTATTTTTGTATATAGCTTGGCTGCAACGAAGTTTTTCGAAATAATGGTGAATTATCTGAAATATTTCAAAACGAAACAACGGGAGTTTCCAGTATAATGACAAAGGTCTACTTTGATGTAAATGAAGCGGGTTCACTAAGTAAGCCTTTGCAATGTAAGTGTTATCGCTAACAATTATAGGTGCTTATCTAAGTAATATAAGTTTATTTTCTTTCTTTTATTTTTTAGTACACCATTTTGATGCTAGGAATAAGTCTTCTTCACAGCTTTCCAATTTAAAGGAGTTCACAGTGGATCATCCATTTATGTTTGTTATCCTTAGTCCAAATAATATTTATTTCATAGGTTATGTTCTACAAATGAATAGTCCACATAAGAATAATCAGAATAGATATTCTGAAGACATAATCGCATTCGTTAAAAGTAAGGGTCAAGTGATATATTTTTGAAGAGTTTTGTTTTAACATCAAATTTTAAAAAATTTTACGATATTAATAAAAAATTGAATGCCATTACAGATATTTATTAACTCTGAACTATGGGAGGAAACGATATAAAAGGAAATTTGGGCTAAATTACTACCAATAATTTTGTGGTTTTTTAAGATAAGTTAAAAAAACCTTAAAATAACTAATTTTTTCGTTTAGACTTTCATTCAATCCCAAGGCGGGCCATCATTTCGGGGGCCTTAATCAGAACCAAGTCTGCAGTTTGTTCCAAGGTTTTACTCTACGATAATTTTTGATGCACTAACATTTTTTTTTTTTTTTTTTTTTTTTTTTTTTAATTAGGTTGCTGCTGCTCATCCACATTTTTTTCTTTATCATCAAGTTAACATTATTCTGCTAACCTGCTGCTAAATGAAATATTTTTTAACTTCGTTAAATTTAGTACTTTTCTTTTTACTATTGTTACAGAAAAAAATGACATCTAATGATTAATATAAATCAATAAAAATCTAAATCAAATAAAAAATATCATAATATTACATTAAATACACATTGATGTTTATAAATATTTACGTATCTTGAGTCACTTGTTATTCCCAAAGAAAATCAATGTATTTATTTATCTACGACGTTATTAATAACAGCCACAATATTTAAGTGGAACAATATGAATAGCATCTTATAATATTCACAGATCAGTGATTGAAACAAAAACCATCCCATGAAAACGCCCACCTCATACGTAGGCTGCTATAGGCAACACTAAGTAATGCCAGGTGCAATCTGACATTTCCATTGGAAAGTTAAACATTTTTTAGCATAAACGTACTCACAACGTTTTGATATACAGGTTCTATTTGTTTTGTTTACAGTGAGTTAAGAAAATCAATTTTTCCATTGATAATTTAAGCGATTGATAAATTATGGGGTTTCCAACGAGAACAAATGTTTTTTACAACTAAGTGTTCATGCAAATTCGAATGTATTGGAGTGGAACTAATGTGCAAAGATGCTTCTATCTCGCAATATGCCACATGACGATCTTGCATTATCAGTTCATGCACTGTATCGATGTTTTGTGGCACAACAACTGATTTTGGACGACCTTCACGGAATTCGTCTTTGAGCGAGAGTCGGCAACGATTGAATTCATTAAACCAGTTTTTTACAGTGCTATAGAATGGTGCTTCAACGCCATATACTCTTGTCGTGATAATCCTCGTCGAAAGTTGTAAAAATGATCGCACGAAAATGTGCACGAGTTAATTCCAATTTTTGCCAAACTGATTTGTTCAAGTCACTGTAAACAAAACAAATGATGGTCGTACGTCAAAACGTTCTGAGTACGTTTATGCTAAAAAATGTCAAACTTTCAACGGAAACGTCACATTGCACTTCGCAACACTTAGTGTTGCCTAGGCCAGAAATATATATAGCAGCCCACGTATAGAATGTTACAATGCTAATCAGCATACTTGAGGATTTCCCAAATTAAATATTCAAAATCGTTAGTTTCGAAAAGAATAAATATACCCAGTAAGAATATTGTAAAATCGATAAAGGCTTACTTTCGATATTGAATAAATGCAGCGTGACGCAAGTTTAAAATATAAATAAAATTTCCCACTTAAATCATTTGTCAAATTAATTTCTGACCGCAGGCTAGATGCGCAGTTAGAATTTCTTTCGAGGGGGAGTGAAATTCTTTCTTGTTCATACTAGGGTGGGCCGATTTGAAAACTGATCTCGGCTACCACCCTATATGAAAGTTCATTCAATTCTATGAATATTTGCCCAAGGAACTATACCTCTACGTTCAATTTTAGTTCGGCGCATCAATTCCACACTATCAAGTAAACTTTTTATGTAAACTGAACCTAGTTTAATTGATTACTGACAGAATACCAGCCACATCATATAATGACATTACTTTGTCTTTATAAAAATTTTTAAAATTTAGTATGAAAATAAAAAAAAATATTCATAAAAGGTAAAATTTTCGATCAAAAATGCGCCGAACTAAAGTTGAACGCAGAGGTATAGTTTCTTGGGCAAATATTCATAGAATTGAATGAAATTTCATATAGGAGGGTAGCCGAGGTCGACAAAATTTCGTCCATACAATTTAGCCCACCCTAATGCATACGTATATGAAAATCCAGAAATAAATGTTACTTGTAGTTGTTTTCGGGGATTAAGTCCCCTTGAGCCCTTTTCGGGGCGCGCTAAGGTCTAATGCACATGGGTGATTCCACTCACGAGAGAATATGTTTCACCTTATTTTTTTTTGTAAATGTATTGCACTTAATTTGGAGTGTGCATATGAATATACACTTTACCCTAAAAACGAGAAATGTAATCAATAGTGTTTCAATGTAATTGCCAAATTTTAATAAAGAATACGTTATTTAACTTTGTCATTCGACTTTTATCTCAGCCTCCTGGATCATCAAAACATATAAATATTTTGGTGAATTAGCATATCTATCGCGTTGCTATACTGATGGGAATGAGCGAATTAAAGTTATCTTAGAATCGCTTTCATTTGTCTCAGATCGATGATATTTTAGTTGATACGTGTTACTTCAGTTTCTCAGATTCCTGGTAAGTATTTTTGACGGAAATTTTCATTACATTTATAGGTTAAAAATCCATAGTATTTTAGTATAAAATTTCACAATTTCGTCGTTGAGTGTTATATTGAAGATTTATTGATTGAAAAGTGAAAAAATCTCAGGTCCTTGGACTCAGTCTCCTGGAAACTTTAAGTTCTTAGTTTTGTTTTTCAGTAATAAAAATAATTAGGTTTTAAGAAGCAGACTGGAGACCTACCTTGTTTTAAACGGCGATAGAATTCGTGCATTTAATTTTTTTGACCGACCCGTTTTAGATAAGTGCAAAAAAGACCTAAGCTGAACTTAGACTGCACGTCTGAACAACGATGCAAAAAAAAAATGTTTGTGCCGAAAACAATGTTTTTCCTTTCCTTCGAAATAATAGTTCCTCATACATAGTTTTGTGGAGTAAGCAAGACTCCTTGAGCACCTCCATCAACACGACTCTGCCACAGAGAATTCCTCACATTAACAAAAATGATTTATATATTCACATTTGATGATTTTATTACATTTAATTACTTTAACTACATCTTGGCTCAAGCATGAAAAATGATATTCAAATCCTTTTAATTAGTGGTGAATATATGAACAGCAGAACGAGAAAGATAAAGAATTTTCAATTATTCAAATTCAATAGATACACGTTTTTTTTTTATTTGTGATAATTGTGTAAAGTATGACTTAAAACGGGTTTAAGCCTGACGTTCTCTAAACGTCATAAGCCAATGATTGCTATTTGAATTGTGTATTATTAATATTTAATGACCAGCAACTACAAAGAGCAAAGATTTGTTTTTGATAAAAACATAATATAGTTTATTAAACTTACAACAGTTATCTTTGTTTTCAAGATTTCAATTTGATGAAATTTGGAATTTTAATTTCATTTTGAAATTTAAAAATTTAAATTTACAAAAAACCTGGTATTTTGAGGAATTCATATCAAAAGGGGAATGTAGCTAAATTCACTAATGATCTTGGCATATACACAAACCACACTCTGTGGTAAAGCTATTCATGTGTAAATATTGTTTCGAAACATCGGATATATTTTATTTTCGAATTTTGTAAATGATCGGTTGCTGGTTTTGAATAATTCATTTCAAAAAATCCTACAATACTCTAATCCCAGAAGTAGAATAAGATTTGTAAAAGCTACATCATCCACCAAGAAATAAATTTTATAAATTTCCTTAGATGTTATCTTAAGTATTGAGTTATAAACATTAATAACATTGACCTATAAATAAATAAAGTAAACAATACGTCATAGGAAACACCCAAAACAGTTAATAAGCAGGAATCAAATAAAATTTTTTTTTTTTTTCTGTTAAAAAAAATGTTTTAAAAATAACAATACAAACAAATAAATAAATTAATTTCAAAAAAAAGTCACAGTATTTATATTAACAATTGACTTAATAACATTATTTCTTTTTTATCTAAAACTGGTCTTTTGCGCGTTATATTTGCGGCTTATTGTTTTTGCAATTTTTTGGTAAGCACGCGGAAATATTCTCTTGAAGTTATTAATAAATAATAATAAGATAAATGTTAATTTTCATACCTTAATTTATATTAGATCAACTTTCATGAAAAATTACGAACTCCTTCGAATTTACCTAATATGAAAATAAATTAGATATCATTTTGAAAATTTTCGAAATTCCAAAATTCGCCGAAATCTTAATATCCAAATATTCGAAAATTGTTTTCAAAATTTCCTTAAGAGTCGCATTTTTCAAATCGAAATTAATTTGTAGCACACATATTTCAAGTAGCAAACGCTTTATTGTTAAATAACACTTAAATCTAAAATAGCATCATTAATAAATCAATAAATGTTTAAATCTCAAAACTAATGACTTATTTTCATAAGCATTGTCTGAGGCAAAAAATATTTTCCTCATTATAATTAATTACAGTGATTTAGAATAAATTGAGTTGGCGCATGTTTTTTATATTACAACTTTTATTGAGATGTTTGTGGTCTTTATTTATTTGCAGTTGCTATGCCATTAAGTTATGGTGTTCTTCTATTTAGTTACTGACGGGTACCTAAAATAAGTCTTTTACAAAGACCTCGCTTACGGTTTCTTCCAGAGAAAACTGTTGGCCGAAAATTTTGTAGCTTGCAAAATTTCCATGGCACATTATTTCGGAGATATTTTGGAAAAACCGTATTTTTCAATATTTTAAGATTGTTAAAAAATATCTCCTAAACTAAGCAATATTTAGACTCTACCTACCAAACCTACCTACCTACCAAATTTCATAAAAATAGCTTTCATATATATCGATTATATATAGCGCTATACGCTATATATTCTTCGAATCGTTAAAAAGTGACCATGACAAATTTTATGGAAACAGCGTCCATAGTTTCTGAGATATAACGTGTTAAATTTTTTTCTCGATTAATCGTTAAATAGTGGGCGTGCCACCTATTTGATACTTTGGTCGCTTCTGAGCTTTCGTACTTACTCATACCGGGTACGAAAAGTACGAAGTACTGGGTAAGAAAAGTACTAAGTACGAAGCACGAAAAGTACAAGGTGCGAGGCACGAAAAGTACGAGGTACGAATAGTACGAGGCACGAATAGTACGCGATACAAATAGTACCAAGTTCGTATCAAGGGTACGAACTTTACCAAATTCACGTACCTGTGCAAGCCTCAAACTCACGTGATTTGGAGGAACGTGAGTTCGTACCCCTTTTCGTGAATTCACGTGCTCACGTGTAGTACGAATTCACGTGATCCGACAGCTCTTATTTAGAGCAAGCATATAAATAGAAGTTTTTTTTATTTAAGCTGGGACTCTCCTCTCTCTTCATGAATTATCACAATTTAAAAACCAGCACATAATTATGAATACTCGTACGCCAAATGCATAATTGACAATTTTTTGCCACATTTCAATTAGGATATATCCTAAAATATATGTTGTCCCAGTGTTCTTAAAATATAGGATTATCACGCAAAAATTACGACAGAAACTAAAAATTGGGGGTGGTTCTATAGGTTTTTGAGATCATTTTCTCATTGTCCAGAAAATCCGATCAGATGCCCACTTTGAGAAAACCTATTTTTTAGTTTTCCATATAAAAGAAAAAAAAAATTTGTTTAACTACAACAAACAAAAATAAAAATAACTAAAATCAAAGTGATTTGCGATGTTGAATTCGAATCCAATCTCAGAATTGCTCTATCATGTATTGTTATCGAGATATTCTAACCTAAAAACTAAAAATAATGTTTTTTGCCATTTTTTTAAGCTATATAACTACAAGACATCATTTATTCGTTAAATCTGGTAACAGTACTTGAAAGCCCTAATCCCTTTCTTTAAAACATAATTTAAATTATTTTGATACCTTTTTTTCAGAGATATCCTAACCTAAAAAGACAAAAAAGTGCAAACAACACGATTTTTCAATATTACGATATCAATATGAAGATATCGACACATTTGAAATAAGGTTTTTAAGAAAAAGATTAGAGCTTTTAAGTACCGTTACCAGATTTAACGAATAAACAATATGTCAAAAAATGGCCAAAAAACATTTTTTTTTTTGCCTTTAGGTTAGAATATCTCACAAACTATAACGATGACGGCGCGAGCAACAAAGGTGCGAGGTAGCAAAGTCAAAATTCGGAAAGAACACATCGAACTCTATAAAATAAGTAATTTTCAAAAATCGCGGAAAATTTTCCAGGTAAAACTATGACCGTACTACAAGTCAAACATTTTATTTCAAGATCTTAATTGATATCTAAGTTATTTAGCACGTAGCAAACTTATATCGAGGAACAATCCATAAAACATTACAGCAGCACAAGCATCGAGATCGTTTTGTGTTAATACTGCGCTGATAGCTCAAATGTTGCTGTTCCTGTTGCAAGTTTCACTGATGATTCACATTGATTATAAGTTGGGGAATTCCAGTCTTGATTAGAACATAACGAACTGTTTGAGCAGTGGATCGTGCGAGAGAGTGCACATGAATTTACACAGCAAGAAAAAAGAGCTTAACAAAAAATATCCTAAGCAGGTTTTTTGTAAAATATGCAAATTACTTTCAGTGTCACGTGGCTTTAATTAAATGTAGTAATTTTTTACACTATTTTGTGATGAAAGTTATAAAAAAAAGTTATATTTTTAATGAAGAAAATCCGCGTAGGGAATTTGTATCATATTTTGGGCAGACACTGTCTCAAAAGCGTTTCAGAAAGTAATACATACTATTTTAATAACAAAAATATTTGTTGTTTTACTTGTTGTCAAACAAAACAGAATTTCCGGAATATAAAGTATGATATTTGAATATTTAAATTTCCAAAAAAAACAAAACCGGTGTTCTCACATTTTTTTTTTAGAACAATTGGGTATCAATTTTCGCTCACTGTTTCGCATTGGTTGAGTGAGGCGAGGCACACTTAGCACCGGTGATGCAGCAGCGCGACTATTGATATCAAGTTAAGCTTGGGACTAAAAATGAATTTAAGAATTTAGTATACAGAAAACCATCAAGCCGACATCAAGCTTGTGCGGCAAATAACGCGAAAATAAAATTTAAAAAAACAACAAACAGATACTAAAAGTATCATATACACATTAAAATACAAGTTATTAAGAAACGAGTTTTCTTTTAGAATCCCATTGAAGATATATAAATTAAGTAGTTAATTAAGTTTTTAATTTATTAAAGAAAAAGAAAAAAGTACTGAATTGCAAAAATGTGGTGGAAATATTGTAAGCAAAGATTTTACAAATTAAGTTACATAAGTTATTTATCATTTAAAAATCTATTGATCATTTGTTAAATTCTTCAACAATGATAAGAAGTGCAAAAATTTTCCTTTACTTATTTGTGGGAAAAAGTATGAAAAAGTCGTGACTGTGAAAAAAAGTGCAGTGCGATAAGCGACGGTAAATAGATTTCGAAAATACTTTAAGATCACATAACGTGATGAGAGATAACTGGGGTTATCATGAAAAATATTCCGGAAAATTTTTTTCTCAGAATATTTATTCATAATATCCCTCAACAAAATGTGACTCGATGCCCATAGCAATGAAGAGAAAGCTACGCAAACGGGAGTGTAAACATCACACTTATCGGGAATCCAAAGACAGCAGAGAATGTCGTAAATCAAAAGTTAAATGGAAAATTTCATTATACAAGTATATAGTAGAATCGAGAAACTCGTGAAGTTGATATCATTGCAAAATATTGCATTCGCTGAAAGTGCTTCATTTTATCGCTATGTTTTCCCACGAAAAATTGGTGATATAACAATAAAAAACCAAAGATTTTTTATGATTTCAAATTCGCTAAATCAACAATTAAAACAATCAATAGCTCATTTTTACAAAGTAGAGTGCAAAATTTTTATCACCAGTGCTAATAATGTCTGCCGAATTTTCTGTACACTACTAAAGTATGAAACAGTATAACAGCTAAGAACAACAGCAAATCTTCTAAAAGAAAATCCAAAGAATACAATGAAAATGAAGTAGCAATTTGGAATCATTTGAATTAGTTGCAAGATAAATATTATACTATGTATTTAGCATCTTAAGTTATTTTACAAAAAGATAATTCAAACTGATTAAAAATCCCGAAAATCTTTTATATTCAAAAATCAAACCCAATTTTCCATTTACGACTAAAAGAACTTCGTCACTTTGACGTAAATAATGATTTGACGTTAAAATCTAGAAAAAAAATACAAGTTGATTAAAGAGAAAAACTTTAAATCATTTCTTTTCAAGAAAAAAATTTTGGCGTCACAGAAATTTAAGTAAATGCTAAAAAATCTGCCAAAAGTTTTTTTTAAAAAAAACAAGTTTTTATTGTAAAAGAATACTAGCCGTATAATTTCATACAAATGACTTGCACTGAAACCATTGAAGCAGTAGTAGTAAAATAACATGACGTACAGAATTAACTCGTTTATTTGTGTATTAAATTATTGTAATTTTTATTTATTTTTAACTGAAATCTGAGCTAGTGAATGATCACAAAAGATTATTAACCCTACTTCAAGTAGAAAATAAGCTCTTGACATTTTTAATGAAACATAAAATACTTACGTATGTTTCAGCTCTTTTTCTATAACCTTTTGTGTTATTTCAAATGATAGCATTGAAAAGGTATTTCAGTCAAAATAATATAAAATAAAATTGTTCGTACGGTCTTCCCAGTCGAGAATATAGCTCATATACGCCTAAGCCCCAGAAAATCAACTCATCATAGATCTCAGCAACTGAGCAAAGGAGCAATGTGCGGGCTATTTTACTGATTCGACTTTGAAACAGCTAAGTAAAGGGTGTTCCAAAAGTAGGTGTGGTATCGACCCTCGTCTGTTTAATTTGGTTCATTTTCATCGTGATAGTAAAGGGTCCGCCAAATAACTTTTTTTTTTTTTTTAAAATTTTTTGAAAACATCGAGTGTAGCTTCGGCTGTGTGGCACGTAGCGCCGTCTTGTTGAAACCAAATGTTGCCAATATCCTCCTTTTCAATTTTTGTGAACAAAAATTCGTTCAACATGGCCCGATAACGATCGCCATTGACTGTAACGGCCACTCCTTGCTCAATGGCCCAATTATGCCTCTGGACCAAAATCCGCACCAAACAGTGACACGTTTTGGGTGCAGCGGCTTTTCAATGTATGCGTGCGGGTTTTCTGTGCCCCAAATGCGACAATTTGCTTGTTTACATACCCGCCAAGATCAAAATGAGCTTCATCTGAAAAGATGATTTTTTTGGCAAAATCGGTATCTTCTGTAAGTCGATCGCAGGCCCACTTAGCAAAGCGTTGTTCAAGCGTATACACAACCATATTCGTTCAGCGGAAGGATAAAACTAATTACCTGTCAAATCAGACATGAGCTAAGTGTTACCATTCACGAAATAAGCACTAGTTGAAAAAAAAAAAACGTTAGATGGCGGACCCTGTATAAAATTTTAGTTATGGATTGCTGCACGAAAGAACAACGCATTGAAATTGTCGAATTTTAGATCTTAAATTCCAAGTCGATGGTGCAAACGCTACGATTGATTCACCAAAATGGGGTCGCAATCACCACTTTAGTGAAACAACTGTGGGCAACAAACTGGATACGTACTTGATGTTCCGAAGTCAACCATAGTGCGAAATGCACGCAGTGCTTAGAATATTGCTGCCGTAAGTGAAAGTGTCGTTGAGTCCCACGAAATGACGGAAACACCGAAAATGTCAACTCTGTGCAATAGCCCACTATATTAGAAAACTATTTTGTGCTGGAGGTTGAAGCTCAGGGTCTGGACGATATGTGGTTTCAACAGGACGGAACTACACCACACAAATCACCTCAATTTGGACTTTTTGCGTCGCAAATTCCCAAACCGTGTAATTTCTCGTCGCGGTGATGTAAATTGGCTGCCCAGATCATGCGATTAGACCCCGTTAAACGTTTTTCTGTGAAGTTACACGAACGCTAAGGCCTTTGTGAATGATCCGATGACGATTTCAGACTAGAAGAGAAATATAACATCGGTCATTTGGGCCATTCCGGATGACATACTGCAAAATGTATCAAAAATATGGCTGAAATAGTGAGATATCTATGGAATAGTAGCGGTGCAAAATAAATAAATTTTTACACATAATCCTATTGTGTGACCTTTCGAACGAAATAAAATATTTGGAAAAATTCCGAACCTTTTGCATTTTATTCAAAATCAAAGTACCACACGTCTTAATGGAACTCGGAAGCAACATCACCAAGCAAAACTGAACCTTTTTCTGAAAAAGCGTTATATAATGTGGCTTGAATTAACTGACAATCAATTAATAAATTATAGCACACCACAGCAGAAAGTAATGCGGTGAAAAGAAATATTGGAAAAATTGAGAATGTTATGAAAATCGTCGAGAAAGCGTCAACTACCGCCGATCGTGGAAAGTCTAAATGAAGTTTATTTGAGTGCCGCGCTGTGAAGATTAAGTGCTTTCAGAGTGTACAAAAAAGTTGAACAATTTTTAAGTGATTTCTAAATTGTGAAGATTAAATTATGAATTATAAAAATAATAACTAAAAAAATGTACTTTACAAAAGTACTCCAAATTTAAACATTTTAAAAATCAAGATCAATATTCTGTTTCAGTGCTTCGTTTGAAATAATGATATATACCTTTCACAATAATCCTTTTTTGTGGAAATATAAATATAACTTTTTTTTTTAATATAGTAATCTCATTAAATGCGTATAGTTTTTCATTTTAATTTTCTAAATATATAAACATGAATACCATAAATAATCATATTCTTTTCTCGCCCATATAGATCTATTATTCAGCACAACAACATTTGTAGTCGCAGTCAGTGCTAATTTACCCGACCCCCTGGGTATTGCCGCCGATATAATCAATGACCACGACAAACGCTTGTGTGATTTTGAAAAAGCAGTTGGACTACCAAGTTGTCAAACATGGCCACCTTTACCTGCAGGTATCTCAAAATCATCAACAACAACACCAACGTCAACGTCAACAGAAACAGGAACAACACAAAAATCAGACACATCACCAACGGAGATAACATCACGCTTTGGACTACCACCACAACAAATACTCCAACGGGCATCACCACCACATCTCATACAATTTAATCACCAAAGTCTAACAAGGCATTTATATTTACTCGAACAAGGTCGTCCAACGGAGTACGGCAATATACCACAGCAAACATATCAAGCACAGACTGCTGCTGAATATCCACCAACACATCAACGCGCACGACAGGCACCTTTTCCTGAACAAAGGGTACCTAATCGGGTTGTTGCTGGACAACAGTTACAACAACAACAACATCTGCAACAACAGCAACAACAACTGCTACAACAACAGCAACAACAACTACAACAACACCAGCCTCAACAGCAACAATTACGTCCACAAAGACGTCTTGCAGCGCAAACACAATTGCCACATTTAAAAACAATGCCACATCAATTACCGCCAATACAATTCCATAATGGACCAGAAGCGATCGATAAAGGATTCAACACCAAGCTGCATCAACTCATATCGACATATAATCCCAATCTAAATGTCGTCTACTCACCCATATCATTACAAGCAGCGCTGGCCCTAATCTATACAGGTGCCAATGGACAAACGGCTCAAGAGTTGCAAACAGCACTTGATCTACCAGCGAATAAAATCAAAGTGCTCGAAATGTTCCAGAGCATACCCAAGTCACGGCAAAGTGGCGAATTCACATTGAATATGCTCGGTAGACTGTTCTACAATCAGAACCTTCGAGTTGTCCCGCAATTTGTCGCAAATGCACGTGAACATTTTGATTCTGATGTCACCCCGGTGAATTTTGCAAATCCACAAGTTGCGGCGAATCAAATCAATCAATGGGTAGCGCAAAGAACAAATCATCGTATACGCGATCTTATTGCACCGCAGACGTTGGATCCACGCACAAGCGCCATGCTCGTAAATGCTGTTTACTTTAAGGCCAAATGGTTTAACGAGTTCTCCAGCGATGAAACAACAAATGATGAATTCTTTGTAAGTCTAAATCAACAAGTACCAGTTCGTATGATGAACAATGAAGACACTTTCCGTTATGCTGAGTTACCCGATTATCACGCTAAGGTATTGCAATTGCCCTACAAAGATACGGATATGTCAATGTTGATTATTTTACCATATGAAGTAAATGGACTTGCTGCAATGGAGAATCGTTTCCAAAATGTTGACTTGCGTAGATTATTGCGAGAAGTTAAGCCAGAAACTGTCAAAGTACAGTTACCGAAATTCCGTGTGGAGTTCGATCTTGACATGGTTGAGGCGCTTAAAAGGGTAAGTTGATTGAAGCGCAGTTCTCATAAAATCGTACTAACCGTTTTTGTCCTTTAGCTCAACATTAAGACGCTCTTCTCAAGCGAAGCCGAGTTGCAAGGTATTTTCGAAAATCAAGCTACAGGCATTTCTAGCATAAGACAAAAAGCCTTCATTGATGTTAATGAAGCTGGCTCAGAGGCTGCTGCTATAACGTGTAAGTTTTCAATATCCTTCTTAGATGCAGTTTAAATGAATTACTAATTTTTTCTTTTTATAAATTATAGACACGAAATTTATTCCACTTTCACTGCCATCAAATTTAAAAGAATTTAGAGCGGATCATCCATTTATGTTCGCTATTGTTAGTCCGCAAGCTGTATATTTTGCGGGGCATGTAGTTAGATTTTAGGTATTAATACTAAGATTATGTTTTAAGTTTTTAAGCTACAATATAAAATACTCAATAAAATTTATACTATTTTTTATAAAAACAAAAGAAAACTTGTATAAGATTATGCGAAACAAATATGAAAGTATTATTGTCTAATTAGCCTGCAGTAAAAATATGAGATAGTCTACAAAAAATACTAGTTCATGGTTAGTACTAGCCCAAAACTAGTGAAAAAGGGATGCAACAAGGGTCAGTTTGATATCAGTTCATAGTTTGTAGTGGAAAATAAATTTGAATCGTAAAACAAACAAAATATAATTTTCGTTTTTGCTTTTGAAATAATTTGTTGTTTTGAGTCACTTGAATTGCGTGTCAAAATAAATTGTGGAAAAAATGGAATTATTGAAATCATTTTTGTAAGTATTGTTATGAATGTAATTTAACTTTATTTAATTTATTTTAAGAAATTATAAACTCAAATAAAAAATATTACTATAGGTTAACTAAACACGAAACCGCTGCACAATGGGGTATTGTATGCGCTTTTATGCATTTAATTGAAAAAAAAAATTTTTGAAGTACCGGCTTGTTTTGATACCGTTTTAAAGATAATTAAATTCTACGTCACAAACAATAAAAATTTTTGACCTAACATTACTAGTAAAAAAGTTATATGCGGTTGAAGATCAACTTTTTTTGCTTTCGTTCGCGCGCTGTGAAAAATTTGAATTTTTTGGCCTTTTTAAAGTACATTTTTATTAAAAAAAAAGTTTTTTGTGGAAAAAGTTTTAATGGAACCTTTAACTTCAGATAATTGTGGTTCTTACTACATAAAATTTTTTTGGAGTTAATGTTTAAAAAATTTTGTTTTATATACATATATTAAACATGTGTTAAAAAATTAAGGTATTTCATTATTCAAGTGGAGTTAAAGTATTTTAGGTTGTGCAAGGTTTTCATCTTTTTATGATTTTCTTTAACTATAGACTGTCCATAATAAGTGTTTGGTTGTGCCATGTTTTGCTCCTTCGGAATTATTAAACTTTTTGTGAGAGAACTCCAGTCGCTATAATCACAAGAAGCAATTGCAGCCACCAACAATGCAATGATTTTTTTCCTTTCGTTTTGTTTTTCTTCTTAAATTTTGATGGACCCTTTTAGTTCAGGTATTTTTGCAATACAAAAGTGGTTTTTGTTTTGTTATATTTAAATTTTTTTTTTTTTGTTCGTTAGCTTAAAATTAAGTGCATTTTGGCTATATACATAGACATATAGTCGTTCCAAAAGTGAGCTCAAACAAAAATGTTTTGATTTTAATAAAGAGTAGACATTTAAGTTACTTTTTATGAAAAAAAGGGTTGCGGGTTTTTGCGCGGCTGTGAGAAATTTTAATTTTTCTAAGGCAAACTGTCATGTCCAATATGAATGAAAGTGGAGCAAAAATAAATAAAAAGTTAAATACAGACATATAGACAGATAATTACCACCAAAAATCTGCAGAGGGTGTCAATAAAGTACGCTGAGTGTTTAAAAATTTTTGAAGGTCATTAAGAGGTCGCTCACCGCCGTTTTATGCAAAATCTCGGCTTAGTACAGTTTTTATTTTATTACGATTTAAGAAACGCTCGGAATGAGTCATCCGATATATCAAATTTTTTGTCTTTAGTCAAGGAATATAAAAACATTATATCTCGAATTTAAAATTATTCATATATTGTTGTTTTAGATAAAAAACCGAAAGAAAACATATTTTCGATATTTCGGCCTGCTGTAAAACTCTTAAACTACATCTTGGAAAAACTGTTTTTCATAAGTTTATCATAAAATCATACAAGAAACAATTTTCTATTGCATCTTAACCCATTATATCCTGTTTTTATGGGTCTTCTTGACCTTTTTTTCCAAAAACTTGGTTAAAATGGGTTAAAATGTTCTACAAAAATATTCTTCAAAAAATTTCACTAGGATTCACCAAAGACAGAAATTCTTAAAACTTCAGAATAATGCGTAAAAAATTTCATGACATTTTTCAATTTCCGTTTTTTATTGCTATTAAAAAAAAAATCACTACATAATATGCAACTGCATAAGTTTTCTACTTTTTTATGCATAATTAACTAAAAAAATAAGTTATTATAACCCTCAATAGTCTGGATGAATTAATAGCGTGTTTTGGTATCTAATACCCCACTGTGCGCTGGTTGAAGACTAGTTGTTAAAAGACTACTTCTCACCACAACTAGCCCCGGACTTGTGCAAACGTAATGCAGAAAGGGACAATTAAAATTTTGCAGGAAATCAACACACAAAAAAGAACAGTTGCTTGTAAGAAAAAGAGATTGAAGTCGGACTAGTACTGGTTGGTAGAGGACTAGTTAATGAACTACACCTGAACTAGTCTAGCAGGGTATTTAACGGAATATAAGTTGAGTTCACATTTAATGATAAATTTTTAATATTTAGATCACTATAAATAGTATCATTAAAGACAAACCTTGCAGCGTTTTAAATTAGACGTAATATTTTTGATTGAAATCTGAAAAATTTCAATGTTTGAGTTACTGCGAGTACCCTAAAGGCAATATTTTTCATAACTTTTTTTTTATTACAAAATGAATACCCAAGGGTGCTTCAAAAATAAAGACCATGTTCTTACAAAAACTTTGGCGCTTAAAAAATTTAGGCGTTGCGTGCAATAACGCCCTAAGTCGGAGAATGGCATTTCGAGATAATTCAATTTAAAGTTTCTAAATGCTGTAGAAGGAACAAACCATCATTTAAACCTTGGAAAACAAATTTATTCAGTTAACACTAATATAATGAGTAAATGATTACCGCTAACACACAATACCTATGCATATTGACAGAATTATCGAAGGAGGAAAATTAAAATTATAGGGCGTTATTGCATAAATCCATTTGAGTAACGTTAGCATTTTGTTTGGGAAACCGCCAAAATTGCTACGATTTTAGTGATTTTTTTTTTTATATGAAGTGAATGAAATATACTTTTACCTCAACTTTGTAAAAATGTGCGTTTTTGTTAATTCCTTCCAAATTTTAATTTTATAAAATACAAGTGTATATTTGCATTTAAGTTGTACACCTGGAAAATTTTTTTTTTTTGCAAACGGCTATAGAGATTTTAACGAAATTTGGTGCAATGTTGTATATTAATATAGCATTGTGACTGGGATCAGTTCTAACCTTGTAGATACTCGTAGAAAGGCGTGGCAAATCCTTTAAAATTAAAATTTATTGAGCCATATTTCGCAAACGGTGGTTAAGTTTGGTAGACAAAACAACAAATTTAAAATTCTTGTATTTTTTTTTACTCTTTTGACGATAACTTTTTTTAGATCAAAGACAGGTAAAGACAAAGTTTCACAAAAAATAAGGAGATGAAATTTCCTTTAAAATGCTTTATAGAAAAATTTCTTAGGCTAAAAATTTATCGAAATATGGCCAATACAACAAAGCAATTTTTTAACCCGGTCGGAAAAATGGTTTTTATTTAAAAGCAAGGTGCCTTACGAAAAAAGTGTATTTGGCAGAAAATGCTTAGAATCGTCCAAAAAATATGTGTGAATTTTTCAGAATTTTTTCGAACATTTTATAATTTTTCAAAAATTGGCTAAACAAAACAAAAAAAAAAAATCAAGGAAAAATCACACGTAATCTCTAGACAATTCTAAGCATTTTTTGTCATATGTACTTTTTTCGTTAGGCACATTGGTTTTTTTTTAAAACCATTTTTCCTACCGCGAATTGATTTATGCAATAACGCCCCAAGTCGCACTACGCCCTTCTCGCACGCAACTCTTCAAACAGTATATACATATTGCTCTGCCTCATTCTTTGATCGAAATTGGAAGTTGAAATTAAGTACACATATATGTGAGGAGCCAATCTTTTCAAAAAAGCGATGGGCGCAAAAATGCCCTAAATCAACTTAGGGCGTTAATGTTCGTAACGCCTCAATTATAAATTTTTTTGGGGAAATAGATAATAGCTTTGTTCGCGTTCAAAAAATTGTTAACAATTGTTAACAAGAAAATTTCAGAGATTAAGTAGAATTTACTCTCAAAAAAACAAAAAACTACAAAAGTACGAAAACGAAAAATTGTTAAAAATTGTTAGAAATTAAGGGGCTAACTGCCTTTGGAATACTCGTATATTCAATATAATTATTATTATTATGTTTTTATTTTTATTTTTTCAATCACTGATAACAACAGAGTGGCAGGAAGAAAAAACTTCTTAACCCGATTTTTGACTAGAAAACAAAGCAGTTTAATTTTGGTTTTATATGAATAGAATTTATGTTGCTTTGATATTTATCGAACATCGACTTAGCTGTTTTTCCTTATTGCCACAGATATAATCGAACGAAATGTTCAAAAGGTCTGTTGAAGAATCCGATCGGTTACTTTTCATTTTAAAAGTTTTTTTTATGAAAACGATGAGTAGTACCTACGATCGGAAGTAAGTATTTAGAACAGTTTGATTCGAAATCTTATACTCCATAAAAATTAACCATATTTGTTAGCCAAAAAGTAACCAACTAGAAGAAAAAAGAAAAGACACAATGCCCAAGATCAAGATCAAGACCAATACCAAGACTCAATATCAAAACTAAGACCAAGACATAATATCCGAGACCAAAATCAAGAGATATTGATACTTTTTGTCGTGTGAGTAACCGTTTCAAACCGAAAAGTAATTGAAATTGCAGGGATTCCGGAACAGGCCTGTATCTTAAGGATTTTTTGAACGAGATAAACTGGAATAAAAGTGAATCGTCAGTTTAATTTTGCACAGAAGCCATTTTATCTCAAAAAATCATAATATTAAACAAACCCAGATTAGTTCTTTAAGTGCCTCTCATTTAATTATATGATCGTACACCTCCTGAATTTATGCCTCTGATATAAGTTTGTGTGGATTTCAAATTAATTCTTTTATGGAGACAAAGGAGTTTCGAAAAAATGTGCGCTTATGTAAAATATGGAAGCGGGCCAAGCAAGATAATCTCTATAAAAAAATACTGAAATGGTAAAGGACCACCGCATTTTTTGTGTATTATTATTTTTGTGTCTGTAGTTTTAGATCTGACACAATAGTACGGATTCCTAAATCCGTTCAAAAAGCACAAACTCTTAATCAAAGTCTTTAATAAGATATTACTGGGACAACACGGTAAATCCTTCCGAAATATTTCATTACTGAAACTAGCACAAAATAAAAGGTGCATAAAGTGAGCTATGCAGGTATGACGAATTTCGATGTTTTTTGTTTGGGAATTTCGAGCTATTTTCGAGCTTTTCAACAATAATTTCGAGCTGTCTGGGAAATTTTCCATTTTCCGGAAAAGCGGAAAAATTGTTTTGCATAGCTGAGTTTATTTTTTCAGCCAGACGAATCCGCGGGGAGAGTTAGCGATGAAATCTTTTTACGCAGGAATTTCGAGCTACTTTCGAGCTAATTTTGAGCTAAAAGCATTTTCCGGAAAACTCCCAATTTTCCCGGAAAATCCCAAAAAACAATTTTTTATCGCTAACTTTATTTTTTTCAGCCAGACGAATCCGCGGGAATAGTAAGGGATGAAATCTTTGAATGCAGGAATTTCGAGCCACTTTCGAGCTGACCTTGAATGAGGTATTTTCCTTAAATTTCCCCGAAAAATCCCAAAAAACTAAAAATATTTTTTTTCGCTGTGTTATGTCCGCATATTATTATTATTATGTCCGAAAGTTTTTCGCGGATCAGCCTATAATATATCCAGCACCTAGTTTGCTAGCCACAGTAATTTTACATAAGAGTAGGGGTAAGTGGGCGGCCTGCGGCCGCAGCTCAGGATTTAAAACTCTCAAAAATCCAACACCGGCTTCGCGGCGGCCTTCGGCCGCGGATCAGTTGGTAATATATACATTAATTTGCGGACATAACACCCATTTACGAAATGGGGATAATGTCATGGCACCGCCATAAAAAAAGATTTTTTTGGGTTTTCCGGGAAAGTTTGGGGTTTTCCGGAAAACACTTTTCGTTTTTGATGAGCTCGAAACTAGCTCCAAATTCGTGTGTTAAATGATATGATCGCGAAATATTCTCATGGGTTCGTCTGGCTGAAAAAATAAAGCAAGCCCTTAAAAAATTTTTTGGGATTTTCCGGGGAAATTTAGGAAAAACACTTCATTCAAGGTCAGCTCGAAAGTAGCTCAAAATTCCTGCATTCAAAGATTTCATCCCTTACTATTCCCGCGGATTCGTCTGGCTGAAAAAAATAAAGTTAGCGATAAAAAATTGTTTTTTGGGATTTTCCGGGAAAATTGGGAGTTTTCCGGAAAATGCTTTTAGCTCAAAATTAGCTCGAAAGTAGCTCGAAATTCCTGCGTAAAAAGATTTCATCGCTAACTCTCCCCGCGGATTCGTCTGGCTGAAAAAATAAACTCAGCTATGCAAAACAATTTTTCCGGTTTTCCGGAAAATGGAAAATTTCCCAGACAGCTCGAAATTATTGTTGAAAAGCTCGAAAATAGCTCGAAATTCCCAAACAAAAAACATCGAAATTCGTCACACCTGCATAGCTCACTTTATAGACCTCAAAATAAAGGAATTAAAACTTTCAAGTTGAGTTAAAATTATTTCTAAACACCACCAGCTTGTTAATTTCGTTATTATTCCCATTGGTTTTATATTAAAATGAACAAAAAAAATCTATAATATTACAGATAAATCAGTCCTGTAAAAATAGCATTTATTTGATAATTTCCTATACTGTTTCCCCTTAAGACACAGAATTGCTGCCGGCCCAGAATTCTTGTTTTATTAAAACCAATTTTTTCAGCGAACGTTTAAGTCAATTTGAGCAAATTGCATAACATTTGGAAGATAATTTTATAAGCTACATATTGCTGTACAAAAATTCCAAAACCATTCATTAGAATTTAAAATATTTCAAGTCTTCCAATTTTTCTTCAGATTTTTGAAATATTTTTGAAATTCAATTTATTTTAATTTAATTTATTTGACACTTGGAACAATTTTTGCCTCATGAAATTTTGTTGTTAAAATTTGTTAAAAATTGTTTGGAGGGGAAATGGGAAGCCATATTTGTTTTGCTCTCATTTAAAAATTTTTGTGTACATAAACGCTTTTAAGGCAAAAATTGTTAACAATAGTTGACAATTTTTTGAACGCGAACAAAGCTAATATTTGCGTCCCAAAATCGATTTGTTTACGTTTTATTAAATACGCGATCAGAAAAACGATTCTTTACTCAAAAGCAAGGCATCTTATGATTAAAGTGTATAAGGCAAAAAATGCTTAATGCTTTTGAGCGACCTTCAAATTACATCTATTTTTATTTACGACGTAAATTTTTTTCATGAATGTTGGACTAAAAAAATGCTTTCGTACGGCCGATTCAAGATACTTTTATTTTTTGGGAGACCCTAATAATCACTTGCAACCTTGGTATAAGAATTTCTAAGAAATATGGCGTTGAGAAGAACCCATTGGTCAAACCGTTTCAGGTATTTTATATATAGTTCAAAAGATAAGAAATGCACACAACTTTCTTCTGAAGACGTAGAAAGTTATTTCATCACATTCAAAAGTTATGGCCAATTTTCTAAGTACTTTTTTTTAGCAATTTAAATTTTGTATCCGGGTAAGAGACATCTAGAAAAATGCAATGAAAATCAGAAAATATGAAATAAAAACCCCATGACTGTGTATTAGCACAAACAATTATTCAATTTTCGTTACATAAATATTGACATTCGATAGTTGCACTAGATTTTGGTTCGAAAGATAAAATGCCCATATCGTTACAAATTTTGTATCCGGGTATGAGACACCTTTAAAAATGCAATTTGAATGAGAAAATACGAAATAAAAACATCATAACTGAACGTAAACACATGTATCATTACATACATGTCGATATTTGGCAGTTGCACACGATTCGGGTTCGAAAAAAAAGTGTCTCATACCCGGATACATGATGTGTCTTATACCCGAATACATGACACTTTTTAAGAAAAGCTTAAAAGTAATGTTTTAACCATTTATATTTGCACCAACCCAAATTGTATCACAAAGTAGATATAAAACACTAAACGCTAACGCATGACATTTTCCATTTCCAGTTGATTAAATCCTAAACATAACACTTTGAAGCACTTTATACAGCCGAATTGCGACCTGAGGTGTATAACTTAAATAAGCAATAGATCTTTTCACTTCGGTGTTGGCTTAAAAACTTGGTCATAGTAAGAGGATAGTTCGACAGTAGTCAGATTGGCAATATTAATTTTGCATCATAGAAAAAATCGACTGTCTCATACCCGGAGGTTTCAGTTTAATTTATTGTATTATATTGTGTTGTAACTAGGGCAGCGATGGAATCTAGTATTCTTTTTTAAAATTCAATTCATGAACGCTTTTTTGGAGATCTAAAGTACTCTTCAATAAGAAGCAATATTTACTAAGAAACACTTGTAACTTTTTTGTTGCGACTTTGCAATAAATGTATACTTCATCTTAATACATAGAAACCAGCGGTAATGTGGTTATCAGCCAATTGTAGACATGCATTCCTTTGAAAGTACTGAAATACGCTCTGTTGAACTATTTTTTTTTTTTCAATACTTGTACATCCAATGTACTGAAAAGTAGTCTGTAGTCTCAGCCCGAATGTACTGAAAAAAAGTACAATTGTACTGAAAACTCCATCACTGAACTGGCACACTCATTATTATAAAGAGGAACTTTAATAGATAACATCAAAATATACATACATATTTTCCGTATAGAATATGTTCCGAAAATCAACATCTATGCTACTTAAAAAAAAAGCTTCGGTTTTGATAACAATTAGCTATTTGCATATCAATAACAACAACAAATCTAATTACAAAATATGAGCTTGAGAAAAGTAGTAAAATACACTGAAATTTTACATTAAATTTTATTATTATTTTTTACATTTTGTGTCCGATTTTTCTAAAAAAATACGTAGTTTTGTCTTCCGAGGTCGTAAATAGTTTGATAACACTTAGCTTTAAGTTGTCATAATAAACATAAGAAATTTAAAAATCACCTGAAAATTATATTTTCCATGAAATTTTTTATAATTAATCCACGTTAAAACATCCACGGTAAACGCATGACACGGCAAAAGCATTTGTGCACTCAAATAACCGCAAAAGGTTCAAAATAAAATACTACGTTTTTTTCGCTCAAGGCGTTTTTTGTTGGTGTGAAAGACATTGTTTTGATTTTAACCCACGGTAAAGGCATGCTTGTTTGCACAATCAAAATTTACGAAATGTTTTGTGTAATCATAATCAAATTCTGTACAACGATTAAGAATGAATAAATGTTCAAGATAAAGATTTAGTTGTTCTTTTAAAAGTTTAGTTTTAATTATTATGATCCAGTGCAGCTAAGACGAATCTGATCCAAATTTATCAAAACTGGGGAACAAAAAATTCCGCTGGAGCATTTTAACCACTTTAGAGCTCCTGTATCGTTGCTCACTACCTCAATGACGATTGTAACCTTTGTCAGATTTTGAAAACGTCACAAAGTAATGGATTATGCCATTTATAGTAAAAGCCAAATAAAAAGTTTTTGTTCTTCAAAATTGGTGAAATACGAAATTACGACTTTTTTATTGAGAGACGAGTATTCTAAAAAATAGGAAACTATCAGAGTAGATCGTTCCAATATAAGTGAAAAGCACTAAGTCAGTTTTCCAAGTTTTGAGATGTTTAACGTTCAAAAAATTAAATTTTGTATTTTTTATTTTTTGAAAGTAAATCAATGAAAAGAACCACTTTTTAACAGAAATATGGCTAAATGGGTCTTATCAAACCAAAAACTATAATATTTATGTATATTGACCAGAAATACCAAATAACTCAAAACTAGAAAAAAACTGATTTATTGCTTTTCACTTGTATAGGGGCAAGACTTTCTCTAAGTGATGGAAGATGGAAACAATTTCATGGTAAAAGCGACAGAAAGCAGCAAATATAGAAAGGTACTGGCGACGGTTAAGGTCCAACTTGATACCACGACCTAAGATCTTACAAGAGTTTAAGATTTTCAAAAATAAAAACACAGTATAATATTTTCAGTGTAAAAACTTAAACACTCTGAAAGCTACGCAATTGAAACTTCTGGACAATAAATCTCTTACTGTATGCTAGGTATACTTGAAGTAAAATTAGCGTCAATGGCTTAGTCGCAAATTAGTTTTGAAGACGCACAGATCATAAGGGGTGTCAACTAAATAACAAACAACAAAACATTCAATTTAAAAATACATCAGTGAGTCAATAAAAATGATGTGGAAATTGTGTAAGTTGAGATAATAGATTTAAAATTTTATACGAAATAAAAAAAAGTACCCAATTATAATCAGAAAAATTATATAACTTGCAGTTTTCGCAATAACAATTGCGTTTGGCCTATGCCATGGTGCTACTATTTCCAATAATGCTGCACAAAATACCGAACGTAATCTCTTTGCTGCGGATATTTTTCAAGCTGTGGCCATGAATAGACTTAGCGATAACCTGGTTATATCACCCGCCGCTATTCAAAGCTCACTGGCATTGGCCTATTATGGTGCTAAAGGTACAACTGCCAGTCAAATGCAAAATGGCCTACGCTTGGGTTCCAGTGATGCTGAAGATGTAGTGCGACGTTTTGGTGAATTTCAGCAAAGTTTCACACGTGATAATAATGTGCGTTTAGCGAATAACATTTACATCAATGAAAATCTTGAATTCAAGGGCCAATTCAAAGAAGTAGCACAACGTCAATTCAATTCAAATGTTGAGAAAGCCGACTTTCATCCACCCTACAATAAGCGTACCGCCGATCGTATTAATAAGGCAATCGAAGATAAGACAAATGGTAAAATAACCAAAGTGCTTGCTGCTGAGCAGTTAAATGATCGCTCTGAGGGTGTCATTGTTAATGGTATCGCTTACAGTGCACCATGGCAGAACTCTTTCCGTGTTGATAAAACATCAAAACGCTCGTTTTCGACAGGTGGACGTCAGTCCTTCCAAGTGGATACCATGTGGACATTGAATAATTTTAAATATGGTGAATTTAGCAATTTGGATGCTAAAGTCATAGAGCTACCTTATCAGAATACAGACTATGCTATGTTGGTGTTGTTGCCAAATAAAGATGATGGTCTACGTGATTTGGAACAGCGTTTGGCTGGCAAAGATTTGTTAGCATTGGTGGGAAACGGCTTAAGTTCGCAAAAAACTGAGGTGTATTTACCAAAATTTAGTGTTGCTTTTGGTGTTAATTTGGAGGAACCACTGAAACAGGTGAGCGAAAAAGAACCAGTATAGTAAAAAAGCTAATGTATTTGAGTTTTTTAAATGCCATACACCCAGAGTATATTCACTTTGTCCTTCCGTTTGAAGCATAGAGAGATGAGGAATGGCATGTATAAAAATGGGCACGGCCATGTAAGACGAAGCTATACAACTTTTTTTTCTTCAAATCTCCCACTCATTTGCCCATATTTCATAATTTTACATCTAATGCTGTCAAAAAATACCATTTTCAAGTATTTAAGTTGATTTTAGGGGCGCTTTTTTCATAAAAACTTACTCGTGCTTGTGAAAAGAAAAAAAAATGCCAAAAAAACGAGTCCCGAAAAGAAGATAAAAATTTGCTATATTTTTATTGTACCAATGCAATTTTGATTCCCTCAGAGGGAAAATATTTGAAATTAAGGATTTTCATTGATATTTTGAAGGAAAACCAGTTTCTTATGCATAATTGTTGGCGATGAATTGTACCGCAAAAAAAAACATAACGTTGCCAACGAAATATATTAAGAAGTTTCTTGTAGCGGAAGTTAGTAGGTAAAGTATTAAAATGCATTCACTTTTTTCGAGTATTTTTAGTCTAGTTTCTGAATCCATTTTAAAATTATCTAAATAAAACATCTACCGTGGTGAACATAGCCACTAAATATATATAACGTTACCAACATTTTTTAATCAAAAATCATAAGTTATATTTTTCTACTAAAATTTCTTTTGTATTTACGATATGAGCTGTGTTGAAAGCGGTAGAAAATCCTTACAATAATTTCAATCAACCAATAAGATTTGGGGGATTAAAGAGGAAGTTACGGACATAAATCACGTTAATTGTTATTTTGAGATCTATCTAAGTGCATAAGATATCACAAATAATTCGTTCCTTAAAGGCTTTTTGAAGCTTCCGAGACAACCTAGTAATATTCTTGTTACATGTGCCAAATATCATGCATCTAGCTTAATCCGTTCGACCACCAGTCAGGGCTCAACATAAAAATTTAAAAAAAAACCAGAAAAAAATTTATTCTCGATTTCATTTTTTTTGTTAAACCCAGACTGGCGGCCATACGAATTTAGCTAGATGAATGAAATTTGGTACAGATAACGACAATAAAACTAAGCTGCCTCGTATTGAAATTGGACGTGATCGGTTAATCTTCACGCTTACTTCCCATACAATGTTTTAACTAGCATATATGGGAGATAGGCTTGAACATTAACCGATCACTCTCATTTTTAATCCTAATCAGAAAATGGCTCTCAGTATTATCTGTGCCAAGTTTCATGTAGATAGCTTTATCCTTTTGGGAGAAATCGTAATTTCAAAAAAAAATATGTATCGAGGTCTTGGAGCAAAAAATTTGTAATGTAGAGTAAATTGGAACCTTCCAAGGAATGAAATATTCACATATTTTCATCTTTATGGATGTTTGGATTGTTTGGCTGTATTTGCCCTCAATTTATTTCGTACGCATAACGTTACCAATGTTTTTGCATAACGTAACCAACGTTGCTTTAACGTCTTCTATAAATCCACCAAAAATAATTTTTTCTGCACAATTTTAAGTTTAATCATAACTTTAATCCTTTACCTTCAAATTATAGAATATTTTCGGGAAAATACACTACTAGATTCGCAGACTTTTCAGAAAATGAGCACTGACCTTAAAAATCGCTTGCAAAAAACGGCAAAGGCACTTAAACTCTCAATCGGAATCGGAATGGAATCATTCTAAAGAAGCTCTGCGTTTCGAAAAACAAAATGGTATCAGAATTTTGTTGCAATAAATAAAAATGGCCACTAGTTTCAATCTGATTTACTAAAACGTAATTTCGATGTGGTTTTCAATAACGAAACGCAGAGCCCATTAAGTTTGATTTCATTCCGATAATATTGATCAGCGTCACTTCCTGGGTAGATATAGCTATTTCGATCATCTGCCCGTCTCATACTGTATTGGCCCATTGACAATTGCATCAATAAAATAAAAACAAAATATTTAGGGGAAAGACTCAGTTTTGGCCACGCTGTGACACCTCAAAGTTGCGATATTTTTCAAAAAAAAAAAATCATGTTTCGTTCAATTCCATTTGGGTTCTCTTTAACAAATAATTGTCAAAAATTTGTGTTTTGATTAAACTAAACGAAGTAAAGTTTTTTATTATAAATAATATTTAAGTAAATAAATAGAATCAAAAAATTTTAGAAAATATATAATTTAATAAATATTGTAGTGATTTTAATAAATGATATTATCTTCAGAAATTGACAAATTTCGATGAAAAAACAAAAATAAATCCTCTTAAAATAAGTGCCATTTTTTTTAATGTACTACTACGGATTCTATGTAATCAGGAACTGCAAATAACTTTTCCTTCTTCGTCCTACAAATATTTTACTAAGCTCTAAACATAACTCATCCAAAGAGTTTCAAAGCTATGTCCAGTTTCTTTTTAGGAGAGAGTGAAACCGCCCACTTTTTCAGTGGAGGTCATTTTCGATACAAATCAAGTCATTTAATTTCAGAAATACGAATCAAAATACATGCACAAAGCACTGTTTTCAGGTTTGTGAGGTAGTTCAAGGAAAAGGTTTTATAATTTTGTTTTTTTTTTTATGGCATAGCCATAATCTTAATCTTCCTAATTGAACTATACTTTTAAACTTTTTGGCTAAAAAAAAATCTTTAAAGTAGTTCAAATTTGCTTCACAGTATGAAATATATTAGTATCTGCTGAAACATATTAAGCACTATCATTTCATGGTGTGCGTTGCTACACCTTGTCTTGTACTGGGGGCGGGGCAACACCAATTTTTTCAAGGGATTTAAATTGTTCGATGCAATTTATATATATCCCAAATCTCATCTTGATGCGTTAAATACTTTCAAAAATATGACGACATTTTTTAAGGGCGTGGCGCCACCCATTTTTTCAAAGGACATTATTCGTCCTTGTACTTTTAATACATATACCAAATCTCATCCATTTCTGATAAATATCTTTAGAGATATGATGAATCAACTTCTTTGGAGGAATAGCATTGCCCATTTTTTCACTGAAAATTATTTATCCTAATGCACTTTACATATGTACCAAATTTCAATTATCTGCGTTAAGTAGTTTCAGAGCTATTTATTTATAAAGGGGTGTGGCACCGACCACTTTTTTAACCTCGTGAAAATTTCATTAAAATCGGTCTGTTAGTTTCCGATTCCATAAATAACAAACATACAAACAAATAAAAAAAATCTCATTTTTATATATTAGTAGATAAACGGTTAATATTCTGCCTCAAAACCCGAAAAAAATTATTGATTTCGAATCAAAAAATTTTAAAAGAATTAATTTTTCCGATTATGTTCCCATATGAACTTTGCTTTAATTTAAAGTTTTTCTTAAATTTGTTTTCTTATTTTAGTTGGGTGTCACCACCATGTTTACACGCGAAGGCGATTTCGGTAATTTATATCGTATGTTTGTTAGCCACTATATCAATAGCGCTAATCATAAGGCTTACGTTGAAGTCACTGAGACGGGTACTGAACCACCATTGGAATCAGGGGGTAAGTGATAATATATAAACATATGGAAGAGCAAAATTTACAAAAAAATAAATTCTTTTATTCTATAGGTCTGAAAAATCTGTTCTCGCGCACTAAGAAATTTGATGCCAATCATCCGTTTGTCTTTGCTATTCGATATAAGGATTCTGTACTCTTTGTGGGACATATTTCAACATATGCATATGTTTGAAAATATGTATACAATATTAAATTTCTAACGGCTGAAAAACAAAATATCACTATAGCTTCAAAACTACATAAGATGCTTTTAATTTGTAAATCATTTACTTTTTTATCTAAATTTTATAATTGATTAAATTTTGATAATACAGAAAAAAGCCACTGACCTTTCTAGTTCCAGATTATTGTTAATGAGATTGTTATCCATATTGATGATGTTGATATTTGTGCTTTCATTTAGAATACAAAAGACAATCCAATAAAATTAGTATTTTATAAAATCAATAAATTGTTTATAATCGTCGATATCGTTCATTATTCTTTTGTTAAGCACAGACCACACAAGTGGAATTTCCATTTATGAACTTTTAAACTACCGTTTTACAAGGTGTCGTAAATTTATGTATTAATATTATTTATTGATTTTAATTCTTTTCTTTTATTCTTTTCGTATCACCTTGGCAAGAATTTTAATTTGTCGGCATCACTTTTTTGCATTAATTCCATAAATACCAATCAAATCATGCCCCTGGAGTACAACACAGCGCAACACCATTTGCCATATCAATTTTATTCAAAGATTAATCTTGATTTTAATCACTATGACACTAATCACAGATTATTTTTGTGCACATTTTTCTTTCATTTTGGATTCCACTGAATATTTATTTCTGAATCGCACAGCTGTAGATCACACTTAATTTTTTATTTTTAATCGTAATCATGCTTGAGCTTTTTAATAATATGCTTATAAAGAAATATCTACTTTTTTTTAGAAATTTTTTCTTCACATTTTTTTATTTTTTAATATTTTTTTAATTACTCATTTTACTGAGAATTAAATCCAGTTTATTCACATCATATTTTTGGTCATACATGACATAATAAAAACACTTTTACTGAATTTGAGTTTAGTTTTTTATAGAGCTTTGTGCATTTTAATAAAATGTAAGCCCGGACTGTCAAGTAAACTACTTTTATAATATTCGAAATAAATTCTGTTCTCGCTACATTGGAGAAAATTAAAGTAGGAAGGACTTTAAACTTCAGCTTTCTATTCTAAGTGTTCTCTAGAGTTATTAGAACTGTAATAAATCTATGGAAAACACGAAGGACAGTAAGGTCAAGGGTGAATGAAGTATCGAATCGATGAGAAACTTAAACGCAGCTGCAAAGAACTTCTACGTCGGCAAGCCCCTAGAGTTGAGGTATGCTTGCTAATAAAATAGCAAGTGCTGTCCTTTTTTATGATACTGGAATTCTGGAAGTTTGATTAATTAATATGAATGTTCTTCATGTCTTAGCGTTTCTTTAAATACTTCTAAGTGCGTTATCTAAACACCTAGACGTTTTGAAACAACAAAACTGTAACAATTTTATCTCATGCACCTTAGACATTTTCGTTACTTAAACCTAAGGACGTCTCTAAACAATTGTACTACAAGTATATTAAGCTTTATATAACTTATTTGCATAAATTTGAGTTCCAAAAGGACGTATTTAAGTTGTTTTTTCGACTTTGTAATGCATAGCGCGATTATAAATAGTTAAGATTCTAGGGAACTCTGTTTCATTTGAAGTAAAGCTTGCCCTTTATGAGTTGTGGACGAACAACTAAAAATATGTCGACCATATATTTACATTTGGTTCCATAAACGAACGTATCGTCCCTATACAAATTACTTTTGATTTTTGATTGAGATATTTGATGATCATAAAATTTAATTTCGTTTTTTTGCATAGAAATCGTTATTTTGCAAAGAAATCGTTATTTTGCTTTTAATATTGTAATGAAAATAACCACTTTTTAGCAGAGATATGGCAAAATGGGTCAGAAATACCAAATAACTCAAAACTAGAAAAAACTGACTTAGTGCTTTTCAAATGCATAGAGGCGATATGTATGTATATTTGATTTTCTCAAAGACTGTCGCAATAACTCACTGGGGAGTCTTTTGAAAATGAAAAAATTTAAATGGAATGAAAAAGAACGAGTACCCTACTTCCCTACTAACCTTCAAATTCTGGCTAGAACACGGTGTCGAAATCTAGATTTGAATCAATTTTTATGTAGCGCCATTTTTATTGCATATTTATATGTTTTTTTATGAGCAAAAACAACAAAATAAAACTATTTATAAAATTGTTTGTTTACCATTTTTTAAAAAGAGATCGAAAAACGGTACACATAAAAAAAAATACAACAAACAAAAAGAAAAATAGTCCTTTTCGAAGTAGTTCTCGGCGCTGAACCCGATTCCAGTCTAGGAATTGTTCTATCGCAGTAGTCGTCCAATTTTAGAGAGAGAAATTATGTTTGAGTAAAGACAGATAGGAGAAAGAAAATAATAAGCAAAGATAGATAGATAACTCCTTTATGGCGTATGGTTGTTGAGATATTCTTACCTAAAAGTTTAAATAAATAAGTAAATAAATAAAAAAAATAAATACAAAGAAAACGATCAAGAGGCTTATCATGTCCTGAGCAGTTGACAATGCATGCCCTTAAGAAGTTTTCCGAAGTTTGCCAAGGTGAATGTTAGCTGGAGTATGATTAATCTGAGGTTAACCATTTGAAATATGATTGTAGAATTTGGTAGTGGTACGAAACAAAAGCACACAAAAGTTGGTATCACCAGCTAAACCTTAATGATTTGGGGATGTTTCCATAGGTGTCCTACGTCAAATCAATGGTAATATTATAGAGGCCGTAGACTATATCGATATTCTGAAGGACACATATCTTCCCAGCATTGAAAAATTTGGATTTAAACTAGGTGAAACTATTGTTATTTATAATAATGGACTAAGGCTAAAGTGAGAACGAAATGGGTTCAGGACAACGGGATATCTGGGGTATTCGACGCATCCGTGAACGTACAACACGTGACGTAAAATCATGTGTTACGTGTACTTACTCATGTGTTTCACATTACTAAATACATGATTTTACGTTACGAATTGTGCGTTCACTGATGCGGCGATTCAGCTTCTGGTTAAGACTGGCCTCCACAAAGCCTAGATCTACATGCAATAGAGAATTTGTGGAATATCCTCATGAAAAAATTATAGCTCGAAAATTGGTTCTTAAAAAATTGGACGATCTATGGTCGGCGGTTAACGAGAAATGGTCAAACAAAAGTCCACAAAAGTAGGATAATTTGATCAGCAGTATACCTTAAAAGAAGGATGTAGCCAAAGAGCCAAAAGAGGATACATAAAATACTAGTATATATTTAAAAAAAAAAATCTAAAACTTTTCTTGTCAAATCAGTCACAAATGTGTTCATTAAAATGGAAGTAGATTTTCTGTCACAAAGGAAATAAATTGATAAGATTCGGAAAAAATCCATTTATAAGTCAAAATTGTAAAAGGCCCCACAATGCCCTGAAACTGACAAAATGCCGACGGCCATAAATAAAAATTCGAGCTAACTTTTTCACGCCAAGAAATTATTTTGTTATTTGATAGACTGTTGTCCTCAGCTCTTTTTGCAAAAGAAAATATAATGGAGACCAGCCGTAGACTTAGAAATAAGATGATGCCAAGGACTACCGAATTATGGGAAATACTCTGAATTAAAACTTGTTTTGGATTACCACGGGGGGAACTATATCCGATAAAGGGAAGATGGTAAGATGCTAAGAAAGTCCGACAAAGCGTCCCGTTAACGACCAGTTGATGGAGTTTAATTGCCTTTCAACAAAACTTTCGAACATTTTACATAGGTACACATTTACACACAAAGTATAATTTCCACGTACATATGTATATCTTTATCCTTTTTTATGGTTTTCCATTCTGTGTTCAATATATATCTACATAATTCACTGATTTATTCAAATTGAAAATTTATTTGCGCATGCGCAACCATTTTTTAAGCACAAAATTTAATTCAGGAATTGCAATTTTTTTTTTTTTAGTCAACACTTCATTCTCTTTTTCCTTAAGCTTTACTTGGCCATTTCTAATGAGCTGCCACTGCTGATTTTAAAGTAGCCGTTTGTGCCCAGGCTTAAATTTTCTTTTTTTCTTTGTAAGGGACACGCGAAGCCTATTTTTATGCCTGAAGCAACAACACAAAACCGTAACCGTAAAATGCAGTCCGACGATGCAATCGCATTTAGTGTGCACTGTAAGAAATCAATATGTAAAACAGTGTAAACAAATAAACGAATTGTTTTGTTTATTCAAATGAAATTTTATGAACTATCCCGAAAATTCAAAAATGCTCCCGTTGCACTTGCACAATGCGCATTGATTTGTTTACACGCCGCGCACAAGCAAACATACATAGGAATGTTTACACAATGACAGCGGCGATGACAGAGGTCCGACCAACGCCATTCACTTCTTGTACTACACGACGCAAGAAATAACAATGACGGTGCACAACACAAAGCACTCGCGCAAGCATTCAGTTTCGAATCTAACACAAGACTGACGCTGGAAAACAAGTGGAGACCCCAAACAGCAGCGCAAATTCTTTTGCTTCCAGTGTGCTGTGCGTCGCATTTGATCAGAGAGCGAGAGGCACTGAGAAAACAATTACAGAGAGAGTGGAGTTGCTCCCCAAAATAAAGATCATGGAGTAGAAGACAACATCGACAACATAATTAGACGCAACTCAAACTTCAACTTCAGTGCTCCAAAATGGCATGATACAGTAGGATCTAAATAAAATTATCTTTATGGGTTCTTCATAAGTTTGTTGACAGTAAATGGAAGTCTGTCGTCAAGTATCAAAGTGGGTGTTACATATAGTTTTAAAGTTATACATATACTCGTATTCTGGCACACTATTTTCCTTCTTTTCCTGCAACTTTAATGATGAGCAACTTTCGCGATGAATTTGAATTCCTGCGATTTTTGAAGTTTTTCTTCTAACGACCTTTCTCGCAGGTGCCATTGTTTTTTTAAAGTGTTAAGGACTAATTACACAGGCACACAAAAAAAAACAAAAAAGGTAATATGCCAGAGAGGAGACCCCCTATCCGCATGTTTTTTGGGGTACTGAAACCGAATATGACAATAAACTTTGGCCTGGCCAAACCTTAAATACCCTACACAGCTGTATTTCGAAAATTTGGCTTATAGGGGAGGTACCACGCCCTCTTGTCCGAATTCACCCAGATTTTTCTCAGAGTTTGAATTTATAGTTCTCAAAAAATGTTTTAAGTATAGCGTTTTGAACTTTTTGCTCATATGGGAGGTGCCACGCCCTCTTGTCCGATTTTATCCAGTTTTTGCTTAAAGCTTGTATTTCAGTGTCTGAGTAAAATTTAGTTCGATTATATCAAAAAACGCTTTCAGTATAGCGTTTTGAACCTTTTGCTTATATGAGAGGTGCCACGCCCTCTTGTCCAAATTTGCCAGTTTTCGCTCTGAGCTTGCGCTAATAATTCGTAGTATTTCTGTGTATTTTGGTTGCATTATCATGAAAAATACTCCAAATGTTGCATTTTCAATATATTTTTTGTATGGGCGGTAGGCGTGTCCATTGACCGATTTCGCTCATTTTCAATCCCCCGAGCTAACTTTGACGACGAAGGCTGTGCACCAAATTTCATTGAATTATCTAGCTTAGTTTTTCCAAAAAATGTATTTCCACACACAGCCAGCCACCCAGCCAGCCAGACAGATGGACATGGCTATATCGACTCAAGAGGTGACGCTGATCAAGAATATATATGTTTTTCTATATCTGCCATGCCTCCTTCTCAGCGTTACAAACGGAAGGACAAACTGAATACACCCTGGGTGTAGGGTATAAAAATCGTTCTGATAGCCCATTTTCTCTTAGGGGTGGAATTTCACTTGGTATAATTATTCGAAATGTATGCATATGTTTAGATTTTTTAGTGCGCTATAACCAAATGAGAATATTAAAAATTATTTCAGCCACTCAGTCACCCTCTTTAAACCGCCCTAAGAATGTTGAAATTTTACTTTTTATGAATATTTTAAATGTTTTAAGGCAAGAGTGTCAGCGTTTTCAATTCACTGAGCCTCGTTTACAACAATAATATTTCAACAATTTTCAAAATTTCTTAGAACTGGGACACACACAAAAAGTAGGGGTATCCACGCGTTGATGCGCAATGCTCTTGCGTCGTTGCGGAAGTGCGGCTTGCGACAGTTTGACATTTGTAAAATATCAAACACATTGCTGAAAATTTCGCACTACTTCTGCAATTTCTCAAGATGGAAATATTCACATTGAACGTTCAGGCATCAGTGCGTAAGAGACTTGCATTTTCGCAACTGCGTATCAACGCATTTATACCCATATTGTTTGTTGTTTTTGATTTTTATGCAACGAAGTCGTTGTTGTTGTTTTATGTTGGTTCGAGTTCGATTTTGTGTGTACGCAAAAAAGCAACAAAAACGCGAAATTTTGACGAGCGTGAAAAAAAAACAACAAAAATTATTTCTGTGAATGTTGTACAGATATATTGATGTTGTTGGTGTCGAGCCAAAATTGGCTCACTTTTGTTCTACGCTGACACCCTTGTTTTAAGGTTTTTCACTGTTTTCCTAAAACTTGTTGTTCCAAAGTCTTCATGAAATCATGCAACAAACAATTTTTTAAAATATCTTAACCTATTCTATCCAGTTTTTATGGGTTTTTTGACCCCTTTTTTCAAAAAAAGGTTTGTAATGGGTTTATTTCTTCTACAAAAATATTCTGCGCAAAATTTCACTAGGAGTCACCAAAGACGAGAAATACTCAAAAGTTAAGAATAATGTGAAAGTGTAATAGAATAGAATAAATAAGAGATACAAAAATTTCAGGTCCATAAAGTGAGCTATGCAGGTGTGACGAATTTCGATGTATTTTGGTTGGGAATTTCGAGCTATTTTCGAGCTTTTCAACAGTAATTTCGAGCTGTCTGGGAAATTTTTCATTTTCCGGAAAAGCGGAAAAATTGTTTTGCATAGCTGAGTTTATTTTTTCAGCCAGACGAATCCGCGGGAAGAGTTAGCGATGAAATCTTTTAACGCAGAAATTTTTAGCTACTTTTGAGCTGACCTTGAATGAAGTGTTTTCTTTAAATTTCCCCGGAAAATCCCAAACATTTTTTTAAGGGCTTGCTTTATTTTTTCAGCCAGACGAACCCATGAGAATATTTGGCGATCATATCATTTGACACACGAATTTGGAGATAGCTTCGAGCTCATCAAAAACGAAAACTGTTTTCCGGAAAGCCCCAAACTTTCCCGGAAAATTCCAAAAAACCTTTTTTCCCATAATCCCCATTTCGTAAATGGGTGTTATGTCCGCAAATTATTGGATATATTACCAACTGATCCGCGGCCGAAAGCCGCCGCGACGCCGGTGTTGGATTTTTTGGAGTTTTAAATCCTAATCCTACTCTTATGTAAAATTATTGTAGCTAGCAAACTAGGTGTTGGATATATTATAGGCTGATCCGCGAAAAACTTTCGGACATAATCCGAATAATTTGCGGACATAAAATAGGGAAAAAAAATTTAAGGAGAAAACTTCATTCAAGGTCAGCTCGAAACTAGCTCGAAATTCCTGCGTTAAAAGATTTCATCGCTTACTATTCCCGCGGATTCGTCTGGCTGAAAAAAATAAAGTTAGCCATAAAAAAAGTTTTTTGGGATTTTCCGGGAAAATTGGGAGTTTTCCGGAAAATGCTTTTAGCTCAAAATTAGCTCGAAAGTAGCTCAAAATTCCTGCGTTAAAAGATTTCATCGCTAACTTTTCCCGCGGATTCGTCTGGCTGAAAAAGTAAACTCAGCTATGCAGAACTATTTTTACGCTTTTCCGGAAAATGGAAAATTTCCCAAACAGCTCGAAATTATTGTTGAAAAGCTCGAAAAAGCTCGAAATTCCCAACCAAACAACATCAAAATTCGTCACACCTGCATAGCTCACTTTGTGCACCTAAAAATTTCGTCTATAACCTTTTACGCATTATTCTCAACTTTTAAGCATTTCTCGTCTTTGGTGAAAAATTTATGACCAAAAAAATAATTGTTCAGGAAAAATGGGCCTTCAGTAGAATTAAAAGTCCTTCGTTGGTTTTTTTCAGAATGAAAAAAAAATTATGCAGATGAGTCTTTCTTTGCGTAATCGATCAAGATTCGACTTGACATCTCCGATTTTTATGAAAATAAAAAATTTATTGAAAAATTATTTCAATTAAACAATAAGCTATAGAAATGAAAGTGCTACAGTAGCTCAATGGTTAGAGTGTCGTTTAGAAACACAAAGGTCTTAAGTTCGACACCATCAATATACATTTTTTTTTTTATATTTTTATGTTTTTTAAAAAATTTACTGTGTGTCATCAGTAAAAAATACGGTTTTTATTTACGGGTGCACAGTTACTGAAAAAATCAGTAAAAAATACTGGGACTTACAATTAATTTTTACGGTTTAGTTTTTTCCGTGTTTCCTAAAAATCGGAGAAGACAAGTCGAATCTTGGTCGGTTACGCAAAGAAAAACTCAGATATAGTTTTAAGAGTCCCTCCAATTTTTGAGTCGGTATTGGGATAAATCTCAATTTCGACCCGGTCTAGTGTATAGCCATAAGACCTATAGTATACATCTTATTGAGGAATCTCAAGGGATAGCACATATAAATGCAAACAACGTGTTGGTTAGAAGAAAGAAGAAATGTCGGTATAAGGCTTTCTTTAATTTACCGATTGTGACGCAAAAAAGATGGGCCAGATTGGACGCTCGAGTGCTTCTATAGAGAAAATTAGAACCGAGGGAACTAGATCATATATTTCTCTAGACCACACCTTATTATAATACCTATAAAAAGGGTAATCACCCCCCATAAACTCACGTAGAGTCTCCGTCTTAAATTAACCCAATTCACAAGACCCAAGACTCGAAGTTTATTTTGAGGTCCAAAGGACTGGTGCACTTTTTAAAGCAATAAAAATAAGAAAATTATTGTCGAAGACAGAATTTTCTATTCATTAATCGATAAAAATACTCGCTTTGCACCAATGTATATTTACAACAAAATCGATTTTACATTTGAATTATAAATGTAAACTTCCATAACTTCTGAATTTCTTGAATTCTTGTCCTTTTGTCTGGTGATTCTACTTGAAGAGATGAGATTGAGGCATTTAAAACATGTTTCTATTGCGAATTTTTGCCTTGAAATCTGCTTATAATAAAGTAAGGAAGTATAAAGATATTTCCTTTGCTCTTTAGAGAGTTGTACATTTAATTTCAGTCTTGTCTCCATAACAGTATGATTTCGGTATCATAATTGTTTATTAATTGAGATGGCCGTTAAGCAGCTTTTTCGATTTTCAATGATGGATGATCATCAATTGGCTCCAAATGTCGAACAAATTTACTCCAATTTTCAGACTTTTATGCTGAGCCCTGGTAATTGGCGCTTTGGTACATTTAACCATCTGACAGTTGAATAAGGGTCTGATTGGGATTAAAAATGGGTGCGATCAGTTTATGTTTACGCCCACGACACATACAATGTTTTAAAAGGCCTATTTGGGAGGTAGACGTGAACATTGGTCTATACAACTCTAAACATTATCTGTCACAAATTTTTTGCATCCAGCTTTAACTTTTTGGTCATAATTGTAATTTTCGCAGACACATTTACCTAAGGGCCAATCAAATCTAAACATAAAATTCTGTACAAAATCAGGATATTTCTTTTTCGATATTAAGATCCGATTAACGACCATTTATTATGACCTTGCATTTATCACATAAAGTTTTTTTGATTAAGAAAAGCTTTGTTCACAATATAAACATTATACTGTACAGAGTGAGCTGCCTGCATGATAAATGCGAGAGCACATTGTTGAGCGAAATAAAATTGTTTATTTCAGAGAGTTTTGAGTTTTGGTGATCAGAAAGACTAATAAGAAGTGTATTTGTGTATATTGATGTCGAGAAATACTTAATACAACATAAACATGAGTATATAGGGGGAAAAATAATGGGATATTTTGTAAGAACTTTTTCAATGAATAACTCTCCGGCAGGAGATTTTGGTGAAGTAAAATTCAGCATTATAATTATTTTAATTGTTAATCTTTATATTAAAGTATTTATTAGTAAATATATAAAATTTTATTGCAAAATAAATTGAAAAGAATATAAAAAATTTAAGTTGCATTTAAAATTTAACAATATGGCCCGTAAAATACACCGCATGCTTATCTCGAATAATAAACACAAATGGATGATCGGCAGTAAAAGTTTTGGGATCCCATGGAAGTGACATTGGTACACCAACAGCAACTGAAAAAAGCATACAAAATTCTTGAAATCGTGCTCTAACAAATATTTTAAAATATTCATACTAACCACTGGCAGCAGCAGCCTCGCAGCCAATTTCATTGACATCTATGAAGGCTTTATGTTGAACCTTTGTAATACGCGTACCTATGGGTGACTCCTGGAAAAGATTGCTAAAATCGGCAGCATCCGTAAACATGGTGCGTATGCCAAGCTATAGCAAAACAAAAAAAAAAAGATTCCAAAAATCAGTCACTTCTCTCACCGCCCCTTTCTAACAACTTCAATACTCACATTTCGCAGTGCTGGCTTCAAGTCAGTATCAAATTCAAATTTAAATTTGGGCAAATTAACTGTAACGCTCTTCCATTCCCAACGTTCCTCTAGTGCGCTGAAATCGACACCCTTCAATTTTTGCTCTAACGTCAGCAGACCATCTCGACGGTTGGGTAAAATGAACCACATCGTTAAATCGATATTCTCGAAGAATAACTCAATCGCTTTGGCATCTAACTCTGGATACTCAGCATAATAATACCAATTATCAGCAAACATGGTGGGCACTTTAATAGAACGTTCATTGCTCAACCAAAAATCACGATCTGCAGTATCTTCATCCATGAAGGGGCGTGCCCATCGGGCCTTAAAGTAGATTGCATTAGCTAGCACAATATTTGTATCTGGTTCTAAATTCTGCAATAAATTTTCAATTTTTCCATTCGTCTTATTAGCCAGCCATTGATTTATCTCTGTGACGGCTTGGCTTTCATTCTCGAAATTCAATTCTTCCGCATCAGAGTCAAAATAATGCTGTGCGATATTACGAAAATCTTTAGAGATTTTTAAATTTTTTCCAGCATAAATTTTATTGGCAATTTCCAAGGTAGTTTTCGGCTTTATAAACGAATGCAGCAAATTATGGTAACTTTCGGCAAGACGATTTTTACTTTCATGTGCCGTTGCATGTAGACCTTTCTGCAATTCGGTGGCAGTTTTGCCCTCTGCACCATAATAAGCTAAACCGAGTGCAGTTTGTATGGCAACAGGTGATATAATGACATTTTCGTTTTGTTCATTTGTTGCTATGGTCTGAAAAAGTTCAGTTGCAAAGAGATTACGTTCACGTATTGTATTTCCGAATGCTGCTCCTGTCAGCAACAACAGTACGATAGTGGAGAAAGCTGCGGGAATTTGAAATAAATCAATTTTATAGGAATTTTTTATTCAGGCCATAATTTCTGAGCAAACTCTGAGAATCTTCAGTCAAAAGAATATTTCCGGGAACTATAAAAATATTCGGAAAAGTTGACCGAAACCATTTTTTATACTTTTCTACAGTTTAGGATATTTATTTTGATTTATTTTCAAAAGGCTTAAGCAACAAACATTTTTTTTTTTCAGTTTCAATGCTTTTTAAAATTGTTGCATTTTTAATTGCTCATTTTTTATTTGCTATGTAGACCAATAACTGATTCTCAACACAAACGTTCTCATCAAATTTTTTACTATTCACACTTACAAAATTTTAACTTCATCCCGAAAGAACGAACAAAATCACAATAAGCAAAAAACCAAGAAATAATCCACACTCAAAGTTCCCTTTGAAGAACGAATTTATTTTAAGACTAAAAGTGAAATTTCACAAGCGACTGACTTTTATACCCCAGGGAATGCAATTCCGTGGAAGCAACTGAAAATATTCTTGAATACTACGTACGATTCTTTAGATTTTGCTTCTTTTCGTTTTTGTCATTCTAAAGTTGATTTCGAGAGTAATTTGCATAAAGGTAAAACGTAAAGTAGAAAAAAAAAACGCTGTAGTAAAAATAAGTGATAATAATAAAGAAAAAAAAACAGTAGAAGTCATGAGAAAAAACAGCTGAAGACGACGCATTGCAGCGTGCTGCTGGACACTCACCTTTAAAATATGGCTTTAAGACTACACACACACACAGCACAAACTACCAAATAAAATAAAAGAAGACCCAAAAAGATCCTCTAAGCACGAACGTATACGTGAGGCCAAAAACGATTGCAATTTTATTCGGTGAAGGTTCTGTTTACAGGCCATTTCAGAAGGAATGTGGTAAAAGCAAAATAACTTTGGAGTACTCGCACATGTTGTTTGTTGGTCGAATGCGCTTTTTTTGCGAGAAATGTTCGATTGTACTGGATTGTACTATGCTCTGGAACGCTGTAGTATTTTCTCGCGTTGTTACGCGCTCTCTCTCGCTCTATATCTCACGAGAAAAACTTCTCATTCTTTCTCTCAAAAAATGTTAAGCTCGTTTTATTCTCAAATTAAGTAGAAGTAATTTTTTACTGGGATTTTAAGAATTTTTTTCTTTTGCATTCCGATCGGAATGACTTCTTAAATACTCTATGATGCTGTATTTTGAAAGTTTTCCTTATACGGGAGGTGCCACGCCCACCCAGTTCAACTAACTATTCCAAGTATCTATGCGAAATTTTGTTACATTCAAATGGATTTTATGACAAATGAGCAAAGTTGCTTTTGGTTACACAGTGCAACATTTTTCAAGTCATTGACGGTTAACTGAAATCCGAGGCAAAAAGTGGCAATTTTCAGCTGGATTATAATTAGTAATTATAATTATCCAGCTGAAAATTATCCAGCTGAAAATTGCAACTTTTTGCGTCAAATTGGATTTTGAGCGATTTTCGATTTTTTCATATGGCTATATCTCGGTAACGAGCCGAAAATATTGTTTTGATGACTTCAGCAATGTTGAAGCTATTGAATAGAAGAAAAAAAATGCCGAACAAACTTACCCGAAAAAAAATCATCTAGTGCCTTAAAATCGCAAAAATGACCATTAAATCCTAATATGAGCCGACTTTGCAAAACGCTCTGGCAAAATTACTTGTTTCGGCGAGTACTTTCGACGCCTTATAACGGATTTTAGTTCACTTTTCATGTGTCGCACTGTGTTAGTTTTGGACACATAAATTAAGGGCTAATCTTCTATTAAGATCGAAATCATTATTAATGCATATGGAGGGAATATTCTGCGGCTCACCTAACTTTACATAGTTTTTGTAACAATATTTCATTGATTTATAATCAAAGCTATACGCCTAGATTCCAAATATATTTCATTCAAAATTACGCTTTAAAGTGTCAAATCCTCAGCCTCCTGGCATGTCTCTTTCCGAAATTTAAGTTTTATTGGAAAATTAAACTCAATTCAAGTGTGCATACGTACATTCTACACTAGAAATGAGATATGTAATCAATAGTCTCTCAATATAATTGTCGAAATTTTAAATTAATATTCAATTTTATTTAAAAATATTTTTTGAACCTTGTCACTCGACTTTTACCTCAGTCTCCTGGCATATCGAAACGTTTAAAAATCTTGATGAATTTGCTTATCAATGGCGTTGCTGCCTTATTGATGCGAATGAAAGAAGTAAAGTTATCTAGGAATCGCTTTTATTTGTCTCGGATCGAGGATATTTCAGTCGATAAGTCGAGATTATTGATCGAAATTGGCAAGAATTTTCGTTAAAAATATATTTCGTAGGAAATTTTTATTACATTTATAGGTTAAAAATCCATAGTTTTTTAATTTAGAAATCCATAATATCGTTGTATTGAAGTTTTATTGACTGCAAAGTGAAAAACCTCAGCCTCCTTGCCTCAGTTTTCTGGAAATAAGCACCAAATTTTTGTTTTTTAGTAGAATAGTTATTAGGTTTTAACAAATAATGCTTAGTAATATTGTTTGCTTAAAAACTTCTAGCCTTATTTTACTTTTAACTGGCCATAAAATTCGTGCATATTGTTTTTTTTTTTTTTGACCGGCCCGTTTCAGAAAAGTACAAAAAAGACTAAAGCTGAACTTAGACTACTTGTCTGAAGTCAGATACAAAAAAAAAAAAACTAGTGTGCCCATGCATATATCACACAAAATGTACAATTAAAGTGTAGAAAGCAATTTTTTAACTCTTCAAAGTGCTAAAGTTAAAACCTTCAACAGATATAAAAGGAAATGATATTCAACTTCGAAATCAATGATTGTCAAACTGACAGCGTCTTTTGAATGAATTAATTTGGCAAATACAAACATACACATATTCTCCGATAGAAAAAAATTTACATTTAAAATACACCGATGAAGATTGAACCCCATTCAAAACACAAAACAAAAAGACCAAAAACCAAAACTACACCAAATGACGGTAAAATCTTGACAATTGACAAACGAATTAGCATACGAAGATACTGATGCCAATCAATATGAAGGAAAGAAAGAAAGTGAGTTAGACAGAGAAAGAAAAGTTGTAAGACAAGCGCATGCGCTAAAAGTGCAGCTTCATCTGCAAATGCAGATGCACCATACAACAAAGACAATCAACGATCGTTAGGATTTACTTTATTGAATCATTCATTCAATGTATTCAATGATATTTGAATTGCAAAAATGCAATGTCCACAACAAAAACAACATAAAGAAAGGAAGAAAATAGCTCTAGCCTAGCTTTAATAACATCCTGTTCTTTTTAGTAAATATTTTTTAAGCATCAGTACGATGAGCTTAGTAAAAGAAGCTTTTTCTTTCTTACTCCAATTGTTTCCGTAAAAAAGTTTTTCGAAACATTTTTAACATAAACTGGCATATGCATTTTTTTAAATTTCAAATTATTTTGACTAAAAAAAAAGACACTTCACCGGAAAATCCCAAAGGTTAACTGAGTTATAGCTTTTTAAATTCTGCAATGAAACACTAAAGTTTTCAGATGTCGAAGTTTAAAGCATAACAAATTATGGAGCTTTCCGGAAATATGAGAAGTGAGTAAAAAAACGAAATTCTCTATTTCTAATAGAAATAACGTTATAGGAAATAACTCCAGAAATTTTCTGGCATTCATTTTTGGAAATAGCGCCAGAATTTTTGGAAATAACGCTAGAAAAATCTACTTAGAAAATTCTGGGCACCTTTCCAAATATTAGTATGTGGGTCGTATCGACATAATAGGTTAAAAAGTCTAAATCGCTCATTACGGCCACAAAACAGGTCCTAAAATTCTGAAAAAATTCTAGCAAATTCTTTGATGAAAAATAAATTGATTTTGTTCCTGATATTTTTTTAATTTAAGCTCCCCTTGCCGATTAAAAAATTAAAATCCAAAAATGTGGGGTAAAAAAATGCGATTTTTGGCAATATGCGATCGAGCACACCATAGCGACACATAAGGAAAGATAGCAGGATATCTAATTAATATTCCGGAGTAAAATTCAGAAAAATCGTATGTGGGTCGTGGCGACAGAACGGGTTAAAAAGTCTAAATTTCGCATTCCGCCAAAAATCAAGTTTTTTACCCAAATCTTAGCATTTTTCGTTTTTACTCGACATGGGGGCTTAAATCAAAGAAACATCATAAACAAATTCGAATATCTACAATTTCTGAAATATGTGCTCTCCCGTATATTATCGGAAATCACAATTTTCCCAAAATATTTAGATAAAACGACCTCCTGACACCCTCTCGGGTCGGAATTTTTTTGTTCACCTATTAGGAATTTAATTTTACACATCTAGGAATATATTCCACCACATTCGGTTATTGAACGTGGAAAAAAATTTTCTTAAAACCTGGGTGATATATGTAAGAGGAGATTATTTTCGGATATGTCCTCATTCACGCTTAGAGAGTTCATTAAATACTCAGAAATGATTCTAGCATGCGCTCGAAAAAGCTGCTTTTTCTTCTAAGCTCATCATCCATAATTAAGAGCTGTTAATATATATCATTAAAGAGTCTTTTCTGATTCACATCTTTGGAACTTCTGCTGTCATTGAAATCTCTTAAAACTTTCTAAAAATGTTCATTAGAAGGTATTTAGAAAACTTTGTGTTCATCATGGTAAGAAAATTATTTGTAGAGTACGTGATTCTCAAAAATGGAGATCCTTGCACTTACCGTTCCAGAGTTATAGTAAATTAAAAATTAACGCAGTTATATATATGCGTCAAAAGAAACTGGCCTTGCATGTTTTTCGAAAGTGTTTTAAGCATTTTCGCTTTCATTTCGTGTCAAATATTATGATAAATTGCTTAAATTCATATCTACAAAATATCAATTTACTTAGCTTTCTATTTTTGATCATTTGCCTCTTTCAACCTAATCTACATCCATTAAAGTTACTAACAAGTTTTCATTTTCAATAAAAAAAAAAATTTTTTAAGATTCCAAGCAATACATCAGATCACGCTATACCAGTAATAACATCCTCCGAACTAATGATTTCTTCTATTTAAGTGAAAATAAATATTTATCTTTTTGAGTTTTTTAGCAAGCAAATCAAACGCATTTTCTACAGATGTCACCTCTCAGCCAAAGCCAAAGTAGTTCCGGAAAAGTTGACTCACAACTATTTCTTGATGCCAATTGTGGATGTACAATACGTACGACAGCATACACAAGAGTATACTGCTAAACTGGAGACACTTGTCAATATTTAAGCCCACATGGTGACCAAAACAGGATTTATTTCAGACAACAACAACAAGAACAACGTAAGTGTATAAAGATACCAAAGCGTATTTTAAGGTTAATTAAAAGAAATAGCTACAACTACGATGACAGAGCAATGGAAAAAAAACCAAGTACAACAACTGGAAAAAGCCACAATTTAAACAACATCTATGGTAAGAAGCACAATAAATAAAATAAAAATTTATCCAATCATTACGAGAAACCCTTTAAGATGATTGCGACTGCAACTGCTGAGACAACAAACCAAAAAACACCAATAAAACAAAAAGCGCAACTTGTTGCCAAGTTGTCGGCGCGTCATTATGAAACTATTGTGGTCCAAGCAGTTTGTTCTGATCTATGTTTGCGGTAACTCAATTAGAAATTTAAAGTAATCGATACTTTTTTAAAAAATATTTATGAAACGATTTGAAAATTTTTCCGATACAAATCGTACAAAATCAAAAACTAAAATTTCCTCTCAAAATTACTAGGAGCAACCGCGAAAAGTTCTTTCATAAAAGATAAAATAAAGCTTAAGATAATTTTTTTTGAATAATTACAAAGATAGAAAATAATCCATTCCTATTCATATCAGGTTTTCAGATTGGATTTTTTTTCGCAATATTGGGGAAAATAAAATATTTTTGGTAAGTAAGGAATTAGTTTTTGCTCTTGAACTTCACAGACGCACAAAATAAAATAAAATTTGACTTTTTGACGCTAAGTCCTAATCTGAGTTCAAAATTGCATTTTAAAAACCGAACAGTGGTACTGAATATGGCAAAAATATTTCTTTTAAAATTTGAACTGTACAACTTTTTATTTGGATTTTGAGCCGCTTAATTCGAACCTGCAAATTATTTCTCTGTAAGTTTTGTAGTTTTGAAGATATTGTCTATTCAAGGTGGAAATGGAATGGTTAATATTTCCAAAATAACAGAAGTTATGAAAAAATAATTTGCAGATTCGAATTTAACGACTCTAAATCCATGTAAAAAGTTAAACAGTTTAAATTTAAAAACTCGAATTTTTTTTATATGCAGGGCACTTTTTCGGTTTTACAAAAGGTTTGTTATGCATCCATATACTCGTACTTATTCTCTAAAATCAGGCATTTATAAAAGATCTGAATGCCTATGTATTCAAAACTATTTCAAATTGTTAGAAAATATTTCAATATTTTCAGAATAAAAAGAAAGTTTAGAAAGTTTAGTTTTTAGAAAAAAAAAGTTCCGGAATTGTTCTTAGAGCAAAAAAAAACCGTAATTTTGACTAAAAAGGCAAAAAAAAAAGGTTTTCTTCCAAGGCCGCATATACTTAGTCGAAATAGATTAAATTGTCATCATAAACGTAATAAAAATTATAAGTCATCTAGATATTATATTTTCATTTTACATATTTAATTTTAATATATAGGGGAATGTCGTCTAGGTTGGGACGGGTTTTGTTTTTGGTCAGTGGTTTTGAAACGGATGGAAAAATTGTTGATTTAAATAAACCAATAAAAAGGTATGGTCATCTGAACGTGGCCTAAATCGTAGTTTAGAACCACACAAGATGCTGTCGCTTTGTATTTTCCTTGGACTTCACTTAATGCGCTTGATTGTATGATTCATGTTACGCAGACGTGAATGTAATATGACAGTGTACACTCATATTCTGCTGTCTGAATATGATGACAAGTCAAGATGAAGTTTAAAGAGAGAAAAAGAAGAAAATTAATAAAAAAAAAACTAACAAGCACTGCAATGTATACATATGTACGTGATCTTTGAAGATTCTCTCGGCCGCATAGCTAAAGGTTTTAAATATCAAAGGCGCAATGCATTCTTTCTGCACTGGAATTTGAATGAACTTAAGAGATATGGATACAGTTTTACTACACCAAAAAAAAAAAAAAAAAAATGTGTAATAATTTCAAGGAACAGACTTTCTTCGCTTAAGTACAAAAAATAATTTTTCCCAGAACCCTTCCGCGCAGTAAAGAATAACTTCAAAAACAACCTTATTCGAGAATGCGAAGATAAAACTTACGAAAGAAGGCTACGGCAAGGGATAAAGTTTATCAAACTAAAATTGGTTAAGTTATTTTAAACCTCAGCAGAGTAGTTACTAAAATATTTGCTGGAATAATGACAGGACAATGTAAACTTAAGAAGATGAGTCTATAAAAAATAGATACCTACGTATAGACTATGTCCAGAGAAACTGGAAAGAGCAGAACCATGGCCATTTAAGAGCAATACACTCATTCCAGCGCTTCTCATACATTTCGATTCATTTTTTGTAGAACGATTTACTTATACAAGAATTGCCCGATGGTCAAAATTCGACCACAAATGTATTAAATAATTATGGTACTTTTGGGACACTTAGTACTTTTTTTTGTAATTTGGTAGGGGTAAGTGGGGTAAAGTGGGAAGTGGGGTAAAGTGGGAAATGCCCCTTTTCGGGCAAACAAGCAAAGTATAGCTGTCATGCGCTTCTGACATGTACTTGCAATGATCGTAGGCAAATCTTTATGGTATAGCGATGCGTGAATACGTATTTTTGTGATCTCTGGAATCATGTAAAGTTCTTAAGTGATTTTGAAATTTCATTTTGAAATTTTTAAGCATCGATATTTTTACTTTTTCTGGAAATAAACCGATTGTAAGTACACAAAAATATTCTTTGTAGTCTTAATTTTGAAAACGCAAAAGGATTCCGTGTAATTCATAGAGTGAGAGAATGAAGCTCACATTTTTTGCAAAATGTGGTATCGGGGAAAAGTGGGAAATTTTTTATGGGGTAAAGTGGGAAATGTTATTTCATGATTGCTAGTCCCCACTTGTCAACGTATTATACTATTTCATGATCCAAATAAGTGTTGTACATTTATATTGTGAGCAAACACTCCGGAAAAGCTAAGCGAGTTGCAAAAAGCAGCTGAGAAACGTTTAGCAAATAAACGGAAGAAAGAGAGAAACGAATCACAAAAAATAGAGAACCAGGAGCAAAAAAGCACCACCAGCAAAGAAAGCGCCAAAGAAGAAACAAAGAAGTTCTAGCTCAGATGACGATCGTGATTTTTGCACCATTTGCATGGAACTCATGCCCGAAATCATGACCAGACACAATACCATCAAATGCAACCTAAAGGATTGTCAACGCCCATTTCACTTGAAATACGTTAATCTCACTACAAGCATCTTTTATAACTAACACTGTGACTCGGACTTTGATGTTTCATCAGAGAACGACGATTAAGCTACTATTTCAGAAATTTTTTTAAATAAATTTTTTCATATATATTTTTCCAGCAAAATCATTATTTCTTTTCATATTTACTCATATGGGTGTGTTCCTTGAACTTTTTTTGACTTACAATAAAGATATTAGAACTTTTTTCCAACATTTGTATTAGTTTTAATGAGTTTTGAAAGTTTCCCACTTTACTCCACGATTTTTAATTTTTGCCATTTTGAGCATCCTCGATCAAAGCGTCGTACTCAACAGAAAATCCATATTTGCGGTTCGTTTCTTCGGCAAAAATATAGCTTATTTAATTTTCTTTATTACAGGAAGTTGAAATATGAAAAAATCAGAAGTTTTGTTCATTTTATGGAGCTTCGAAAAAAAATTTCCCACTTTCCCCTACAAAATATAAAAAAGATTATTTATCATCCCTAGTACAATAACAAATGTGTAACGTTAACAAAATTAAAAACATGAACAGTGTTATGCTTTTTGTTTTCCTCTTTGTGCTTTATTCTCTTTTGAATTTTGTTGTCGTTAATATGGAAAAATGTTTATATAATTTTGGCAGGCTTAAAGGCAATATCTGAAAATAGTTTTAATTTTGTGCACATCTACACACAAATACCTCTCTAATGGTGTATAATTCAAAGTCGTACTCTATTTCTAACATAGTAAAAAATGGAGGACAAATTTTTGTCTTGCGTATTAAATAAAGATTTGTCCTCAAAATTGACAACCACCTCCTTATTTGAGCCAAATCTTTTTCCAGTGAGCATTTTTTTTGGTCTGAAAACTGGTAAAGGTCGCTGGGAGACAAATCTATAGAATAGGGTGGGTGGCGAAGCAATTCGAAATTCGAATTTATTCCTTTTAATCATCGTTTTCATTGACTTGTGACACGGTGGATTGTCTTGGAAAAACAGTAAAATAACTTTTGCACGGTCAAATTTTCATGTAAAATTGTAAACATTCACCTTAAAATATTTCTGAGGTGTCATCTATCAAACACAATTTCACTTTAAGGTCTTCTATTTTCTAGATTTTTTTAAGTTTTCCCGAACAGCTGCGGATTTCGGGCAAACAGAGCGTTTAGCATTATATTGCTTGTATGACCACATTTAAATTTAGCATGCCAGTCAAATATGGTAGATTTTCTTAGTGCAGAGTCTGGAACATACTTATCAAGCCAAATTTTTGTTTTATGTTTTATCACCGCACGAAATTATTTTTTTTCCATTGTTGTGAAAATAACAAAAGTTGTTTCACTGAAACCACTGTAACTTTTGAATCAAACGTTTGAAAGTAAATAGGAGAAGATGGGGCAGATTCGTAAAGTTTTGACTGTATGGCTAAAAATAAAACAAACTAACAGCTTCTTCAAAATAACTAGTACTCGAATTATGGGGGTTGTCGTGAATAAATATTCCCTATGAATTTTTCGCACACTGCAAAAGAGAATGTACGGTAGTCTAAGAAAAATTTCCCGGGAATATTTGTTCCCGATAACACCCTATATGTTATTTATTTTAACTTTAAATAAAAATATAAAATTTATTGATATGATTGTTGAAAATATTGGTACATATATCTTATTAATGATTTTTTTTTTTAACGACGTGGCATCGTCCATTTTCCCAGTGAACATTATTTGTTCCAGCGCTCTGTACATACTTATCGAATCTCATTCATGTGCGTTAAATATTTTCAGAGATATGATGAAGTGATTTTTTAGCTTACGGTGGACATTTCTCTGGAAATACCCATGTCCAAAAATTCGATTTCGAAACTAAGCTTACGATATATTTTTTCTGCATAATTTGACCCAAAAACATATGTTACACACCTCAACAACACTAAAGATTTCGACACGTTGTAGTCCTACTATGAATAAACAATAAATTGGTCATTAAAATGCAGTAAAGATTTTTGTTTACATTGAAACTTTCATTGTAAACAAAATTAAAAGCAGCCTTCCTACACATTCAAAAATAACATTAAAATGCAACTCAATAAACAGAAATGAAGACAAGGAGGCTTAAGTGAAATAAAAATATAAATCTTTATATATAAAAATGTAGTGTGCTTGTGTTTGTCGCCTTATAACTTTGAAACCGCTTAACCGATCGTAGCCATTTTTACACTATGTAGATATTTGTTTTGTACTGCAGGTGATTCTTATCTATGCTAAAGGGGGATTGGGATTGGGAGTTGTAGCCCTCATATAAAAAAAAAAACACTTAAAATGCTATATCTCTGCAGGTATAGCAGATTTTGTTATAATACTTGGTAAGTGGAATGGATTGCGCTAAATGATATTGCAGCAGTCATACAAAAAATGACTTTAAATTTTACATCTTTGTAGGAATAGCTACTTTTGCTATAAAACTTGGAACATAGATATAAATAGTGTCAACCATTAAACTTGCAAAAAATTGCAGAGATCGGACATGAGGTTGTTGCGGACGCTATACAAAAAAAAATGGTTTAAATGATAAATCTCTGCGCCACCTTAAAACGAATTTAACCAAGTGTAGTGCAAATTTTTATTTGAGCGGATTTTTATTTTAATTTGAGCAGTAAAAAATTTTTATGAACAGCAAAAAAAAATTTATAGCTACAAGATAACTTGCTTGAGAAAATTTTGATAATAAGTTTCTGTCTAATTTAAAGTTTAACTTTTTCAGCGCAGTTGTCTTCCATTGAATTTTCGCGCAGATCATATTACGAACAAAAACTTTAAATTCTAATTGGAAAGTTTAAATAGGACACTCAATTGGCAGAGTTAGAACATGTCAGCCAAATAAAGTAAAAACTCATTAAATTGCTAGCAATGTTTGCCAAGCAACCTTTCACTATTCGGGCTCGAGATCTTATTCCTGACGTTTGTTTGCAGCAGCAGCAGGTTTATTGCTGGATTAATTTTTTGTTTGATTTTTGTGATATCAGGTGGCAGTTCAATGACTTTCTTTCACCTTTGGCGTTCTGTTTTTTCTTTTTTTTTTTTTGTTACTTTTTACTAAGCCAAACATTTTCAAATGCAATTTCAATTGCAATTATTCTGGCGACGAGATCATTAATTTGTAAAACGTGATCACCGCAAGCAGCTACCGGAGCGCACATTGTTAACATGATGCACAGTTTGTTTGCGGTTCAAATTGTGTTTCAGAGGAGCTGCTGCCCAAAAGGTGTATCAACAAAATCGACAAGTGGAATTTTCGGTTCTTTTTTTTATATTTAGTTTTTTGGAAAGTGATCAGCATGATTTTGCTGATAGGAAAGTTGCTGCAGTGATCGTGCAACAGAAAAGTGTTTTGTGTTTGCTTTTTACTCCAGAGCCATTTTCTTAGCATTAATCTTAATGTTTGCGTCTAAATACTTAAAAGGATATCAGTGGGCAGGTAAAAATTGTTGTATAAAATTGAAAAATAAAATCTCGGAGAACACTTAAGTGCAAATTGTGCAAAAAAAATCTCACTTGTAAATCAGAAGCGAGGGCTGTTTGAACCAAATTTGGTATCAAAAAAATTAATTAAAAACATGCGTGTTCCGCACTCTGCTATTCAGGTAATTTATGAGCAATATAACACATTAGGTATTTAATTTATGCGGTTACCAACCGCAGCGCTGTACTAAAACACTTTAAGCACTGAAGAATCGAATTCTGCAAGAATATTTTGGATGCATGCAAAATAATAATGGGTGGGCCAGTTGGTGATTTCTTTTTAAAAATGTATATTATTTATTATTAAAACAATAAATAGTGCTACTCAATTCTATAACAAAAACTATCTTTCATTGAATTTTTTAGGAGCACAGGTACTGAGCAGTTCATTTGTTCTGATTTTTGACACATAATTTCCAATCATTCGGTTCAAAGTGGGATCACGTTTGATGGAAATTAATTCAGTTTAGCTGTTTATTCACATTCTTGTATCGTCTCTACAACTGTATTTGTTGAAATCTCTTTTATTTTTCTCAATGAATCTGAAAATATATACCTACAATTTATACAAAAAACCTAATTGTTTATAATTAATTAAACCAAAATTTGCAATGGTATAGTGAACTTCATTCAATTCATGAGTTATACTACGACAACCATAATGACCTTGAGAATAACTCATGAAGACCCCAAAGTCATTTGTATTACTTGAGCGTGCACATTATGTGTATACATATAACTATACTGTATACCCTGTACAGTAGGCAGATATCGAAAGAAAAAAGTTTATAGAAACATATTGAAACAGTCGCAAAAATTTAAAAAAAAACTCAAAAAATTTTAATTTCGTTTTTTAAAAGTGTCAAAAAAATTTTACATATAGGAATAATGTTAAATTTTGCCAACAGTTTTCTGTATTGTACAAAATAACGACTTTCATTTTGCCATGTCTCATGATCATTAATATAATTTTGGGCGTTACGACCACATTTGCTGCCGTGGGCAAACTTTGTATTACCAAAAGACAAAAAAGTCCTAATATAGTCATTTAGAAGTCAGATTTCAGTGCTAATTCTCTGAGAAACGTACGGGAAAGCAACAATTTCAGTGTTGACTCCAGCACAGATAAATTTCAGTGCTGAAATTTTTAGCACAAAGTAGATCTATTAATGTTGCCGTTCTACACAGAATATTAGCTGTGTTTAATGGAATTTTAACATAGTGGAACCACATTTTTATCGAATATCTTGGCAAGCGGAGGGAAGTATTGCGAATACTGAAGGTAGAATAAAGTAAAGCAATATAAGGAAAAGAGATAGCACACAGTAAAAATTTTAGTTTAATTTTAAAACCAAAAGTATTTATATAGAACAATGCCAACAAAAAGTTTTAATTTTAAACTGTTTTAGAATAAATTTCATACTTTTCTGGTATGAATTTCAAACTTTTTTGGAAAAAAATCGGAATTTAATACCAAAAAAATTTTAAATCAATACTTAAGGGAATCAAAACTAAGAAAGGTAAACTTTAATTTTTTAGTGTGCACAAATTCGTTTTAGAAGAACAGTTTTAACTACTTCTTAACACGCTGCCGTCTAAAACACAGTTAATATTAGTCTATTGACTATGCCATTATAAAAGGAACTAAAACGTTCATTGGCCATTTAAAAAGAAAAAACCGCTGAGTGCTATTAAACTAAAGGGTGCAAATCGGAAAGGGGAAAATACACACTTAGCAGTTCCTTTCAATAACCTAGTGAAATAAGCACAATTTCGAGATATTTCATATGAAACTTTTTGTAGAGAAGTAAACCAAAGTTACAAAAAATTTTATAAGAATTCACATGTATTTTTTGGATGATTCTAAGCATTTTTTGCCAAAGACGCCTTGATTTTAAGTAAAGAAAATATTCCATGTGGCAATTCGACCATATTTCGGTCAATTTTTAACCTAAGAAAAAAAAATTATAGCCAAAAGTGTTAAAAACACGATTTTTTATTTTAATTTTTTAAATACGCCATTTCGATGGGAAATTTTATATTCTACAAAAATTTTCCTGTGAAAATATCGAAATTTGAGTTAGTTCTCAAGATATATTGAAAAAACTGTAAAGGGTGCAATTCTCGCGTCCCCTTTCCAATTTCCACCTTCTAGATCAATAGCACTCCACGGTTTTTTCTTCATAAATGACCCATTGGCGATTTCTGTAATAAGAACCCGTAGATATCTTAGTTCCTTTTTGGCATAGACTATACATATTTCAAGATCTTCCTTTGCCGCCCCTTAAAGATCAAAAGGAAATGTGAAGCGCTTATTTGTAATGCTGCAATAAGCGTTTTTTCAATAAAATTAAAAAAAAAAAAAACTGGCAGCACCAGGATTTGAATCCACGACCATCCTCCGTGTAATAGATAGAAAAACACATTATTTTTCCTTTCATTTACCAACTCTTTGGACCGCTACACCAATGCCCGATGATGTGAAGATGTATTAAATTTGTATATTAAGAAAATGTTTTCCAAACAGAATTTGACATTCGTATGCTCCTACAGCCTTACATAGAATCATTGCATAATCAATTTTAATTCAATCAAACAAAATTAAATAAATAAGAGAAAGGAAAATAGAAAACTGAAATAAAAAAATGTTGAATAAAAATATTTTAATAAAAAAAAAATAAAGCAAAAAAAAATATAAAAAAAATGTAAAAAAAAATTACCCGACCTGGGTTCGAACCCATGTTGTTCTTACTGCAGCCTTACATAGAATCATTGGACAATCAGTTTCAATTCAATTAAACAAAAGTAAATAAATAAGAGAAAGGAACACAGAAAAGTGAAATAAAAAAATGTTGAATAAAAAAATTTAATAAAAAAGAAAATCACCCGGCTTGGGTTCTTACTGTAGCCTTATAAAAAATCATTGTAAAAGTCCTTTTAAATATCTATGGTGACAAGCGCTTTTAAAGTGCTTGGATCAGATGCGCTAGAAATTTTTCCTCTTGGGTCTTCTTAACAGTTCTATATGCATATAGTTTGTAGAAAATGTTTTTACATCTTATCGTGCGATTCACCATTTCGAAGATATTCCTAGTTTTGTTAGCTGAAAAACAAATGATAAGGTTCAGATGACAGGATCGTTTTTAAAATTTAAAAAAATTACCATAAAATTCAAAATTTGTTTTACAAAATCTTTTTAAAAATTGCCACCACTGTCAGATTCATTGAGGATACGTATCATATGTATAATTGTATATAAGAATGTATGTAAATCATCGCAAAATAAACTTTCTTTTGGCTTCCTTTCTTTCACTGTGCCAAACAAATAAATTAAAATGAAAAAGAACACGAACTAAAAATGAGTCCAGAAATATGGCATGCGTACATATATATGTTTGTATGTAATAGCGAGTGAAGTATGTAAATAAATTTTAATCAATTTTTGCCAAGAAACGCAGATACACATCCAAATGAACAAAAATAAATTGAAATACAAAAAAATAAATAAATTCAACATCAGCTGTTAACTCGTCGCTGTCGTAGTCGCTGGCACTCACTATAATGTAGGGGGTTTCCATAGTGAGGCAGACAACATAGTGCACTCAGTTGAGCGTCTCGTTCGCTGTCAGCGGGTGTGTCGAAACTTAAATCTGAGGAAAAAATTTAATAAAAAATAATAAAAAAAAGAAAACATCGACAAAATGCCGATCTTTTCGAAACTAGTGAAAGCAGGTATGTAGAGCGTACAGCAAGGAAAAAGGGGTGTATGGGGTCGGTGAAAATATGAATTTGCAAAAGAGCAACAGAAGACAACAATAAAAAAAATGTGATTTATTTTTAAAAACAACAATGCTGCAAATAAAATTTTCATAAATTTTCAAAAAAACAATAAATTGTTTGCATAACTTCCGTTGATTAGCAACAGATATGATATGTTATTCCAAAATCAGTATATTTTTAATCTAAAAATTGCATTATTTACATTTCAAAACTGACAGGCACTTCGCTAACTCTGAAGGGTCGTTACTATTCAACTCCAGCTGCAGCACAATTAAGCGAAATCTTGAAACAACAGATAAGCGCCATCAAAGATGCTGGCACCTACAAGTCAGAGCGCATCATTACATCGGCACAAAGCACCGAGATTACAGTGGAGGGAAATCCAAAGAAAATTTTAAATTTTTGTGCAAATAACTACTTGGGCCTGGCGGTAAGTTTTGAATTGATGTTTGTACTTTAATTGGATAAGAATATTCGGAAATTTTTGTAAAATTTTGGAAAAATTTTTTTGAAATTCTTGATCAGTTACTTGCCAAAGAAATATGTGTTAAACATTTTATCTGCCGGAGACGTATTGTCAAGACAGAGAAGGAACTTTCCACACCGTCGCACAGTGGTCCCGTTTGTATGGAAATGTGGACATAAATCGATAACTTGGTCAATTTTCGAAATAAAAATTATAAAATTTAGAGGAATTACATATATTTTAAAACTATTTAACATAAGTGAGTAAATTGCATCCAATAAAAAAATGGGCGATGTCACGCCCCCTTGACCTAAAATACTTGTATCTCTGGAAATATCGGACTCAGGGGAAGGAGATTCGGTACATATGTAATTGGCATTGGGAAAGAAATTTTTCATAAAAAATGGGCGGGATCACGCCCCCTCCTTAAAAATAAATCAAATTTGTCATATCTCTGAAACTATTTGACACATATGAATAAGATTTGATTTCAGGTAAAGTGAAGCGAACAGGATATGGCACTGTAAAATGTTAAACCAATTTGAGGTACTTAGTTGATATAGAAGCAGTATTTTAGTAATTTGGTCCGGATGGAAACATGTTTGACCGTGCCCGCAGTCCGTTAAATGTCGGAAAAACGCTATTTATATGAAAAAACGGAAACAATCAATCCTATCTTTGAAACTATTTGAAATAAGAGGATGTGATTTAGTACACATATGAACAATCCTTGAGAAAATTGTATCCAATAAAAAATTGAGCATCGTATCTCTGAAATGATTTGACTCAGGTAAATGAGATTTGGTACAGATCTAATTGGCACTGGGAAAAAAATGTTCAATAAAATAGGCGGGGCCACACCCCCTCATTCAACAAATTTGTCATATCTCTGAAACTATTTGGCACAGGTGAATAAGATTTGATTTCAAATAAATTGATGTGATACACCAATACTTACACCAATAGGAAACTTTTTAGCCCCTGGGAGCAAGATTTTTTTAATTTCTAGTGATCATCCACTCAGCTCTTCAGTTGTATCATTGGGTATATATGTACAACCGATAATTAAAAAAGTTAAATAAATATGTTTGATTTTTTGTTTGGGAACTTTTTTTAAATTCGTCTTTAAGTTTCTTCAAAATTTTAGTAAAAATTTCTACAAAAACATATCTTTCAGAATAACCCCGACGTAATCAAATACAGCAAAGAAACACTCGATAAATATGGCGCCGGCTTGAGTTCCGTGCGTTTCATCTGTGGTACCCAAGATATACACAAAGAATTGGAGAGAAAAATTTCCAAATATCATGGCCGTGAAGATACCATACTCTATGCCTCCTGTTTTGATGCCAATGCGGGAATTTTTGAGGTCATACTGACACCAGATGATGCTGTCTTTTCGGATGAGCTAAATCATGCCTCTATCATAGATGGCATACGATTGTGCAAAGCAAAGAAAAATCGCTACAAGCATCGTAATTTAGAAGGTTAGCTAGCAGTAGGTTGAAGTAATTTGCATTTAAAAACTTTAAAAATTTTTTACAGATTTAGAAAATCTATTAAAATCGACTGATGCACGTCTCAAACTTATTGTGACCGATGGTGTATTCTCCATGGATGGTAATATTGCGCCGCTGGCGAAAATTGTCGATCTCGCACAGAAATACAATGCCCTCGTATTTATGGACGAATGTCACGCTACCGGATTCTTGGGTGCTACCGGTCGTGGCACTGAAGAATATCACAATGTTATGGGTCGCGTTGATATAATCAACTCAACTTTAGGCAAAGCATTGGGTGGAGCTTCCGGTGGTTATACCACCGGCTCTAAAGAACTTGTTACACTGTTGCGTCAAAAGTCACGTCCATATTTATTCTCGAATTCGCTACCTCCAGCAGTTGTTGCTACTGGCATTAAAGTTATGGATATGCTAATGGCATCTGATCAATTATCACAACGTGTACAGAGTAATACAAAACGTTTTCGCGATGCAATGACAAAGGCGGGTTTCGTTATTGGCGGTGCAGATCATCCAATATGTCCGGTTATGTTGGGTGATGCACGTTTAGCATCAATATTTGCTGATAAAATGTTGGGTGAGTGTTGAATCTTTTCTACAAAATTAGTTAAATTTGAAAGAATAATCTTTGACATTTGTGTGATGTGTTTCTCTTTTTTTCAGGACGTGGCATTTATGTCATCGGTTTCAGTTTCCCAGTTGTGCCACAGGGCAAAGCTCGCATTCGCGTACAACTTTCAGCTGCACATACCACTGATGATATTGATCATGCTGTGGCTGCATTTATTGAGGTCGGCAAATCGTTGAAAGTGATTCAATAAGCCAAATATACGACAATGGTTTCAATAGAAGTATTTGACAGGGCTTTTTGTGCATTTATCAGATATGTAAAGTAACACATGCATTTACTAAAATAACTAAGATTTTTGTGTAGAATTTTGTATGTACGTATTTAGAATTGTAATCTCCATAACAAAATGAGCTGAGAAAAATTGCATTTATTTTAAATAAATCCAAAAGTGAAAAGACAAAAATCATTTTCCTCTTAATTCTTTTAATCTTATCTTCAAAACTGGTAGCTGCTGCTGGCTTGCTACCAATGCAGTAAGTTTGGCGCATGCTCTGCGTTGATACAAACTAAAAGGTTGCAACTTCATCTTCATCTCGACGGCTTGTCATGAAACAAACCGGTCACTGGCGCATTTTTAAAATTTTGCTTTTTTTTTTCCTTATTCTGTTTTTTATTACATTACTTTTTACGCGATTTAAGTCAGGTATGTTGTAGTTGTTGTTGGTTTTGTTTTTCTTCATCTTTGTTTACTTGTCAAACTTATGCGCTTGGCTTTTGTAGCTCAAGATCAGCCACGATCCTTTAGAGCAGACATGCGTACGCGGGCCACAATCATGGGCCAAAAGTAATCATAGTCATCTGATTTCGTGAGCTAATGTAAAAGCAAATTATTGGATATGAAAAATCATACACTAAATGCGAAAAATCTTATTGATTAAGCGCGACAAACATTTTCGAGCGCACAAGCAACAAAATAATATACATAGTTTCGAGCGCACAAGCAAAAACTGTATGTACATAAATCGTTGTTGTTTTGTTTTATATGCGCAAGACTGCACTTTTGTTTCGTTTCTTGGATTGTATTTTTTATACCCTACACCCAGGGTATATTCACTTTGTCCTTCCGTTTGTAACGCTGAGAAGGAGGCGTGACAGATATAGAAAAGTGTCACCAACTGAGTCGATATATGTAGCCATGTCCGTCTGTCTTGCTGGCTAGCTGGCTGGGTGTCTGTCTATGCATAGAAATACATTTTTTGGGAAAACTGAGAAACATAATTCAATAAAATTTGGTACACTGGGATTGAAAATGAGCGATATCGGTCAACGGCTACGCCTACCGCCGATACAAAATATTCATTCAAAATGCAACGTTAGGGTATTTTCCACGACAATGCAACCAAAATACACATAAATACTAGGAATGGTTAACGCAAGCTCTAGGCAAAAACAAGGCAAATTCGGACAAGAGGGCGTGGCACCTTTTATATAAGCAAAATTTTCAAAATACTGTAGTGTAGAGTATTTGATGTTTGCCAGGCCAAAGGTAACACCCTTACTATTTTTATATTGTGTTCTTTTTCCCTTCCTTTTTTTTTTAAAATACTACTCAGCGCTTCTAAATTTCTATAGGAACAAGTGCTTTAGTAGTGCTTTCTTTAGCAGTGCTTGAAATTTTTCCCCTTAGGTACACACAAGACTGAACAAACATACAAACAATTTTAAAATCCTTTTTAGTTCGTGTTATTTTTAATAATTTTATAGTTTCTATCCACGGGCCAAGCTTTGAAATTTTTACTCTTGATGAGCATGTCCGCTTTATAGTGTTGTCGTCAGTTTATCTATATCACTACAGTAGGATCAACAACCATATTTATTTTTTTATTGGTATTTTTTTGTACTTTTTTCTAAAATCACCACACGTTGTTGCTGTTGTTTTTGTAAGATATTTTTAAACTCTGTTGGTGTTGCACTTTGCGCTCACTATCGCCGTATGTTGGCAACAATATTGCATATCTTCTAAAGTTAAGCGAGATATATCGCTGTTTTTTTTTTTTTTTGCTTACTTACTTGCCATCGTGTTCAGGATGATCAGTGAAACCATTCAGTCAGAACAGAGATCACTCAAATGGTTCATTCTATCCATCCACATTGCACATTGTTGGATGTTTTAAAGTGAATCTGGTTTTACCTTAAATGGATGTTGTTGGATTTTATGTTGATGTTGCTGCCTGCTATTGCTGAGCAATATATAGCTATGCATTGTTGGAAATTCGCAGAATTCTTTATGAAAGTGTTTGCGACAAATTTTTAAATTGATTTTAAATAACAATTATAAGAATTTTTACAAAAAAGGGCTTATTTATGACGATACTATGTGCTTCTGATAATAATTGCAATATCGAGCCCTAACCGCCAAAAAGACGTAACTGACAAGATTTCAGATTTGCGTTTTTTGACAGAAATCGATAATTTGTGTCCATATGCGTTTTCCCTCTAAATTTCATAACTGCAAAAAGTACCATTACGAAGTTATAGGGTGAGCAATTTTGACTTTTGTACTACAATGTATACAAAGAAAATTCAAAAAAAGCTTCTACTGTAAAATTTTTTTTTTTGTCGGTTGAGTCTTTTTGGCGGTTAGGGCTCGATATTTTTATGATTTCTAATGTTTTAAGGATAATAAATATTTGGAAATTTAAATTAGTAATAAATAACAAAGTGCTACAAATTGAAAGAAAAATATTTTGCATGAGTTGCCGATAACCTTCTGATTAATTTGTGTTCGGTGAACCTGAATCTGTAATCCAAGCATATACATATGAAGCACTCCACGCCAAGTGTTCCAGCTCAAAATTTTTTTTTCTCCGATTTCGCTCAAATTTGCCAATATCGTGGATCCGGTGTGCAAGAACAACAATCCGGGAGAATTCGGTCTTAGTACTATTTGTTGTTAAAGTACAGGGTGTTGAAATTGGCGTTTTCAGTCGTTTTCATGAAAAGGGTGTTTTTTCAAAAATTTATAGCTTACACTAATGTTTGTAAATTGATAAATCTAAGTTACTGTTCCCATTCATTTTGAAGTATTCTTTTTTATAAAAAAAATATTTCTTTATGAAAAAATTTTTTTCCACCAAAATTTTTACACTTAGAAATACTTTTGAATTTTTTTTTTTAAAATACCCCCCTTAGATTTTTTTTTAAATTACTTTAAATTAAAGCATAATTTATAAGCTTCAAAATGATGTATGACTCAAGATGGGATTCGGACGCTAAATGGAAGTTTTTGGCTTTTGAACGCCAGCGGAAGGCAAAAATCTTTTATTACTTAAGACGAAAGCATCTTACGAAAAAAGTGTACTATGCATAAAATGCTTAGCATCATCAAGGAAATAAGTGTGAAAAAAATTTTGAGCTGGTACACTTGGCATGGATTGCTTCATATACAAAAACTATGTAATTCACTTTTTCCAACGGCATCAGATAGCCATCAAATTCTTCATTAAACTTTACCACAACTTTTCTTATTGGATCATCACTTTCCTAGATATCATCAATTGTAGTATAGCTTTTCAACTCAATACAAATTTAATTTAGTCCTTTACATGTAACTGCGATACACTTACTTAAGAAGATGATATCTCGTAAAGTTAGTATCCTATTAAGAAAGTTAAAAGTTAATGAGAAAGGGATTTTCTATGCCGTTGACGGAAATGGACTACATACACTTCTGCATGGATGTATGCCATATGCCTGAAAAAAACTTTTTCTGCAATTAAGAGCAAGGAAAACTAGGATCCCAGAACTGACACAGAAAAACTGTTGCCATATTCGGATTCGGCGACAGTAAATTTATCAAAAAAGTATCAAGATCTCACTCAAAATATCGTGATGCACAGTGTCATTTTTATATAAGATTTGATAGAAATACTTAGTTTGCGCATATATTTAGAATTTTATTGACATTTTTTTAGTGACATTACCCGAGAATTAATCGAGCAATTGGATGAAACTGTGCTCTGAAGCCTTTAATTTCATTTGAACAATGGCAATACAACCACACTTTTACCAAAAATGTGGACGCATTGATTCTATTTTTCAGCGAGGACCACAACAGTTTTCCTAGAGCTTGCTCTACTAGAGACTTGATTGCGTACCTCGCTGAAAAGTTTAACCAATGCGCCTTCATTTTTGGTAAAAGTGTTAATACAGTAAAACTAAATATATATGCAAAAGGAAAAAATTGCTGCGGACTTGAAACTTGGCAGAGTTGTTTATTGGACTATAGTAGTTTTACAGAAAAAAGTCAATCGCTCAACGAGTGGTCTAACCCCCCTCTTAAGGGGCTTAAAGGTGAAAAAAAGTCATTACTTAAAAACTATTCGTTAGACAAAAAAGTTTCCAAGCAAAAATTTTAGTTGATTTAGTTCTGCATATTCTAGTTTTTTAAACATCTTTCTAGCAGAACAATTTACTAAGATAAGTAATTTTTAAGTAAGAGTCCTTTTTTTCGTAGTCTAAAAAAATTTAAAATTTTTCATATTAATTTTGAACTCTAAGGATTATAACTTTTTTGTTTCTTAACCGATCGGAAAAAGTCTAATAGCCTTCTAAAGCAAAAAATGCAATTATTTTAACTTAAAAGTTTTAAAATTAAATATTTATAAGTTAAAGCCGTTTTACCGTTTTCTAAAATTAGTGATTTTTCGAAACTGAAATATAGTACATCATATTATTTTTATATTATATCTGCTATAACTGCAATATTTTGTTTCTAAACCGATCAAAAAATTTCAAAAAGCATTTAAAAGGCTAATATTTGGTCTTCTTAACTGTATGAATTTCAATTGAATGTCGCAAATAAAATATTAAAAAATTAATGCAAACATAAAAATGAAAAAAACAGTTTTAAATTTGGAATATTGCTTAATACTAAGTACCTGGAGACCGATCCTTCCTCGGTCAACAATCTGATCTTATTATTTTAGTCGATGTTTTATTCATAGCTATTTTTTGTTTTGAAACTCGTACCTTTTCACCTCCAATGCTTTAAAAATGATAAATTAACCGATGAGAAAAATAATAAGAAAAAACTCGGAAAATATCGAATGGTATAGAAAAATATCAAGAACTCCAAATTTTTAAAGAGAAATAGAATGACCTAAAATAAATAAAAGGGATACGCCACGCACCCAAAATATTTCGTCTCTTGTATGGGGGCTGAAATATCGTATCATCATGCCTCGGAAGTTCATTCCATTTTTTTTTTTTGTGCATGAGTTATTAACTAAAACTTTTATTTTGGAAAAAAGTAGGCGTGGCAATTATTGAACAAAGCCCACTTTTCGTTATGCTTTAGATACTCGTGATCCCGATCCGCATACCAAATTTCATCAAAATATGTTGTACCATTTGCGTTAAATAGCATTTAATTTGTTTTACTTGCATGGTAGGTTCCACGCCCACCTGCGATATTTTGCCCACTTTCAGCTCGTAGGTGCCTCATAAAAAGAAGATTCCCTACAGTTAAATTCAGAAAGATTGCTTTAGTAGTTTTCATTTCATAGCGTATTAAATTTTTGTGGGCGGTGCCACGCCCTCCAACGAGTTTTCCTAATATAACGGCATATCACATCTTAATACTTGTTTTCAGGGGAAAAATATTTTAAATTTTCATTAAAATTGTTGAAGTCGTTTTCGATTAATATTGAATTAAAATTTTCAATGGTTAAAAAAGGGGCGTGGCACTTCTTAGATACCGCCCACTTTTCGGTTATTACAAGGCATTGATAAGTAGTACCTACATACCAAATTTTATTAAAATATCTTGTAACATTTGCGAGAAATAGCATTTAACAAATTTTGCTTGTATGGGAGGTTCCACGCGCAATGGCGACATTTCGCCCGCTTTCATTTCAGAGATGCCCTATTGCAATTAGGCTTCTCACAGTTAATTTCAGAATGTTTGCTTTATTGGTTTTCTTTTTATACCGTTTTATATTTTTGTGGGCGGTGCTACGCACTTCAACGAGTTTTCCCAATATAACGGCGTATCACATATGAATCCTTGTTTTCAGGGGTAATATCTCCTAAATTTTCATAAAAATTGTTGGAGTCGTTTTCGAGTAATATTGAATCAAAATTTTCAAGGGCTGAAAAGTGGGTGTGGCACTTCTTCGATCCCACTCACTTTTTTTCTGTTACAAGGCAATATTAAGCCATACTCGCTCACCAAATTTCATCCTAATACCTTGTATGGCTTGCGAGTTATGACTAAATCAAATTTAAAATTTAGTGCAGTGCCACGCCCTCTGGTGAGCATTTACAAAGTTCAAACCTAGCTCATTCTTCATTGTTTGCTAATATCTAACACTATTCCAAGTTTCATTGAAATCGCTGTAGCCGTTTTCGAGAAAAAATATTGGCACAGAAATAAGTACAAAGAAACAAAGAAACAAAAAAACTTTTTTTGTCCAACGAATACTTTTCAAGTTATTCGTCAAAAACTGAATTTTTCGACCTTTGAACCCCCAAAAAGGGGGGTTACACCCCCCGTTGGGTGTTGGACTTTTTTTATAAAGTAACTGTAGTCAACAACTGTACCAAGTGTCAAATCCGCAGTAATTGTTTAATTTTTCCATTGATATTATAGCTAGGTTTACTGTACTATTTTGGTTGCATTGCCATTGTGATAGTACTTACGCTATTTATAGAAATTGTATTTTTAACGTTATTTCCACGAAATTGTAATAAGTATCTTAAATAAAAATAACAAATCAATTAAAAAAAAAATAATAAATAGCCACACGGTTTTCGCTGGCATAGGCCCCGGCGAGATTCGAACTCACGATCTCCTGTTTACTAGACAGGCGCTTTAACCAACTAAGCCACGGCGCCAATTTCTGTTTGATGCACTAAAATGTGTCTCATATACATATGTAAACATCATATTAACATTTAGACAACAACACAACGTTCTCATTGGGGTAGCTAGAATTTTTCCCTAAGGTGGGCAACAGGCCGGCTGGTTTCGATTTAATAAGACTTTTAAATAGAATTGATAAATTTTGAAATAAAGTAAGCTGATGACGGATACAAAAGTGACGGCTCGTAAATATAGAATTAATTCAATTTCTACATACAAAGAAGAACGTCTTGTAAGGGTGTTATCTTAAGCATTGACAAAAATTAAATACCCGACACCGCAGCATTTTGTTGAGCTTCTACGACGTTCGTGATTGTTTTGACCACGTTTCGTTGCTGATTTAGATTTTAAAAAAAAAAGTTCTGAAAAAAATCACTCGTATTCTTTGAACGATTCTAAGCGTTTTTTGTTTTTCCCACTGCGCAAAAAAAAACTTCTATTTTCGAGTGGCCATATTTTGGTCAATTTTTAGTTTAAGAAATTTTTCAACAAAGCATTTAAAAGGAAATTGTATCTTCTATTTTTTATAGGCAAAGAGTCATTGGCAAAAGAGCCTCAGTTTCTTTCTATATGACATAATCAATAGTCTATTATTATTTACCAGACAGTTGTATAGTTGGGTATATGTATTTAGATGTACGAATTTTTAAGTTGCTGGACACTTTTGTTTTTGGAAAAAGGATGTGATAGTGCGCCTTGCAGGATGCCCAAATTGTTTAGTTTTTTATGTACTTCTGGTTCTACGTCTGAATCAGTTGTTATATTTGTATTATTTTTATCACTATCATTGGCGATTCGGATTTTTCAAAAAATGTTTTATACCTTTAAATTTATTCATATTTTACCTAGAAAAAAGTGTTTATCAAAACCTTAACAGAAAAAACTACACGTGACTAAATAGTTGCGTTATTAAAAGGTTATTAAGGAAAAATTCTTTAAGTCGATGTTAAATAAAAAAAAATAAAATATGTAATATATAAAATAAAATGCGGACGTGAATTGAACCGACGTTCACTGGATTAGCAGTCAAACATCTTGACTACTACTCCACTAACAATTAAGACAACCCACAATAACCCAATGCCATTGCTTATATATCGAAAAATTTTTCAAAAATTCCCTATTGGCAGTGGAGTAATAGTTAAGGTATCGGACTGCTAATCCAGTAAACGTGCGTTCAATCACCACTAGGTTTTTTTTTCTTTGGCACTTTTTTTTTTGTTTTTATTTTTATTCAATAATGATGAAATTAAACGTGAAGCTAGCCACGGCGCCATATTAGAAAATGTTAAAAATAGATGTGAAAAAAAAGAAGTGTTTCTTCTTATGTTATTTAACAGATATAAAGAATGTTAAACAGAGCCTAAAACTATGCAAGGAAAGATATTTAAAGTTAACAGTACAAAAAATAATACAAAAAACAGCGATGCCACAGAATTAGTTTAAGGGAACAAAGCCTTTTCTTTACAGAAGGTTAATTTCCGCTTAACTGTTGGCCTTGGACACACGAGAGACTAACTTCTCGGGCGATAGTACTAGTTGTAGGCAAGCGGAGGGACTGCTTCCCACCACATTCCGACACTTTAGTCTATCGTGTGTCCAGGCTCTTAAGCTTTAACAGAATGTCTAAGTTGATACATTATTAAGACCTAAATTAGCACTAAATAAACGCATACGAATAAAAAAGTAGTTTTAGCCAGAACTAGTGGAAAATTGGGCACAAACCCAAAATTTCATCTCCAATTTTTGATCAAAATTTGTTACATGTATGAGCCGGTCATTTTGAAAATGGACTTAAGGGCTGTCCATAAACTCCGTGACGCTAAAATTAGCTATTTTGAAACCCCCCTATGTGACGCTAGCTTCATATAAAAAATAAATAAAATACACCAAGCGTGACGCTTGCTCGAACCCCCCCCCCCCCCTTAGGAGCGTCACGGAGTTTATGGGCAGCCCCTTAGCTCAAAAATAAATAAAATTGGGCTCGGTTTACATGAAAGATTAACCCTCATAATGAGAAATTGATGGTGCTATGATAAAAACTGATTTTGAAATTTAGACATTCTGTTGTATATTGGCATTAAAAAAAATACAAACGTTTAGGCCTGTTCCGTAATCCGTGCGGTTTCAATTACTTTTTATTTAGGAGGCTTTTTCATGAAAATGGTGAGTCACACTACAAAAAGTATCAAAAGCTTTTTTGTTTGGAATTACAGGTTCTACAAATAACATTAATTGGCATTAACTAAAATTAACGGTTTAGAATATATTATTAAAAAACTGCAAAAAGTCGAAAAATTCGACTTTATCGAATATATGCGAAACAGATACTTTTTCGCAAATATAAATGAATATTATTTGTAGCACCTGTAGTTCTCCGCAAAAAAGATTCTAGTACTTTTTATCGTGTGCCACACGATTTTCATCAAAAAGCCTCCTAAGTGAAAAGTAATTGAAACCACGCGGATTACGGAACTGGCCTGAATGATTTAAAAATTTATATCGAGAATCGTCGACAGCGGTATCGCGCCACAGATATTTTCAGGTTTATGAAATCGCCATGTATATATTGAATTCATTGGTGTGGCATCTTTGTTTGAGAACATTAACAGTGAAAGAGACTGAGTAAATTGAAGGTAGCTCTGTCAAAGAGCACAAAATATTTAAGTCATAATTTATAAATGACACTTCAGTTTGCTCCGGAGAGTGTTGTTGTCGAGATAGTGAGTTAGGATTTTTATTAAAATTTATTTAAAAAATACATTTATAAGACGCAATAAACTAAAAAAGCGAAGGATTATTCAGGTATGTAATCAGTTTTTTATTTGTTATTAAATAAAACGTTTTTGTTATCGTTATGTAGCGAAAAATAAAAGTTGCAAAATCTATACTGTCGCTCTATCAATCAGCTGTTTTTGACAGACGCTACCAAACAAAAAACAATGCAGCAGCAAAAATCAGTCTGTGCCAATGTTGCCGACTCAAATTTTGATGGTTTACGACAGAGACAACTGAATTTCCTAATTTATTTGACAAAGAAAAATATGGTCGACTATTTTGGCCCCGATCTAATCAAGAACATAAAACTGCCAAGTAATATATGGGCGACAATTGCGAAAAAATTAAACGTAATGCCGGGAGAGAAAAGAGAGCCTAAAAATTGGGCGTTGGTAAGTAAGGGAACGAAACAGACTTGAAAAAAGTATTTGGGTACTATTTACTTATTTCAAACATATTTTAAGAAACAGGGAAACTTTGTAGTAATCCAAACATTGAATTTGTTATATTTAAATTCGTTCGTGATTATGTTCAAAATAGTAGAATGACAAGCTAGTGCACTTTGCATATTTCCTAATGTTCCTTTGTTTCTAATTACATATACCTTTCTTCTCTCAAAGTCTCGGGTCATCATGAACAGTGAATACCCGTTTCTGATCCGTAACGGATAAAAAGCGAAGATATGAAGCGTTTGGCACACTGGGTAGGGTTTTGAATTTCCTAAAAATATGATTTCGTTTGTAAATTTGTTACTTATAGACTCGGAAACTAACTGACTGATTTAAATAAAATTTTTTCAGTGTATTAGTTAGGTCATCAAGGTCATGAACAAAAAAGTGGCCAGTGCCACGCCCCCCAGAAATTATCCGTAATATCTTTGAAACTATGCCCCTAAAAAAATATCACCGTATCTCAGAAACTATTTAACGCATAAAGATGAAATTTTGTACATATACAACTGAAATGCATCGGGTCAGTTTAGATCCTTTTAAAAAATTGATGATGCTCTAATCCCTGTACAAAACAAAGTGAAGCAACGCCTACCAGGAAATTATAGGTACGAATGTAAGTAAAGACCCAAACCTACGATACTCGATACTTTCCAAAGTCAAGAAATATTAAAATTAATAAAGAGGTGCATCATAAATAGACTAAAAGGATCGATCTTTTTTGCATTTGGGTTTATTTCGCTAGTATAAAATTTTAAGATTTACATGTTTGTACGCACTTTTTTAAACAAATTTCTAAATTTACTTTTAGATCTATGCCAAAAAAAAATTTACCACCATTTCTAAGTTTATTAAATTTGTTGGTAAGCAAAAGGATAAATGTAAGTTTCAATATGATCATTATCAGGCCTGTTCAGTAATCCACGTGGTTTCAATTACTTTTTATTTAGGAGGCTTTTTGATGAAAATGGTGAGTCACACGATGAAAAGTATTAGAAACTTTTTTGTGGAGATTTACAGGTTCTACAAATAATAGTCGAATTTTTCGTTTTTTTGCAGTTTTTTAAGAATATTTTCTAAACGGTTACTTTTTCGTTAATGCAAGTCAATGTTATTTGTAGAACCTGTAATTCCCCACAAAAAAAATTCTAATACATTTTATCGTGTGACCCACCATTTTCATCATAAAGCCTCTTAAATGAAAAGTAATTGAAAACACACAGATTTCGGAACATGTATATCAAAATTTGTTACATGTTCTACTTTTTTCATGTCCTTTTATTTTACAGACGGTGATTATTATCTACCTGATTTAACAAAAATTGATAAAATACACATGCTGCTTTTACATGAATACTGTACACAAAATAATTTTCCAAACGTTCCATGTATAACACAAATACTGAAAACAATTGAAAGGGTAACTTAAAAAATTACGTACATTGAACAAAATTTGTTTTATAACTCAATTATTGCTTGTTTCAGGACAACCTCATTGATTGTGAAACGCTTTGTGATGATTTTAATGAAAAATTACATACAACTCTGAAAACAAATTTAGAACTGGAAGTCGAAAGCACAAAAACCCACAAAAATGTTAAAGGATATGAAAATTTAGAATTGGAGAAATCCAGTAAAGGTTCACTCTTAAGTGTAGACCGTATATCAAAAGATACTGTACAATCATATTATTTAAAGTACTTAAACAAGCAAAGTCGTGTGCATCGTACATCAAAAAATACTGTACAATCATATTATTTAACTTACTTAGCATATTTAGCTCTCAAACGTATTGTTAACGCTCACGGCGATTTATATCGTAAGAATTGTAGACTAAGCATTCAAGCTTGGAATCATATTGCTAAGCAAATGTCTAAGGAAACTGGGTTCAATAGACCAGCAGAACAATGGAGAAAAGTAAGCGATTTTAGCAATATTTTCAAAGTGACCAATATTATTTAATCTTTTTTTTTAAGACATTCAGCAGCAATAAATATGTTGTTCAAACACGTTTTCTAGAACGTTTAAAACAAAATGGTATCTATAGTTTATTAATTATAAATAATATCCTTATGTGGCTCACATGTATACTTTATTTTTACTTAATATTTTACTTATTTTTTACTTCTTTTTTTACTTATTTTTACTTAATCTTAAGGTGAACTTAATTCCAATGTAAATTGGAGCAATGTGCGTGTTGAAGAGCTCTTATATTTACAGCCTTTACGCCATGAAGGATATCCTGATATGCCATCAGCTGAAGAGGTTTTGAAAACTTACGAACACCAAGTATGCCAAAAAATTCTTTGTTAACTTATCTTATTTTTAACTTAATTTTTCTACCTTTTTAAAGTTTGCGCTGTTTAAGAACAAGGAAATCGATAAAAATTTTATAACACCAAATTTTGTAGAAGACAATGATGAGGAAGAGGAGGAACAAGCATTTTTCGATAATCCTTCAATACCGCATGAAAATTTTGATATGGATCCTGTGGAAATAAAACCTGAAATTATCTCAGACAATGATACATTTGAGATTACTGAAATACTTAGTAATGGTGAAAAAAGAAAACTCGACGACGCATCATTTTCTTCAGAAATTTCTCACTCCCGAGCAAGACGAAAATTTAGTAAAACATCATTTTCGACTAAAACTAGTCCACACACAAGGGCGTTAGATTGGTGTGAAGCATTAGGAAATGAAGGTACTGATGGAAAAAGAAAACTCGACGATGCATCATTTTCTTCAGAAATTTCTAACTCTCGAACAGAAGGGAAATTCAGTAAAACATCATTTTCTGCTAAATCTAAACCGGTACACACAAGAGCTGTAGATTGGTGCAAAACATTAGAAAATGAAGTTAATGATGGAAAAAGGAAACTCACCAACGCATCATTTTCCTCCAAAATTCCTAATTCTCGAACAAAAAGGAAATTGAGTAACACATCATTTTCTGCTAATTCTGACCCAGCACATATGGGAGTAGAAGATTGGTCCGACGCGTTCGATAATGAAGATAATCAACAAAACTTCGAAAGTAAACTAAATGGTGACAAAGTTGAAATGCAGGAGCCAAACCAACAACAGCATTATCTAGAGCGTAGACTTTTAGAAATCAATGAAAAAATCCTCAATGAGAAGATCAAGAAAAATAAAATTTTACGAAAAAGAAATAAGTTGCTTAAAAAGCAAACAATGATATTTGATCAAATGTGCGCCAAATTAGATATTTTAATAGATAAGAAAAGTATTTAGTTTTTAATTTTTTTGTTTTTTCAATTATAGAAGACTGTTTATCGAATGTATATAAAATAAGTAATAATTTAATTAACTACAACATAGTTTTAAGTTATTTTTAGTGCTAAACTTATGTTGAATTTGTTATTATTTAGAAACTAAAAGCTATATTTAAGATTCAATACTAGGCATACGCTTATTTTATGATTTTCGTTGATGCCGCCCCCTGAAATCCTTCTATTGGTCATAACAACAAACATTATGTAGTTTCACGGCAATCGGATAACGATAACCCGGCCCTCAAGAGAGGTCAGTAGTATGTAGTAGTATGGCATTTTGCGGCAATTTTGCTAATGTCGATAAAGGAAAAATTCATAGAATTCGTATTAATTACCCGATATTAAACAATCATAGCTTGTTTGAAAGGTATTTCAATTTGCTATAAGGTAAAATTATGCTTTGACTAATTTAATTAAGTTAAAAAAAAATTTTCATTATTTTTTGCCTCAAAGTTTGCTTTGTTATAAAATAATTAATTTAAAATTATCAATGTAATCAATGTATCAATGTCAAAATTTTGTATTATAAGTGACTGGCACAGTTAATTTTAAGATTTTGGATCTTGTTTGTGTTCAGGATGTTTCAATAAAATAAATAAATAAATAAGTACCCTTAACTTGACCTTGACCTCTCTTGAGGGCAGGGTTATCATTATCCGATTGCCGTGAAACTTCATAGTGTTTGTTCTTATTATCAATGGAAGGATTTCAGGGGGCGGTGTCAACGAAAATCAGAAAATCATTAAATAAGCGCATGCCTAATTCAATACGATAGGAATAATATTGAATTCAAAGATTATATATAACAGAGTCTAGAGCTGAGTTTTATTTTGAAATAGCTCTTCCTAAATTAAATGTATTTTCTACTCATCGAAGGAAGGGGCAACCGCTCTAAAAACTCTTTCATCTTCAATAATAAGGACAAACAAAAACTTTCATGTCCGCTTTGGCCGTAACAAAATAAATATTTCATAATATTATTTAGTGTAAAAAAAAGTTAATTTGTTTTATTACGATAGCAACGCTTTAAAAGCTAAAAGCTCAAAATCGAGCTAATGTAAAAAATGAGCATTTGCAGTTGGCAAGTAGCCTAAATTTTATACACCGCAAATGTTAAAATTAGGTGAACAAAAAATATGTGTGATGACTTCTTGGATGTACCGAATTTGTTTAATAGACTGATAAAATAATCCACTATGGGCTGCCAAGGTGGTCCATTTTTTATCCCCTATCCCCGAGCAGGTCTACCGTGGGTTTTTGTCCTCGTTTTTTATTGCCGTTTATGATGTACTTGGATCTTCTCATTATAAATCTGAGGCTTATTTTTTTCTAACAGGCCGGGATCCTAAGTAACCCTTGATTAAAAGTGCAAAAATCACTGCTTTGAAGTCTACTTAACAAATTATAATAACAAAAGCAGCAAAGGGTAAAATTAATTTTTGTCAATAGATTTGTATAACCGAAATTATTCTCAACAAGCTAATCTCATACCATTCTTCGATTGGATTACTACTTTAATAGTTATAAGCCGTTAAGAAAAAAGGGTTTTTTGAACGCCACACAAAGTAATAATCATCAATGATTCATTATTTGAGATTTTAATACATATCTCGCACGCCGTACAAGCTATTTTGATGAAAATTGGTGGGTAGACGACAAACATATATAAATACCATAAACTGACCGAAAAGTAGGCTAAATCACGCCCACTTTTTAACGCGTTGAATTATCCAATTGTTAAAAACTGGGCGTGGTACTTATCTGATCTAGCCTTCTTTTTGACCAGGATATAGAATTTATGTTCACTATCTATCCATCAATTTTCATAAAAATAGCTTCTATGGTTTGAGAGATATGTATTAAAATCTCAAGTCATGAAATCGTTAATCCTTTGTAAGGCGTTGAGAGATTGTTGCTCACGATCTTTCGAATGAACAAAGGCAATTTTTTAGTAAATTTCGGAATTCAAAACGGCGACTACAATTAGAAATTTAACAAAAAATATATTGCCCTGTAATAAGGATATCTCCTAAACTAAATGTCGTTCGAAAATAAATCTACGCCTCCTTATATGTGTAACAATCGGAATGAAAAGCAATAGGTACTACCAGGGTGTAGGGTACAAAAGTAGAAATTTATTATTTTCTGTACATGCGCTTAATGTTAACAGAATTAACATTTCTCTCATTGAAAATATTTTGAGTACGTGGGTAAGAGAGCGCTGTCAAGTTACCAAATGTTTCATTCTCTATGAAAATCGTTCATAAAATATATCTTAATTGAGTTGAGAGAGTAAATGAGCCGACTTGAACACAAGTGAAACAAAATGAATAGATTAATTTTGTGACGCATACAGACAGTTTCAGTTGAGCGTGTTTTGTGTTGTTTTGCTGGAAATACTTGTGAAAAATATCAAAGTTAACGTGTTACAAAATTTACAAATAACTAAACGATTACGAAAAATATTCATCAAATTCAGTTATAAAAAATTAATTTGAATGGAAGCTAAAATGGTAAGTAAATTTTACGCTTGCGATTTTTATACTACCATACAATAAACAACAGTGTTGCCAAGCCTTGGGATTGTGACCATATTTTGGGATTTTCATGCGAGGGAATTTTTAACCTAAAAAAAATCAAATTAAAAATATATATACATATTGGAATAATTTTACCGCCTGAAACCTATAGGATCTCACTTTTATTGGTCTTTTGACCCTTTAAAAATACTGGGTTTTAATGAGTTATTGTGCTTGAGAAAAAATTAGGTTAAATTGCAGTTTAGCTGCTTTTCGTATTTTTAAGGGTAGAAAAAAGATCTTGCCAAAAATGGCTAATTTTGGACTCCCACATTACAAAAATGGCGGGGGAGCTCAAGAGTTTTGCGTGATTTTCGCAAAAAAGTGCCTTAAACTCTCAAAAACCGCGGATGTTGACTCGCCTTATTTTACAGTTTTGATATGATGTGTTCTCTTTGACAATGGGGGTTATCGTGAATCAAGATTCCCGGGGAATTTTCTCAATCCACCGTGCATTCTCTATTGCAGTTTAAGAAAATTCCCCGGGAATCTTGATTCACGATAACCCCCAATATGAGCATTAAAACATATTTTAAATGTTTATATTTATACTATATCAAGCATTTGTTTAGAAATTTGGACCATTGGATATATAAATAAAAAATTAAAATAAAGCAAAAGCGTTTTATTGATAAACCCCTACTTTTATGTAAAATTACTGTGGCTAGCAAGCTAGGTGTTGGATACATTATAGACTGATGCGAAGCCGGTGTTGGATTTTTGGGAGTTTTAAATCCTGAGTTGCGGCCGCAGGCCGCCCACTTACCCCTACTCTTATGTAAAACTACTGTGGCGTTTTTTGCGAAAACTACCTAAATTTCTTGAGCTCCCCCGCCATTTTTGTAATGTGGGAGTCCAAAATAAGCCATTTTTGGCAAATTTTTTTTTTCTACCCTTAAAAATACGAAAAGCGGCTAAACTGCAATTTTATAATAATGTAATTTTACAGCAGTGATGGTTTTCGACAAATCGAGAGCTGAAGGTCCCTTTTGCGAATAGAAACGCGAATGAAAACGAAATACTTTTCTCTATTTTAATATGCGCAATAAACATTAGTTAAAAAGAGACAACTACATTACTATTACTTTTTCTTTTCTTTTCGCAATAGGAGCCTAAGTGATTTAAGCAAGAAATACCTATATGTGTATGTATTAGCTGTGTTTTTGACGACAGTTTATCTGTTCTTGTGTAAGCACATTCGAGAAACGTATGGGAAAGCAACAACAAATGTGCGTAATTTAGAACAGATAAATACATAAAAGTAAATGTCTTTAGGATAAGCACATACAAGGTGTTGTAAAACATAGCTTATTATTGTTGTAAAATTTGAGATATATTTTTTATACATATACAACTATAAATCAAGACGAAAGAGATATCGTGCGACTCATATCGAAAATTTTTTAAGGTCATTATATGTTTAATAAATCCAACGTCACACTGCTTTACTCGATCTAAAATTACTTTCAAAACATTTTTATTCCAAGCTCACTTTCTAGTTCCCATATCTTAGATTTTGATTAGCTGTGGTTTTGACGATAGTTTATCCGTGCTTGTCACGATGAGCCTTAACCAAAAAAAAGTTTTTAGAAATTTTTCTCAAAATCTAGAGGTGAACTGTTGTTGTTTCTGCTTCTTGTTTGTGTTTTTTTTTTTTTAACAAAAAACCGTTTTTTTTTTTAAAAAGCTTAAAAAATAGTTTAAAATTCAAAGAAAAAGAAATGCACTCAAAGAGAAATTATTGTTTACAGATATTAATTAGTGTTTTTATAAAGAATAATGCATACGTGGTTGCAATAAAGCTTTATTTTGGTTATGGCTCTCCGTGTTGTGTAAGCACATTCAGAGAAACATAAAGAAAAGCAAAAAGTGTGCTTAATTTAACATTCGTAGAGAAACAAGTGTGCAAATTTTCATCAAAAACACAGCTATTATTTATTCCCGAATTCTCGAAATTTTTTAGAATTGTATTTTTAAAGTTAGTTCTCTGGCAACACTGTTGAACACACATTCTTTCTTTAAAATCGTCTCCCTCCGTCATCTCTTAGGTAACAGAAGAGCAGGCAAAAGTAGCTGTCAACTCATACGACAGTGATGCCAGTAATTTTACAACCACCGGTCATAGTTTTATAAACAAAAAATGCACTTCGGAACAGGGGCGCTGTCTGGCGTATTTAACTATCAAACACATGGTACGCACACAGGGCCCAAATTTTCATAAAGGTGTTAGCTTGGGTATGAATGCTTGGACTGCAATTGCAAGTGAACTAAATGCAATGGGCATAGGCAAAGCCCCAGAACAATGGAAAAAAGTAAGAAATATCTAAAATACCAAAAACAATTTAATAAAAGCGAAATATAAAAAGAAAGTTCAAATAAAGAACTATCAGAATTATTTTAAGAAAACTGTTTAAGAAAAATTTCATACAAATGCGCATCTGCCCTTATATATTTTTATGAATTTCAGTGTTTCTCTGCTGCCAAATATTTTGCACATATGCGCTTTAAAGAAAAATATGCAGGTATTTAAAGTTAAGAAACTTGTTTATATATCTGCAATATGTATTTCTTTGTGTAAAATTTAGCAAATCCCGCTGTTCACATTGATTGGAATGAAATAGAGATACGTGATTTATTGTATCTGCAAGATTTGCGTTTAAAAGGATATCCAGATATGCCTGATCCTGATGTTTTAATACGTGCATTTGATAACAAAGTAAGTAAAAGCGCTTCACCCAAAAAAAAAAAAAGATATGTATGTAAAATTATATATTTTGGTGTTAATAATTTTTAGCAAATGTATTTAAGTGACTACCAACCAGCCCAAAAGACCAATTTTATCCAATCGCGTGATTTTGTAAACTGCAATAATTGCAATGACTTTCCGAATACACAATTTTCTTTGCAACAACACCAACAGCATGACTTCAGTTTGGGAGATGATGTTCAAATTAAATCCGAATTAGATGACTGCAATTTTGAAGCTACTGAGGATTTTCATCAACAATTGCAACAAATGGTTGAGGCACACAATCAGCATGAGTATACGACAAAACTTCATACTACTGCAAATCAAAGTACATCAAATTTTCCAATGCCAAAAATGTTACCTGCAGACTACGAATCTCCGTCTACTTCTAAAACAACTGTGAATCGAAGTCGAAATTCCATTGAGTCCGAAACCAACTCACAACCAGCAGATGCCGCTGCTTCTAATTTAGCACCAGATCATTACTATCTGGAACGGCGTTTATTGGAGATTAATGAAAAATTACTAAAAGAAAAAACGAAGCAGAATAAAATTCTACGTAAAAGGAATAAAATTCTTCAACAAACACGTAAAGATCAGAAAAAACTTACAGAAGCAGTTAACAAATTAGTAGATCATTTTGTTCGCGGTGGGAATTCATAAATTTTAATTAACTGAACGTTTAAATTACTTCTTATTTTTTAATACGGCTAAAAATATTAATTGCATAGAATAGATAAAATGTCACTCATACACTACAACCGCATGAAAGTCGGTCATATTAGCCGTGTTTTTTTTTGACGCGTATATACAATTGTGGATACCTTCAAATTGCGATAACTCATGAACAGTAAGTCACATAATAGAACTCTAAGAAACTTTTTTATGGAGAATCACGTTATCTTTGATTTTATATTTAAAAAAATTTATTTTTAAGGAGGTATTTTATAAAAACTTGTTAGCGCCGATAAATGGCAAAAAATCACTTTTTTAAATAACTTCTAAATAATTATTTTTTTTTTTTTACAAAAGATTAAAATTATTTGTAGAGCATGTGGTTCTCCTTGAAAAAGACCCTTGGACTTTTTATCGTACGACTCACCATTCATAAGTTATCGCAATTTGGAGGTATACACAATTGTATATACGCGTCAAAAAAAAACACGGCTATTGTTTCATTCCAAACGTACGCAACAACAATGATATACATACATATCGCCACCTTAAATGCAAAAAGCCGTAACATCATTTTGAATTTTTTCAAAGGTGTTATAAAAACGTCTAAAAACTCCAAATATTTTAGATTTTAAATCCAGTTGTGGCTAGTGTTGCTTCAGATCAATTTTATTTTAGGCAATACTTGCCAGAACTGGCTATAAAATCTATAATATTTGGAGTTTGAAGACTTTTTTTGAAACGCCTTTGAAAAAAATCAAAATGATGTTTCTGCTTTTTGCATTTCAGGTAACGATATAATAATAAATTTTTTTTTTTTTGGAATTGAATGTTGAAAGGAAAGAAAATGATTTTTGTTCCAAAATAAATATTTTATCCATACATATGTGGGGAAATCTCAGCAAGTGTGGACTTTTCGAAAAAAAAGAAGTTTTTTTTCAACCATGTGGCACCCTTTTTTGGACCACGAATTATTGATTTGAGATACACTAGAAGTATTTTACAGCCAGCGGTAATGACTTTTTTCGATCGCCTCCCCCAATATCGTCAAAAATCTCGCGTCACGGTGTTTGTGTTTGAACTCCTCTGAAACGGCTCGACCGATTTTTATGAAATTTTTTATATGTATTTGGTAGGTATGGAAATCGGTTATAAAGTATTTTTCATTCCGCAAGAGTGTATATTTAGGGTGGCCCTCATACAAAAATATTTTTTAAATCGGATTTTCTCACATACCAGTTAATCGATTCACATTAATTCTACACCACGTGGTTTTTATATTAAGTTGCACTGCTTTAACTATAACACTTTTATTTAGGGTGGCCCTCACACAATTTTTTAAATCGTATTTTTTCAATTCACATGGAATTTGCCTTTTATATCAAGAGGCACAGCTTAGGTTAAAAAACTTTTATTAAGGGTGCATATTTAGAGTGGCCCTCATACAAAAAAATTTTTTTAAGGTTATGCTGCACCGATTTTCATGAAAGTAAGCATGGAAATTGAAGGGAATATTTCTGAAGAAAAAAATTTAGCATTTATGTATATTTAGGGTGGCCCCTAATATAAAAATTTTTTTAAGGTCATATTGCTGCGCCGATTTAGCATTGCCAAATACATTAAAAATTACTATTTTAATTTTTGGTTGTTGTTTTTTTTATTTCCAACTTATTTTTATCTTTTCAAAAGTTTTTAATATATTAAACAAGTATGTAATTCCGATACAGCTTCAAAAGGTTTCTGAATTTAAATAAAAAAAAAAAAACAAAATTAAAAAAAAAATCATCAAAATCGGACCTTTCCTTGAGGACTTCCTCATTTTGCCAGTTTTAGGTCGTTATTGACTCCACTATAACATCACTTATTGATAACCTTGTTCGATCGTTTTTTACAATTCTTTGTTGAATTTTTCAAAATTTTTCCATCAGGATACCAGGCAATAGGTGTCAAGTCATAATGAGTATATATACACAGTAACCATAAAAATAGATTCTTAAAGTCTTCAAAAGCGCGTAAAACCAAATAACTTCAAGTCACTATTACGGTTGGTACCCGACCTCCAACGAGCAATTAAGTGTCGGCATGTCGGGTGACCTTCGAAAATCTTCGGGTGTCACAGAAAACTATTAGTTAAGGTTTTTTGATAGTTCGCCATGCATTTTTTCCTTCTCGTATTCTTCGTTTTGAGTACGAAGCCTTCGGGTGACCTTCGGGAACCTTCGGGTATTTTAAAAAAACTACCTGTTAAAGTTCTTTGACAGTTCGCCATCGATTTTTTCTTTCTCGCATACCTAGGTATTCTTCGTTTTGACTATCAAGCCTTCGGGTGACCTTCGGCAAACTTTGGGTGGCCCAGAAAATTATCAATTAAAGCTTGATAAAAGTTTGCCATAGATATTTCCCCTCCAGTGTACCCAGATATTCTTCGTTTTGACTATGAAGCCTTCGGGTGATCTTCGGAAACCTTCGTGTATAGCATCAACACATTTGCATGCCTGAGATACACTCATTCCCAAAATTTTAGCTGAATTGGCTTAGTAGTTCCTGAGTAATAATGCTTCACACACACACACAGTCATTGTACATATAGATGAACCTTAAAAAATTTTACATACTAGCCATTGTTGAAGAATGTTCTGAGGGGCGATTTTTTTACATATTCATTAGCCCTAGGTCCAATGTTTTCGCAAGGTTTGAGACAATTTTGTGCCCTCGGATTTTTGTGCCCCTCAAAATACCATTTTTTTATACGTATTTTCGCATGAAAAATCGACATTTGAGCTTCTTCTCAAGTGTGTTACCACCGAACCAGTGGTGGCACACCCTTTTATCTGGACATAACTTTTAGTCATAACATTAAAAAATCATATTTCATGAGGAATATTGCGAAAAAATAATCGCCCCCAGAGCTGCATGTTAGAAACCGAAAATTACCAGATTTTGGGTAAAAACCATTCACACAACTTTGAAGACCCATATCTAGCGTTCTACCTAAGGCACATCAACGAAATGCAGTTTTTCTTACGTCTTAACATTCATGTTAAAGATACTAAAAGCCCAAAAGAATTTGCTGAACCGCCTCAAAAGTTATGGCACAATAACGGAAGCGGCTTATTCAATTCACACTCAAAATTTGTGGATTTTGCTCTAATTTCGGCAAAAAAAAATAAAAAATAAAGCTTCCAGGCGGTAGCACACGCATGTTTTTGTATTTAACATCATCCAATAAGTGTCCCAGACATGTTGGAATGGATGGGAAATGCAACGGGTGCTGACTCGGCGAACGGAGACCTATTCACACCGAAGTCCACACTTGCTGAGATTTCCCCATGTATGTCTACAACTTATTTCAAAATAAGCACTGGTAGCGCTGCAAAAGCATGTCTCAGCTTTTTAAATAAAACTAATTTGAAATCAAAAATGTACAATTTTAAAGTGAAACTGGAAAAATTTAAATAATGGGATTCCTAAAAACGTGTAAATGTCTCAAAAATTTCGTAAACTCGTAAAGCTGTCTAAATTCATATTGATTTTGACAACTATTACAAGTTTACAAGGTTTTCAAGGCACTCACACGTTTTAATTTATACCGTAAATATTTATATTTCACTAGTAATGAAAAATTTAAATTTTGATATAATCCAACTGAATTTCACTCAAACGCTAAGTTCTATAAATCCATGCTCTGAACAAAAACTGGGTGAACTCGGACAAGAAGGCGTTGCTCTTCCCATATAAGCAAAAGCTTCAAAATACTGCGGTGTAGGGTATTTAATGTTTGGCCAGGTCAAAAGTAACACCCTTACTAGTTTTTTTTTTTGCCTTTTATTGAAAGAACGCTTACCGCCGCATTACAAATAAGCGCTTCAAAAGGGTTTTTTTCGTTAGGCTGCGGTAAGTTTCGGAACGCTTACCTCCTAGGACATGCAATAGGTCTATTCGTTGAAAATTTGTGGAAAAACCTGAAGGCTGTCAAACGGATTAGTTTTAGCCAGAATAACGAACGGAATTTATTTTTATATATATAAATTAAACTTATTTTTAAACTTATAAGAAAATTTTTTTAAACATTAAAAATCGGTAAATGAAAAATTTCTTTAGAGCAGAAAACAAAGATGGGTTTTTGCTCAAAACGTACAGATAGTACAGCATCGATATTTTTCAATGGGGAAAATTCACAACACCGTTTTGCTCCATTTACTTTTAATATTTATCTGAATATATCGTATTAACGTAAAAATCTGTGATTTTATTAAATTTACATTTTGAATTTTCTTAAATTTTATTATTTTTTTCTATACAGCATACTTGTATATCGATACCTTAGAGCGCTATAGTCCTATCTCCATTTTGGTTATTTAGAATTGGATGCTATTTTGATATAACGATACATGGAATAACCTTACCTATATTATATTTTAATATAATTGAATGTTTTTAACTAATTTCATTAATTTCTAACGAAATCCCATCCAATTTATAGTATGCCATTACTTATGACCTTATATAGAATTGCACTTCTATTAAAATAAACGGCACATTTAGTCAATTTTTTTGAATTTTTTCCACTAAAATGTCGTAAAAACTCATGAAACGCGTTGAAAACACAGAATAAACGAAATTTTTTATTTATTTTTTTTTATTTTTGGTTCCGACATACAAGAGGGGACCCTTGGGTGTAACAATATTTGTGCACTAAAATGTCGCAAAATGTCTTAATCGAAACGAAAATGTCAAAAAACGAAAATTTTTTTTAAAAATGTGACTTATTTGAATATTCAGTGGAGATAGGGCAGTAGCGCTCTTCAAAAAATTACAGTTTGAAGATATGATTTTTCTTAATTATCGAATATTTTGGTATTTTAGTGGTATTTAAACATCACAAAGTTTTCCACACGGTAAAGAAGCCCACAAGGATACCATAACTGCAAAACTCTCAAAATAGCAAAAAGTGGAGATAGGACTATAGCGCTCCAAGGTATCGATATGTTAAAAGACTGAACTTTTATAATTTTTATATGCTTTTCTTACACAAACATTTTTTCCAGTTTACTTTCGTTGTTTTATTTATTTAAATATCTTTTTTTTCTATTCATTGCATTTGAAAAATAAATGCATTTTTGAAAACATGCATGAGTATGGTAAATTTTATGGAAATCGAACCAAAACTGTAGAAATGCTATTCCGTTGTATGGAGTGACAGTAGAAAATATCATCTCTCAATACGGAATTTGACATCTTAAATACTCACTAGCTTTAAAAAAAGGAGATTCGGAAATTTTGCATACGCAACATTATTGAGTAAATTTTTATTTCAACCCAAGGTCAAGACGGAAATTTATTGTCAAAACCACGGCATATTTTAAAAACTAAAAATATGTTAAGCTTATTTTTAAGCAAACCAAAAAAAAAAATGATATCGTAATTTTCGCAGATTTTCCGGTTGAATAAAAAACAAAAACAAAATAGCTTTCACACTCACATTTACCAACTGAAGTGTAAGTGAAAAGTGTCAACTGTGGGAAGGAAATGGCGACACTTCCGTCAATAAGTACATGGCACATATGGATGCTTAGTAGAAGTTCATGTTTTTTCTTTTAAACTTGGATTGTGAATTGAAAACTCTCTCTATATGAAGTGGTATGGATGGTAAGTGAAATTCTTTTATTTTCTTAACGTGTGTGCATTGTTAGATTTCTAAGAAAAAATAGAGAAAAACTTTATTTCATGTATTTGTGCTCAGAATGGCGGGAAAAATAAAATTTTAATGGAGTCTAAAAAGGAAATTGTGAAAGGGTACTACGTACATATAAAGCAAATGCTTGTTAGGCCAGCTGCTAAAGGTTTTTCTTTTTTCCCTATTTTCTTCTTTGTATCGGGTCTTTGCAGTCCTTTTAAGTAATTCAAAATGCTTGAAATGTGTGAGATTTGTGGGTTATGTCATTTAAAATTGGAAAGGATAATACGTACGTATCGCAGTAAAAGAAAAAAATAAAAGCAGCGGCGACTAACAAAGCGTGTAATCATATTTGAAAGAATTCAGTTGTGTAAATTAAATAAATCAAATTTTCAGGCATCTATTGCTTGAAAAAGAAGTAAAACTCCACTTTGAAATTTTCAGTTTCACTGAGTGTTCAGATATGAAGTATTATGTACTTTAGTTGTCCTTATGCTCCTTCCAGAAAACAAAACATCGATATTCAACTATGCTTTTTGTATACTGAACAGCATTAAAGTCGAAATTCCGTCTCTCATCCTTTCATCAATAAACGAACAATACCTATCAGTTAAAACAAAATACTTGTGGATTTTGATTGGAGATCAAATGTCGATTTATGAGTCAGGAAAACCTATATCACCTATTATTCTTGAAGATGGAGCAAGCTTTATAGAGGAGTGCCAACTTAGAGGAAACATAGTTCCAGACGGAATGTGGGGTTGCAATATTCGTTGACAGCAAACATGGAATTAAAGCTCTGTAATCTATCATTAGAGAGTGCAAAAGAGAAAAGGACGATTTGAACTAGCGAACGGATTGGCATATCTTGAAGCTACTCTAGACATATTTCTACATGTATCGGCTTATATTTTTTTGGAGAACATCACCAGCACCGTATTTGCTCTTGGGGCCTTTTCAATTAGATTATTTTTATTTTGTTTCAATATTTTCAATTTATATATAATTTATATGGATGAAAGATCTTATTGGTGGGGTTGAACCCGCAAAACCCCCCATGTGTATGGCCCTGAACATTACGTAAGGTACTTAATTAAACTTTAAGTCAATTGATAAGTAAAACGTTCACGGGTTCTTATTACAGAAATCGGTCAATTGGTCATTAAAGATGAAAAACCGAGGAGTGCTAATAAATTAGACGGTGGAAATCGTAGAAGGGGGGGGGGGGGGGGGAGAAACGCAAAAAACGAAAAAAAAAACCAATTCTTGTGTTTTTATACACTTTTATCTATACTTTTTTAGAGTCAGAGATAAGTGAGGACATTATACAATATAAAAAGCAGATAACATTTTATTTAAAACGATTTATTAAAAAATTTTTTGGGCTCAAAATTGACCGAAATATGGCCAATGAAACATGGAAATTTTCTTCATGCGATAGGAAAAACGGTTTTTACTCAAAACCAAGGAATCTTACGAAAAATAAGTATAAGGCAAAAAATGCTTAAAATCATCCAAGAAATACGTGAGCATTTTTTTCAGAATTTTTGGAATTTTTTTAGTATATTTTTTTTTTGACCAAGTTTTAAAAAAAATATAAAATGTTCCCAAAAATTATGAAAAAAATTATGTGTATTTCTTGAATAATTCTAAGCATTTTTTGCCTTATGCACTTTTTTCTTAAGAAGCCTTGGTTTTGAATAAAAACCGTTTTTCCGACCGCATTAGCCAAATTTCTATGTTTGAGTGACCATATTTCGGTAAATTTATGACATAAGAAATTTTTCAATAAACCATTTTAAAGGAAATTTAATCTTCTATTTTTAATTTTAAAAAAATGCCTATACCTCTCTCTTACCCCAAATAAAGTTATAGGCAAAAGAGTAAAAAACACAAGAATTAGTTTTTTTTTGTTGGTTTTTTTTTTTCTTTTTTGTTTCAAAATTTTTGGTGTAAGAAATTTTTTTAAACTTTTTAAATAAGCTATTTCGATGGCAAATTTAATTTTCGAAAAAAAATATAAAAATTTTTCTTCTTTCGCTAGATATTTAAAAAAAAAAATTAAAGGGTACATTTCCCCATCCCCCCTTCTCCGATTTCCACCCTCTTATTTAAAAGCACTCTGCGGTTTTTAATCCTTAATGACCAATTGACCGATTTCTGTAATAAAAACCCGTGAACGTCTTATTTCTTCTATTAGCCATTTATTGAATGTTCTCAACTAGCTAATAGGATATGGATTTCTCTCTATCGGCCGACCTAGACTTAGTAAGTCTAATTATTGTAGAAGCTACATTGCGAAAGAAACTATCACTGGTTCCCACTGCGAGATTCCGGCTCAGACAAGCAGAAACAACAGCTTCTAGTGAATTATAAACACAACAATCAGTCTGACTATTCGACAAAGAACATTATAAAATATCTTAACTCTAAGGAGTGAATCTAATTAGATATTCAATTGTACTTATATTCCTTGAATATTGGAAAGATTGTAGTCACGACCATCGATAGTGGACGATAGTTTGATCACTAACTATCGACAGATATCGATAGTAAGCATTTTAGTGCAAACTTCACTTATTTCGACATAAAATGAAAATTATATCAGGAAAACATATGTTATAGGCAGTAACAACATTACCTTTTGTAACTTAAGGAAAAAATTTTTCCATATTTTAAACTTCACCAACAGAATAAAAACTTGACGCTCTCTGGCTTCACCTTGACATAAGTAGACAATGTTGCCTAGTTGTCAAAATCAAATGAATTTGAAGAAATGACATTGATACTGAAGCAGTTGTGTTATTCGACCTTATCAAAAAGTACGAAAACAATTCCATAATTAAAAATTAATATAAATAAGTAGTATCGATAGTCCGTCATTAACGATCGATAGTCGCGATATTGCGAGAGTATCGATAGTACCATCGATAGTTTGCGAGCCCTACTTCTAAGTGTGTGATATAGCAGTGCCACATGGCTCAACCGACAAAACAACAGTGTCCTTTGTATTGCATTAAAACTTTTAACCAACAAAGCAAATGCAATTAGTTTTATTAAACGTATGGAATATTACTTCTGTATTTCCTCATTTTCAGAAAAATTCAAACACAATCACTTTCATTACTTATTTTAAAAAAGTTTTTTTTTTTTTTGTTTCTGCAGTTCAAAAGTTTTTTCCCCCTACACTTTTCTAAACCTACTTAAGCTTAAGTAACTTTATAAAAAAGTTTCTTTTGCTTAGTTTCTCAGTTCAACACCGTTTGGATTTTTTTTAAAAACAAAAAAAACCTTTTCTTTCTTTCTATTCTTACCAAATCAACCCATGATAATCCCTTTTGGTTGTTTCTTTCATATTGAAAATCTTAAATCTAAAGCTTTCTTGATTTTCTTCATCAGTAAACATTTTTATATTCGTTCGTTTTTAGCAAAGTCACTTACAATCTCAACGCAAACAATCAGTATGAAAAAAAAGACCCAGAAAAGTTCCCTCAAATCACACAATTAAATCGATGTGGGTTTTTGTGTTTGTTGCTTTTGCTTGGGGGTAAAATAATTTTTATGTTTTCAAAATGTAGTAGATATCTACATTTGGTTTTTTTTTTTTGCTAAATCACTGCTAAATCTTTTTTTGGTTGTGTTTTGTTTTAAATGTAAACGGAGATAAAAACAATTGAAAACAAACAAAATGAAAGTAGGCAAATAAAAATCAAAGTTGGTAAAATACTACGTGTATTTATAAGAGGGGAATATTTTGTTCCCCTTTTTGTTTTCCTCGCATGGAAGGGGATATAGCAATATAAAGTCATTTATTGAGTATCTATTGATAACGATTTCATTTTGTAGATTTGAATTTAAATGTTTGTTCGTTATCTATTTGTTTGTATGCAAGTCACTTAAGTGTATTTTTAAAATATCCTTGAAGCCAGAAATGTTTAAAGTAGAAGAAAAGGGCGATGTTATAAAGTTATTTGTGTACAAAGTAGTAAGAAGAAGAACCTTCTGGTCGTATGAGCCACTAAATGGTGTATTGGTTTCACCAAAATTGCTACAAAACAGAGTTAAGAAAGACTCAATTCGGCGCACCGAAAGTAATAAGCGGAAGTCTGCTGAAATTGAATGTTTATAGCTCGAATTCAGATCTTTAAATCTCAACAAATGTATATTTAGTATAGAGCAACTAAATAGACAGGGTGTGTTGCCTAAGGTTACGAAGCTTCTGCGAGGTGATAGAGCAGGCCTAGACTAACAAAAAATTGCGCCCGGAGGGGGGTCTAAAATCTACCACTGAGGAGTTATAGGGTTAAAACTGATTTTCTGACTTGTTTTAGACAAAAAATTTTCTTGGATCACCCTAACTTTTTAAGAGAAAACATTTCTATGGCAAAGTTTTAGCTAATTGCAAGAGCTTTTAGATAATGTGCATGGTTTATAGAGTTTAAAAGGATTTCGCAAAGTTCTGGACCTTTAAATTTGATATTTTAATTTTTTCCCCATTTATTGACTTTGGCGGCCATTTTAGTACAAAAAAGGTCCTAATTAACATACTCTTTTATAATTTTTTTTTAAAATCCTCGTTAAATTTCCTTTAATTCAGTAGTACATTTGTTATACGAATTTTTTTAACTGAGGTCAGGAAAAATACTTTTCAAGAACAATCCGTATGAAAGATCAGTGCGCAACCAATGCGAGTAATCGTGTGTTACATAGAAAAGTATTTTTTTCTGACCTCAACTAAAAAAATTGGTATGATAAATGCACTACCGAATTAAAGAAAATTTAACGGGACTTTCAAGAAATATTATAAAAGGGTATATTAATAGCACCTTTTTCGTATTAAAATGGCCGCCAAAGTCCAAAAATGGAGAAACAAAATTAAAATATCAACTTTAAAGGTCCAGAACTTTGCGAAATCCTTTTGAACCCTATAAACCATAAACACTATCTAAAAGCTCTTACAATTAGCTAAAACTTCACCATTAAAATAATATCTCTAAAACGTTCGGGTGGTCCAAGAACATTTTTTTTTCTGAAATAAATCAGAAAATCAGTTTTAACCCTATATCTCCTCAGGGGTATATTTTAGACCCTCACTCCAGGTGCAATACACCCAGTATATTATATTAAAGTAAAACATATCACATTTCATTCAATATTTGTAACAATTTACTTCAAATGCGATGCTTTTGTATCAAATTTACTTGCTTTACTACATTTACGAGAATTTATTAATTTTATTAGAGAGTGCCTAAAATATTCCATTTAAATCTGTCTTTTAAAATCCCCCCTCATATTACTTTAGCGAAGTTTTCCAATATTCACTTTCTAAATCACAGATATTTCACTTTCACCTAAAACGACACCACCAAAACGACAAAAAACCAACCAACGCGCCTAAAATGCGTAAATTGAACTGTCTAACTTTGTCAATTTATTGGTTTTTTATACAAAACGTTTAAAAAAGTTTTTCCTTCGAGCATTCCAGACACATACTCGTATGTATAGTAGCTAACAATAATACGCTTACACATACGCGCGCGAAAATTGTCTCGCTTCCGGCGTCGGCGGCTTGTTATGGGATTAAGCGAACATTGGGATGGATGTTCCCGCTTTAAATCCACCACAAAAACAAGGATTTTGAATTTGCACGACGCATTGTAATCGGAAAATAGTTTTTCCCTTTTTTATTTATGACGCCATTTTGTAAAGTGTTAATGTGACAGCTTCCGGAAGGCGGTAACAGCAGCAGCCACAATTACATGCACATTTGCCATTGTATTAAGTTAATTAAATTCTGTTAGCGGCGCGGAATTCAATAATAAAATTTTATGCTCGTGTTTTTATCGCTTTCTATAGAGAAAAAAAAGCAGAAAAGATTTGGGATTGTGACGTTTATATGGAATTATGGGAACTTAGTTGCTGAGCTCAAAGAAAGTTTTAGCAAAATTGGATTTTTAGCTATAAAATGAAGATCTGATTTGTCTTTTTGGAACTTTTTCTTTATTGAATTAAATTTTGATTTGCTAGACTATTATTTACATACATACATATGTTCGGGAGGAAAAAGGTCTTTAGTTTATAGCTCAGTGTCTGAGTGAAATTTGATTGGAATATCTAAAACAACGCTTTCAGTATAGCATTTTGGATCTTTAGCTTATTTGGCTTGTCCGAGTTCGCCTAGATTTTGCTCAGAGCTTTCCTTTACTGTTTTTACTGCTGAAATTTAGTTGGATATTCTCAAATAATATTTTCAGTACAGCACTTTAAAGCTTTTGATTATATGTGAGGTGCCACTCCCACTTGTCCGAGTTCGCCTAGTTTTTGCTCAAAACTTGATTTTACTGATCTTGTTAAATATTTTAGAGAAATTTAGTTAGAGTATTTCAAAAAACGTTTTCAGTATAACATTTTGAAACTTTTTCTTATATGGTGGTGCCACGCTCACTTGCCTAGTTATTGCTCAGAGCTTGCACTTAGGTCCTTACAGATGCATTTAGAATATATTTTTTGTATATGCGGTTTACCGATTTCGCTCATTTTCAATAAGTCAAGCTAACTTTGACGACGAAGGCTGTATACTGAATTTCATCAAAACTATCTTGCTCCCAAAAAATATTAAAATGATTTCAACTGACAGACAGACAGTTATCCAGACAGACAGACATGGCTATATTGACTTAGTTGGTGACGCTGATCAAAAATATATATACTTTTCTATACCTGCCACGCCTCTTTCTCCGTCTTACAAATAGAAAGACAAAGTGAATATACCCTGGGTTTAGGGTATAAAAACCTCCACAAATGTATTCCATTCACAGCCGTGTGGTACAAGCAAAAACTACATATAATCGGTCCAAGATGGATGTATGATGAGGCTCTAGGGTATTTGGCAAGCTGATCAATATGAACTTGATAGTACCCCACATTAGATTGATGCAAAAAAAAACTTTTTTGGAAATTTCACGATTGCGCCCAAAAATCTGAAATAAGGTGTCAAAAAAGTGAGTTGAGATTTTTTTAAATTTTTTTAGAGCTCAATTAGAGAGCGACGATTTATGCAAAATCTCGGGTTGAGAAGGTTTTTATTTTCTATTTCTAGTCCGACGCAAAGTGCTACTAAGACAATGAAAATATTTGCATGCTTAATAAGATATAGAGCTAATTAAGACATATCATAAAAACCGGTGTGATACGTCAACGGCCACGCCTAATTCCCATAGAAAATGGGCTAAAATTCTTTTACCCTACAATTCTGCAACACATTATTTCCATATACCTAAATAACTTACATTGCAAACTCGCATTGAAAATCACGTGACCTTTTTCAGAAAATGGATGAGTTTTTCAATTGCTTAAATTTTTTTGACTTAAATTGAAAGAGTATATTCTCACCTTTCATTTTTTTATTGCTAGAAGAAGTAACTAGACGAAGCTATCTTACTTAATTTTCCAAAAAAAGTTGCAAACGCAGCGTTTCAGAGAGCCATTTTAATTTGGGAATATATTTTAAGCCATTTATGTATTTCAAATACGTTTTTATTTTAAATAATTGCAAAATACCATGTTTCAATAAAAAATTCAATGAAAATGTCTGTAGCAAAAATAATTTATATAAATACACCACAGAGTTATATGAAAAAGTTAATCAGTTTCACACTTACAATCTTTAAGTGAATTTGGCTCATTTTTTCAAAGTAAAAATATGACTTTTTAGAAAAAGTTTTAACGGCACCTCCTTAGTAAAACATTTCTCTACACATATTATACCACTGTGCGGTATTTTACCGTAACAGAAGGGTCTCTTTGAGTAAGGAGTCTAGCAAAGTTGGAACTAAGTAGAATATTTTCTAAAGTATTTGAGAAGCTTTTCAGCCTTTGCACAATTGAAATCGAAGTGGGTGGATTTAATAGTCCTGCCATCAGTAATCTTTCTTTATTGTCAATTTTAAAACAAAACTCTAAGCAACTACCTTTATAATAAAATTGCTTCTTCTATAAACTTTTTTTTTAAAATCCAAAAATTTCTTTTCATTTTGATGAAAAAATAATTTTTCTAAGTATATGCAAATTGTATAAAGATAAAAAATCTGTTGCCTTTTTATATGATTTTCACTTCTCAACTTTTAATATAAAAAAAAAATATAAAAAATTACCGTAACATCTCCCTATGGCAATTTACAGCTGGATAACAAGGCAACTACCACAATAAAATCTAGGAATTTTTGTTGCAACACATTTTTTTTTTTTTTTTTCGAAATAAAAATGAAATATTACAAATGCTAATGAAAATTTTTTTAATATTTCATTTCAAAGTGCTGGAAAGGATCCATTTTGGTATAAGTACGTGTGCATGTCTGCGCACGTGAATTCCTTAAGTGCCCCACTATATAGGGGTGTGTGTGAATGTAGCTTTTGTTGAGTGCTCCCGTGACGCTGTTGCTGCTCCTTCAAGCGACGCGACTCGAACGGATGTCACTTTTGCCACGCAATAAAATTAATTGCGCTTTGAAAAATTGCGCAATTTTTGTTTGCAATTTTTTCATTGAAATTGTTGGCTTTTTATTAAAGAGTCCATAATTATGAAACGTATTATTCAAACATTTGTTACGGGTTATGGTGCAGAGGAAGAACCTTTCTTTTATTCTTCCTGTTTTTTTTTTTAGATAACGACTAGGAATTGAATGTTGTATCGTTAAATGTAGCTTCTAAAAGCAGTCGCAGTTATTAAATGTGCTTTTTTGTGTTGCATACGCTACGACACATTTTAGAGAGCGTGTGTGTGTGAGCACATCATTTATCCCAGCTAAACCGCATCGTAATCGTAGTTCCGGTTTGCTGTAGGTGGTTTCGAACAAGTTTTTTTCTTAATTTTTTTTTGCGCCTATTTTATGTGTGTGTTCACAGCTGTGCAGTTAACATGATTTTCATTTTAGGCTTGCAAATCTACAAAGTTGTTAACATTTTTACGAGCTGGCGAAAAAGATTTGAATTTTTTTGGGTACCACTGTGTCTAAAAATTTCAAGCCATTTCGTTTCGAGCCTAAAACTATGCTTTGTAATGCACCTGCTTGAAGGTAATAGTTTAGTGCAGAAAACAGCTGCTTGGCAATACATAGTTTTAGGCTGAGAACTCATTTTCTGTAATATTTATGTAACAACTTAATTCTTAAAGCAAATATTTGCTAAGCGTTATATATATATATATATATTATGTAACGCCTAACCCGCTATCCTACAAATGGCTAATTCATTTTTAACCTAAAAATATGTCACATGAAAAAATAAATTTCCCATTTAGATAACAATAACGACAAAATTATGCCTAATTATAGAGCTAATTATCCTTGATAAAACTAACAACACTTAACCGCCTGCTGACTTTTGTATGGCTTTTTTGGCTGCTCCTTCTTTAGGCATTTTTTCTCTGCGTTTTATTTGGGTAAAACTAACAATAAACAAAACCAAAAATTATGCTAACATAATTAATATTGTATATTAATGTTTTAATTAAAACTTTATGTGCGTTAAACATGAAATTTCAAATTGAATTAGAAAAGCTTTTTTCGTTAAGTTGCAAGGAGTTTCTCTACTGAAACATATTGTACAAAGGAAAATTATGATTTACCGTGCAAATGCGTGAAACAAGAATCACCACCCTTAAAAAAATTCAGGATGTTTTTTTTTTTTTTTTGGAAATCAAACAAAACTGAAATTTATGCTTAAAGTTATTAAAATGATTGCTTTCAAACAATTTGGTAAACGGGGGACTTTTTGCTTGTGTAAAAAAAAATGTTCATAATTTTTGAAGAAATACACTTAACTGTGAGAATTTTATTGTTAAAGAGTCTTTATAAAGACACGAACACAGTTCTTCAGAAGTCAATACCTTTTTCTACAACAAACAAAATCTTGGAAAAGTTTACTTAGACAACAACGGAGAAATTTTATCTCCTTACTGCAATTCATATTTTAAAGATGTAAGCAGTGAGACTTGATGTGGATATTTTGGATGATTTGATATTCGAAAGTTTGCGTCTGTCTTACAAAAAATCACTATGTGCGCTTGTAAAATTATATGAAAGCAGAGCGTTTGAAATTTTTACCCTTTCGGGAAATATATACGAGTCGAGGTGACTTGTCATATACATTGGATCCACCGTCAAACAGTTGTCCAAACTCTCATGAAAGTATTCACCTAGAAAACTTTTCCTCTTGCTCGCCCAACTGAGCCGAGTGATTTTTTCTTAACAAAGTTTCCACAACTTCTATGGTGGGTATTAAATAAAAGCAATATGTAATTACACTGAGCGAGATTCCATACTTCAGTGCCCCGTAAAGATTATCGTTACCCGACAAGTAGCAGTATGATCTCAAGTAATAAGTGCCTAATAGACTAGACTGACGACAGCTTACATCCGTATTATAGACGTAATACGTAGGCTGCTATATAATTTTATTTCTGGCCAAGGCAACACTAAGTGTTGCCAGGAGCAATCTGACATTTCCATTGGAAATTTTGACATTTTTTAGTATAAACGTACTCACAACGTTTTGATGTACGAGTGCTATTTGTTTTGTTTACAGTGGGTTAAGAAAATCAATTTTTCCATTGATAATTTAAGCGATTGATAAATTATGGGGTTTCCAACGGGAACAAACGTTTTTTATAACTAAGTGTTCATGATAAATCGAATGTATTGAAGTGGAACTAATGTGCAAGGATGTCTCTATCTCACGGTATGTCACATGACGATCTTGCATTATCAGTTTAATCACGGCATGAATGTTCTCTGGCACAACGGCCGTTTTTGGACGACCTTCACGGAATTCGTCTTTGAGCGAGCGTCGGCGAAGATTTAATACATTAAACCAGTTTTTCACAGTGCTATAGGATGGTGCTTCATCGCTATGCAAAGATTTAAGTTCATCGATGCACTCTTGTCGTGATAATCTACGTCGAATGTTGTGAAAAATGATCGCACGAAAATGTTCATGAGTTAATTCCATTTTTTTGCCAAATTGATTTTTTGAAGTCACTGTAAACAACACAAATGATGGTCGTACGTCAAAACGTTCTGAGTACGTTTATGCTAAAAAATGTCAAACTTTCCAATGAAAATGCCAGATTGCACCAGAAATATATATAGCAGCCCACGTAATGCGAATCTTTTTATTGCATGATTTTAGGCATTTTTTTAATACATATTTATAGACATTGACTAAAAGAAAATTTTCCAGTTCAGGGGCTAAAAATTCTTATTAGCTTTTCTGATGCTTATCTCACTATTAATCTTGCTTTTGATGTTTTAGAATTTTTTGGCCCCTGAATTGGCAAATTTTCTTTAAGTCAATGTCTATAAATATGTATATGAGGAATTCTCAAAAATTGTGGAATTCTACAGTTTTTGAGGCACATTCACCAAACTTGGTGGAGAGGTCACTTTTTATATAAGAATCAAAAATTGGAAGGGTGCTTGTCAAAAAAAAAAAAAGTAAAAAAAATTACGCATATATATACACGGTGGTTTTTAAAAAATTTCAACTTTTTGAAATACCACCCGCGATTTTTTTCGGGGATAGTGTTGGGGGACCCTTCTAGTATCAGAATCCGGGAACCGCGAAATCGAACGTCCAGCCGTTTTTTTTTTCTTCGACGTTTTAGTTTTTTTAACGATTTTTGAGAATGTCTCGGATTTATATACATATTATGTACACATATATATGTATGTACGTACATATATATACTTGTATATGTATATATGTGTAATATATATATATGTGTATATATATACATACATATATACATACATATAAAAGGTATCGTTTCCGCACCACTTATTTTTAAAAAAAATCGGTTTTTTCGTATATAAAAAAACACAAACAAAAACCGGATACAGCAATAGTCACTCCAGATGTAATTTTTGATGCTTAATCCGAATCCGGTCTTAGAATTTCTCTATTACTTCTGGACTTTGAGATATCCTTACATAAATGTTTAAAGGACACCACTTTTTTTCCTATTTTTGAAGTTATATAACAAGATAAGGTAATATTATGCCGTAAAATCTGGTATGACAGTTAATAGCCCTAGCTTTTTCCTTGAAAACTCAATTGAACCGATAACGATATCTTTTTTTTTGTCGGAGATATATTTACCTAAAAAGTTAAAAAAGTGCAAAAACGCGATTTTTGGCTATATTGGATGTTATATGCAGGACACACAAAATTCTTCTGTGAATTTCTATTACCAGAAGCATTTAGTACTTTCTTTTGGCTTTCAATTGAGCTATTAAATGTTCATCTGCAATATTCCTCTACAAAGTTATGACCATTTAAAAATTACATTATGAAGTGCAAACTCACAGGGGTGCCACTAAAATATAGTGTACGAGTATTTCTTATATACGTATTGCTGCAACATGTCGTCTTAAAATAGTCATAACTTTTAAGAAAACTATTACAAGAGACCACTTGTTAGCTCATTTTGAAGATAAAGAATGGTTTTAAATGTGTCGATTGGTAAAAAAAGCAGACGAATTTCGTCCGTACTGTATACAACCTCAAATATAGCCGAAAACCGAGATTTTTCGCTTTAGGTTTCATGGTGTGATTTTAAAGTTAACATAACTTTGCAGAGAAATATTGCAGATAAACATTTGATAGCTCAATTTAAAGCTAAAAGAAAGCACCAAATGCTTCTGGTAATAGAAACTCACAAAAAAATGTTGTGTGTCCTGCATATAACATCCAATATAGCCAAAAATCGTGTTTCTGCACTTTTTTAACTTTTTAGGTAAATATATCTCCGACAAAAAAAAAGATATCGTTATCGGTTTGATTGAGTTTTCAAGGAAAAAGCTAGGGCTATTAACTGTCATACCAGATTTTACGGCATAATATTACCTTATCTTGTTATATAACTTCAAAAATAGGAAAAAAAGTGGTGTCCTTTAAACATTTATGTAAGGATATCTCAAAGTCCAGAAGTAATAGAGAAATTCTAAGACCGGATTCGGATTAAGCATCAAAAATTACATCTGGAGTGACTATTGCTGTATCCGGTTTTTGTTTGTGTTTTTTTATATACGAAAAAACCGATTTTTTTTTAAAATAAGTGGTGCGGAAACGATACCTTTTATATGTATGTATATATGTATGTATATATATACACATATATATATATTACACATATATACATATACAAGTATATATATGTACGTACATACATATATATGTGTACATAATATGTATATAAATCCGAGACATTCTCAAAAATCGTTAAAAAAACTAAAACGTCGAAAAAAAAAAAAACGGCTGGACGTTCGATTTCGCGGTTCCCGGATTCTGATACTAGAAGGGTCCCCCAACACTATCCCCGAAAAAAATCGCGGGTGGTATTTCAAAAAGTTGAAATTTTCTAAAAACCACCGTGTATATGAAGCAAAACACGTCAAGTGTACCAGCTGAAAATTTTTTTGTCTCCGATTTCGCTCAAATTTGGCAATATAGTAGTCCTGATATACAAAAACAATATTCCGGGAGGATTTGGTCCTAGTACCATTAATTGTTAAAATACAGGGTGTTGAAGTTGGCGTTTTTAGTGATTTTCATGAAAAGGCGTTTTTTCAAAAATTTAGAGCTTACACCAAAGTTTGTAAAGTAACTTGTCCCATTCATTTTTAAATGTTCTTTGTATAAAAAAATATTACATGGTGAAAAAAATTTTTTTTCACCGAAATATTTTAAACTTAAAAATACTTTTGAATTTTTTTTAAAAAAAAACCCCCCTTAAATTTTTTTTAAAAGTACTTCAAATTAAAGCATAATTTAAAAGCTTTAAAATGATGTGTGACTCAATATGGTATTCGGTCGTTGGATGAGAGTTTTTGGCTTTTAAACGCTTTTTTCGTAAGATGCCTTCCTCTTGAGTAAACAAAGAGTTTTGCCTGCTGTGGGCGTTTAAAAGCCAAAAACTCTCATCCAACGACCGAATACCATCTTGAGTCACACATCATTTTAAAGCTTTTAAATTATGCTTTAATTTGAAGTACTTTTAAAAAAAATTTAAGAGGGGTTTTTTTTAAAAAAAATTCAAAAGTATTTTTAAGTTTAAAATATTTCGGTGAAAAAAAATTTTTTTCACCATGTAATATTTTTTTATAAAAAGAACATTTAAAAATGAATGGGACAAGTTACTTTACAAACTTTGGTGTAAGCTCTAAATTTTTGAAAAAACACCTTTTCATGAAAATCACTAAAAACGCCAACTTCAACACCCTGTATTTTAACAATTAATAGTACTAGGACCAAATCCTCCCGGAATATTGTCTTTGTATATTAGGACTACTATATTGCCAAATTTGAGCGAAATCGGAGACAAAAAAATTTTCAGCTGGTACACTTGACGTGTTTTGCTTCATATATATATGCGTAACTTTTTTTACTTTTTTTTTTTTTGACAAGCACCCTTCCAATTTTTGATTCTTATATAAAAAGTGACCTCTCCACCAAGTTTGGTGAATGTGCCTCAAAAACTGTAGAATTCCACAATTTTTGAGAATTCCTCATATAAAAGGTGCCTAAAATCATGCAATTAAAAGATTTGCATTATTCGTTTATAATTCGGACTTAAGCTGTCGTCTGTCTAGCCTATAAGTATTCTATACAAAGAACAGGTCGGTCGGTCAATGGTAGATGATGAGAGTGACAATCACACTATTAGCTAATTGAAAAATTGCAAGAAAGTGTTTTAGCAAGCTCCAGAGCAATATACACTAGTTCCCCTTGAAATACATCAGGAGAAGTTTCGAAGCGAGCCAGTTCGTCCGCAATGTTGTTATGGCCAAGATCTCAGATCAGAGTAAACAAGACATTCCAATCAATTTCGCTGATAAGCTGTGACTTAATGATGATAATGTTTGGGAAACATTAGCGAATTATAAAAGTTCTTGCAGTCTACCATATTTGTCATTATTTTGAAAATTTTCGACTATTCATATTCAAAGGTCTTTAGTTGTTTTAATTTCCGAAAGAACTCAGGTGTTGAGATATATCCAAACGACAACATACTTTAATAAAAATGATGAGCTTTCCATTGGCCAGACAGCTACATATTTCCGCTGCATTGCAATGACAAATACGTTGGCATCACCCAGAGATCCCAAAAAGAAATCCATTTACAAATAGCAGCATTCTACAGAGATAAGGGAGCATTTTGTACTTCTTCATTTTCTACCATGCGATATTTGTCTGGCATGACAGTGACAGTTAAAATTCACACATGTTGTCTTGGTTATATCCCTCCATTTCAAAGATTCAACCCAAGCATTGCTGCTCATCATCATTCTTTGCTGTCAACTACAACAACAATATCATCATTTGTAACATACAAAAATTCTTGCAGACTTTAAGGCGCATTACGTGCAAAACGCATGTTTTCTATTGTATTTTATTATTACTGTAGTAGTTGAAGTTGTTGTTGTTATTGTTGTTGTTGCTGATACTATTTGTTAGCTGAATTGAGCTGATTCCTTGCACCAACTGTCAAACACAATGAAAAATGATGAATCTTAAGGTGTCATTCTTTGGCGCAGCTGTGGTACTTTGAATGCTTTTTTTTGGTTGGGTTGAAATTTTGAGTGCCATGTACGTCTGTGATGAATTGTTTTATGCTGGAAATAACTCAACACATGGATTTTAATGTTTTTTTTTTTAAGTAATAAAACGGTAGATAATAAAACTTTTAGTGAAATTATGATTGCAATGCATTTGGCATGCCTGCGTCAGCTGTTTTGGCATAAAGTGGATTATGACATAAAATTTTGAAATTTCAGTGTAAAAGCAAGTGATTAAAGTTAAAGTTTCTTAATTCAAGCATTGTTTGATGGTAGACAAGTCCTCTTTCAACCATAAAATGATAACGTGAAGAACTAATAGTCTACTTTGGAATCGAAACGGACTAGAAACATGGAAGCATCTGCGAAGCGAAGATAGTATTTTTATTCAATTCTGTGATGTAAAAAAGTTGCTTTAATAATTAATTGAAAAAAGTTCCCATATTGTTACGAAATACACCTTTTAAATAACCTATACAATCTTACGTAATTATGATGCAATCGAAATTCCAAATTGATTCCAATCTCTTTGAAGTATTTTTGATTTAAATAACATACTTTATTTTAATGTTCACAATTACAATACACGGTGTCGAAAACTCATTTTAAATAAAATTTTATATAACCCCATTTTTTATTGCATACATGTATTTTTTGACCAAGAACTACTAAATAAAACTATTTTTAAATTCTTTTGTTTGGCATTTTAGATAAAGAGGTCAAAGAACGGCACACTTAAAAAACAAAAATTTTAATTTTTGATGTACCTAGTTATTGGTGCTGAATCCGAATCTGATCTTAGAATTGCTCTATAACATACGGTTTTTGAGATATTCTAACCTAAAAGTTAAAAAAACATGATTTTTGAGGATATATCCGTATAAAGGACGGACTAAATTGTTTTGCTCTTTTCTACTAAATGCATCGCTTAGTACTATTCTTTGTCTTCAAAATAAGCTATAGACTGGTCTTGTATGGTTTTGCCTTAAAAAGTTGCGACCACTTTCAAATGATACATGAAAGTTAAAAATCGTATGTGGATTCTCATATGATTTTTCACTACATGGTTTCAATTTCAAATGCTTACAACTTGAAGAAAAATATAATATAAGACCGATTCATAGCTTATTTTGAAGATGAAGAATAGTAAAAAAGGGGCCAGACAATTTCATGCGTCCTCTGTATAACCTCAAAAATCGTGTTTTTGAACTTTTAGGATAGAATCAAATGTAATAGAGTGATTCCGAGACCGGATTCGTATTCAACACCGGCAACTACCTCGAAAATTACTGTTTTTGTTTTTGTTTGTTCAATTTTTTTTTTCAAGTGTACCGTTTTTCGACCTCTTTTCAAAAGATTTTAAAAATAGTTATTTTTTAGTAGTTCATGCTTAAAAGAAAACTTATACATATGCAATAAAAAATGGGGTTATATAAAATTTTATTTGAAATGAGTTTTCGACACAGCGAATAGTCACCTATTTTTTAAACCACAGTGTTATTAAGGCACACTATGATAGTCTGCCTTTTTACTTTATCGCACGGCAATCAAACAAAGACTGAACTGCTTCACCATACGCAGTGCCTTTTATACTAGCTGGTGGTGACAATTGGCAGCTTTTAGAAGATTCTTTCATCATTAAGATGTCGAATTATTAGTTTTACTTTCATGTAGATCTGCGAAAAATTGATTGCATACTTTTAGGATTACTTTATTCTGCTTTTTGCACTGTGGATGCCAGAAAAATTCATTGTAGCTAATATTTTTTATAATTTGATTTTTCTATAAGTTTTTGACCAGTATTTTCTTCAATTGCACTAAAAAAAAATTGTATGTTTACGTAACAATATCGTTGTGCAATGGAATCAATAGCCATAGTCCAATTTTCAGCTTCAGTACAGGAGAAGAGTATCAATGGGAGTATAATTTCACAGGCACGATTTTTTTTAGTAGAAATGTAACAAAATAAAAATTCTTGACAAACTTTTAATAGCACCTATGACATCCCTTTACAATAAAATAAAAAAAAAAATATTAAAATTTTTGAGAAAATATGCGCAAAAGCACGTTCACTTTGCTGACAAACACCATAAGTTACAGAGCATTCTCTATTTGGAAAAAAAAAATAAAAAAAAGGATGCTCCCCAAAGAACATGCGGAAAACATGTTAACCAACAAAAAAAAAGACTCATCATTATGCCAAGTGTACTGCAAATGAATGTCAGTCAAAGGACACGCACCAATACACAGTTGGCTGTATGATACCAGAACAAACAAACACGCGGACAGACAGACATACCGAGAAAGAAGGAATTTCTTCAGAATAGAAATGAGGAAAAAAATACGCTAAAGCTGCGACAAGATTTGAATTTTAAAAATGCAAAATAAAATAGAAGAATTAAATTAAAACGAAAATATTGAAAAACAGAAAAATTTAAGAAATTTCTGAATACGAAAGATGTTTGACGCAACAAATGTAGAATAATATGCCCAACAGTTACTTCTTTGGTCTAATCCCTTTATGATGTACTTGAGGTATTTAATGTTGCACATTCAAGATATAGAGATAAAGAAGGATATTTAAAAAACTATGCTTATTTCCAATTCAGAACTTTACAAAGTATTGATGAAGTACATTTATTTAGGGAAGTATACTTTGGATTTTGATTTGGCTTATTCAGTAGATGAGTAAATAAAAATCAAACAAATAGGGTTCGCCAATAAATGTATAGTTCCAGAATTCTTCTTTTTCAGTTTTATTCAGAGCAAATATTCGGCTATTGAATCATTAGTGAGTTTTTTGATAGATCTAATAATCACATTGTTTAGCTCTTTAATTCCAGCTTTAAGCCGGAAAGCCATGCTGCTAAATTAAGGCTCTTCTACACGGTCAGCAGGAAGAAAGGTAGACTGACCCCGAACACGGTCCCATCTTCAGTGTATTTATTTCATTTATGTGATACCTATAATTTCTTCATACCCACCGTGTCAACAATAAGTTGAAGTTGAAAAAAGTGTGTGAATTTTATTCAAAGTTTTGAACTTACAGTCTTGAAAACTAATCAAGCAAAGCCCCCTATCGCTATCACATTTACTTTAATTTTAAAGTCATAACATTTGCAACAGAAATGAGTCTTCACACACCTATTACTTTTCCCAGACCTACAGCTAAAAAAACAAAGCAAAAGCGTCATTCAATTAGAGGCTGCTTGTTAGCACGTACCTTTATATGCTCGTACTGACATGCATGCAAAAACGCACACTGACATATTGTGTGTAAAAACAATATTGCAGCATACAATTAGGCGCACTCACAATGGCAATAAGAAAATAACCTTGAGTTATTTACAGAGGTGTTTAAATAGAAAATGAGCTCAGCAGCAGCGGCTGAGTTACCTGAAGGCAAACAAACAAACGTAACGACGTATTAACGTTACGTTTACGTTTTTTTCTCTTTCCGGTATGCTTAAATGAAAGCGAAATTCTCCCAAAGGATATGCATATCCTGGATTAAACAGACAAAACCAAAATGCAAACACAAAACAAAAACCAACAGTCTGTTAAATGTATAGATGGCATGATGGATGGACGGACTGTGGGAGGAGTTGTGGCTAAAGGAAGTCAAGTTAAACAGACAAAGGAAAATATTTTGCGAAATAAACATAGTGTGCGTATTGCTTTTGTTTGTATGTGTGCTAAAATATACATATACCACCCACTGTAATGATGAATGCCATCACATCAAATATAACCAAGAAATTGTCGGGGTAGACGAAAGAAAACTGAATTTCTAATTTTGACTTCTGGGAATGCGGTACTGAGGAATATGACGACGCTGTAAGCTTGTACGTTGGAAGCAGTAAATCTGCTTTGAATGTTTTATTTGGTTGCGTGCATTTTATTGGATTTCTTAAAGAAGAAATATATAACTTCTATGGTAAAATTAAAATTTAATACTTGGAATATTATGAAAAACTCTTAAAAAGCCAAAAAATTCTGTATAATTCGAAATTGAAAGAAATAGAAAATATATAAAATTTCGACAAAATATTGAGTTAATCGAAAAATGTTGGGAGAACTCAAAAAACGTGAAAAATGTCTAAAAAATCTTATCTTATGATATTAAAATGAAAAATTCAGAGATGATTTGTAAATTATTAAGAAAGTCAAAAATTCGAAAATGTTAAAAAATCAAAAAATATTGAAGTTAAGTGATCTATCAAATAGTAGAGAATTTATTGAAAAACTACCAAAAACTCGAAAAATATTGTGAGAGTCTTAAGAGTGATCGAAAATATCAAAGCCCAAGGGGAATCGAAATGCTTCAAAAATCCTTTTGAAGTGCATCTTTTTACCAATAAGCGCTTCCGCTCCGTAAGAACTATTCTTTGTTTTTAACATTACTTGTCATGGGATGTAAGCGAGCAAAAGCTTCCCGCAACCTTACTTCAAAAGGCCTTTTGAAGCGCTTATTTATAATGCTGCGGTAAGCGTTGTTTCAATAAAATTAAAAAAAATAAAAAAACTGGCAGCACCAGGATTTGAATCCACGACCGTCCTGTGCGAAAGATAGAAACAGATTATTTTTACTTACATTTACCAACTAGTTAGACCGCTACACCAATGCCCGATGGTATGAAGAGGTATTAAATTTTTATATTAAGCAAATGTTGTCCAAACAGAATTTGACATTCGAATGCTCCTATAGCATTACAAAGAATCATTGTATAATCAGTTACAATTCAATTAAACAAAAGTAAATAAATAAGAGAAAGGAATATAGAAAAGTAAAATGAAAAAATGTTGAATAAAAAATATTTAAAAAAAAAAAGTAAAGCAAAAAAAAAAAAAAAATGAATGAAAAAAAGTAAAAAAAAAATCACCCGGGTTGGGTTCGAACCCATGTTGTTCTTACTGCAGCCTTACATGGAATCATTGTGTAATCAGTTTCAGACAAAAGTAAATAAATAAGAGAAAGAAACATAGAAAAGTGAATTAAAGAAATGTTGAATAAAAAATATTTTAATAAAAACAAGCAAAAAATAAAAACAGTAAAAAAAAAATCACCCGCGCTGGGTTCGAACCCATGTTGTTCTTACTGTAGCCATTTAAGGCTAAAATCATTGTGAAAATGCTTCTATATTTCTACGGGAATAAACGCTTTTGAAGTGCTTGGATCAGAAGCGCTAGAAATGTTTCCTGTTGAGAAGTTATTGAAAACTACTGAAAACTGAAACAAATTGATATGTTCGAAAAATGTTAAACAAGTGCGAAACTATTGAAAATTGTTGAATAATTCAAAATACTTTTTTTGAGGAAGTCGACACCTTTTGAACAGATCAAAATGGTTGAAAACATGTTGAAATAGTTGAAAAAAGGAGAATGAATTGAAAAGTTTCCAAAAAATATAAAATTCACGATAAATCAAGTCATTGAAAATTCGATATTTTTGAATATAAATAATAAAAAAATGTCGAAAAAAACCAAAACATTTTTTGTGACCGTCCAGAGGAAAAGGAATCTTATCTTCACAATAACAAAAAACAGGTTTTTAGCGAAACAACATTTAATTTTGAATAAAATGACATCTCGATCACCGGAAAATTTCAAAAGTTGACTGAATTATGGCATTTTGAAAATGCCACTTGAATGTTCCTATACTTTAAGAAAAAATTACATATTTTATATATCGATACCTTAGAGCGTTATAGTCCTACCTCCACTTTTTGCGATTTTGAGATTTTTGCACTTGTGGTATCTTTGTGGGCTTCTTTACCATGTCGAAAACTGTGTGATGTCAAAATACCATTAAAACACCAAAATATTTAAAAATTATGGAAAATCTTATCTCCAAATTGTAATTTTCAATATTCAAATAAGTCACATTTTTAAAAAAACTTTTTCGTTTTTTCGTGGTTTCTTCGCATTTTCGGACTTTTTACGACATTTTAGAGAACAAATTTTGTTACACCCAAGGGGGGACCCTTGTAAGTCGGAACGAAAAATTAAAAAAAAAAAAAAAAAATTTGGTTTTTTTCGTGTTTTATGACTTTTTACGACATTTTAGTGGAAAAATTTCATAAAATTTACTAAATGTGTTGATTTATTTTAATAGTGGTACAATTCTGTATAAGAGCAAAAGTAATGACATACTATAAATTGGCTGGGATTTCGTTAGAAATCAATAAAATTTATTAAGAACATTAAATTATGTTAAAATATACTATAGGTAAAATTATTGCATGTATCGTTATATCAAAATAGTAGCCAATTCTGAATAACCACTGTTTGAAATCTTCTTTTTGCATTTCCCAACAATTGAAAAAATGGAGATAGGACTATAGCGCTCTAAGGTATCGATATACATTGTGCAAGCAAAATGATTTTGATATATTTTTTTTAAATTTTTGAAAATCTTAAAAAGTGAAAAAATTTAAGAAATAGTGAACACTTACAAATATGCCGAAAAGTGTTATAAACCGAAATGATTAATGATCTTAATTCGAAACATTAACTAAATATAACCATTAAATTTAGAAAAACTAAATAAGTTTTATTTCGAAAAATCTTAGTATTCTCAAAAGAACAGGTAGAACACTATAGGGGTTGCACCTTTATTTTATACGAATTCCTTGCACGTCCTTCCATAACTTACAACTTGCGTGTCTCGCAGAACTTTTGCGCTATTTGAAATTATCCTTTTGAAAAATACTTCACCTGACTTTACACGTGCTGTATGAGAACGAGTAGAAAAGTAAAAACTTTCTAGTCAAGGTCATAAATAAAATACTTTGGCTAACTACGTAGCCAGCATATTCTTTAGAAACAAATAAAAGAAATTGAAAAGCAAAAACAAAAAAGGTGTGTCCTGTTGGATACGCGCTGCTTTCATTTAATTTTTCATTATGTGCTCCACTACAGGCATATCCGTACACAAAAGCATTGAAAGCTGGATAAAGCAACAAAGTGTTGATGAACCGCCTTTGCTACAATCAAACTACATTAATCAAACCATTTCAGGCTGGCCTACACCTGCTTAACGTATCTTATGCAACCCTTGCCACCCAAATTCCAGACATTTTGAAAAATGTCCTTACGGTAATAAATTCACTTGCTATTTGTGTTGAAAAGCAAGAAATCATCAGCATCGTCAACATCATTGACTGCTTTGGCGGCGCACAGGACATGTCAATAAGGACAACTAAATATTTTATTAGGCTGCTTGCAGCGGAAATGTTGCGGTTGTGATTGCGTAAAAAATATCGGCAGCAGCAATAGGAAGGACATGAAAACAGTGAAAGGAGGAAGCTGTCGCAGGCATTGTGAGAAAAATGTGCACAAATAAAGTTGATGATGATGAGCGCCATAACAATGATGAAGATGAGCTCCCATGGGAATTTTCTTTGGGTTGAGTAGAAACTTCTTCGATGCGACTGCGGTGGTAGACAAGACTAATTTCGTAGGGAATCTTTGTATTAGTTTTGTGTACGTGAGTTGCGTTTGAACAAAAGTGAAACTTTTTTTCCTGTACATTTTATATTAAAAACATATGTTTTCAATTTGGTGTAATTTTGTTTTATTAAATAAATTTTTGGAAAAGTAGACGATCGAGAATTTATTTAAAGATTTTTTTCAGTTAAAGTTTTTTTCAAACATTTATTTAATGGACGATTACATGAAATCCCATTATTTCCGAATGTCAGTAATCTGCAGGTTACCATATGGAATATTGTCAACCACGGTGCTATTTTGAGAATTTAAGTAACGATAAGAACAACAACTCTCTGAGATTATTTTATATTATGAAAGCTCAAATAACACTTGCACCACATCATTTCAAAAATTTTAATTGTATGTGAGGTGCAATACCTCTGCGTTCAACTTTAGTTTGGCGCATTTTTGATCGAAAATTTTACCTTTTATTACGAGTAATATTTTTATTTTTTTCATACTAAATTTTAAAAATTTGTATAAAGACAAAAGTAATGTCATTATATGATTGTATTATATGATTGGTATTCTGTCAGTAATCAATTAAATTGAGTTCTGTTTACATAAAAAGTTTACTCGATGGTGTGGAATTGATGCTATATATTTAAAAAAGTGATATGGGTCAATTAGCCGATTATTATGACCGACTTTCAAAATAAAAGATTCATATTTGTGGATGAATTTTTTCAAACAAAACATCATTCTAGGCTGAAAGTTCATTCGATTCATTATGCGGTTTTTCGAAATGCTTCATGTAACCGAATTTCCCGAAGTTCTATTTCTGATAATATATCCGAGCGACACTTTTTGTTTAAATATTTTTTCTCATTATTGGGATTTCCCGATGGTTATATAGTTTCAGGAATATAGCCATTGGGAAACCCGGTTTTATGTAGTATTTAGAAAAACCGGATAAACTAGCAATATGAAGCTCATTAAAATACCTTATTTTTTAATGTACAATAGTAAAAACGTTCTTAATTTTTCATATAAATATAAAGTGTTTAAAAAAAATAAAAAATAGTCTCCAATTAACGCATTTTTCCTCAGAAGCGAATACATATCTTTATACAGTCTCTCTAAGCTTGCTTGGAACATACGATTTATGAGGAAACCATGATTTATAATTACTAAAAAATATTAGATAAAATTCAAATTTATAAATTTATAGCATACATACAAGATGTACAAGTATTATTGTTCGCAATATAAAATGTTCTTTTTCACATAAAATTGTTAAGTAACATTTATATGCAAAGTATTACATATTTTACACAAAATTTTCGAAATAACCAAAAAAATGAACTTACTCCGATCCCATATTAGCATTTTAAACGCCGTTTAATGTGTCATCAAGTGTTTCACTTTACGACTACTTAAAATGTCATAAAAATCCACGAAAATCGCCCAATAAAATAAAAAGTAACAGGCGATGGAGACGAAGACTAAAAGTAGAAAAGAAGGAAAAACCTCACACAAAAAAGATTTAATGACCCAGCATGATTTGCGCGCATTCAACTTACATGGCACAAAATATAAGAAGGATATGCATTGTCCTGCGAGTCCTTTGGGTGCACCCAACTGGCACCGCTGCGATAAAGAACCTGACGAGCTCAAAACCGTACATTTCGGAGAGTTGTTAAATAGGGAAGCGCGCGTTGGGTGAATAAACTTTTGAACGTGATGATGTTTTTTTCTTTTTTTTTTTTTTCATAAGACTATGGAAAGATTTTTGACAATTTATGACAGCAAGCGTTTACCAGTGTGAAAGTCTTACAGACAGACTGACAGACAGTCGTTGAGATAAGGCTATGAAAAATACATAAATTTTCGGGAGTTATTCATTTTATGTGTCAAAATTTAAGCTTTTGGGTTTTTTTTATGATTCAAAGAAGAATTATTGTTGATTTTCGATTTTGCCAATATTTGCACAAAAGATTTATTGAATAGACAAATACTATATTTTTTTTTTAAATTTAGTAATTAAGAATGCTTAGATTTAATTTATATCTGTTGTACAGCCAGCGGGTACCATCCATTAACTGTGCTTTGAAATTTTTGTTTCTTCTTCAATTTTATATTGAAAGGAATGACAAACTTTTAACGGTGACTGATTGACTTTTGTATTGAATGAATTTAAAATAGGCTTGCTGATACATTAGGGCGCCAAAAAATTATTAAAATAGGTATAATGAATAAAATAAAAATTTAATGACATCCAGAGTTAATCATAGTGTCATCCTGAATTCGACTAAAAGAAATATTTCTGTAAAAAATTATTTTATTTATATTCCCAGTGTGCCAGACGGAACCATCTCGAATGAGTGAAGTTTAGTTGGATGGTCTCAACAAACGTTTTCATTATATCGTTTTGAAGCTTTTGCTTATTTGGGAGGTGCCACGTCTTCTTGTCCGAGTTCGTCTAATTTTTCCTCAGTGTTTGAGTGAAATTTAGTTGGATTATCTCAAAAAAATCTTTCAGTATAGCATTTTAAAACTTTTACTTATATGGGAGGTGCCACGCCCTCTTGTCCAAATTTGCCCAGATTTTGCTCTGTACTTGCGCTAACCATTTCTAGTATTTATGTGTACTAGAGTTCACCTTGTGGCCGAAATTCGACCATTTCGATTTGACCATAAAATAAAGCAAAAAGTTTTTATACCCTTCCTTGGCCGATAAGACACAAAAAGCCTTTAATATTCTTCCTTAGGGTTAGGATTATCTGCATCGGTGCAGCAGCTAAGTTGCAATATCGTGCTTTCCATTTAGAGGCGTGTAACTCCTTCTAAAGAGCAAACAGTTTTTGATATCTTTCTGTCCCGTTCATTTCATGCCTATACCAAAATTCATAAAAATCAATCATGCTTTCGTCCCTTAGTGCTAACCCCATATCTATACCAAATTTCATTAAAATCGTAAGCAGTAGTTTAGCCGTGAGAGCGTTTTTTCCATTTAGGGGCGTGGCTCCGCCCATTTTAATAACAAATATAGTCCTATGCACTGCTTCTTCTCACAATCTTTCCAACAAAACAAAAATCAAGTAAATCGGTTGAGATTTAGGTATAGAAACAGGGACTGAACCGATTTCGTTTGCTTATTTATATATAGATTTTGGTTGCATTGTCGTGAAAAGTACTCCTAAATTTGCATTTGGAATATGTTTTTTGTATTGGTGGTAGTCGTGTCCGTTGACTGATTTCGCTCATTTTAATAAGTCGAGCTAACTTGGATGATTCTAAGCATTTATTCTGTATAAACTTTTTTCGTAAGACGCCTTGGTTTTGAGTAAAAACCGCATACACAAAATTTCCATGTTCGATTGGCCATATTTTGGTAAATTTTGAACCTAAGAAAATTTTTAATAAAGCATTTTATATGCAATTGTATCTACTATTTTTATGATATTTTCTGATATATCTTTATCTATCTCTGACCCTAAAAAAGTGATAGGCAAAAGAGTAAAAATCCATAAGAATTTGAAATTTTTGCTTATTATACCCTACACCCAGGGTATATTCACTTTGTCCTTCCGTTTGTAACGCAGAGAAGGAGGCGTGGCAGGTATAGAAAAGTATATATATTCCTGATCAGCGTCACCTCCTGAGTCGATATAGCCATGTCCGTCTGTCTGTCTGGCAGTTGAAATACACTTTTTGGGAAAACCAAGCAAGATAATTCAATGAAAGTCGGTACACTGCCTTCGTCGTTAAAGATAGCTCGGGGGATTGAAAATAAGCGAAATCGGTCAACGGACACGCCTACCGCCCATACAAAAAATATATTCAAAATGCTATTTTTGAGATATTCGAACCTAATTCGACTCAGACACTAAGAATAATAAATGAAAGCTCTCAGCTAAAATGGGGTGAAATCGGACGAGAGGGTGTGGCACTTCCCATATAAGCAAAAGTTTCAAAATGTTATACTGAAAGAGTTTTTTGAGATAATCTAACCAAACTTCACTCAAATACTCAAGACTATAAATGCACGCTCTAAGCTAAAACTAGAAGAACTCAGACAAGAGGGCGTGGCACCTCCTATATAAGCAAAAGCTTCAAAACGCTATACTGAAAACCTTTTCAACTCAGACACTAAAAACTATAAATGCAAGCTCTTGACAAAAACTGGGTGAACTCGGACAGGAGAGCGTAGCATCTCCCATAAGATCAAACTTTTAAAAATACTGCAGTGTAGGGTATTTAATGTTTGGCCAGGCCAAATTTTACACCCTTACTAGTTTTTTTTTTGGTTTGAATTTTTTTAGCATAAGCAATTTTTTAAATTTTTGAAATAAACTTTTTCGATAACAAAAAGTTTTTTACAAAAAATATCAAAATTTTGCATTGTTCGCTAAATATATTGACAAAAACTATATATGGTGCATTTTATCTCCCCCCTTTCCGATATCCATTCTCTCATTCAATAGCACTCCGCGGTTTTTTCTTCTAAAATGACCCATTTACCAAGTTTTGTAATAAAAACCTGTAAACGTCTTAGTTCCTTTTAAAATGACGTTATCAATATACTAGAAAAGAATTAAAACTCTCTGAAGACAACCCAAACCTTCAATATGTTTTGAAAATAAAAAGAAACAAAAATACTTTTCGTTTTTACTTTAGTTGCGACTTTTGGTTTGGATTCTTAACAGGTCTATGCAAAAGAGAACATTTCCTCTTCAAACTTTTCGGTATATCGACATCAGTCCTGCTGAAGATCTTATTTGATGAGAAGTGAAACTATCGTTTCCTTTACACGTTTCTTATCTATTTTTTTTTTAATTTGAAAGAACTTGATTTTTATTCTAACAAAAATGTATTTTAGATTTCATAGGTCTTACTAATATCGCTTAAAAAACTCTGTTTATTTTTGCTTTATTTTTTCTATGTCAGAATAGTAGATAGTTCCGAAAGTTTTATAAAGGATCATCCATAAAATATGTCGGTTGCCAAACTTTTGCAATTTTTGGAACAATATGTGCCTTGGTGGATGTATTAAATACGTAGGCTATGGAATTCAGATATAGTCGAACTCGATTACGAAACCATTTCTTTAAGAGTTTTTCACGACGTTTAACAATCATTTGCCAAAACATGGTTGAAAATAACAATTAAAAAAATTCAAGCTGAAATATTGGAAATTTTACTTCAAATAAAACCTAAATTTTATTTTTTTGTTACCACACAGCATTTCAGAAAATTTAATTTTTTTAAGTAAAGGTAAGCAACTCACTTCAGCACATCAGTCCAGCACTGTACCTAGCTACATTCTCTATTAACTTATGTCATAGGAAGCTTTATCAAAAATTACCGCTTTGTTTGTTCATCTTCATTTTTTTACTCTAATTTAACTGCTACTTTTTCCACTGACTTTTTTCTTTTTTACATAATGTAATCAATCAAAGTTTTGTCCGACTCTAGCAATGTTTGGTAAAGCAGTCTACCAATATGGATTTTTATTTTAATTTTTTTTTTGCAGCAGCAGTTTACATTATGCTATAGCCAAAAGGTATCAACTTCTTATTTTTTTCTGTTCTACCAATATTTCTATAAAAATTTTGCTCTCACATGTGCTAATTATTTTTGATTGATGACACAGCACCTTAGATTTGGCACGTTATGGTCAGTGGCCGAATTAAAGTGGGACAAACGTAACTGCGCTAGTTGAAGCAAACTATTTATTCATTTAATGTCATTTTAAAAACTGGTAGAAAATACTTATTAGAAATACGAATAAATTATGAGGAGGTTGAGTTTATTGCTATGCTTTTATTTAAGTGCAAGCGAATGTATGTTGTAATATTAATCACACCAGTTGGAAATCTTTCAGAACAATAAAAAATCGCTGTATCTTGTATGGTTTTTTGAGATATCTTCTCTTTTATAGGGCTTTAAATTGTGTGCATAAAAACTGTTGCCAAGTTTTTCTCAAGAACGGCTGTAGCTATTTTTATAAAACTTTGAAAAATGATGCGCATTATTACAGCTATGGAAAAAGAAATAGCACGATTGAGTTTATTTTGAAAGAAATGTATTTTAGTTAGTTCGTTGAATGAATATGTTTGGATTATTGAAGTGAAAAATTAATTTGGAGTCCATAGGCTTAAAAAACCACTTTCTTAAATATTTTCCTGCATTTAGCTTTATTAAAGTCATTTATGCGTTTGAAGATGCAGAAACACCTGGAAACAGAAATAGCACATTTGTGAAGTCCTGTGGAAAAAAAAAGCAACCGTATTGAATAACCTGCTTAAAACAACATGTAATAACTTACAACGTTAGTATTTTGTAGTCTGGCCACGATTTTTGATTATTTCGCGACATCTACGAGGCAAGCTCTCCACAAGATTTTGGCATTTGCTCTTTAGAATGGAATACCAAGCTTCTTGAATTCCTGCCCAAAGTTCTCCCAAATTTTTTGTAATTTTTCTGCCCAAAAATATTTTTCACATAATTCCGAAGGTTCTCTATTGGGTTTAGATTAGGTCTTTGAGCTGGCTATTCCAAAACTTAGATTAACTAAAACTAACTAAAAAATATATTTTTTTTAAAATAAACTCAATCGTGCTATTTCTTTTTCCATAGCTGTATACAGCACAGTGCGCATAATTTGCTCTTCGGGGGGGGTTTCATATATGAAAATGAGGGAATACTATATGAAACACTAAATTTATACCATTATAAATGGGTAAAGACCTTCCTGGGGGGGGGGGGGTTTGAACTCCCAAAACACCCCCGTGTGCACGGGCCTGGCTGTATATACTAAAGAATGAGATAGACTTTGACTTAGTATATATTTATAAAAAGGCGTGGCAGCGCCCTAAACTTTTTATTTAAATTGGTCATATCTTTTGAAACGTATAAGATATTTGGATGAAATTTGGTACACAGCTACTGATTATCAATGCCTTATAATGAGCAAGAATGGGGCGAAATCGGGAAAGTACCACACCCACTTTTTAACCTTTGCAAATTTTGATTTTCATCAAAAGAGTAAAATTAAATTATAATAAAATGTCAAAATTTTCAATGGTTAAAAAGTGGGCGTGGCACTATCCCAATTTCGCCGAGTTTTTGTCCATTATAAGGCATTGATAGTCACGCCTCTTCATAAGTATATACTAAGTCAAAGTTTATCTCATTGGTGGACTTGTAAGTTTCACTTGTAGCCATTTATACAGAAAAAAATACAAAAATCGAAGATGACATATTTTGAGAAACTCAATTTAGAAATTTTTTTTTACGTGTAAACTATTTAAAAAAAAAAAATTATTTTTGCTTGTTTTTATTTCAAAGCTGGTTTCAACACAAATCACCTTAAAATTGAGAATTAGATATATGCATCAAAAGTAATAGCTTCTCAAAAAAAAAAAAAAAAACTAACTCAAAAATTTATAAGTCCCATTTCTCCCCCATTTTTTTAAATTTTGAAAAAATAGTAGGTATTTTCTCCACTATCCCAGTGTGCTAAACGGATTCGTTTCGAATTCGTAACTGGTTCATATTTTCGTACTTTTTATCCGTTACTGATCAGTTCGTGCGAGAAATTCCTAAAACAGCGGATCGTTTTTTCTACTTTTATGGATCCGTTTCGATCCCGTAACGTAAATCAAAAACGAATTCAAAACGGAAATTAATTTTTTTTTTAATTAAAAAAAAAAAAACAAAAAAAAAAAACCCAGGATCCCAGGATATTACTTTCAAACGCCAGACTTTAGACAACTAGGCTATTGACCGATATGATTTAGACTTATCTGATGTTGAGATTTAAAGTTCGTATATTCAACAAATTTCTGTTGGTTTTTTATAAGTATTCCCAAACAAATCAAAAATGTTTTTTTATCATCATTAACATTAATTAAAGCAAATCCGTTTTGAGTTCGTATTTGAAGTATTTACGGATACGAAACGGATTTACCCAGGTTCGAATAGTACCACATCCTTTATTTTTCTTCATTTTTTTCTTTTTAATTTTTTTTGTAAATATACAGCATTAACATTTTTAAAAGCGAATCCGTTTTGAATTCGTTTTTACATAAGTTTCGGATTCGGATCCGTCACCGCGGGCTAAGTTTTTTATCCCTTTATGAACTCGTAATTGGTTCGAAACGGATCCTCATCCGTTTTTGTGCACATTTGAAAAAAAATAAAGTAAAAACACATCATTCGAAGAAAACTACTTACATAGTTATGAACAATTGAAACGAAATAATTTTCAGTTTTTAAAAAGTTATTAGTTTTATTTATTTTCATTTTAAAATAATAAGTACATCAGACATCATATACATAGACTTCTTACTTAAACATAGACACAAAGATTGCTATACAACTTTCATAAGTAATAATTAATAATTTCGAACAGTTAATTATTATTTACAATTAATAGTTTTTTTTTTGTTAGAAAATAAACAAAAAATTAAAAAAGAAATAATACTAAAAATTACAAAAATCTGCTCAGACAAATAATATATTTGCACAGCTATTATACTAATTTTACATTACATAAGTAGGTATTTAAATACGTATTTATAAACATATTTATACAATTTGAGAAAAACATATTTCAATAACAAAAGGCAAAAAACGTCTTTTACAGAATTCGATTATTAATTTGTTGAGATTTTTCTCACCATTTCTTTCATTTAAAATACGCGTATTTTTATTCGTTTATTGTTTCGCTGTGGAAGCCTGTGATTTGTAGTTTATTGTATTTTTTCTTTGTTAGTTAATTTTATTTTAATTTTCGTTTTCTTGAACTGCTCATAAAATATTGATTGGCTAACTTTCGTTTTCTACCACTATACTAGAGGGATATGGGTTATTTCTATTGAAAACAATCGAAAATTTCCAAATTAATTATTGTTTTGTAAATTGCTATTTTATTGTTTATTACAAATTCTTTTGTTTTTTCATTTTAAAATTTTGTAAATTTTGGTTTTTACTTTTGTAATAAAAATACAATTTAGATTTCGTATTTTGTTTTTTTATTGTTTAATTTTGTTGTTTCTTTTCTTGCATAATATATATAAATAATTAATTTTTAATATAAAGTCTATTTCCATATGGTGGATTTAGTTTTAAAAAATGATATATCTACGATTTTGTACAGTTTTGGAATGAATAGTTTGCTTACCAAAAGTCGCACTTTAACTTTCACACTCATATGCATTGGATATTTTAAGAAAAATCTTTTGCCAAAAGCCAAATAAATAAGAAAAATAAAAATAATCAGGAAAAATTTTAAAGAAATATTCAATTTTGAGCGAAATTTAAAAAAAACTAAACATTTTTCCTCAAAAATTTTGTGTTGGTTGTAAAAACAGTTCTTAACCAATAGTGACTTGCTTTACTACGCTGCGTCTTCACCAACAGTTGTCTTCGAGGATTTCTGAAAATTTGGTGGCTCAGGATCACTTCCAATATAAAATTGCTTGCCGGCAAAATCCAATCCCCATACAAAACAGTTGCCGGAATTGTATATGGTCATACTACGCAGACCATTAACGGAAATCTGCAATCAAGCATAGGAATACATAGGTGGTGATGAGCGCAATTAGTCGTGGTAATATTTCGAGACCAAGACTAAAACCTTATCAGTCTTCACGATGTTCATCAAGAACAATACTGCATTTTGGCTCTGGTAATTTATAGTTAACTTTCAAGCATAAAATAATCTCTCAATTCGAAATTTGGCATCTTAAAAACCCAACTGCTTTGGGAAAATAAGGTTTGGATATTTTGAATACTCAACAATCTTTAAAACATTTTTCAAGACCAATGCTTAGTGCCCAAGACCAAGGCTCAATATCAAAACCAAGACCAAGACTAAATGTGCAAGACTAAGGACAAGACTGCTGTGGTTTTAGTTTTGGATTGCGCATCACTAGAAATAGGAACCTTAATTGACTGGAAACGATCACTGGAACGAGAAACACGTGATTCGGAGGAATTTAAGAGGGTATTAAATGTTTTTATGATCAACATTGGTTGCATACAGATCATGGCATAGTGAGTCACACTAAACTGCTAATTTCTAAATCAAATGTTCAGTCACTATTGAATTATCATTGCCAATCGTGGTCCTACATAGGCAAACTGAATCGAAGAATTCACATTTCTGTTTTTGGCAAATAAGATTTTTTGGTCCCAAGCGATCTCAACTTACAAAGTAACGTTGTGTATCAGACATACTCCTCCCATCTTTTCTGAGATTATGAAATGACTTTGGAAACGGATAGGCCATATGATATATGGAAATAAATCATGAATGATAGAAATTGATTAGCAAAAAATTGTTGGTATAAGTTTTTCACACAAAAAAAAAAGAAAACGTTGGGTGCTTGAAATCCCAGAACACCCAAAATTCATTAACTTTCAATTATGATATTTGTTTTGGAGTATGAAAGTTAAAGGTAACTTACCAGATATAATTTACATCTACGATATGATGGTATTTAATGAACTTATGATATTTATAACGTTGTTGTTTTGTATAAAAACAATATACTCGAATATAATACAATATACATTTCGATAAATTTGGATCATATAAGAATCCACACAGTATATATTTTGCCATATCAGAATGAACTGACAGCTGTTTCAAAATTTTTATTCTTTTTGCATTGTTTACAACTAAAAACTCTGTATAGGTCCCTGTTTTGTTGCGCCTGACGTTAACAGACCCCATATTCTACGAAAACAACCCAATTTCTTCTCTTGTACACTATGCTGCTCTTCTAATATTGTATCCAAAATATAATAACTACCCAGATTCATTGGTGGTGTTGGTAAAATTGGAGGTTGTCATGATATAATGCAATTTTTGCTATCACTACCTGTCACCGCTGGTGCGCAGCTACTGCTGCTACCGCACGTACCACCACTGCTAGCCATATGTGCGCTATTATCTGCCTGCTTACGCTTCTTTTCATAAGCGATGGCATCATTTGGTATATACGAGACACGCACACCACCATAATGCTTACGCGCCGGTATGCGATACACATAATCATCCATATCACTGGAAGAACTAGAGGAACAGGTCGAGCATATGCTTGCTGCATCGCAGTTATTGGCCAAAGGATTGCTGACACCAGCAACACAATTTGCATGCGTTTGTGCGTTGTGTAGTCGTAGATTTGTCTGGTTGATTTGCATTTCTGAGGAGCTACGTGATTGATTGCGTCTACGTCTACGCCGCCTGGCGTTTGAATTGTCAGTGTAGCTCTTCGAACGTGACATTGTGTCGTGTATGCTGTGAAAGCGCACCTCTTTCGCGGTTGGATGATGTTGATTGTCGCCGCCGCCGTCGTCATCTTCATCATCTTCATCGTCGTCATTGTCATCAACGAGTGGCTTCTCTAACAGTTTTTCATAGTTGTCATGTGGTAATTCTTGCGCATTATCGTTGTCCAACTCTAGTTCGTTTGTTAGTTCCTGCGTACTCTGTGTCATTTCTGAATTACTCGGTGAGTTGATATTGATCTTGTCAATGCTCTGATAGCTATGCGAGTCTTCCGCTTTTGACATCAACATATCGGGCAGCGAAGATGTCAGATTTGTATCACCGAAAATTGATTTATCACCTGCGCAGATATTATCCAAGCTGATGCCTAACTCTGTCAAATCAATGGGCGGTGGATGTGCTGGTCTTGGGACGACAGCACAATTCTCGAGATTACGCGCAAGTAGCAGACGATCTAAGCCCACATCCAGTCGTTGCCGCTCTTGACGTTCGAGTAAATCACCTGCACTACCAGAACTTTTATTTTTTGCTCTACCATCTCCTCCTCTATTGGGACGTGGTGAACGTGCTATTTGACTCGTTGTACTCGCTCGATGTGTTGGACGCAATTGTGGTCCGGAACTGGTATCTGACGGTGTCGGTGGTTCGCCTTTACTACATGCTATGGAACAATAGATTGTACCGCGTCGTGGCAGAAAAGGTCTACCAAGTAGCGAACAACGACAGGTGCAACATGAAAAACATTGATCAGTTGCATGCCAATGTTGACCATCGTGACTCATTTGGCCTTGATCTACACCAATTACTTCGCCACAGTAGTCGCAGTATTCGGCAAACATGGTGTCGAAGCAACCCAAACAGTAAGGCTTGCCATCACGCATGATGTAACGTTGGCCACCGAGTTGATGCTCGCACTCGAAGCAGGCGAAGTGTTTCATATGCCATGTGCGTCCCTCGGCCTCGGTGCACTCGTCGGAGAAGATGATCTGCAATAAAGAGAGAGAAATAAGAGTTGAAAAATTTGAGTTATAATGGTGCAATTCCCCAAATTTAAATGATCAAGATAGTATAAAAATTGTAACAGAATATTGGCCAAATTTATTGAAGCCCTAAGTTTTCAAAATGGTTAAGTCACGAAAAGAATCTGAATCAACTAACGCAATTAGTTTGTCCTGAAGATCTAGGTTTTCGAAACATTGCCTCAGAGTTTTACTAAACTTATCTTTAGAGATATCGACTTGTGTTAGCATAGAAGCTATCAAGAGCGACAGCTAACGGAACTATCTTTCACTAGTCAGGAGGAGATGGATATAACCCTCATAACATAATATTTCTGCTTTGCCTTTGTAAAGTACGTCTAAGTCTTGGAAGCTTATTATCGGGAAACGGATTGATACTGATAGGCCACTTATCCGTAGTAACTCTAGAAATACCGTATATAGAAGTTGATGCAACTTCTATTTGAGCATCCGACAGGAATACACAAAAGAAATACGATTCTAGGGAAGAACTTTATCGATAAGGTGCCCAATTACCCGAGGAAATTGTTAAAATTCCTCAATCCAACAGGGTTGGTCTATTAAATTGCTCAATCGTATATTCCTTTCACAAATTCAGAATTTTTGCTCAGTCAAATAACTGTCTGTCAGTCCGGTCAGATTTTCAGTTTTTTTTTTTACTCAACTCAAGCAGTATGCAAATAAAACTACAGCAAATTAAGGATATACAAATTATATAATGCTTAGGGGCACATATAATATTTTAATATGCCAACAGATGAACCAAAAAGCTCATTATAAGATAACCACCACACAGACTGAACTAACAGTTACCGGAGGCGATGGAAAACAAAAAAGAAAAACACACAAAATCCCCCAAAACACTCACTTCATCACAAGCCGAGCAACGCGGCTTCTGTGTCTCTGCATGATGTCGTCCACAATAAAGATTTCCATCACGATGAAAGTAAATCAAATCGACCAAGAGCTCCTTGCAAATACAACAAACAAAACAGCCAGGATGCCAGCAAACGTGCGAACCGAGACGTTGTGCAAAAACAACAATGTCACCGGATGAGAGTTGGTCGTCGCACTGTAATGAAATGAAAAAAGAAGAAGAAGACATGAAAAACTGTATTATGAAAAATGGTCGAAATTTTTAAGAAGAATTTTTCAAAAAAGCAAACAAATGAATTTTGCAATAAAATAAAAGAAAAAAATCATAGAAAATTAAAAACGTGGGCCGCTTAGCGGGGAGCAAACAGCAATAAAATATATTTCACGTTATATAGCGTTGACGAAAAAAAAAAAAAAAAAATGACCGAAACAACCACCGTGCATAGCCCGTCTTCTACATAAATGAAAAAAATAATAATTTTACGAACGTGCATTTAAGGCTGTCGAAGATAAACATCACTTTTTCATTAAGAATTTCATATTAAAAAAATAGCTTTAAATGTGAAATGCATAATGCGAAAATGTTTCTACTTTCAACATGATATGCCAAATGGGGTTGATGGCAACACCATTGCCAACTGTAGTCGGGAAAATTGTCAATTGCCTGCAGCTAAGTTGCTAAAGTGCTCCCCAGTGAATTTGTATGAATAGATGGGACAGATTTTAAAATGGTAAGTCTTTGCTATAGCATCAACAACAACAATATTTGCATAAAAGTAGCAAAATGTTACAATATGTTGGCTATTAAATTTAGTAAAATTTTATTACATTTACTAGAAAGAAATTCCAAATTTTAAAAGCTTTGCCCTATTAACTTCTTAAGCGATTGTTATACAAGCGATCACGTTCATAATTTTTGGTTAATTTTAAATGTGAGCGAGAGAGTATTTTACGTCTTTGAAACTGAGAGAGAGACAGAGAAAAATATAGCTGTGGGATGGTCTTCAGTGTCGTGAAGATGGGTGACATTAATTATAAATAACTACACAGAGAAAACAGTATGATTGAATATATCAAAATTTGGTAATAATTAACAAATAATATATTTGATATAGGCGAATAAAATATTTGATATTATTTAATGAGCGGCATATTTGAGCAATTTTATTGGTTCAATCGTATATTTGTTGATAATAACCAAATATATGTTTGAATATAAAGACCTTTATTATTTTTTACTAAGGACTTTATTATTATTAATCTTTTTATTAATTAGGAACTAACATGACAATAAAATTATATATTAAATTATAAAATAAAATTATAATTAAAAAAAAAAACGTTTTCTCGTCTGGGATTCGAACATACAACCTCCAAGATATCAGCCAAAGTCATTAAGTCATTGGCTTGTCAACTTAAAAACCGCCAAAGTCAGTTGCCATTCATATTCCAATTAGATGGCTTCGTTCTTCACGTTAACAAGGATCTGTGCATAATACAAACAGCGTGATGTAATGCCTATGACATTGAGTCTATTTGATCCAAGTGCATAATGTGATCTCATTTTGGTTCTATTGTGTCGAGTCTAACCTTTTTCAATAGTAATTCCATTATTCTGAATGACCTCAGAAATAAGAGAATATTTTTTTTTATGTATTTCCTGTAACACATTTGCATATTCAAAAATGCACCCCTAGGTTGACAATATGCTCAGAATTATGTAAAGCAGAGGCTTTGTCACCTTCAAAACAAAGTCGGCCCTTATATAAAATAAACTTATGTTATTACACTGGCGTAGTTGGAAGTTCGGACAGATATGAGCCGTTCTTTTCTAATGCAATTAACGGTTTAAATCGATTTGCTGGATTAGGCTAGTAAAAATATAATTTTTGAGGAAAATTTTGCAGAATCTACATATATACAGGGTGGCTGATTCGAACTGTTACCAACTTCAGATAGACTTATCTGACAGATGGAACATGACAGCTGTCTAAAAATTGGCATGATGTTAGTTCATTCTATTGTCAACAAGTAACCAAAAGCATTTGCGCGTCAATTTAGTGAAAATAAAAAATTTTCGAAATGGAATTCAAACGTAATAGTGTGATTGCTCTTTATTTGGCTGGAAAATCGCAACCAGCAATTGTTCGTGAGCTGAAACATTTAAAAGTGAATAAAATGTTTGTGTATCGGACCATAACATGTTACAATGGTGCCGGCAGCGTTGCCAAACGACATGGTGGTGGTCGGAAAATAACTGCAACATCACCAGAAATGGTTCGAAAGGTGAAGGCCAGAATTGAGCGAAATCCGAGACGCAGTGGCAGACAAATGGCTGCCGAGCTGAAAATATCGCGTGAACGAATGCAACACATATTGTCAAACAAGCTCGGACTAAAGGCCCTCAAGTTTCAAAAGGCGCATGATCTCACTCCTGCTCAAAAAAAAGTTAGGCTCGATAGAGCCAAGGAGTTGTTGCGCTTGCACGCCGCCGGAAATCTGTCACAAATTGTCTTCTCTGATGAGAAAAATTACTGTATCCAGCAATATGTAAACAAACAAAATGATCGGGTTTATTTGACAGAGAGGTCCTACGAAAATTTGAATGTTCGTTTGGCCACCAGGACGCAGGCGCCACCGCATGTGATGGTTTGGGCTGCAGTGACTGCTGATGGGCGCTCACCACTCGTTTTTTTGGCCGCTGGCGTCAAAGTAAACGCCCAGGTGTATCGTGAATCACTGTTGGAGGGTGCTTTACTACCGTGGGCACACAATCATTTCAGTCGCAAGCCATGGACATTCCAACAAGACTCGGCACCGTCACACAAAGCTCGTGTGAATCAAGAATGGTTAGAAAAAAACGTTCCCAGCTTCATTTCTGCTCAACAATGGCTCTCAAATTCGCCTGATGTGAATCCGCTGGATTTCTCAATCTGGGGTATGTTGGACAGGAAGGTCTTGACTAAAAAATACCAGAGCGTTGATGCGCTAAAAGTGGCCCTTCAACGAGAATGGCGCAAACTTCCACAAAATCAAATTCGTGCAGCATGCGACTCGTTCTTCGACCGTCTACTGGCCATAGTTAAGGCCAAAGGTGGCCATATCGAAAATCTCAAGTAGATTCTTAAAATTTAACCATTTCCCAACAATTATAGCGTTTCATCAATAAAATCTGTGCATGGAAACTAAAAATATAGTCTTTTGAATTGGTAATACTTCGAATCAGCCACCCTGTATAAATACGCAAGAGAAAATGTTGTCCTTTCTTTTTTACTATGTTAGAAATGGAGCAAGACTTTGAATTATATACCATTAGAAAGGTATTTCTATGTTAATGTGCACAAAGTTAAAATTATTATTAATTTGTCACTTAGCCAGGTTAAATTTAATGCAAATTTTTCAATTTTAACACACAGAGCTGAAAAGAGGATACAGCACAAAGGGATAGACAAAAAGCTGACCAACTTCTTGTTTTTGTTTCTTTTCGCTGCATATTTGTCATTGTACCAAAAAGCAAAAAAAGTACTAAAACTGTCCAAAAAGTAAAAAAATTATTTAGCACATTTGTGGTCAAATTTTGACCATTGGGCGATTCTAGTAACAATAAAAAGGATTATCTAGCTCAAAAACTATTCCTGGGACTCAAAAATTCTACAGCTTTAGCGTTGTTGGAAAAGACACGCTTAAAGTCAAGGCTTACTCAGCATCTGATAAATTTTTTATTGAAAAAATCTACAAATACAATTATTTTTTTCAATATTTGTGTCTTATTTTATTTATAACTACAAAACAAGCAAGAGCTTCAGCACCAAATTTACAGTAAGTATAGACGATAAATTGATCTTTGACATATATTTTTAAAAAAAATTTAAAATGTCGTTTTTTGAGATATTCGATTTGGAACTTTTTGATGCTGAAAATATGACCTTTGACCTTGACATAAATACAAATTTTTCGAAACATTTTGAAGCCTGTATAATTAATTGCCTTTGATGCGGATTTTCTTTTTAAGAAATATCTCAATTGGTTGCCAAGTTAAAGCCTTTTAATGTTAGTCACTTTAACAGTTTTTTGATACTTTTTTCGAACTTTATTTGTTCCCTGTTTCTTGGGAACCACTTTGATTTGGATTATAAAATTTTCCAAGAGCATTAATTTGATGATACTCAGCACCTGCACCAACTTTCAAGAAATTCGGAAATAGTAAGGGTTGAAAATCAAAATTTTTTGGTTGATTTGATATGGGTCTTCCCTACTATATAACAGTTTTATAAATATCCAGGTTAGTGCCACTAAATTCATCGATTTGGTTTAAACGGCTTTGGGGTTAAGAAAACTGCAATAGTTCTATTCATTTGGAGTTTTATATTCCAAAAATAGATACTTCTGAGCATAAAAATTTAATCACAAAATGTTTGATTTGAACCGAATGGAATAAAAATCCAAGCCAAATGAGCAATGTTTCCCAATTAAAAATTTTTCACCGACAAATTCTGAAAATTTGATGGGCCAGATCATCTCCAATCTCAAATTGACAAGCAGGTGTTGACAAGATTTTACCTCCATACATATCATATGATTAAAACGGAAATTTGTATGTCACATCGAAAACATCATGAAAACGATAGCTGGATCAAGAATTACGTGAATCGGAAAGATGCTAGACAGAATTGAAGGCACTAGCTAGTCACCGCGCATAATGGGAGAGTTTTGTTAGTTTTGTTTGCTTCAAGAAGAGGTGAATAACACAAGTAGTGGAATAGAATGCCGATTTTTTCAAGCCGCATAGATTTGATGATCGTTGTGTCCTGATCATTCGATGTGGCTTGATTGTCAGTGAACATGCAACTTGTCTTGGTTTAATCATTTACGTTTATGTTGACGCAGTTCCCAATTTACTAAAGTGAACTGACATGTTTATATTGGATTAAAAGCCAAAGATTCTAGAGTCCAAGCTCGCTGTCTATTACCACATTACTAAGATCACTGGCTCAAAAGCTTTCCATTTTTCCTTCGTACATATGAACACCAGACAAACTCAGTGATTCGCCGAAGATTCTGGAGCCTAACTCATAGTATATTTGAGATAGATCCGCATATCTACTTACATGAACAAAATAAGGGGTTAAGGAAGACAGAAACATTAGTGCAGAGAACATTTTCCGCCGAGAAGGAATTGCTTATTCAATAAAAAAAGTACAAAAGAAGAAAACTACATAAGACTGAAATTTGTTATAAATATTGAAGAGCGTATTCGTTCTGTGAACAAATTTTTCTTTAAACGAATGCTTTCTACCAACTGTACTTGCAGAGTAGTAGCCCATAGCCAGTGGCAACAAAAAGCACTTAAAGTACTTTTCCGGCTTTTTCGTGTTTAACTTCCGGTTGCTTGCTTTATGGCAATAAAAAAAAAAAAACAAAATCAAAATCAAAATGATTACAAACATTGCCAAAAAATACTTCCAACTAGCCGACACAAGTTTGCCTTACTCAAAGAATTGAAAATGCCAAAAAAGAATATAAATTAAAAAGAGGAATTTAGTAATAGAGTAGCAACAGAAATCGTAGTAGACTCCTACAATTTAACAATTCAAGCCAAAGGGGCTCTACACTCCAAATGGCCTAATTAAAGTTTTCACAACAAAATTACCCTACAAGTGCTGCAGGGCTATATGGTAAATGGTGAATTTCGTAAAGGATAAAATGAAATGGACGTTTAAGTGGGCTGTGGTGGCAACTCTACTATAACTTTACGTTGCTGTTAAATGGTTTGCGAAAGTAAATGTCGAATATTATAGAAAATACGCGGTTTAATAGTCCGGAAAGTTAACTGAATGTGCGGGTGAATGGTAAATAAAATGTTTTTGTGGGTGTGGCAACGTAATTTACGCAAAAAGGTTTCTTTTTGTTTTTTCTTCTTTTAATAGCACACGGCGGCAACTCTTAATGAAGCCATATAGGATGCGCGCACCGTTTTATGTGAAATCTTGAGGTTTTACTTTCCTTGCAACATGCAACATTTCTTTGAGGTTGCTATAAAAGATTTTTTTTTTTTGGGTTTGCTGTTGGTAACCACTTTAAACGTCAAGACAATTAAGTTTCTTACCACCCATCCACTTGACTGAAGTAAAGCCATTTCGTTACGATTGCTTGACTTTTAAATGGTTGTGCAAATACACTCTCATACTTCAAGTGTGTTGCAAATATGTATATGGTACTTTCTTCCTTTGGTAAGCCAAAGACCGGGATGAAAGGATGAAACACTCCAAAAGCTGCTAATGGTTTGTGTCACTGGTTTTTTGGTTTTCATGCAATGCATTTTGTGAAGGAACAAAAAGTTGTAGTATGATGCGTAATTAAGTTGGCATTAAATGAGGAAAGTCATTAGAAAATTTTAAATAATTTTGCTCCTTTTGGTCTTCTCGTGTACCTTAAATTTACTTACGTTTTAAGTAAACATCGTAGAGATAGGGAGTCTTAAAGGTAAGTTGCTTGGCAAAGGACTTTTAGATCTTATCTTCAATTAAGTGTTTTTGACAAATTATCTAAAGAGAAGAAAAAGTAAATCCTAATGATCGAATATTTGCCTTAAGTTTTTGTTTGTATTTTCGCGCCTTTTTACTGTAATGAGTACGATATTTCTATGGAGACTATGGCCGGTGTTTTTCAAAACATTGATATAACTTGGCTGAACGATATCATTTCAAAGCAACTACATTTCAGTTACAAGGATTTTATTATGATTGCGTTCCTTTGATATGTTTAAAATAATGTAAAGAGCCTCATTACATCAGGCTGTGATTCGAGAAGTATTTCTCCGACCATAGCAAGGCAGTTTTCAAACTGACGAATGAACTCGCTGCTAAATTTCTATCATAAATATCCATCTGTCTACTATTACATACAGGTCAAAAGAGGAAGTTTTTACCATGGTGGTGTTTTCTTTAGCACTTGATTCCCAGTGCAAGGGATCGTGACAACCAGAAACGTTTCATTTTAGCTCAATGCTCCTCCTACGAGTTTCAGGAGAATATATATATACAAAGAGAAAGAGGTCTGTCTTACACGGGCTGACCCACACTCTGCAGTTCCGGGAATATTTGAAAAGATGAGATTCTGGTGGATATGTAATCAGTGGATGAATTTTTTTTTATACTCTACACCCAGGGTATATTCACTTTGTCTTTCTGTTTGTAACGCAAAAAAGAAGGCGTGGCAGATATAGAAAAGTATATAAATTCTTGATCAGCGTCACCTCTCGAGTCGATAAAGCCATGTCCATCTGTCTGGCTGGCTGGCTATGTGTGGAAATACATTTTTTGAGAAAACTGATAAAGACAATTCAACGAAATTTGGTGCACTACCTTCGGTGTCAAATTTAATTCGTGGGATTGAAAATGAGCAAAATCGGTCAACGGACACGCCTACCGCTGATGCAAAAATTATATTCAAAATGCAACTTTAGGAGCATTTTTCACGACAATGCTACCAAAATACACATAAATACTACGAATTTTAAGCGCAAGCTCTGAAAAAAAAAACTGGGCGAATTTGGATAAGTGGGCGTGGCACCTCCCATGTAAGTTACATTTTCAAAACACTGCAGTGTAGGGTATTTAATGTTTGGCTAGGCCAAGGGTTACAAATGCAAGCTCTGAGCAAAAACTGGTTGAAATCCAACAAGATAGCGTGGCACCTCCTATACAACAAAAGTTTCAAAACGCTATACTGAAAAGATTTTTTGAGATAATACAACCAAATTTCACTCAGACACTAAGAACTATAACTGCAAGCACTGCAGTGTAGAGTATTTAATGTTTGGCCAGGCCAAAGGTTACACCCTTATAAGTTAAATTTCATCTTACTATTTAAATCAACTCAATAACCATTTACCGCCGTTATTATTATTTTTTTGATCCGATCGATACTTTTCGACATTTATTAAATTTTTTTGTTATTTTTGTTCGAGAATTTTTTTGATGCACTTTGATTCATTTTGTCTTTTTCATTAGTTTTTGATTTATATTATTTAATTTTTTATAGTTTTCAATAAATATCTGTTTTTCCTTTGGGTTTTCTAGAAGTTTTGATAGCCTCCACACTTTTTGATACTATTTTCGAAAGTTTTTCTTGACTTTGATAATATTTGTTGTCTTGAGTTTTGTTGGTTTTGTTAACAAGTTCGGATTATTTGGATTATTTTCTGACTTTAATACGTTTGATTCATATTTTTCGATCTACTTATCTCGACTCTTATCATTTTTGATTAAAATTTTGATTTGTGTAGACTTTTAAGAATTTATTGATTGATGTTAATGTTGTTTTCCTCTACTTTTTGACATATTTGAGTACTTAGACTCTTGCGACTAACCAAGCTTTTTTCCTCGAGCATTCATTGCCAAATTTTAAATACTTAAACCAATTTCCTTCTAAAATAATTCTTCGACTTGCTCAAATGACTTCTAACTTTTAAACGCTTTAATATAAATCGCCCGAAAATGCGCATAAAATTCACTATGCCATAAAACCAAAATAATTTCAATGGAAATTCCCAACAACCTTTTGTCACCACTTTGCACCTAACAGCGCGCTGCCATTAAAATCACAGCTTGTTATTACGCTACGAAAGTGAAATGCGCTGCCAAAAAATTTCATAAAGAAAATTTATGGGAAAATCCAATGAAGCTGACACAAAATCCACTCAAGCGTAACGACGAAGAACAAACGCGGGTGTCAAAGTCGAAATCATCCCGAAACAATAAAGATAACCATGGTGGATGGATGGCTGGAACAAAAGTAACAAGACGAAAAGGCGCGCAATACTGACTTAAAGGAAGGAAATCACAAGAATATGACAGCAAAAAGTAGTGATGCGTATAAAAGAAGACGAAGAAGAATATTAAGAAAAAAAAAGGAAACTTACTGAAGAGTAAAAGCATAAAATTATGTGTAGATAGTAGTGTGGTGTTAAAATAGATGTGATGAACCAAAAAAAGGTATTAGAAAAATAGCACCACTGTTTGTAATCGCACCATCATTAAAAGCGTTTAAAGCAGAAGCCAAGTAAATGACAAAAAAACTGGAAAAAAATAAAGAAAAAAAGTAGGATAAAAATCGGACTAAGTAATAGAAAATGCCAAGAAAACTAAAAAGGCTCAGTCTCTTAAGTTTCTCTCACTTCATCCCTCTGTATGTATTGGTGCGAACTCTACATGAAAGGGCAAAAGTTTATGTACTGCAAAAGGCATGATAACGAGCGCCATTAATAATTCCGGTTCCGGTGTGGAAAAACTTTGTGTTACAGCATTAACAACAAGTCGCTAAGGCTAAGTAGAAAAAAGTATTTTCCAGCAAAGGGCAGGTCATTGTTAAGAAATGCTAAATACTTTTTGCAACTAAGTATGTACAAGGGAAACCATTGAAGGAAAATAATACGAATTGAATTGAATAAGTTGAAGAGAAACTTTAAGAAAGCATGGCAGCTATGAATGTGCGTCGATTTGTCAATATCCTAATTGAAGTTACTTCCAAATGGTTGGCATTTGTGGGCTTGGGTTGGGTTTCGACTTTAGTAAGATATATATACTTATGTATAGGTGTCACTGGGCATCATTGACATGAACTTTTTGCACCGTTAAATGTTTGTTCATGATTAAAGATAGTTCGATGTCATCGACAACAATGACGACGACAGCAACAAAAGCAACGACAACAATAACTAGAAGGATGACAACAATACAATGGAAATGAAATGTAGACGGATTAATTGGATTGATAAGATTAATGAATAGCGATAATTATTTACATGACATTTACTCCGAAAGCTAAACGTAGTAATTTAGCTTGGAGTTGACACAAAATTTAGTATTAATGTAAAGATTTATTGAGATAGCTGTTATTATAAGCGAATTAATTGAGTGTTATGTAATAGGAAATCAAATTAATTTTTCTTTCTTTTCAAACAAAGATGTAAATTTAGGATGATTAATAGAATAGTAAAAAGTAGAAAATTTATTTTAAATCTGTACTAATTTATGTACTAAATATGGTAGAGTATTTGGTATTGTTTACGAGATATTGCTTATCTTTTTGACTTTTGACTTCAAGTTTTTGCGCATTAAAAAAAATAATTATCATCAAATAGAAACAAAAATAGTCAGTTTCGAATCCGAATCCGGTCTCAAAATTGCTCTATCAATTCTTAATTTGAGATATTCTAACCTAAAATTTTGACTTTTACGGTTTTATCATCACTTTGAGTTATTCCGAACATTTTCCCGGAAAAAACATTTTGGGTGCAAGCATTTTATATTTAAAAGACGATTGGACTGCTGTCTACGAGTATAATGTTTGATATTCGCGTGTAAGGTCCCAATCATCTAAGACATTCTTTCTCACCTGGCAAAACCAGGAATATCTGCGAATCATTGAGCCGCACGAAAGAAACCCTGCAGGCAAACGGACTAGTTTAAGCAAACTTCATTAACTAGTCGTCTACCAACCAGTAATAGTCCGACTTCAACCCTCTTTACTTATAAGAAACTGTTCTTTTTTGTGTGTTGATGCCATACGAAATTTAAATTGACCCCTTCTACATAACGTCTACACCAGTCCCGGGCTAGTTGTGTTACAAAGCAGACTCTTAACAGCTAGTCTTCAACAAGTGGTTTCATCTGAAATCAACCAATAGTATGTAATATTTTTATTTTTTTTATTCTTTAATTTCAATTTTTATATATTTTCTTAAAATAAATTAAATAAAGTTAAATTACATTCGTAATAGCAAAATAAAAAATTAATTCTTTAGTTTAATTTTTTTCCACAATTTACTTTGACACACATTTCAAGTGACACAAAATACAAATCAATTCGAAATTTGTTATTTGTTGTCATCACGATTCAAATTTATATGCCCCTACAAACTGATATCAAACTGGCCCCCACTGCATCCATTTTTCACTCGCTTCGGGCTAGTACTAACCGTGAACAAGTATTTTTTGTAGACTGTCTCATATTTTTATTGCAGGAAAGTTTAAGTTTCTCTTTTTTTCTCAAAAAACATTTTCTATAAACACGAAAATATAATCGCTTGGGAAATATTCCAGTTTTCCCCGTCGACTTTTGCGGCTTAATATCATCTTGTCTAGTTCTGATAAAACTTCTAACATTAATTTCATCAATTCCTACTTAAGAGTGAAGTTGCTGAGTTAACAAACACTAAACACTTATATGCAACATAAAAATTTTTAAATAGAATTTCAAGAGTTCCTTTCTTTATTTTTTTGTGACTCCATTTTATTGCGATTTCGCCTACGAAATGCAAACAAAAGAAACTTTTTAATAACTTTGCTGAGTGCCAAACACAATAAAAATGACGCTTAAATACCACACATACAAAAAGTGCAGACAAAGGATTATCAGTGTTGTGCCAAAATGCATCCTTTATTTGCCAGTTTATCAGAGACACATTCCAAGAATTTTTACAAAAATTTATTTTCAGTTAAGATTTTCACTTCATCAAAAAATAACTATGCACAATTCAAAGAAAAATTATCCAAGAGACCATGGCCTTAAAATCATTTCGCAAAGTTAAAGAAGATCGGTCATTCTGCACTTCTCGGAAATAGGTTTTCCCCTTTTCCATTCGAAATTTTGAAAGTTCGAAGTTTATTGTATACTCCGGAGCTTTCTGTGAGGTTTTAATTTTGATACAAAAGTGGAATTGATGCGTTTTTAACGACTTTTTAGACGTTTTGCTATTCGTAGAAAAATTATTTACTTTTTGGCCTTAGAAAAATAGATGGGTCTTGTATGAATCTTAGGAGGAGTCCTATTCTCGAACAATTCTTTGTAAGAAAAACGAGGTGAAAAAATTCAAAATGAAAAAATTCAAAATGTGAAACTCGACTTTTTATTTTTTATCAATATTTTTGCAGCTGGAGATTTTAACTTTACCATTGTTTAAAATATTTTCTACGAAACGAATAATTACTATAGCTCTCAAAAGCAGAGCAAGCTCTGAAGCTTATTTGTATGTAATATTTTTTAGATTTCATCAATAAAACAGCTCTAAAACGCAAGTCACAAGGTAAAGCCTCAGCACATACTTTTTCGTTTTGCCGACTTTTCAAGAAGTTTGAATTCCTTTTCAAATCTACTTCCACGTGTAAGTCATATTGGGAACAATAACACAGAGCAACAAAATGAGGAAAAACAGATCTGAATTTGATCTCGGTAATTTTTTTGGACTAATTCAGGTCGCTGATTCAAATTTTTCCTATCACGTCCAAGATTTGAGTTATCCTTGATTTAAAGTGCATAAAACGCTATTTTCAGACAAATGGCGTTCATCCAGAAAGTAGTAGTGTAGTGTAGTGTAGTTATCAGCTCTGATCTTTTCTTCATATTAAAACTTTAACTTTTCCAATTGAATCATTACTTTTCGAAATATCAGCCATTGAAGTAAAGGTATCACAAATCTCTGTAAAGGGCTGTATTAAATTTGTATAGCTTAACTTCAATGGATGATATCCCTCAAAGTAATGATACAATTAGAAAAGTTAAAGTTATGGTTTAAAGAGTAGGATCTGTACTATTCAATGTCGCTGACAAAAATAAACTACACTACTCCCTGGATGTCTGAAAATTGCAATTTCTTCACTTTAATTCAAGGATAACTCGGATCTCAGACGTGATAGGAAAAACCAGATTCTGAATCAGCGACGCTCAATTAGTAAAAAAAAAGTTATTGAGATCAAATTCAGATTATTGTGTTGCACAGTTTAATGTGGCAAAAGAACTGACTCGTATCAGTAGCCTTTGGCGTAAATATAGTGAATAGTGATAGTAAAATGATATTGATATTTCAAAGGGCGCATATGAATGGTTTCCTGAAAATGGTGATTATCAATAATATTCAAAAAAAAAAAAAAAACATCCAATGAAAAATATTAAAAAAAAAAACATCTACAGTGAAAGTCGCTTATAACGACGGTCAAGGGACCGCGCAAAACCGGTCGCTTTAACCGGCGGTCGTTATAACCGACAAAATGCTCATAAGGTTTATGAAGAAACCAACCAAACAACTGAGAAATAAATGGACGTTAAAAGCGGTTCGACGTTATAAGCGGAGTCGTTATAGGCGACTTTCACTGTAAAAATAAAAACATCCAAAAAAAGCATCCAAAAATAAAAACTTCCAAAAATAAAAACTTAAAAAAAAAAATATCCAATAAAATAATGTCCAAAAATATGTAAATATACAAATAAAAAATCATCGATTGTATTAAATTGATTTAAATTTTTTTGTGGGATGTTTTTACTTTTGGGTGTTTTTATTTTTAGATGTTTTTTTTTGGATGTTTTTCATTGGATCTTTTTTTTGCACATTTTTGAGTGGAGTCCCTAAAATTCACTGGAAAATGGATGAAAGTTCTTTTCCAACCTGTCTAAAATAAGCTGTATATATTTGGGATGACTAGCGCTTTTTTGGAAAAAACATAAAATTGTTCCGTTACACGATCGGTTACTTAGATAAAAAAACGATGCCATGGTTTTTTGTGAAATTTTTCAAATTTTTCGAATGGAGTCTAATATACACGTATTAGGTGGTAATGATTTCGTAATGTATATATACTCAACACCCTTTAAGACTTTAACGACACCACATTGGGGAACTAATAATAATAAAACATTTTATTAAATGACTCAACACTGAAAACTATTACAGTGTGTATGTGTTCGTTTGTCTGTCTACAGCTAATAACGATGCAAATTTCGTATAAAAGTTTTGTAAGAAAATTAAAAATAAAAATTGTACGTAATCTACTACAATTTACTTTAGTACAATGAATGCAACATTCACTTTTCTTTGGTTTTATTGTTTTTGTTTGCATACTACTTACTAACGTTTTTTATTGACAGTTTTTTAAGAAATAAACATTTCAAGTCAAATGGTACTAAATGGGAAAAATAAAAATAAAAAAGGAACTATTTGCAATTGTTTTTATGCATTTTAGCTTTTTTTGTTTTCAGTTTGTCACGTAATGAAATCTTTCTACCGTTGTTGTCGTCGTCGTCGTCGTCGTCGTCGTCTTGACTCCATTCTTGGTAACTACATTTTTTTTTTTTTCCTATATAAGACTGAAGTTGGTTGCTTTTGTTTTCGCTGTTGTGTTTTTTTCTCTTGGTAGTCATTGGTTGACTCCATTGTCAATTTGCAAATTTATGAAAGTAAAAAGTTCGTTCGTATTCAAAAAGTTTGCTATAGAAAATTCGCTTTTCTTATCCTTAAAACGTAATAAAGGGAAATGTGGAAATTAAAGATGCAAAAACTTTGCACTGTTATTTGTATTTTTGAATAAGCAAAATTAAAATTCGAATGAAAACAAAAATTAATTAAATGTGCTTTCTTTTTATCTGAGACTTTCGAGAAAAAGTTTTGAACATTTCCTGCTGAAAAATATTTTTTCTTAATTAAAATCTGAGAAAGTGTACAGCTACATGTTTAGCTAAAAAGTGCATTAGATAGTATCACAAAAAAAAAAGTTCGCTGTAAGCCTCCCATTTTAAAAGCTTATCGGTTTTAATTTTTAGGAAGGAAATTTTTTTTTTTTACCTCTAAATAAAACGCTATTTGATTTCAAACATTTGACATTTCAAACAGTCTGCAAATAAATAAAAAAAAAATTTTGCATAGGGTGCGATTTTCGTTTCTTAACATCCTGTTTTTCATATTTTGTACTGAAGTTTTAAATTCGCTATAACTTTTTCAATTTCAACAATTTGAGAAAACTATGTAGATATGAATTTTATGATTTTTTATGGACTTTAATTTTGTCCAGTGTCCTTGGCACCTTAGGGTAGTAGAAACTGAGATAATGAGTACAACTAGTCGAAAATATCAATTGAGATAAATGACTTCTATGAATGAAATATAGCCCACATTGAGACATTTACAACGATATACTGTAGCTACTTGATAAACACGTCGCGGAGCAAAAGATATAACCAGGTCCATAAAGTGAGCCATACTAGTTATGAGCAAACCAAGACCAAGACTATAGCAGTCTTGGTCTTGGTCTTGTTCTTGCACATTGAGTCTTGATCTTGGTTTTGATATTTAGTCTTGGCCTTGACCTTGGTCATTAAGTCTTGACCTCGGTCTTGGTCTTGAAAAAATTTTTAGAGATATTGAGCATTCAAAGTTTTAAAATCATATTTTTCCAAAGCAGTTGGGTTTTTAAGATGGCACAATTCAAATTGAAAGATGATTTTATCTTCGAAAAGGGCGTGAAATACTTTTTAATTAAAAATTATCAAGACTGAAAAGCAAGTTGGTCTTGACGATTTTCGTGAGCAGGACCAAGACCAAGACCATAGTAGTCTTGGTCTTGCAAAAACATCAGCGTCTTGGTCTTGCAAAAACATCAGCGTCTTGGTCTTGGTCTCGGAAAATTACCAAGACCAAGAACAAGACGCAAGACCAAGAATAATTTTGCTCATCACTAAGCTATACAGGTGTGACGAATTTTTATGTTTTTTGGTTGGAAATTTCAAGCTTTTCAACAGTAATTTCGGTCTGTCTGGGAAATTTTCCATTTTCTGGAAAAGTGGAAAAATTTTATTTTTAAGCAAAACTCAAATTTTCCTAACTGGTTTTCTAAATGGTGCTCTTCAGAGGCTTAGGGTTGTTATTTGTTTCCTAAATAAAGCTTCTTCTACCTAGTCGCATACGTAACAAAATTTTTCGTAATTTGTCACTTGTACGACTTTGCTTCTAACCTCCTCAATTGTAAATACTATTTATATTTCATATTAATATGAAACTCTAATGTCTATAATTTATTTGTTTCTCAGCCGATCAGAAAGGATCAAAAGGCATTTTAAAGATTAAAATTCAATCTCCGTAAATGTATAGATTTTATTAAGACTCTTCATTTTTGCTTCCAAAAATTAGTGAATTTCCCAAATTGAAATATTTCACTTTAATTTTAAGTTACAACTACTATAACTTTTTTGTTTCTTATCCGATCTTAAGGGTCGAAAAGCATTTAAAAGATTAATATTTAATCTTCTCAATTATATAAAAAACCTCTAAATGAATCACCCGATACTAAAAATTTTGTACTGGGAGTAGGTCCAAAAAGAGGCGAACCACGCCCATTTTCTAAAATTTTCATAATCTTAACAAAAAGCATCACTGTGCAAAATTTTATCAAAATTAACGTTCTCTCAAATCTTTTTATGACCTTGAGAACAAAACGCAATGTCAATAACATTATACTTTGCTTTCAACATTTTTTCGCCACAAGAATGATGAAATTTATTTAAGTCTTCGCTTCCTACTGAAATTAAAAATAAAAAACTTACCCCTTTGCAAGGTCGTTCATCCGACAACAAACGTACAGCTCCACGCCCTAAAGCCTCACGTTTACGTTGCGCTGAAAAAATTCTCAACTCCTTACGTTCTTCATCGCTAAGTGAATGGCAATAGCGAACCTAAGAAATACAAAACAGAAGAAAGAGAAAGAAAGAAGAAAAAAAAAAGTACGAAAAGTATTAGTAGTTTTTAATTAAAAATTGCAACATGAAAAGGAAATAAAAAGGAAAAACTTGAAAAAAAAGTTTTGTTTCGTAATAAAAAAATGTGAGTTCAACGTCAACAAAAAGTTGCTCGTTTGCACACACCAAAACTTTTCAGCGTAAATGCTATGACCACTTCTGTTACTACCACTACTACTACTACTTTATTTGCTACTATTTAGTGCAGCTTATTTGTCAGCGCAACTTTGTTGCTACTGTAACTGAACTTACCTCATTGTCCTGTGGTGGTAGTTGGTGCAACAATTGTTTAACACGGTACTTTTCACCAGCACTGTTGACATAGGGCACTTTATCATCGGGCAGTTGAGAGAAATAGAGGCGCACCTTAAAATGAAAAACAAAAGATAAAATAATTTAATATTAAATTTCATATCAAAGGATTTTGTATTTTGGCACAGCATAAAATCGTTAAAATTTGCTCCAATTAATTAAAAAAAAAAAACACTTAATATATCCTGCTCACAACTTTAATTTAAAAAGCCTGCAATATAATATCCCGCTTAACTATCGCTGCACTATAAAATAAATCCGTTCGTCTCAATTGGCGTATGTCCATGATTTATTTATCTGTCCACGCACACAAGCCCACAACCATTAAAATAAATCCAGCCCTCTCATTCATCGCTTGCCATTCATGCTGCTGCTGCTGCATCCTGCGTTGCCAACCACGATTACGTTGTTGAAACCAAAATAAACTGTATCTGAACTATTGCCAAATTAATCACAGCGAACTTTCACTCTCTTGACCACTGTTTTGGCCAATTTCCATTTGGCTTAATGGCATGCTATATATCAAGTTATCGAAGAAACTGGAGGAGAATGAATGAAATTCATTGCGCTTTGCGCCCAACAAACGCCCTCTAGCGCAGTGGCAGGCAGCCAGCATGTGCAGTGGTTATCTCCGCTTAGTTGTAGTTGTAAATAGTAGACAAGCAGCGGTAATCGGAGCACAAACATCAACATTTTTATTTTTTGAAATCATTCGAAGTCGTTTAGCTTGAAGCAAAAAAATAAAATAAAAAATCAGTCAGCAACCATGGGAGGACCTCTTTAAAAAAGCACGAAGCGTTGTTAGACTCAAAACAGCAACGAAACGTAGTTAAAATCAAATCAGCTCAGTCAATTTCACAATAATGATGGCCGTGGCTGAGTTGTTAACATCCGTATCTATCACACGACCAGAGGGGTCCCCGACCCCTCTAAGTGACCGATTTTGACCCATTTTTGAAAAAAATTTAATTGCTACAATCGATGGGGAAAGGTCGAAAATAGATTTGAAACATGACCAGAGGCGTCCCCGACCCCTCTAAGCAATTGACCGATTTCGGCCCATTTTGAAAAAAAAAAAAAAATTATTGCTCCAGTCGATGGGGAAAGGTCAAACATAGATTTCGGACATGACCAGAAATGTCTTCGATTCCTCTAAGTAACCGCTTTGGGTCCTTAGAGTCCAGAAGAGTGTTTGCTGAAGTTTGGTCGCGTAAAACTCGCCTGGAAAAGTTGTATATTCATCGCGAAGATGTTTGATTTGCAATGATCTTCTAGAAGAGTGTAAGGAAGAATCTTCTGTTACTCGCGGAAAATTTTTATCGCGGAAAAATCGAGTAGAATAGTTGTAAATGTATCCCCAAAAAGTTGGAAGTTTGTCCGCGATTGAAAATGTTTGCTAGGACCCAGGATATATTCACTTTTTCCTTCCATTTATAACTCAGAGAAGAAGGCGTGTAAGGTATGGAGAAGTATATTTATTCTTGATCAGCCGCAACTCCTGTTATGGCCATCTCACGGGAAAAATTAGTTGTTGCCAGTTGTTGTCTCCGACATCAAAATAAGCTCGTGGGATTAAAAATGAGTGAAATCGGTCAGCGCCTTCCTCCTATAGGACTGAGAATATAATATAATTTGTTGCTGGGAAAAAGGAAATCGGATTTAGGCACGTTGGTGTGATATCTCTCATATGTTCATAACTTGTTTGCGTTCGAAGTTCAAATTTGTCCAATATTTTATGGTGAAAAATCCTACTTTATTGAACACGAAAACCTGCCAAACCTGGTAATTTATGGTAAATTTTTCATGTTTTTTGGTCAAAACGATATGGAGACGTCACAAGAATAATAATTTTTGGATTTAACAAATCAAAAATATTAAAAATAATAGCGATACCATATATTTTTGATTTGTTTAACACCCTCGTTTTGGAGCACAACTGGCAGGTAACTCTGCAGCTTCATAGGGATCTAGCTCTAGAGACACCGTTATTAATTGCGCTTGTCTACCATGATAAAAAGTCGCTAGAGTCACGCCGCAAAAAAAAAAAAAAAAAAACAACTAGCACAATACAAATACAATGGGGTACACAAATAGTGATAGAAAAAGTGTGTGTGTGTGGGATGGAGGGGGAGGAAAATGTGAAAAACACTTGGGCACGATTTGTGTATTGCGCGTTGTGTTGCATTGTGAACGTACGCCATAACATTTGTTATTGCATTTCGACTGTTAAACAACTACAGGATGGTGGCGCCCCCTACTATTTCTCTATTTGAGTTGAAAATTTGAGGAAAAAAATATTGTAGCGCACACCTACCACGTTGTTGCAATTAAGCGCATTTTACATAAGTTTTGCAACGGAAACATTGATGTTGCCGCTGTAGCTGTTGTTGTTGTTATTGCTGTTGCTGCTGCAATTGTTGTATAAACGGGAACACAAATTGTAGTTTAACATTAAAATTGTATCATTTAGATTACAATGTAGAGATATTTAAAACAAGTCTGTTGCATAAATCAGTTAACCAGATAATAATTATATTGATTAATCATTAATTAATTAAGAATTACGTATTAAAAATGTCAGTTACAGTTTTTGATAAAATGCAGACGGTTAATTATTTATTAATTAAGGGCAATTATATTACATAAAGAATATACAGAACTATCACCCGAGGAAAGGTTTGCCATTTTCCAACATGGATCATTTAACAACTGTTTTGTGTGTTAAAATAGTGAGAGCTTACTGTAAAAATGGTGATTCTGTAGAAGGCACTCTTGAATACTAACATGTTTAAAAATACGTATTTTGCTATCAGCTTTGATTTATTCCGTTTGAGATCAAAATAGTTTTATAATTTATGTTTGATAGAAAATATATTTTTATTGTTCAATTAAATTCTTATATGTATGTAATTCAAACGATTCACTACATTTTACTCTTCAATCAATTTCAATAGACTATAAATAAATTATGACTTTATTTTGCAGCGAAACTCCCCCCAATTCAGATCCGTATCAAAACTACATTTCCAAACATAAACTGGATTTTATAAAAACAATGATCTAATTTTTTTTAACTAATTAATTAATATATATTAATTCATAATCTTTTGAATAAGAAGTAATTTTTATGTGGAAAATGGCATTTTTTTTTTCTTTTAAGAAGGGGTGCCCCTAACTTGCTTAGAACTTAAAAATGGGTTGTGGATACCAAAAGCGGTTGTGAACAACGCAAACATAAGTAGGAAACAACTATTATGGTCAAAATAATCGTCCATCTGAGTAAACGTTAGGCAAAACTGTGAAGGATTTCAAAGAAACTAGATCTGTTTCAGATGTTAAGGCCTATGTATTATCGAAATGCACTCTTGACCGAAAAATAATTTAAAAAGTTCCAGTTTTTAAATTGAAAAGGACTTATATGAGAGCTTCACAAGCAACAATGTTAACAGTAGCAGAAGACTGTTGTTGAGAGAGGCTTTGCTAATTTGTGTTGAATTAATGTGTCCTCGTGCATCACCACACGGAGTATAATAAATCATGGGACTTTCGTGTTAACCCTTTCAGGGCCAACGGGACATATATGCGCCAAATGAGTTTTTAGTCTCAGACCCACATTTTCTTATCAATTAGAGCCAGACGGATATATATTTTCAAAGGTTCATTTGGAGCTTTATAAACTCAGGATCTTACAAAGTCACGTGAAAGCCAAAAATATTGTGTTTTTGTGTAACTTATTTCAGTAGCTTCTATCTCGAATCCTGTTACACAAACAATACGAAATGTCTAAGTAGGAAGCGTAAGAAACTTTAATGTTTTTGAAAATGTCAAGGCATTTTTGATTCATCGGTGTATTTTCTTAGAGGATGCATATATAAAATGAGACACCGCTGTCCCATTGGTCCGTAAAGGTTAAAATTATGGAAGTTTTTTTTTTGGTGCAGTTTTTTATTTTTGCATAAAATACTGAAAAGTGATTTGTTCGAAATAAATTAAAGAAGAAATCTTTTCTGAAATCATGCATGGTAAGTTTTGAATCAATATTGTTCATCTGTGAAGCCAAACAAGGTAAACATATCTAATTTTGTTAAAAATGAACCGATTTTGATCGGGCACGGCTCATTGTGTTTGTAAATAAATTTAGATAAAAACCAGCATTTATGCTGTTTTCCCTCCTTCTCTTCTTATCACACATGGAGCCCTTAGAAACCAATAAATTCTATGAAACTGTTTTAAAATAAGGTATGTACACGAAAAAAAGTAGCCGACAAAAAATGGTTATAAAACGTTTATTTTTTAACCAAAAAAAAAAGAAAGTTATTCTTTTTTTGAAGCTCAAGGGTATTTCTTTTAAAAAATGAAAAGTTGGGATATATGCAAAATATCGTAACTTTGAATTAATACCTGCCATTACTTTGGGTGACCTGGGATGATACCTTAATCCATTTTTGTTTTAGTTTCTTTTCAAATTTCTTGGCAACTTTCTTCATTTTAAGCAATTTTCTCTTCATTATAGCTCAGTATTTTCCAATCGGCCGAAGCTCAGGGCAACTTGGAGGATTTGCATTTTTCGGTACAACATTGACCCCATTCTCTTCATACCAAATTATGGCCAATTTGCCAGAGTGACAACTCGCCAAATTGAGCTAAAATAACACAGGATTTTATTGAAGGCGTATTCAGCAGACGTTTCAGTTAGCACTCTTTCACATAAATTTGGTGGTTAATTGTACCAGTTGTGACAAATACAGAGTTCTTTAAACCACATTTGCAAATTGCTTGCCAAACCAAATATTTTTTTGCAAACTTCTCCACTTTTTTGCTTTAAATTTGTCGGAACATCACCTTTCTTCTTTGCTTTGTAAAAAAGTTGCCCGGAAGCTGTTAAAGTGAGCTTTGATGTAAGTTGTGTCGTCAATTAAAATGCATTCAAAATTGTGTACAAAACGGTCGTAGAGCGTTCGTGAGCTAGTTTTAGCAGCTGTGTTTTGCTTATCGTTCCTATTTAGTGCCAGTAGTACTTTATATAATTGAAAACCTTTCTCTCTGCAAACTTTCTGTACGTTTCCGAGCGACATATGCACTATTTTAGCCACATCTCTAATGGAGAGTCCAGTATTCTTTTCATAGCCATGTAATACTTCTATTGCTTTTTCCTCTGAAGTGAATCCTTTTTTCCAAACTTTTCTATCTTTTTTCCGCAGTTAAGCGTTTACAAAAGTTTTTAAGTATGCAAGCTACCGTTGATTTTTCAATATTTATACCGTATGCAATGTTTTTGTGAGGAAAATGTGAAAAATCGTGTTTTTTGCACACAATTATATCTAGCACATTTTCTTTCGATAAACTCATTTTGAATACTATTCAAAATTCTAAAAAACCAATGATGAAGAAATGTAAGACAAAGAATTCTAAGATTATTAAATCTGTTACATTTGCTTTTACTGTAATATTTAACGCGACACTCTTTGCGTACTGCGACGACTTTCTTTCGAGTACATACCTTATGTACTTAAAAATTTAAAATAATGCTAACGTGGTGGTTTTCTGGTAATTGATGTCTCAAGAAAAACTACGCCAATTTTTTACCTTTAAGGACCAATGGGACATACATATATATCTCATCATTTTTTTCACACACAATAAATTTTTGAAAACACATAGAAATGTTGTGTTGCTGAGCACGAATCTGCAAAAAAAATTACAAATTTTCCGGGGTTTCTGGAGTGGTCCAGAAAGGGTCAGGGACATGAAGGACAACCCTGTGATCAGGAGACTGTTCTCAGGAATTATTCAAGTGACTTAAAGTGTCAACTTTTGTCGAGTGAATGTTGTGCTATGGCATCAACATAAAAGTTCAATAAATTACAGACTAGTAAAATTTTAGATCAAAATGTATCATTTTCAAACTTTTTGCTAAAAATGGACAACGCATTACTTTTGCTAAAATATTAATGAATGTATTTGATATGTGAATAATTGAACAGGCTTGTTTTCATACATTCACTGAATGAATACCATAATTGCTCAAGCTTAATTTCATTGCAATATCCAAAAGAAAGAAAATGCATCTTTTAGTTTTGACTTGAAATTGACAACATAACAATCGCTCAATGTTGTTGCACCAGTAATTGCATTCAGAGAAAACAATTTAATTAGCTGCGCTTTCAAAAAATCATTTAGAGAAAAAAATCAAAGATCAAAGCAAAGTCAAGAAAGAAAAAAAATCACAAAAAGTATAATTTGAAAAATCTTGTGCAATTAACGTGCATTTCAAATTCCCTTAAGTGGATGCCACATGACGGTGTATGTGCTTGCTGCAAATTGGTAGAGTCGGCAGCATGTGCAGTGAATTGAGCTGAGCAACATTTGGACATTTTCACCAAAATCGATAGCAACATTTTGACACGTTCAAATGATATTAGCAACGGTGATGACGCCATGTAAAGATGATGGCGACAGCCCAGTGAAAAAAAAAAAAAAAAAAAAAAATACACATTTTCACTTGCAAAATAGCCCAGCAGGTGGCGTTGGCAGGCTTGGCTTTAGCTATTGATCAAAATTTATTGAACGGCAGCAAGAAATAAATTGGCAGCAACAACAAATAACAAATCAGCAGCAAAAGCGCACAAAAGTGAAAGAAAGTTAAGTAATAAAGTTTTGTGCCTGCAACAAATGCCCCCAAGCAAATACGTACATACATAGCTTTAATGGGTTGAAACAACACCATGGGGTCGCCCAACGCTTTGAAGCACACAATTTTTTTTGTTTTGATGAAAAAATTAATATGTTGGCTAGAAAATTGCTGTTCAATGTGAAATTTGTATGGACAAAGTATCACCATTGAGGAAATACAAATTTAAATATCCTTTTTGATAAATTCTAAAGCATGAAACGGAAGTGACATAACAAATTTTGCTTCTTTTTTCGCTGACTTCACGCTATAGTTTTACAATATCTCAAAAACTGCAGAAATAGTTGAGTTCGGACTATATTTTATATTTGAAACGCAAGTGACATGACAAATGTAGCGATTTTTTTTTTGTTTTCTCGATATAGTTTTATAAGTTGCCAAAAATTGCAGAAATAGTGTAGTTCGAATTATAATATTTGTTTTGACACAGAGTTATAAATTATAATTTTTGTATGAAATGCAAGTGACTTAATATTTTTGCGACGCAAATAGCTATGCAAACTTTCAAAAACTGCAGCAATAGTTCAGTTTGGATCATAATTTCGTGGAGTAGTTTTATAAATGGTCGAAAATTGCGGAATTGGTGGAGTTATACCACCCTGTTCCTACTTCCACTTTCACACGGAAGTGGATATGAAGTGTAATGCAAAACTTTTTGAAAAGTTCGCAAAACTAACGACTTTTCCATGAATTTTGCTTTTGAAAGCAGTTTTGTCAATGAAATTTATGTAAAAAATACACGCATACATATAAGCTCCAGAGTTTTTTCTATTTTAAATTATTATTTAAATTATTTTATTTTTTGATTTTAAATATTTATTGCGTAATTAATATTGTAAATATTGTTAAAATAAAAAACTCTAACTACAAAAGTATTTTTTCCGATGACAAGTAAAAAGTAAACTTTTTTGCATTTTTGAACTAAGTGTCTGTGTCAGTCATTTCCCAAGAGGAAAATTACTAGTGCTTCTGATCCAAGCACTTCAAAATCACTTGTCCCCATAGAAATTTAGAAGCACTTTCACAAGGAGTTTTTTATAAGGCTGCAGTAAGAACAACATGGGTTCGAACCTAGCCCGAGTGATTTTGTTTTTATTTTTTTTATTATTTTTTTTTTGCAAAATTTTTTTTTTTTAATATTGTAAAATATTTTGTATTCAACATCTCTTATTTCACTTTTCTATTTTCCTTTCTCTTATAAATTTACTTTTGTTTAATTGAATTGAAATTGATTGCACAATGATTCCATGTAAGGCTGCAGTAAGAACAACGCGGGTTCGAACCCAGCCCGGGAGATTCTTTTTTTACTTTTTTTATTTTTTTTTGCAAAATTTCTCTTTTTATTAAAATATTTTTTATTCAACATCTTTTATTTCACTTTTCTATTTTCCTTTCTCTTATTATTTTCCTTTGGTTAATTGAATTAACACTGATTACTCAATGATTCTATAAAAGGCTGTAGCAGCATTCGAATGTCAAATTCTGTTTGGATAATATTAGCTCAATATATAAATTTAATACCTCTTCATATGATCGGGCATTGGTGTAGCGGTCTAAAGAGTTGGTAAATGTAAGTAAAAATAATCTGTTACTATCTATCACACGGACGGTCGTGGATTCAAACCCTGGTGTAACCAGTTTTTTCTTTTTTTTTTTAATTTTATTGAAAAAACGCTTACCGCAGCATTACAAATAAGCGCTTCAAAAGGCCTTTTGAAGTAAGACTGCGGTAAGCTTAAGCGCGCTTCCATTCTATGACATGCAATGTTAAAAATAAAGTATAGTTCTTTTGGAGCGGAAGCGATTTTGGTGAAAAAGATGCACTACAGAAGGGTTTTTGAAGCACTTCTTTTCCCCTTGGGTTGACATGTCATTATATAATAGTGTTAGTAAGAATTGTTCGAAAACAAGATGCCGTCTAATTTTGTTTCTCAAATTGTAATAGAATAACCAATAAATCCAACTAATTGCTTAGAGAATAAATTAAACTTTCTGAAATACCCTCAAATCAGGGCTTTTCGGCCAATGTATTATTTTGACAGACAAAATTCGAGCAGTTATAATTTCAATTGCATTGTAGCGTCAAACTCAATTAAAGTTAATAAATTTAATAAAAAGTATTTTGCTTCATAAATCTTGTTTAATTGTGTGTAGTTTTTAACTGACAGCTGTCTAAAGCCAAAAAGTTAATATTTCTACTATGAAAAGTTAAACGCCTTGAACAGTCGTTGAATAGGCTTCACTTGTACATCGAAAATAAAAAGTAATCAAAAAGTTTTCGAAATTAAACGTAATTGAAATTACATGGATTACGGAATAGGACGGATAATTACAGTTTCTTATAAAACGCGAGCGACACAGAAGATTTAGCTTCAGTTTACAATTTTTTCGGCTCTAACGACAAAGTAAATTCCGGGAATAGTGAAGTTTAAATCAATTTATTATTGTAATATTCTCTTGATTCACTCACGTTTCCATGTTACTAATTTACGAGCGTTTTTTAAACTTCTAGAGCCGGACTTCCGCAATAATACGTTAAGTCAAAGTCTTAGTTGGAATTTTAGATTGAAATGGGAAATAGACTAAACAACTCAATAAAATTAATCTATTCAGGGAAGCCGTCCAGCTATAATATTCTTAAGATGACGGAATGAATAATTAACATATATGTAATAACTGCTCTTTCCTCTGCCATACAAAAGGGATAGTTTTAGGCCAGGAAATTTAAGAGTCTGGCTGAGTTTAAACCGGAAATTGTACCAAAGTTTATAAACTCTTATGGAACAATTCTAGAACTAGTAAGATTGGACTTAATAGACTTCTTAATTGTAATCGAAAATACTGAATGGTTGATAATTCGTTATAATAGACTGATGAACTGCGCTTGTGTGACTGAACCATGATTTCAAAAATAGTTTTTCACAATGTTGAAATAAAAATGCCAACTTGTTTGACAGTTAGAAAAATATCAAAATAATTATGATGGTACAAACAACTTTGTCACTCCATTAAAAATCAAATTGAACAAATGTTGGCACTTCCCGCGCACCTTATAATCACCAATGGTGCAATTATTTTGCACACAAGTGTAATTGCTGACAAATTCAATGGAATGTTGTATTGGCATGTTGCAACTACTTCTGTTGCAAACAACAACCAAAGTAACTGCAACATCAACGGCAATAAAATCGGTTATAGTGGACTTTTAAATTGTATCCCAGACCATATGTGGCGAATTGATCATGTTGTCAAGTTTCAATTTAAAATTTGATTATATTTTTTTTACAATTTTTTCATTATATTTTTATTTATTTATTTATTTTAAATCGTTTTTGTGTGCAAATATATTTAAAAGTGAAATTTGATTGAAGGTGCGTGAGAAAGTCTATTTTTTATGGTAATTTTTGATTTCTTGCTGTTAAGCTTGGCATTAATTAATTAAAAGTCATCAATTGAATGAAACTGGTTTAGTAGTTGAATATTTTATAAGAGTTTAAAGTTTTCATATCATTTCTGAATGAGTTTTAAATATATTCAAGAGTTTGAAATGAATTTTGCTTTATCTAGTAATCCAAATACTTTAAATAAGCAGCAGAAGCTTATGAATAACTTATGAGGTGTTTATTATGTTAGCCAAATTTTGACGCATATATACTTACATAAATTTAAAAGTTCGACCAAAATTTTTAATGAACTATTTTTGCATTTGTCAGAATTACAAGATAAGAGACTCTTGATTCTGTATTATGATTTACAATGGAAGTTTCTAATAATTTATTTTTTCTTTAGTATAATTTGTTAGCGCTTTTGATTTTTCAATGAATACTTCTATTCCATTATCTTTATCTTAATTTCTTAAAGCTTTTAGTGTAGTTTTTATATAAGATTCATATAATAACCAAACCATATATTTTGATGACATAACCATCCATAAGTTATGTAGAAATTTACATAACTTCATTCATACCTACTTGTCTGAATGAAGTCGAAGCGTTTTAATAGTTTATTTTTCCCATGACATTTCTTTTGTTATGGAAAAGTGCCTTTTTTAGAGTTTGAATGAATACATGAATTGGTTCATTGATACACACCGTCTCGAAGATGGGAACACAAAAAATTTTTCGTAGTCAAAATTGGACTTATTCAAATATTTACTGGAGATTTGAAAAGTTTATTTGTAGATTACCTCCTAAATCATTTAGAAATAAGCAAACTATACGCACTTGTGCAGGAGCTACCTTAGTCTCATCTCCTGAAGTGTTTTAAGCAACTATGGGGCTGTCCATAAACTTCATGACGATTGGAAGTTATTCTAAGTAGGCGTCACGCCCTATGTTTTTTTTTTTGCATATTTTTATAGAAAGCCTCCATGTATACAAAACAATGATCAAAATTCTAGGAATACTCAGCTTCGAAGCTCACAATACAAAAATCCGAAATTAATATATGAGTAAATCTAAGGCTAATTCTGTGAGACTATTTGACCAAGACTTGCTGGCACATACACACGATTTCCGTCAGATTTTCCGAATTGAAGCTTTCGAAAGTCAATTTTCCCGACAGACTATTTTCCGAAAGCTTTTTTTCCGAACGCATTTTCATGACAACATTTTACCCGAATCAATAAAATGACCCCTGTCACGACAATTGGCGTTTTTCCCGAAAAACCAATTGTCGGGAATACGTATGTCGTGAAAATTGTTGTCGGGAAAATCGTTTTGGGAAAACCGCCGCGTACCCATACACACAGAACATTTAAAAATATTTTAGAATTTTAGAACAAGCTCTGGTCTTAAGTAAGGGAAATGAGTATAGCAATAGAGTTAAAATTTTTTAAAAACTGGATATTGAGCATTATCGTAAATAAATACTCCGAGAATTTATTCTCTAACTCCATAGTTTGCAATCGCAAAAAAAAAAAAAAATTCCTGGAACGGGAAAATTCGCTGGAAAAATAAGTATATTTGGGAGGGAGTAAGTATAATTTGGGAGGGAGCTTTTTTCACGTTTATTGGAAAAACTTACTCCCCAAATTTTTGCTAGGGAATAAGATGAATTATTATAAACTTTATTTTCACAAATTTTAATCAGATGTAATTACTGTAGTTTGTTTATCTTTTTTTTTTTAAATTAGATGTCAACAGGTCACACGAGCCCAAAACTCTCATTCAAAGCATAAAGTGATTTCGATCATCGGTTGTTACAGGAAACTTTTGGGGATTTACAAAGACTCCAAGTATTCAGGTCATTTGATAGAAATAGACATAGACAAAGCTTTTCTATGCCTACGAACGAATCATATTTTTCTCTTGATTGAAGTACAAATAACACTGGTCTACACGATTTCCGACTGGAGCAACCAAATAGTGTTCCTATGGTTATTTGGTGCGCTGAATTTGAATCTGCAATCAGTTTTTCTCTATCAGGTCAAGTTTTCGAAACACAATAATAAATTTTTTTTTCAAGAAAAATCATTAATTTATTTGATAATGTTTAATAATTCAAAAGTGAATGGCAGTGTTTGAACATCATTTGTATTTTGTTGGGTCCCTTTCAAGTACAATAGTCCAGCAATAGTCTCCCATCATGCTTTTGTCCCAAAAAATACGTGATGAATTTTTTGTAAATTTAGTGTTTTTATTTATTAATGAGAAGTATATAACCTTATATAAAGAGAACTAGACCTGATGGCGGATTTCTGGTGCCAGATTTGAATTCAGCGCACCCAAATTACTTAAGGAACATCTTCCTCTTCTCCAGTCGAAATTTTTTTCGAAATTTGTAGACCAGTGTAATGATCGAAAACTTTTCAAATCTACACTCTCTCGAGAAATACACACACAAACTCACCTGATCTGGCCGCAGACCTGGTGGCACCCAGGTATACTCCTCCAACGCACAACCGCTATCATCATCTGACTGTGAATTCCGTTGAAAATCCAACTGCTGATGATGATTATGATGATAGGCGGCTGTTTTAAAATTCGCTGTACGTAATGGTGATGATATCGTGTTCAATGGCAAATTTGGCGGCGGTTGACAACGTCGCTGAAGCGATGGTACAAAATGGGCTGGCGTTGTACTATTGCTACCACCACCAGTGCTGCTGGACAAAAGTGGATCAACATGACTTGTAGAGGGTGTTGGCGTAGGTGTTGCCGCCGATGATGTTGGTGTAGAACGATCAATGGAAGAATGCTGCTGCTGCTGCTGTTCGATTTGTGATAATTGATAGCCTACCAGGTGGGCATTTGAATGCGCTTCCAGCTGCAGCAATTCACTTTCTGTTTGTGTATAATAATTGCTTGGTTGTTGCATTATGACTTCAGCTAAAAGCTCGTGATGAGCACGTTGCTGGTGTGTAGTATTGATAGGCGGTAGTGGTGGTGAAGTGTTGTTGATTCTTTGGGTGATTGGGGTGCTGTAAAGAGAAAAAAAGAGAACAATTATACATATATTCAAGAGCAACTAAATTTCTAAAAAAAAATATATTAGTAAAATTTGGATGATACAAAAAACTGCAGGAAGTATGATGAGAGTTACTATAAACTTAATTGCTCCACACAATTTTTAAATGCACTATAGGAAATTTGATCCATTTTCTTGGAAAAAAGTAGTTTTTCGCACTTTCAATAATAAAATTTTTGCTGTTGTTATTCGATAAAGAAAACATCAAAGTGATTATTTTTGCTGTACTATAATTCAAACCGTTTGGCTATTATTTATTTTTGCCGCCAGAATAGTTGAAATTACCCATAGTGCAATGTTGAAATTTCACTCTCAGTCAAAAAAGTTAAATTATTCAAAAATATGTATCACCAGCATGACTTACAACAATTTGCCGGTACAAATTGTTAATTTTACAAATCAAAATAAATAAGAAATCAAAAAACAATTTTGTTTTCTAATCAAAAATGTCGGTGTAAAATTATTCACACGCAACGCTGTTTTGAACTCATAAATTCAATCACGATTCACGCAGCATTTTAACACACTTAACTCAATATTTTTTTGTACAAATTATGTAAATTTTTATTTACACGTTAGATATTTTTGAAAAACATTTGAAAGCCTAAAAGTGTCTAATGTATCGATGGGTACAAGTCATTAATGAAATGATATATGTATGAATGAATGCTGAGAAGGCGTTCCACTCTCCAAAACCAGCTAGATAGACAGTAAATGAAAATGAAAGGTAAAACGACATAAAGTATGAAATTTATTTTGCCCTACTATAAATTGTAGATTTTACGGTGTGGATTAGCATAAAAAAATATAGCCTTCACTTCCAAAAAACCTCCATTTAAAAGCGAACGCGCTAATATCATGTGAGAAAAATCAGCAAAACTTTTTAAAAAATAATGAGGTGAGTAAAAGGTTTTTTATGCAAATATGCGAAATGCTTCAATAAATGAAAAGAAAATAAAAATTTTATATCAAAAACAATAAAGTTAAAAATAAAAGAGAAACATTTTTTACAGCAAACCATGGTAAGTAAATTAGTTTTAAGCTTTATGACAACAACAAGACTTTTGAGTCTTAAGTGTCAGAGAGAAATCAACGCTGCAAATTTTTCTACTTTAGGTAACTTAAAGTTTAATTAGCACCCATAAACCTTTTATGGTCACTCTACAGTTAATAGGAAGCGTTATACTGCATGATACTTGCCCCATTTGAGATTTAATGTAAGTAGTTCACTTTCTAAAAATTTTCGCTAAAAAAATGCATTGCTAAAATGCAATCAGCGTTATATCTATTTTTAACTGCCTACAGCTGTCAATTGTAAATTTTCAACTTTGATTTAAGAAATCTCTTTACACTTTGTCATTATCAATATAAAATCAAAGTTTTGACTTTTACAATTGGTGCTGTTTGAGGCAACACTCCTTTCATTATTGAGATTTTTTTAATTACATTTTTTCTTTTTTCTTTCAGTTGCATTGAGCTGTCAAATTTTGTAGTTGCAGCTGTCAAAGATGTCATTGTAAAATATCAAAAGTATGGATAATTTTTCAAACTTTGTCTACATGATAACTTGTTACCATAATTGGTTATTTATTATTTATGTATGTTTGTCTTGTAGTGATTATTTTATAAGGCAATTATTTTGCTTGATATACATTGACGTTTTTAGCAAATTTGTTATTTGGAGTTGAATATAATACTTCAAACATACTGCATTTGAAAATTATGGTTTCAATAAAAGCAATGAAGTTTTGTAAAATTTTTCATATTTTCGAAATGTTGTCTGTCAATCCATTTTTTTTTAAATTTTAAATTTATTTTTAATATAGTCTTTTCACTCCTAACTAAAACTGTGCGAAATCAAATTAACTTTATCTTAATTCAAATTAACATGAAATCAAAATAAATCTTCACCAAATCATTTTGAACTTTTTCTAAATCAAATCAACCTATCATTTTCCAAATAAAATTAAACCCTTTTAAAATCTAATAAACATTCTTCCAAATTAATTCAACATTTATACAAACCAATGGAATAAATCTCGGAATTTACTAAAATTATTGTATGTTGTTGAGTTCGAATAAATATGAATACCCAAACTTCAGAAGAAGTCAATTTTCAATAAAATATTTATGATACATGAGATTCCAAGAAAGTATCAGAGAATGATTTACTCATAAAATAGTACAACGAGACCATAGTTGAGCACTTTTCAGTACCAGTAAAATTCCAGTAAAATACATTTTTTACGGATATTGTAGTTTAATTTGCAATTACCAATAAAGTATTATTGATGATTTACAAAAAAAGCAGTAACCAATAAATTATTATTAATAATGAAATTTAATTTGCATTATAAGTAAATTTTACTGATTACTGCAAAAAATATCAGTTAGCAGTAAATTTTACTGACATTGCAATTTAGCATTTAATTACCAGTAAAATTTTACTGATTACTGGAAAAAATATCAGTAAGCAGTATATTTTACAGATATTGTAATTTCAGAAAGAAAAAGTAGCGGAATTGTGTTTTCTTCTCAAAGTTTCTACTATTCTCAGTGACGAGCTTGAGTACTTGGAGGGATACATAAAGCGTATGGGGCCTATAGCAGAAGCGATTGATTTTCTTCAAGGCGAAAAAACTATGTATTTTGGTTATTTTGTCCCTGCAATAGTATTCTTAAGGATAACTAGTAAGGGTGTTACCTTTGGCCTGGCCAAACATTAAATACCCCACACAGCAGTATTTTGAAAATTTTGCTAATGTGGGAGGTGCCACGCCCTCCAAATTCACCCAGTTTTTTCTCAGAGTTTGCATTTATAGTTCTTAGTATTTAAGTGAAATTTGGTTGGATTATCTGAAAAAATATTTTGAAGCTTTTGCTTATATGGGAGGAGCCACGCCCTCTTGTCCGATTTTATCCAGTTTTTGCTTAAAGCTTGCATTTATAGTTTTTAGTTTCCGAGTCAAATCTAGTTTGATTATCTCAAAAAACGCTTTCATTACAGCGTTTTGAAGCTTTTGCTTATATGAGAGGTGCCACGCCCTTTTGTCCGAATTCGACCAGCTTTTTCTTAGAGCTTGCGCTGACAATTTGTAGTATTTATGTGTATTTTGGTTGCATTGTTGTGAAATATACTCCAAAATTTGCATTTTGAAGATATTTTTTGTATGGGCGGTAGGCGTGTCCGTTGACCGATTTCGCTCATTTTCAATCCCCCGAGCTAGTTTTCCCAAAAAATGTATTTCCACACACAGCTGTTACCCAGCCAGCCAGCCAGCCAGCCATTTAGCCAGGCAGCCACCCAGCCAGCCAGTCAGACAGACGGACATGGCTATATCGACTCAGGAGGTGACGCTTATCAAGAATATATATACTTTTCCATATCTGCCACGCCTCGTTCTCTGCGTTACAAACGGAAGGACAAAGTGAATATACCCTGGGTGTAGGGTATAAAAATGCGTCGTTTAGACCCCACAAGCATTAAGTATTTAGCCAAAGTAAGCGAAGTAGCTCAAAACTTTGCTTAAAAGATTTGAAAAATATCTTAAACTGCAGCCTGACGCTTGGGATTCTGTTATTGCGGCTATATCTGCACTGGATATAAAATTACGCTTTGTAAAGCTCTGTTAGAAACATCAACAACGCAAACAGAAGAAAATGTAAGGAGGATGTTCAACACTTATGTGGCGAAGTATGGCAAAATAGCCATCAAAACTCGGGTTCTGCCGGACATACCGAAAAAAGCATTCCTCGATTTAAAGGAAGAAAGTAATGGCAAAGTTTTAACACTTAATTTTCCATTGAATATTTGTACTAATATATTTATTTGTATATCAACTTTAACAGATGTTAGCGAATAGTGTGTTTCCACTGACTCTGGAAATTATCTAAAGGAAACCATTTTATACCTAGTCGAAGACAAAACAACAAATTGTCTGAAAAACCATCCAGCAATTAAAAACATGTTTTTAAAATACAATACCCCATTACCGTCATCTGCACCTGTAGAATGGTTGTTTTCATTCGCTGGGATTGTGAATCGCTCCAGAAGGCAAAACCTCAACGAAGAAAATTTCGAATTGCTTGTTCTGAGAAAAGCTAACGGTGTATAAAAAACTTCGTGTCAATTCTACGCTTGATACAAAGTTCAGTAGCAATTGGGTATTCAAGGAAAATAGAATAAAAGTTGGTTTTTGTACAATTTTCCGACTTAAATATTGTGTTTTATTTACTTTGGATGTTTTTTGCTTCATATTTAATTTAGGGTTGTGCATTGATTTTTAACTACCACTAACTATTTTCATTATCAGTAAAAGGTAATTTTTACTGCAATTGTTTTCAGTAGTCAGTAAAAAATTATTTTTACTACAATTTTTTTCAGTAATCAGTAAAATTTACTGGTAATGCAAATTTAATTTGCATTATCAATAAAAACTTACTGGTTTCTTTTTTTTCAGTAATCAGTAAATATTTATTTTTACTGATATTTTTCCAGTAATCACTAAAATTTTACTGGTAATGCAAACTAAATATCAGTAATCAATAAAATTTTATTGATAAATGTTATTGTTAATGCAGTCAATAAATACTGCAGTGTGCCCATCTATGAAGGGGACTAACAATACGCTGAAATGGTCCTAGTTTATTCCTTTTTCAAAAACTTAAAACCATAATCCGGAAGGATTTCGTCCTAGTACCATTTGTCGTTAAAATACAAGTTGTTGAAGTTGGCGTTTTTAGTCATTTTCATGAAAAGGGTATTTTTCAAAAATTTATTGCTTACACCAAAGTTTAAAAATTGATATACTTATCTAAGTAACTGGTCCCATTCATTTTTAAGTGTTTTTTTTATAAAAAAAAATTACTTAGCTAAAAAAATTTTTTCACCAAAATTTCTTGAACTTCAAAATACTTTCGAATTTTTTTTTAAGAAAACCCCCCATAGATTTTTTTTAAAAGTACTTTAAATTAAAGCATAATTTATAAGCTTTAAAATGATGTATGATTCAAGATGAAATGCGGTAGCTATATCAGAGTTTTTGGCTTTTGAACGCCCGCGGCAGGCAAAACTCTTTGTTTACTTAAGAGGAGGGCATCTTACGAAAAAGTGTACTAGGCATAAAATGCTTAGAATCATTCAAGAAATACATGTGAAATTTTTGGAAATTTTTTGAAAAAAAAAAGTTTAACAAAACTCAAAAAAAAACTCACATGTATTTCTTGAACTATTCTAAGCATTTAATGCCTAGTACACTTTTCTCGTAAGAGGCTTTCTTTTAAGTTATTAAAGAGTTTTGCCTGTCGCGGGCGTCCAAAAAAATCTAAGTTGGGTTTTTTTTAAAAAAAATTCGAAAGTATTTGGAAGTTCAAAAAATTTTGGTGAAACAGTTTTTTTCACCAAATAATATTTTTTTATAAAAAAAAAATGAAATATATCATTATTAGCTACCAACAATAAAAATACATTGATGGTCGGAGCTTACTGTTCAGTGTTTTTGAGTAAAACAACAATAAAAACACAAAAAACAAGGCAAAAATACACTTAAATAAAAAAAGCAAAAAAATGTATCGGAAGGCTGGTTTGCGTTACTAGTTTCGGGACCCACCACAGGTCAAAATTGACTATAATAAGTCAATTCCTCATCAGACGCTTTGCCGACATTTTATAGAATTCTGCAAGCATACTTTATTTAACTTTCAGCATAGATTAGACGAGAATCACAGCTACAAGAAAAACACAGCACATGCAAAAATTCCAATTTCTTTGTTTTTTTTATAGTCAATTTTGACCTGTGGTGGGTCCCGAAACTAGTAACGCAAACCAGCCTTCCGATACATTTTTTTGCTTTTTTTATTTATGTGTATTTTTGCCTTGTTTTTTGTGTTTTTATTGTTGTTTTACTCAAAAACACTGAACAGTAAGCTCCGACCATCAATGTATTTTTATTGTTGGTAGCTAATAATGTAAATCATCATCTGTTCCAAAAACTAAAAAACTAGAAAATCTCAGAGAGCCAACTGATAAACATACGAATGCGCTTGCTACTTCGTTTTGTCTCGGCAAAAAACCTTGCAAACGAAGCGCTATGCAAAAATAGTATAATATCGATGACTCACAACGGCAGGGCAATGCATATAAAGGGAAAAAAACAAAGAAATTGGAATTTTTGCATGTGCTGTGTTTTTCTTGTAGCTGTGATTCTCGTCTAATCTATGCTGAAAGTTAAATAAAGTATGCTTGCAGAATTCTATAAAATGTCGGCAAAGCGTCTGATGAGGAATTGACTTATTATAGTCAATTTTGACCTGTGGTGGGTCCCGAAACTAGTAACGCAAACCAGCCTTCCGATACATTTTTTTGCTTTTTTTATTTATGTGTATTTTTGCCTTGTTTTTTGTGTTTTTATTGTTGTTTTACTCAAAAACACTGAACAGTAAGCTCCGACCATCAATGTATTTTTATTGTTGGTAGCTAATAATGTAAATCATCATCTGTTCCAAAAACTAAAAAACTTGAAATATATCATGGATGGAAATGGATCAGTTACTAACATATATAAACTTACAAACTTTGGTTTAAGCTATAAATTTTTGAAAAAACACCCTTTTCATGAAGTGGTATTAGGACCAAATCCTCCCGGATTATTGTTCTTGCACACCAAATCTACCATATTGCGAACTTTGAGCGAAATCGGAGGCAAAACAATTTGCAGCTGGTACACTAAAAATAGAAATTGGCATACTTATTTCTTCGATCTTTGATTTCTTATACAATTGTGTTTGTGACAGCATTACAGGATTACTGTTTTTATAATTTAGATTCGAATAAAATAAATTCAATAACATATTCTTGAAAATTTAGATATCCAACTTGAAATTGGCTGGAATAAACCAGTGAAAAATGAACTTTCTCAATGTTTGCTTGTTCTAATAAGTGTAATGTATTAACTTTCAAACAAATTTTAACGCAAAGATATAAGCCAATCACAAAAGTCTAATTAACGCAAATAATCCTACTTTCTTACTAATTAAAAGCAACAAAAATTAAATGCTTCGCTGAATTGAAACTTGCGCGCAGAAATGCATATGTAAAGTAAAATCTACAGAGAAAGTTACTTGATTCCGTACTACACACTAGTTTGTGCATTCAAACAAGCATTTCCGAATCGCTGCTCAACTCTGCCTAACACATTACCATTTCCACTTTGTTAACTCCTGACCACCAAACTGACTGACCATCTTTTGCCAAGCTTGAATGTTGTTGGTTGCTTGCTTTCTTCTTCGACAAATTAACAGAATGCACGCATGCGCAGCAACATAAACAGCTGGCTGGCAGCGCACAACAGGCAGCAATCAAAATATCATAAGGCAGAAACATATTCAATTTCGTAAGGCAGCTGCGGAAAAACTTGAGCCGCACATGAATGAAGGCAGTGATTTCATTAGAGAATTGCACAAAAGCTTAAAAAACTCCATGATGATGAAAGAAAAACCAAATCAGCTTAGAATTTCCTGGAAAATTTTAAGCTAGCGCATGCGTGCGGTTTTGTTCACTTCGTTAGAATGCAATTTGAGCGCAATAGGTAATAAAAGAATTTTTGCAATGTTTACTCACATAAAACTGCTGGAAATAGCACGTATGAGGAGTTTTTGGTCAAAACAACTGGCATAAAGGCTGCTGCTGAAAATTTAATTTCAGGTTATATGCGTGAGAACATCGATCAATGGTGCAATGGCGGAAATGACAAATTTCAATGTGCCGCGTAAAGTTATAATCAGCATGAAAATTGTTTTGGTGGTTGGTGGTCTGCTAAAGCTTTTATTATGTTCGTGTTTATGCGTAAAGTTTTCCTGAATATATTAGAAAGAATTCTTACGCCACGTCCTCGTGAAAATACCAAGTGTAGAAAACTATTCACGAGCTGATAAGATTTTTATTTTGCACAGTTTATGGACTGATGTAAAATTTTTTCTCTTGATTTTGATATAATTTTAAACTCTTTTATTTATTTTGATATAGTACATACACTTCGAGCGTCAAAAGTGTGTCAACACCTACAAATGTTTTTGACTTTTTGCGATTATAAAAAAATAGACGCGAATTTTAATTTTTTTATTGAGGTAACAGAAACTTCAATTTATTCTTTACGAAATTATAAAAAAAAAGAAACAAAAGCTTAATACCTTGATTTATATAAATATCAAAATCAAAATAGTAGGGGAGGGGGGGGCTAGTGTGGACAATTTTTATATAATTACAAAATTATATATGTAAATATATCATTTTTGTAATAAAGTAATTTTTAGCGATTGCTTATACCTCTTGCCTTCATAATTGCATCAATAGTTATGATTTTTTATTTTCATAAATGCTTTATTAATGCATTTTAAAAAGAGCTTACATTTGTCCACACTAGCCCCTTATACGGGGCTAGTGTGGACAACCATTGATTTAACTGGGGGCTAATGTGGACACCATAAGAAACTTGATAATTCATACAAAAACGTTAAGAAAGAGTTCAGATACATGTTTATTCAAGAAAATAATGATGTAAGTAATACAAATAATAATACAAATAAAAAATTAACTGCTATCCCATGTTGTATTTGGAGAAATTTATATCAATCTTCATATAACTTGCTGATCGAGATGTTCCCGGCAGTTGTTGTGATTGTGGCAGCTTTGCCACTATTTCATTTCGGTGAATTTGGCTGGTGTCCGGTATATCGGGATACGTGAATCTATCGTTCTTTCTTTTTAGAAACGTTATGTCGAAATCTTCAAAACCGTGGATCGTGACAATTTGGCCAATATAAAATACTTTTTGTCCATGTTGTTTCAAACTTCATATAACTTGCTGATCGCGATATTTCCGACAGTTGTTGTGATTGTGGCAGCTTTGCCACTATTTCATTTCGGTAAATTTCGCTGGTATCCAGTAAATCGGGATACGTGAATCTGTCGTTCTTTCTTTTTAGTAACGTACTTTCTTGGAACTGCTTTTAGAAATGGTCTGACGATTTCTGGAGTCATTTCAGCTGCTGTGGACATGTCCACACTAGCCCCTTCATGTCTTTTTAAACAAAAATAGTTTTTTTTTTAATCTTACGGTAAAGTTCTTCAAAAATAATTTCAATGGTTTAAATAAACACTATTTTAAGTTGTATTATATATTAACACTGCAGCAGAAGAATAATTAGTTCAAAAGTATCACTGAAATTACGAAACAACAAAAAAATTACTTTTTGCTGCGTAAAACACGTTTGGTCACGTTATCATGGAAAGCTGAACTGTCAACAAATGAATTTTTTTTTGGTGATGCAAAGTGCAAATACCAACTTGAAAAATATAAAACAGAAACAAAAAATTCGAAACGGCGCGAGAATTTTAATTTGTCCACACTAGCCCCCAGTCCACACTAGCCCCCCCCCCCTCCCCTACATATGTGACCTGGTCTATGAAAAGGGGGCTTACGTGCGAAAATAAGCTGGAAAACAACTATTAAAGGTTAATTCTATGCGAATTGGCAAAAAATTGGGACATTTTTTTTTGACACATAAGCACCCTTTTCATAGACCAGGTCACATATATTTCGTTCCAAAAGCAAGTCAACAATTTTACACTAAGTTAACTTGAAATCACATTGTTTTCAGAGTTTCCTTATTAGAAAACGTCTTTGTTCTTATTTTGAATTCTAAAAAATCTGATTAATAATCATTTTTATTAAGGCCAGAAGATTTTGGTCATGCATAGAGCAACCATTGGTAAACAGCCATGATTTCACCTTCTTTAGGAAAATTGATATAATACAGATAGTTCTAATTTCGTTAGGCAAACTATTAAAAAGTGTTGGATCAACTGCTGTATAAAAACTAAGAAATAACTGTGAATTGTGCTGTGGAATTGTGACTAAATTTAGAATATTACCCCTTAAGTTGTAATTATTTGAACTTCGACTCAAAAAATGACCCGATTTAAAAAAAAATACTTTTAATATTTTGAAATAAAACAAGTGCTTGAGAGGCAGGACATTTAAATTTAGAAACAGAGGAAAACTACACTCACGACGGGAACTATTACAGAATCAACGAATAGCATGTTATGTGATATTAAAATCGGGTTCATTTTATTGCTATATGTACCTCCCCAAGTTTAGAATGAAAAATCCCATTGTATAAGAAGCTTACCACAACAAAAAGGCTTCAACAAAAATAAATGTCTAATTGCAATCAAAAGATATTTTTTAAGTGCTAGTGTGTGAACTGACCGATTCATCCTGACATCAATTAAAATAACTAGATATTTAAAAGAATTTCCACAATCTATATCAAAACATTTAGAAGAGCATCGATAAATAAGTTTGGGAACACATAGAATTCGGGCAAATATCATTAGAATACGAAAACTTATTGCAGTTACCACTGCGATAAAAAAATGGAACAAAAGCTAAGTCTCTATCAAGGGCATTAAAAAACATTAGTCTAGTTCATGATTAATATCCGCAACAAGATTTAGAAAAGAGATACTAGTAAACGTAAAAGCCATATCGTCAGCAAAGGCATTTAAACTACTATTAAATTTTTGACAAAATAATAAGTTCAAGCACTGAGCCTTGAGGAACTCCTTATGCAATGTGACTGATAAAACCTTGTAAGTTGGTAATTTTGACCTCTTATCTCCTATTTAGAAAGTAAGAGCTAAATCAACTATTAATAGATCCTCTAAACCCACACTTATGCAATTTATCTAATAAAATTTCATGGTCAACGGTATAAAATGCCTTTGTGATATCAATAAATAGGGCTGCAGTGACTTTTTTATTATTACGGCCTGCATGAACATTGGAGCAATAGTTCAAAAGTTTATCCTCAGTTAACAAACCAGACCTAAAACCAAATTGCCATTTACTGAAAAATTCGTTTTTCTTTAGAAATTCCACAATTCTGGTATTACCTCAGCTAAATTTTAATCTTCAGGAAATATACCAACCAAAACACTTCTATTAAATAAATGGCTCAACACATCACAAACGTTAAAGACTATTTTTTTTTAATAAAATTGCTGGAGAAGCTACTTGTTGTTGAAGAGTTTGAGTTTTTAGAGATATTATAATTTTATATAATTCAAAATGAGATAATAGGTTCAAAGAAAAAGCAAGACCAGATTCATTTCATAAGCAATTACACAGATTATCTGTTTCAATTTCTGCAACAACAGCAGATCCAATGGAGACAAAAAACTTATTTAATTGTTCAGCTAAATTATCTGAGCCAGTAATTACTTTTCCTTCACATTCCAAGCTTTCAATGGTTGCGTTATTACGATTTTTATTCAAAATATTGTTTACCAGTCCCCATTCTCTTTTAATGTCACCTTTAACCTTAGTAAATCCTTCACTGTAATAATTTGTTTTACAAGTTTCGTAGCATTAATTCAATTGTGATTGCTGTAAGATATAATTTAATCAACATAACATTAATATAATGGCATAATTTGAAGTAAGTATGTAATATTTGTTTGATAGTATGATCACATTAAGTTAATTTAACAAGCTTAAGGACATACCATTGGTTTAATATTTTAACATATTAGTTCAATAGTATGAACAATAAGGTATAATATTGTGCTAATACAATCAACATATTTATTAAATTGTACGAACAATAAGACATAATCTGGCATGTTCTGCAATCCGATTCACTTCGGAATCGGAATGAAAGCAATCTTTAAGAGCTCCGCATTTCGATAATAAACACCAAATAGGATTTATGTTTCGGTAAGTTGAATAGGAAGTATAAGTAAATTTTATTTGTTGAAATACAAATCCGATTCCATCTTATTTGTCGCAATGCAGAGTTCTTGAAGATTGCTTTAATTCCGATTCCGAAGTGAATCGGATTTTAGACCATGCCTGATTATTCGATTAATGGTATCATCACATCAATTTTATGGTATGAGTAATGAGGCATTTGGTATTTAAATCGATAACTGCACTCCAAGGCATCATAATAAAAATGACAGGCAGTCAATGGAAACCAATGTTTGCTATCCAATCTTCTGTCTCTGGCTGAATTTATTTTCGAGACTGCACTTTTTTTGAGTATTGATCTAATTAAACATTTTTAACGGGTTAAAATAATGACACATCATAATCAAAATACCTTCAGTTTCCTTTAAATGTTAAACCCCAAGTAAAGACAAAATATTAATTAATCCAAAGCAGCGCAATGTTTAAAATCTCTAACACAATTTGCATAAAATGCGATTTTTACAGGACAATAACTTTACTTTTAACCCATATTAATTAGCTGATAAATTAAGCGCATGATAGCAAGTGCTTTAAAAATGCAAATTAATTATAAGCTGGCTGGTAGCTATAAGCCAAGCTCTTAAGCAAATGTTTTTCACATGAATGCAGCACACTATGCAGCTGAATAGAGTGGATATTTATGGCCAAAAGTAAGGATCCATTAATTAAATTTATAATGCAATTAAATAGACATTTTATGGAAGTTTTGCACATTAAAAAAATTTTAAAAGTTTTTGGTTATAAATCAATAAAACAGCATATTTACCTCGTAAAAAATCAGAAAATTGTTGGCTGTTTTATAAAGTTCAAATATTTTTCTTTTTACCGGAAATCAATGGTTTTTTTTTCAAAATGATTAATTGACTATTCCCCAGCGAATTGCGCTCATAAGATCCAAGCAATCAATATGAACAATTTTGCTTTTTCTGAGATTTTTACTACACTATTTAGATTTGCTTGTTGTTAAGATATCCACCACTCTCTGCATTAAAACGGTACGTGATTTTTCAGTTAATTGAAAAATCAATCTGTATCTAATTACTTTCACAAACCAAATAACCTTAAATGTAAGCCGCGCCGCGGAAGAAGTTTAAGTTTTTCCTCCACGAATGCGCAATATAATCGGACACGATCAACCGTTTTCGTTATCAGTACCGTCAACTTTTTGTTTTTTTTTTTGTTTTTGTAGCGTTGTCTATGTTTCGAGCTATTTCTTTTTTTCCTGCTTGTGCTTACACAGTTTAGTTGAGCTCCATTTTTGTATAACTGATTTTAACGCCAAAAACTAAAACGTTAACGTGTTACAGACAAAATAGCCAGCAGCGTACATAATGGTTCCATAGCGTACAGTGGGGCAACTATTCACGAATATGGTCAGTAAGTTTTTTATTTGAAAATCACTTTATGGCAGATAGCTTACAGTTTTACAGACATTTTTCGAATTCAAGTGGTCAAACTCGATCGTGTGCAATATATAGACTGGACTGGTGAAATTAATTTTTTGTGCTACATTCGATCTATGTTACACTCCAATTTTTCTTCTGTTTGTGCGTCAATTTAGAATGTTTTTCCAAATATTGTCACCTGAATTGAGACTATAATAGTGGGTATTAAATTTATAAGTCCCATTGTGAAAGCCGTTGGTAGGAAATTGCTCAATGATACTACTTGCTTATCATTCTGTTTAGTGTAGATTTCCAAAAACCTGATCCACTCAGTCTGAAGCCTAATCATTGTTTGCCAAAGGAGTCCAAACAGGCCTCAGTGAAATATAAGGGGAAGCACAGTGAGACATAAGAGTAATGTTCTACTTAAATCACTCGCAAAAATTACACTATGCAACAGCCAAATCTCCCAGTGAATGCCACTATCCATTTCATATGTAAAATGGGCTGCTGATTCCGAAAATCGCATTATTTTTTTTTTCGTGTCGTTTTCGAGACATCGGTCATTTTCGGTTTTCGGACCAAAAAAAAAAGATAGTTCGATTTAACCCTTTCAGGACCGTAAGGAATTGGGAGCTTATGCGACCATGTTGGCTATTTATAATGATCTATTGGGCGTCCAGAAAACATATTTCAAAATAAAAATTCAAAAAATTTTAAAGGTTTTTCTGGAATTTTCTGGGAATTGAAAAAACTTTAAGGTATGGTTTAATAGGTAAGATTAGGGCTATTTGATGCCATCAAAAGAATTAAAATAAACCATCTCCTGGAACTTCACCGTAAGATTGAAAACAGCGCTTTCTCAGATTCAACCACGGATATCCCGAAATCCTGAAGTATATGAGCAATTCTGGCCTCAGATTCGAATTCAGTGTCAAAAAGTACGTTACGGTACATATGTCCACTAACAGGTTCATTAAATTTTTTTATTTTGATTGCCTGTGAAATTGGTAAAATTGTAGTACAAAAGTGAGTTGAAAAGTTACCCTTTACGACCATAGGGACACCGGTGTCCCATTTTGAATTTTATGATTTATCAATATGCTAAGCTTAAATAATGGTTCAATTAATGTATAAAACAACAATTTATTCAAATGTCAACAATTATTTCACACTATAATATGATTAAAAACAATTAAACACCTATAAATTCTGCTGTAAAGTATAGCAATAGTTCACCACACAAACTGTCACATTTGAATGATCATACAAAAATAACGGTACTTCTGATGGTGTTGCCAGATTTAATAGGAATGAAGGAAGCGTTTAGGAACTGATAAATGTCAAAATTACATAAATCGGTTTCTTACTTATTTAAATATAATTTATTTTTGTCTTGGGACACATATGTCCCTATGGTCCTGAAAGGATTAAATATAAATATCTCAAGAACTAATGTTTGTATTCAAATGTATTATATGTCATATTAAAGGTAATTAAATTACCTACAAATGATATTCACATCACTTTTTGGTTGGTTCGTTAGTTTCGGCGAAATAAATTGATTTCTAAAAAAAAACATTTTTATTCAAAACCAAGGCGTCTTATAAAAAAAGTCTATAAGGTAATAAATGCTTAGAATTATTCAGGGAATACGTATGATTTTTTCAAAAAAAAAAGTTCCAAAAAGTTTTGAAAAAATTATCACGTATTTCTTTGATGAATCTAAGCATTCTTTGCCTTGTACACTTTTTTCGAAAGATGCCTAGGTTTTGAGTGAAAACCGTTTTTCCGTCTGCATAAATAAAATGTCCATGTTCCACTTGCCATATTTTGGTCAATTTTAAACCTAAGAAATTTTTTAATAAGTCATAGAAACGTCTTCCAAATCCATCTCCCTGAGAAATAGAGAAACGCTTCTCAAACCCGATTTCATAGACAAAAGGAAACGGTTTTTGAGAAATTTTCCTCAGTTGATAAACGTTTCTCATACTCGTTTTTATGAGAAACGTTCCTCAGTCCCGTTTTCTTATAGAAACAAGCACGCGGGTACCCGGGGAAACGGTTCTACTTTCAACTACTTACTTTACTTCAATGACTAACGACTTAGTTTTGGTTTCTGAGCTGATCTGCCTTACTGTGCGAAGCATGATCAACGCTGGGTGTTATTGATCGTCTTCTTTACAGTCGTTGTTGTTGGGTATTTAAGTTTCATTCGTTTTTTTTTTTGTTGGTCGTAATTTCAGCTTTGGCCTTGGTTATTATTGTAGGAATTACTTTAAATTATTTCTTTTTTTTTACTACATATTCTGATTTTTATTATTTAGTTATTTTTTTGTACAAGATGAATGCTTGTTTTCATAATTTCATTTATTTACGTGTTTAAATTGGTGGCTTGGTTTATCCAAGCAATGATCAATCAAAGGATCAACTCGAATTGTTTTGAGTTTATTATGTAAAGAAAATTTCGGTTTTATTCTATTTCAAAAAGACTATAAGAGGTTTTAGCAGCTCGAATGAGTTAAATTACGAGAACAAGTGATTGTGCAATTAGCTTTGTTCAAGACTTAAAATGGTGCATGTCAGTTTGACGTAGATTACGACTCTATGGTTAATTAGATATGCAATTAACTACCGTTTAAACTTGAACTCAAAAGTTTTTAAAGTGTAAATAATTTATAGCTAGGAAGGTGTCACTTTTTGAATTTATTTAAGATTCGTATATTAAATACTTTAAAGTTATGACTATTTGAAAGACCAATGTTTCAGTCATAGCCGTGCATTTCTATTTTCTTTTTTTTAAGTTTTTTAGGGATATATGTAGATTTATCTTGAAAGAACTTCTTCTAATTCCGAGGTTTTTTTCTAACAAAGACTTTTCTTGAAAAAAAATTTTGTTGATGGTATTCGACGTAAGTAATGAGTCTTTATAAAAAAAATATATTAAAACTTTTCATATCGTTCAGATATCAGGTATATATAGCTCAAAAACAGCAAAAATTTAAAAACCTCAATTTTCCAAACTGTTTGTTTTAAGCCAAGTCAATTTTAGAATAACTACCCTTTTTCAAAAGACATCCAAAGAAACTAATTAATACCGCTTGGTTTGGACAAAAAAATTAATATTTACTGTGGAAAATATAAACGAGAAATTAAATCCTCCATACAAGAAAAAAAAAAAACTGTTTTTTGGACTCTTTCGGAGCACATTTTCACATGCCTAAAATGCTTTGAATTAAAAACCAAGTATATTGTAGATTAAACATAGGATAACCTTTAAGAAGCCTCTTGGTCCAAATAAATTTCTCATTTAAATAAAAATTAAAAATTAATCTAAAAAACACAATTTTTTTTTCTAACGTTAGGTATATATTAAAAATAATACTGGCAGGTGAAAGAAAAAATTTGTTTTGCTTGAACAAAAGTTGTTGCCTAAGGTCATAACTATTATTTAACGCTTTCAAAAAAGTATCATTTCAGCATTTTACTATTTATAGCATAATAAAAATTAATGTTCGGGAGTAAGTTTCACTTAAGCTGATGCCAAACTTTGATTTTGCTTTAAATCAAAAGCGCACTTACTCTTCGAAGAGATCGTTTTTGTGTTGTGACTTTTTAATTATTCTCCTCTTTTTTCGCTTTATTTTCCTCTTGTTTGGCGCCTTACCTTCAAACCAAACCAGTCAAATTTTGTGCTTCATCTTCGTTTAATTGACCTGCAGGAAACTTGTTGATTTGTGACTGATTGTACCGCTGTAGTTATTCTTGAATTTTTTAGAATTACCAAAAGAACAATTAAAATTTTTATAATTCTAAAAGTCTTTACAAGACATGCCTTAGAATCAAATTAAACTGTGAAAGTTACGCCAATTTGCAAGCTCTATATAGTTGGAAGGCATCCAAAGACGTTTGCCAAAATTCAGGTATTCGAGACCCTCATTTGTTGTTCGAATTTGTGCAAATTTTATTTCACTTCCCTCTAAAAAAAAAAAGAAAAAGAAGAACATCAAGGAATTCAAAGACTACCATTTTTCTATTTATTTTTTAATTTTTATAACATTCAAAGGAGTAGACCGAAAAAACACTTTCATGTCATTGTATGAATAATTTGAAAATATGGATTTTTGAACGGAGAGCTGTCGAGAACTCAATTTAAAAATATTTTAATGCATCCTCATTTTTTATTGCAATCATGTTTTAACCAAAGCTACGAAATTAAAATATTTTTAAAACTGCAAGTTTATCATTGTTTGTAATCCATAAAAACATGCTTCGAAAACCTCGTAAACTCGTAATAGTTTTCCAAATCAATACAAACTTTGACAGTTTTACGAGGTTTTCGAGGCTTTTTCACGCTTTAAGGAAGTTTTTTTTGATTCCATCGGAATCTCGTGGTCGAACTCTTATGAATTGCTAATGAACAGTTAGCAAAGGGGTTGTCAACTGTTTGTGGTCTCCCCTTTTCAAGTTCTTCAAAAGCTAGAGCCCAACCCCTCTCCCACCCTTCAAAAAGCAAAAAAAATTATGTATATGAAGCAATCCACGCCAAGTGTACCAGCTCCAAATTTTTTTGCCTCCGATTTCGCTCAAATTTGCCTCCAACTCAACACCCTGTATTTTAACAACAAATGGTACAATTACCAAATCCTCCCGGATTGTTGTTCTTGCACACCGAATCTACCATATTGCCAAATTTGAGCGAAATCGGAGACAAAAAAATTTGGAGCTCGTGGATTGCTTCATATATTTTATTATTTTTCACATAAAAATTTACTTTTTCTTCAAAACTGATTAAGATCTATATTATGACGAAAATGAGATCAACGGGTTTTTATAATATGCAGTTTACATGCTCTGAAATTTTTGGTGTTCCGGAATCCAATAACATGAAATTTTAAATAAGATTTCGATATATTTATACCCTACACCCAGGGTATATTCACTTTGTCCTTCCGTTTGTAACGCAGAGAAGGAGGCGTGGCAGACATAGAAAAGTATATACAGTAGGTCCAAGCCAAAGTCGTACACCAAGCAAACTATTTTTCAATGCCCCAAAACTAAGTACGCAAAAATAATTTAAGAAATTTGAAGTACATTTTTAGAAAGCCTATTTAATCCCTCAATTTTAACAAAAAACAAACTGGAAATTTTCCGTTATTTTTGAAAATAAATAAAAAATAAAAGAAATCAAACATATTCAGTACCAAAGCCAAAGTCGTACACCTTAACAAAATTTTAATTTTTACATGAGTTCAGTAATTAGTGTACATTATTTTGTTTTTATTTGTCATGTTTAGTCCTTTTTTCCCATTGTCCGTGAATACCCTTTTCTGTTCAGTTTTTGAACGAATATTGTGCTGGCGAACTTTTGCGTATACATAATTCCACAAGATTTTAATAGCATTTATATCTGGACCCTGCGCCAGTGTTACGAATACATTGAGACAGATACATTGAATCCATGAGCTCATATTAGAATAAATATGTTTGAGGTCGTTATCTTGGTAAAAGTATCTATCACTATATTGACCAAGTTTATCCTTACATTGCAATAAATTTAGTCTTAAAATATTCAGATACATCTTATGATCCTTATTACTATCAATAAAATGAAGTATTCCAGAACCAGCTGCTGAAAAGAGCCCCAAACCATTAGTGAACCACCTTCATGTCTTACATTTGGTCTAACGTTTTTCTTTAATAAAGAAGAAGCATCAAGAAGCTCGGTTGCTGTTTGCTAAAACTCACTGCCATAAAGATTTTTTCTTTTGGAAAAATGTCCTCTTCTTGAATGAAAGTAAGATTGATACTTTTGGATCAGACGGCAGACCATGGAGAAAACCAACTGAAGTACCTTGTTCGAAAAACCTTAAACCATATGTAAAACATGACGGTGGTTCACTAATGGTTTGGGGCTGTTTTTCAGCAGCTGGGCCTGGAATACTCCATTTTGTTGACAGTAGTAAGGATCATAAGATGTATTCGCACATTTAGAGACTAAATTTATGCAATATAAGGATAAACTTGGTCAATGTAGTAATAGGTACTTTTAATAAGATAACAATTTCAAACATATTTCTTATAATATGAGATCATGGATTCAATATAATTGACCCAATGTACATATTCGTAACACTAGCGCAGGGTCCAGATATAAATGCTATTAAAATCTTGTGGAATTATCTAGACGCAAAAGTTCGCCAGCACAATATTTGTTCAAAAACTGAACTGAAAAGGGTATTCATGGACAATGGGAAAAAATTCATCCGAGCTATTGTGAAAAACTAATTCAAAGGATGCCAAAAGGACTAAACATGACAAATAAAAACAAAATAATGTACACTAATTTCTGAACTGTTTTGCTCCTTTTTTATCGAAAACACTTCGCCACTTCCCCTTTCATAAAATCACTTCACTTTTTTTTTGAATACAAAATTTGCCTTAAAATTTGTCTATTCTTTTTAAGAGAGCTCAGAAACATACTTTTTTGTATGCCCGAAGCCTGCCCTGACTGAAAAGTAATATGTTTTTCAAAGCGAACAAAGCCAAATTTCGATATACGTCACAGGAAACTTTTTGTAGAGAATTAAATTTGCCATCGAAATAGTTTATAGACCAAAAAAAGAAAGCAAAAATTTCGAACTCTTGTGTTTTTTACTCTTTTGTCTATAACTGTTTTAGGGTCAGAGATAGGTAAAGATATAGCAGAATATCATAAAAGTAGATAAAATTTCCTTTATAACGCTTCATTATAAAATTTTTAGGTGAAAATTTAGTCGAAATATGGCTACTCGAACATTTAATTTTTTTTTAAGTGGTCGGAAAAATGTTTTTTACTCAATAAAAAAGCGTCTTACGAGAAAAGTGTATAATACCTAAAATACTTAGAATCATTCAAAGAATACGTTTAATTTTTGGGTACATTTTATAATTTTTAAAAAATTGGTCACAAAAAAAAAAAAATTAAAAAGTTCCAAAAAATTCTGAAAAAAATTCACACGTATTTCTTGGACTATTCTAAGCATTTTATGCTTTATACACTTTTTCATTGTTTTGAGTAAAAACCGTTTTTTCGACCGCATAAACAAAATTTCTATGTTCGAGTGGCCAGCCATATATCGGTAAATTTTTGACCTAAGAAATTTTTTATTTATTTTTTCATATTTTTTTAAAATATATTTTCAAATTTTGTTACGTGTAGCATAAAAATGAATGCATTGAATAAATAAAGTTGTGATTTTTGTGTTCACTTCGCTAATACTTCACTTTTTCAGAATTTTACTCCGCAACACTTCACTTTTTACAAAATTTCACTTCGCTCAAACTTTTTAAAACGACAGCACTGGTACTGAATATGCTTGATTTCTGTTACGTTTTATTTATTTTCAAAAATAACGGAAAATTTCCAGTTTGGTTTTTTGTTAAAATTGAAGGATTAAATAGGCTTTTTAAAAATGTACTTCAAATTTCTTAAAATATTTTTGCGTACTTAGTTTTGGGGCATTGAAAAATAGTTTGCTTGGTGTACGACTTTGGCTTGGACCTACTGTATATTCTTGATCAGCGTCACCTCCTGAGTCGATATAGCCATGTCCGTCTGTCTGTCTGGCTGGCTGGCTGGCTGGGTGTGTGTGGAAATACATTTTTTGGGAAAACTGAGCAACATAATTCAATGAAATTTAGTACACTGCCTTCGTCGTCAAAGATAGCTCGGGGGATTGAAAATGAGCGAAATCGGTCAACGGACACGCCTACCACCCATACAAAAAATATATTCAAAATGCAATTTAAGGAGTATTTTTCACGACAATGCCACCAAAATACGCATATATACTAAGAATTGTAAGTGTAAGCTCTAAAAAAAACTGAACGAATTCGGACAAGAGGGCGTGGCACCTCCCACATAAGCAAAAGCTTTAAAACGCTATACTGAAAGCGTTTTTTGAGATATTCGAACCCAATTCGACTCAGACACTAAGAATCATAAATGAAAGCTCTCAACAAAAATTGGGTGAAATCAGACAAGGGGCGTATAAGCAAAAGTTTCAAAAGGCTATACTGAAAGAGTTTTTTGAGATAATCCAACCAAACTTCACTCAAATACTAAAGACTATAAATGCACGCTCCAAGCTAAAACTAGACGAACTCGGACAAGAGGGCGTGGCATCTCTTATATAAGAATAAGCTTCAAAACTCTACTGAAAACGTTTTTCACTCTGGCCAAATTTTACACCCTTACTAGTTCGTGTTCTATTAGCGTCATAAAGTGGCCATATCGCCCTCGACATAGAACATGTTGTAAAGTTAGGCCATCTATAATTAGCCCACAAAATACGTTTTGTGTCTAATTAATGCAAGTGGTTTCATAATAACGATTAAAAGTTAACAAAATCTATCATAATATAGGTTTCAGAAATTGTGTCAGTTGAAGACCCTTTCCTAGCAAGTTCGTCAGCGTTCTCGTTGCCAATGAAATTGCTGTGTCCAGGAACCCAACATATTATAAGATTGCATAGCAGCCCTACTTTTCTGCAATCTAGACTAGCTGCCTGTCTATCAAAGTAAATAACAAAAGTGTCATTACGATCATAAATTTTGGGTTTAATAATTTGGTATGCTTTCCAGACAGCTAGCATTTCTGCTTGAAATACACTACAGTAGCGAAGTAGAGCAAAAGATTCACTGCTACACAAATCTTTGGAATAAGCCCCCGCGTCAGTACCAGACTCAATTTTTGAGCCATCAGTGTTCATTCCCTTGAATTCAGAATCGGAGTCCAATCACTTCTTTCAGGTATTTTCACTTGAAAGTTGGTTGAGAACATGAGAGCCGGAGTGATGTAATTAGTTCCACTATCCATACCGCAGCCAGGGAATTGTGCAAAAATAGTACCATGGCCATAAGCTTTTGACGTCCAGACGACAGATTCCTTCAACCTGATAGCACTTTTTGCTGCAACACCTAAAGTTTGATTTAATTCCAATTCCGAAGAATATTATGTTTCTAAAAACAATTCAATTCTTCAAAATCGTCAAAATATGAAGATCGGGATAAAATAATATAAAATCTAACGTGATTAAGAAAAGGGGGTCTACTTTAAGTAGATTTTCTTAATTTTCAAAGGCTTTATGAAATGTATAGCCCCCTCCTGAATTATCATCACGTGCACCATTAGTTGAGAACCCCTGATTTAGGGACCAAATATTCTAACAATATATTAAAAACATCAGCATAAAGTTCCTAATGGGTTCTATTTGCTGCTCATCAAAGTTGGAGCATCACAAGCCGGTCGGTCGGTTGATCTGTATGTATTTACAATGCAGTATGTCTGTTGGCATTAGCCTTGGCATCGACATCCACCACAGCGTCGTCGACAACGTTGGTGTTGGGTGACGTTGTCGGGTGCCACAATGATGGACAGTTATACAAACTAACAGTAGATTATGTGCAAATGTACGCCGTAAGAGATGCACAACGGGCCACATATACATACATACATACATACGTATGTACATGTGTTGATAGCAATGTCGGAAACACTGAAATAAAGAAGAGGCATGTGTTTTTTTTTTTTTTTTTCATTACTAAACTCTTCTTAACTTGGCTTATAAGAAGAAAAATGAAAATAAAAATCTGTCAGAGATTTAGTACCCTCGATGTTACCGTTAGAATTGCTCCAGTCGAATCGAGTTGCAACGAACGATTAGATGAACTGTTGCAGATTGCAGATGATGGAGTTAAATAGGCAACAGCAGCAACAACAAAAACAACTAGAAAATGCATAATTAATAGTTTAAAAGGTTTTTTTTCGAATTTTTTTTTTTAAAACACACGCACATGCAAAAGAGGCTGCAACCAACGTCATTACGCTGAATGATCATTATCATTTTTTTCTTTTTTAGATAATGATCATGCAATTGTGGTAGTTGATGTTTTTTGCCCAACCCAAATAACTTTTATTTCAAATGTTGGTTTGGTCTACTGCCGCCGCCGCTTCTGTTACCTATTTCCTCCATCCAAAAACGTTTAAAATCCATCCAGCAATTGCCTACTGATCGACGATGCATGTGCGATCGCTTCTGAATTATTAGCAGCAACTGCTGCAATTGCGCTTGCGCTCATTAGCCGGTGGAGTGTGCATTTGCGCGGTAGCTATTGCTGCAAGCCATGTTTTAGGGAAATGGAAAATTGAAAATGTGTTTTTTTTTGTCTGGATTGGGTTCGATCGTTTTGTTTATCGTCTACATTTTACTTTATGGTCTAATTTATGCAGAATCGATTTTTGTCTGTAATTTTTTTGAATTGATTTATGTTTTGATGGTCGATCGGTTTGGTTACTAAGGTTGCTACGGTTGTGTTCGGCCCATAAGTTTTGTTGCGCAATCATTTTGCTGTAATAAAATTGTTTCGTTTTTTTTTTGGGAGCTTTTATATGATAGGTGTTGCCAGGAAGCTTTAGAGTTAAATCGCAGGGTTTTCGTATTTTTTATTTGAGTAATTACTTTTGTTACGGTTTGATCGTGCATGAAATTTGCATGCATGATGTTACCTTTAATTGTACATATATGAACATACGTTTAACTAATTGTGCCATTTTCCACTCAATATATCTCTGTCTTATCTGCAGTAGAAGAAATCGATTTCATTGCAGGCTTTTGAGTTGTAATTGTGTAGTAGCAATTACGTTTTTTGCTTTATTTGCAATTTTTGTTTTAATTTTCCATAATTGTTTGGTTGTAGAAATTTGTAAACCTTCGTAAGAAATATTTTCCAAAGCAACCCATTTAAATTTTGCCTACAACATTTCATTTCTTCGTTTTTTTTATATAAAAAAGATCATGTTCATTTGGTATAGTGAAAAACATTTACGAAGAAAACACTTGGAAAACCTCTTATACGGGATAATGGTTTGCATACAAAACAAACAATTAGTCAATGTAGAAGAAACCTTTTTTTTTTTTGGATTGTCAAGTCAACCAAAAGAAGGGTAACACAAAGGCACGTTAAACAAGAAACCACAAGATAAAGATCATTCATAATGTTCAAGTAACTACAAGTGTTTAACAAGTTAAAAAAAACAAAAAATTTGTGAAACGTGGGTAGCATAAAACACGCCCTCTTAAAAGAAAAAAACGACACACATAAATTATGACAGTTATAGAGGACAACGGAGGCAAAAAATAAGAAATAAACCATATTGTTTGGAATTAACCTGTAAAAAAGTAATCAAAAAGGAACTCAAGAGGGCCGCATATTCAGCATGTGATAAGAATTGTGTAAACTCACCACAGCAACATAGTACTCAAAAAATAATTCAACTTATCCAGAATGAACATATGCATACTGAGGGTTAGAAGAAATTAAATATAAATTGGGATCGAACTTGGGCTAGAAGACTGTTTTGTGCAGAAATGCTATAAATCATATGATGCAGATAAAAATTTTTAAAAATGGGGCAGTTGTAACAATATAGCAGAAGGTCGAAAAATATTAAGAAACTCGAAACTCCTGGAAAGATAAAAAAGTCAAATACAGTGCAATTGCGATTATATCGTCGGGTTAAAACTAAAACTAGACATCAAAAATTTTTTTTTTTGTTTTGAGAAAAAAGCGTTTTAAGTTTATTGAAATTTTTGTTTTGTATGGGATTTTGAAGTTTTCTGCCTTTTATTCTTTATATAAAATTGAATGGGAACAAAGTTTAAAATAAAAAATGGACTGTGGTATAGACCCGCTGTTTCTGCTTGTTTCTGTACTTATACTTAACTGAAAAAATCAAGAAGTGTAGATATTTAGTTGTAGTTTTAACTATGGGCCTGCACAAGACATATTGAAATAAAGTTTTAATTTGTTTTACTCGCACATTTTACACAGAACTGATGCATTTGATCCAAAAAATTTAAAAATCAAATCACTATGTACACTGATTTCATTTTGACACTTATTTACATTGCCGTGTTTCATCATACTTCAGGTCACTTCAAAACGTGCGAATAGCGAAACTACAATAAAATTTATAATATGGCAACCCCTAAAATATGAACACTTGTTCCATACGGAAAAGCAAAAAACTCTAACGTATGAACATATGTAGTTTTGGGTTTAATAAGCTCATATGGTTTTAATTAGGTCACTTAAAGAGGTCGAAGGCTCCTCTAGTCATGTCCAAAACCCATTTTCAACCTTTTCCCATCGATTGATGCAATACATTTTTTTCAAAAAATGGGCCCAAAACGGTCACTTAGAGGGCTCGGAGATACCGCTGGTCATGTCCAAAACATATTTTCGACCTTACCTCATCGATTGATGCAATAAATTTTGTTTCAAAAATGGGCCAAAACGGTCACTTAGAGAAGTCGGGGACTCCTCTTGTTATGTCCAAAGCCATTTTCGACCTTGCCCCCCTAGAGGGACCCCTACGGTCATGTCCAAAATCCATTTTCGACTTTTTCCCATCGATTGGTGCAATCATTTTTTTTTTTCCAAAATGGGTCTTTTGTCAGTGATGTATTTGTTTAAAAAACTTTTAAAAATAAAAAATAACAACAGCAGAAAAATAACATATGTATGTACTCGTCTATCTAGTAAAAATGGCAAATTTTCAAATGTTGCAAGATTTAAAAAAAAAATTATTCGGAGTAAAACTGGGTTAAAAAAACCTACGAATAAAAAACGGAAAAAGATATCCAGTTTTTTCCGCAGCTATTTTTTGTTTCGTATTTACTCTGAAACAATAGTTGTTTCGTCTTTAGTTACCCTCAACAATTTCTAAACCGTTTTTGCACCCAATTTTTTTCTAACCCACTTTTATTATTAGCGTGTCAAATCACAATAGTGTTTTCCAAGTTTTGATAGGGCAAGTTCAAATTGTCAGTATACCTATTGTAATTACATTAAATGACCTGAAAACCTGAAGATCCATGGCTCGTTTTGGAGTCCAAACGTACATAAGTTCTCAAGGGACTCCCATAACGGTTTGAAGTCTACCGGTATGATTTGTTCGCTCTGATAGTTGATGGATTGTCAGTGAAAATAGTAATGATCTAATTTTTGGTTTTTGAAGTTAGAGAGTTCTCTTAAGAAGATAAATCTCAAATGTTCATACGGTTCAAATACCTCTGAATAATTTAATTTTCAATATTATATATAATTTTATATTAATTTTTAAATAAATTCACATATTTTCTTATTAAAAACAGTACTCATATATTTAAGTATTATTTAGTATTATGCCTTATAATATTTTTATCTCCATTTTTAGCTGCTTCTGCTTAATATTTATTTTTTATTATATATGTATTTACAAAAACCAACTGCTACTCCAGTTTTGGTTTTTTCTTCCAGAAAGCAATATTTGCTAATAAATTATAAACATTTTTGATTTCTTCAGAAATATTAAGAGTCACGACCTGTTGTTGATTTTCTTCCTGCTTATTGACAATATCATTTGAGTTTTTTCTTGTAAAGAACACTTTCGTCTTCTGGCAATAGTAATAGAATGTTTTTTGCAAAAAAATTACTTTATTATCCGATTTATCTATTTCAGTTGTTATCTTGGAAGTATCATTATCGTCTTCCTCTAATATTTGAGAATTTGAATGTGGTAAGACAGTAAGCATTTTTGTGGATGAAGAATTATTATCTATGTAGTAGTTCTCAAGATAACTGCTTCAAGTAACGACTTTATTGCAACTGAACTAGGATGTTTTAAGTGCACTTACCATTTGCATCTTTTTAATTTAAGTGCAATTAATGAATGTTACAGGCGAAACCAAAACAAATCGATTCACTTTAGTTAATTACTTAGAAGAAGAACAAAATAAACTAATTTAGTTCTGGGCTATTATCGTAAATGTTATTACGCAGTTAAATACATTAAGGCTTGATTATTTTAACAAACATTAGAAGAAATGACTTACAAGATATTAATAAGACGCTAATATTACTTTTATACCGGAGATTTATGAGGTAATTTACGGCTGTTTCGAGATATACTTAGCTATAAATCTCACTGTAAATCAACTGATAAACATACAGAAAAAAATATACTTCCAAATGGCTTCTCTAAACTATGAAAATTGACATTAAATGTCATTAATAAAGCAGCAAATGGAAACAAAGATTAAGAAAAAAAAAATGTTTCATTCCCGCTTGCGACATTTGCTTTTAAAAATAAATCTCTTTCGACCCGTGGACTAGATTTATAAATCTCTTCAGCTAAATCTCCGATGTTAACACAGTGGGGGTTATCGTGAATCAATATTACCGGGGAATTTTTCTCAAACTGGCGTGCATTCTCTATTGCAGTTTGAGAATAATTCCCCGGTAATATTGATTCACTATGTGAGGACGAAAATCGGATCCCTCATTTGCGTCCACATCCCGTTTCCACAGTATTTAACCAAGTATTAATAGCATAAAGAAACTTATTATCTAAGAAATAAAACATGAATTAATAGCAGAATAATACTAGAATTAATTTAAAACTAAGCATCTTTTAGTAAGTAGATAGTTGTAGGACAATCGCATCCAACGGGCTTGACAAACTGTTGTGCATCCGCCCTGGTCCCAAAACATTCAGTGCCAACTGTCAAATGATATCGCTAAAAAGGAAACAGCTGATCGTGGATGTAAATTGCATGGTGAAATGTAAGTTCCGGTGATGGTATCGTTCTCTAGTAACCTAGCCGGCAACAAGGTAAGACCTGTTCCTCGAATATTTCAACCATCCTTGGACAAAACGAAGACTTTCAGGGAAAATCCGATACAGACGTATCAATCGACGGTGACTGGGACCGTAGGTTTTGTTTTTCAGGAAAAATTCTTGACCTGACGCAAGAGAATAGAGGTGTCACGGGTTCTCGCAAGACTAACAAGACAGACGAGTGCAGGTTGGCAAAGGACAACAGAAGGCAGCGGTGTCGCGACTATCTTGTATCCTGACATCTGGACGGAGCACGGACCGGCGACGCAACAAGTCCACGGGGAGCCAGTTCTATTCATCCATTCTTCAGCCCATTGGTCACTCGTACTGCTATGTGTATATTTTAACATATTTTAAGAATGCTTTTCAGGTTTAGAAAGAAATTGAACAATAAAACCAGCGAAAATTGTAAAAAGTGTTTCTCTCCGCAGCAGGGAATAAATATTTGTATACGAACCCTGGGCACCGACGGCTACACATCGTCTTGTGGCAAAATGGTTCGTTACAACGATAACCACCACTATCGAGAAAAGAGAATGCACGGCAGTCTGATTAAAATTCCCCGGGAATATTGATTCACGATAACCTCCAGTAATTATGTATATCATTCTCTTCCCAATCGACGAAATTAGGAATAACTCCGAAACGGTATTATTCATATGAAAATATAACTGTTACGGAGATGTCCAATAAAAATTAAGTTTTTGATAGTTTTGCCATTTTGACAGTTTTTAATGAATATGAATATACATATCTGTGAATATATATGTCTGTGAATGTAGAGAATATGTTTCTCCACCAAAGATATACTTTTTGTCGTATATAAAAAACGAATTTTTGCATATTTTTCGGCATTTTGATGAATGTTTCCCAAGCCATTACCTTTTTGAGTATATACGTATTTGACTATTGTTTGTAGAAAATGTGTTTCTTCACAAAAAAATTTAAGTACTTTTTATGAAGCTAGTGACCAGTTCGTAGATATTTCTGTTTTCGTCACCTAAGAAACGAACGATAACGTCTTAGATAATAGGGCCGTGAGTCAAACTTTTCAAATATTTTAAATCTTATAGTTTTTGCATAGATTAAAAGCCATCAAAATCATAAATTAAATTTATTAAAAACAAAATAATCATTTAAAAATTGTTTAAAAACAAAGTGGCAAACAAGTGTCAAATAAGTGGCAACATAGCTCAAAGCTAAAATGATATAACAACTGACTAATAGAAAGTACTTTTCGGAAAATAAGTAAAAAATTTTATACATAATGACAAAACACAAAGTGAAAGAAACAACAAAATTTAAAACTATATTAACTAAGAGGTTGACAACTAACAGCTCAGACTGACCCCCCTGGCACTGAGGATTTTTTTTTTTTTTTTTTGGATAAAATGACGCTGTGATTAATACGCATTTTGTATATTGAAAATGAAAGTAAAAATTAAAAATTAATTAATTTATTATACAAAAAAAAAAAAAAAAGATTATGAAATATATAACGAAATTTGGTAAACATTGACATGTAGCATCGCCATCTAATTGCAAATTGGTTTGTCGCTTTAAAAGCTCGTTAAGCAAAGTAAAAGTTTAATGCATGTGCAACATTTTTTCATCATCATCATCATCATCAGCAGCAGCCACATGAAATGAATTATTAATGAATGCACGAATTCAACTTGTCACAGAGTGAAAAAAAAAAGAAAACGGTACAAACTGCATTTGCTTCAATTTCAATATGCGATAACTCAAAGACGGCCCTGTTCTGTCAAGTCAACAAAGTTGCACTAAATCATTTTAATTCAAATCCATAGTACAGGAAGAAAAAAGCCTTTAAAATTCTTGAACATTTTTCTTTTTTGAAAAGTCATCCAATTTGATTTCGAGTATTTGTATGCGACTGACAATCATTAGCCCCCCATTTATGCGTCCAATATTTGATGGCTTAATTTGCAACACTGAGAATGAGCACAGCATCAACAAGTCGCTCGCTTTTCACATAAGGATGTTTGGTCTAATGAGCGAGTTTTTAGCTGAAAGCTTGTCAAAATGATTTAAGTTTGAAAATCAAATGCTGGAAAGGCTGGTTATTTTGTTGAATGCACAATTTTTATTTTGTCGGTGTTTGAGGTGTTAATTGAAAGCGCAGTTACTAAGCCATGATGGTTATGATGATGGCGATTGCAATGGCGTGTAAGCAGTAGCTGGAAATTCAAGTATAAGTCATTAAAATTGATCTTGTTAAATAAATATTTGTCGTAACAGTTAGTTCTGGAAAATTTACTTAGCCTACTAAAGTTGCTGAGAAGAAATGGAAGCAATGAACGGGTTCTGTAGGTTGATTTAAAAAAAAAAAAAACATTTTGATTTAAAAATCTTACAATATATGAAGTGGCGAGATATTTTGATTCAGTGTCTCTGCCTACGCACTAGTGTTAAAGCAGTGTTTTGTGAACTTTTTAACTTCTTGAAAGTAATCACCGTTTTTTTTCAAAATACCAAAATTATAAAAATTACACAAATCTGTAAATTTACAACTTTTGTTTTTTTTTCGATTTTTTTATAGCCTTCTATGGTGGAAGGCATCCGGTTTTTGCATGATTATTTCATCCCTTCAGGATATTGAGTTATCATTGTTGCAGAAAACGTTATTTTCAGGCATATGGCGCACTTCCGGGAGAAAGTTTAATGCAGAGAAAAAAGCGTGGCAGGTATGAAAAAGTATATATATTCTTGATCATCGTCACCTCCTCAGTCGATATAGCCATGTCCGTCTGTCTAGCTGGGTGGCTGGCTGTATGTGGAAATACATTTTTTGGGAAAACTGAGCAACATAATTCAATGAAATTTGGCATTCTGCATCCGTCGTTAAAGCTAGCTCGTGGGATTGAAAATGAGCGAATTCGGTCAACGAACACGCCTACTGCCCATCAAAAAAAGAATATGTTCAAAACGCAATATTAAGAGCATTATTTGCGATAACACAAGCGAAATACACATAATTACGAGGGATAGTAAATACAATCTCAGAGCAAAAACTAGGTGAGAGGGCGTGGCACCTTCCATATAAGCAAAAAGTTCAAAATGCTATGCTGAAAGCGTTACTTGAGATAATCTTACCAAATTTCACAAAAACACTAAAAACAGTAAATGCAAGCTCTGACAAAAAACTAGGTGAATTCGGACAAGAAGGCGTGGCACCAGCATCGGACCAGAGAGCGTCGCACCTCCCTTATAAGCAAAAGCTTCCAAATGGTATACTCAAAGAATATTTTGAGATAATCCAACTAAATTTCACCCAAACACTAAGGACCATAAATCCATGCTCTGTGCAAAATGTAGACAAGAGGGCGTGGCACCTCCCATATAAGAAAAAGTTTCAAAATGCTACACTGAAAACTTTTTTTGAGATAATCAAACTAAATTTCACTCAGACACTAAGAACTATAAATGCAAGCTCTGAGCAAAAACTGGGTGTACTCGGACAAGAGAACGTGGCACCTCCAATGTTAGGAAAATTTTAGAAATATTGCAGTGTAGGGTATTTAATGTTTGGCCAGGCCAAAGATAACATAATCATAACTTGTCTATTTATTATGTCCTAAAAAACATAGGAATAAGGAACTTAGACGCTTACGGATTTTTATTACAGAAATTGGTTAATGGGTCATTTAAGAAGAAAAAACCTTGGAGTGCTATTAAATAAGAGGATGGAACTCAGAGAGGAGAAGGGGGCTAAATGTACCCTTCATAGTTTTTTCAATAGGTCCGTTCGTTGAAAATTTGTGGTAAAACTTGAAGACTGTCATATTAAAAATTTTTTGAGACTAAGAACAGAAATATCTCTGAGTAGCTGAAAACACCACAAAAAATCAACGAACGCAAAAATGGGAAAAAATTGAAGACTGCCAAGAAAATAAATAAAAAAGTCAGAACAACTGTTAGTGCACATTTAGTTACCTATTTTGGTGCATTAAAACGTGCTGAAAAAATCATCAACATCCTTCCTTAACTTCATCAAATTTTTTTTTTGTTAACACAAAGCACAGAAATACGTTTTTCTTTTAATTTATTTTTCAAATTTTATTTTTTTTTTTCAAAATGTAAACAACTTCTGACAAATAATTTTTATTTGACAGTCTTCAAGTTTTGCCCAGAATAAATTTTTCTGGGTAAAAATTTAAATTTTTATTTGGAAGGGAAATGATCAGCTGTTTTTTACTCTCATTTTTTGTGACGCAAATATCAAGTTTTTGTTTCAACGAACGCTTTTTGTGGTAAAACTTTATAAATATTTACAAATATTTATAAAGTTTTTTTTGAACGAACGGACCTATTATGTCTAACGAAAGAAGCAAAATATCGATATACTTCACGGGAAACTTTTTGTAGAGAATTAAATTTCCCATCGAAATAGCATATTTTAAAAATTAAAAAAAAAAAAAAGTGGTTAGAATTTTCTTTAAAATGTTTTATTGAAAAATTTCTTAGGTTAAAATTTGACCGAAATCTGGCCACTCTAACACGGAAATTTTTTTACGTGGTCGGAAAAACGGTTCTTATTCAAAACCAAGGCGCCTTACGAATAATGTGTATAATAGGGTTTTACGGCATTAACAATCTTAATCCGAATTTTCTGGGCATAATACCCATCACAATCCGCATCCACTCCAACAATAATGCATGAAATCAAAGTGGATTCTTACTGAAATGAGCGATTTCAATATGGTTACACTGTCGAATTGTATTAGATTGTAACGATTTGACAGAAGCAAAACATCTGGTTGTCTCACAATTTGATAGAAACAAAGCATCTGGTTGTCTCACTTTATTAAATTTATAAACGTCACTTCAGTTAAGAAATATATTCAACAAGAAAAAAAGGAGAATATAAAGAGCAAAAGTGGGTTTTAAGATACAATACATAAATAAAAAAATATATATGGGTAAAAACCAATGAAATTTTTTCATTTTAAACAAACAAATCAGTTGTTTACTTAATGCAGCAACTGTCAGAAACTGTCGCCTGTCAGGGTAAAATTTTCAATTGCATTAAACGTTTATAATCCGGTTTAAAGCTGTCGTCTGCCTACCCTATAAGGCAATAAATGCTTAGAATGGCCCAAATAATACGTGGAAATTTTTCAAAATTTTTTGGGACTTTTTATAACTTTTCAAAAATTGGTCAAAAAAAAAAAAAATTTAAAAAATTTCAAAAAATCCAAATAAATATTTATTTTTTAATTTCAACAAGCAAGAAATTCGTAATGCGTTACTCTAAAGCTTTCAGCGTCAATTTAAGCCAGTACAAATTTTCAAAGAATTTCAAACTGCTTGTGAAGCAAATGTACCATCTATTCAGACTGTTTTAAAGATACTAGACACACTGTTCCTGAAGCATCATTAAGTTCATCTAAAATGGCAACGTATACTGAACGTCTCCGAGTGTTTGCAATGTTATTCTGATGAAATATCACCTTGAATCAAAATCGTAGCTGATTTCTTTTTGAAAATATCTCGATTTTTCCAATTGGGGCATTTCCCCATACAAAAAGAAAAAAAAAAATTTTTTTAACTACATTAAACAAAAACAAAAATAATCACAATCAATGTGTTTTGCAATGCTTAACGTGAATCCAACTTCAGAATTGCTCTATCGTGTATAATTTATGAGATATTGTAACCTAAAGACCAAAAAAGTCGTTTTTTGTCATTTTTTGAAGCTATATAACTATGTAACATATCATTTATTCGTCAAATGTGGCTTAAATACTTGAAAGCCTTAATATTTTCCTTTAAAACCTAGTTTAAATTATGTTGGTATCTTTTTTTTCCTCAAAGATATTCTAACCTAAAAAGACACAAAAGTCATAAAACCCGTTTTGACAATATTTCGGTCTACGATATCTCTTAGAAGCATGAAGATATAAATATAATTTAAATTAGGTTTTACAGGAAAAAATTAGGGCTTTTAAGTATTAAGCCACATTTGACGAATAAATGATATGTTACATAGTTATATAGCTTCAAAAAATGGCAAAAAATGACTTTTTTTGGTCTTTAGGTTACAATATCTCATAAACTATACACGATAGAGCAATTCTGAGGTTGGATTCGCGCTTAGCATTGCAAAACACATCGATTGTGATTATTTTAATTTTTGTTTAATGTAGTTAAAAAATTTTTTTTTCCTTTTGTATGGGGAAAGCCCCAATTGGAAAAATCGAGATATTTTCAAAAAGAAATCAGCTACGATTTTTTTTTAAAGTGATATTTCATCAGAATAACATTACAAACACTCGGAGACATTCAGTATACGTTGTCATTTTAGATAAACTTAATGATGCTTCAGGAGCAGTGTGTAGACTTGATGGTTTTCTCCAGAGAACGATGAGAGAAATATGGGCCTTATCAAGGCTTCATTTGACAAAGTTCTACGATTGACACAAGAAATGATTACTGATGATTTTGCGTCAAATGACATGCCTGTGTCTCGAATATTGGATAATGATCTGTTGTACACAAAAAAATCTAAATGAGATTCATAAACAAAAATATATTTGTTGCTTTGCTTCTAACTAGCTCAGCGAACTTTTGTTAACTCCTCAAAATCGCTCTGTTACAATAATAAATAATAATATTAATGATAAATTTTTTTTTTGCTGCGTTAACAAAAGTTAATTATATAACTGACATATGACTTAATTCCAGCAGCAAGAAGTAAAACATTAAAATAAGAATACTAAAGAGCACAAGTGCAGTTAGGATTAAATCATAACTATAATTATTTAACGCCACAAAGCCATAAAGAAATTCTCACAATTTGCGTTGATATCTCTGTACCCACGGCAGCAAAAATCCAACATGATGCTGCTATTTAACGTTAAAAGGCGTTGAAATAAAGCATTCATTAGGGGAATTAAAATCTTTGAAAACAACGCATTAGCATGTTTTGCGATGCCACCTGAAAGAAAAAGTACATACAGACCAGAGTGTAAGTCAAAATGTTGAATATTTCAAGAGTGCTCTTTCGAATTAAATTTTTAATGCATTAACAGCGACATTTCTCAAGGTACTGACAGCAAAATCAGTAAAGCGTGACTTTTGACAAGACCATCCGAAATGAAATTTCATTTGACTTAACGTCTCTACGACTTAAGTGGAGAATGAATGCCAAGTGACGAATGTTGAGCGTTAAATTTCGTAATGTTATTTACGTTATATGTTGCACACACCTGTTGAAACGTGGGAAACTACCACACACACACACAACAATAATGACAAAAAACGGTGGTAATTTGTGAACCAAATAATAACTGGGAGGAAGGGAAAGAAGAAACAACCGAAGTAGTGGTAAATTCCAAGAATGAAGACGACGAAAGAAATGTTGTGTTTGATCTACCGAAAAAGATGGTTGCGAGAAATTTTGAAATAAAAACAGAAAAATCTAGAGAAAATTGACCACAAAAAAGAAGAAGAAATATAAAATTTAAAGCGTCACAAGTGAAGCAAATACATAATTGAATCATTCAGAATATGCTCAGAGTAATAGCGGAAGTGATCATTCCAACAATTACTTTGTTTAGGGTGAATCCCAAACAATATTCTCACGTAATTAAAAACAGACAAAAATACGCTCATTTGAGGGTGAGTTTTGCACAATATCTTGCTTGTTAGTGTTGCCCTTCGGGATATCCCTATTGTGACGAACAGGAAATTCTCAAAAAGTTATGCTTCACCTTAAATTCCCGAAAAAAATATTGCATAAATTCAATGCTGATGTAAGAAAACAATAAAAAAAAATATTGTACACTTAATGGTCTGTTGCATTTTTTCAAAATACCAACGCCGGAAAAAGGTTCTTATCAAAAAAACTAAGCCAACCGCATCCATGAACAGTGCAGCATTTTATTTGTCCATTGCAATGGCCATGTAATTTATAACCATCACATTATAGTTGGCATCAGCGTTTTGTTTATAAGTATCTCAGATATAACTGACAACAGGTTGCGCTTTTTCTTCCATTTGGAATTATAATAAACAACAAGTTGTTGTTGGGTTTTATTTTTCATATATATCGCTTACATTTTTTACTCTTTCTGTACAGAAAAAGGTGTTGTTTTTCTTTATTATTTTTATATATATATATATTTTTTTTATCCATCCATATCTTGCATATTTAATTACTTCTACTGCACTTGTTAAGTTGTTGTTGTTGTTCTTGTAATTTAATTTGTTTACTGTGCGCTTTGAAAATCATCTTAGTGGAACCTCATTTTCGCTGTTTCTGCATAAATTATATGCAAGAGATGGAGCAACAAGTGGCCGGTCGGTGCATTTTGCTTTCACAATCGCTGTTGATTTTAGCATTTAATGGTATTTGGCTTAAAGTCTTAAAGCCACATTACAAATTCTCAAGATTTTTAAGAAATCAGTATCTTAAAAAAAATAGATATTTGTTAGGCATTTAAGTCTTAGTGTTTCTCCACCTTTCTTTTCAGTTTGCTCACCTATACTAAGCTTAGAAGACATTCTTATAGCATACTTTTGAACAAACTTAAGCTTGACCTACAGCATTGGGATATCCGAAATTCATACTCGCAGGTCAAAATATGAAAATCCCTTGATTACGCGGGAAAAAGCAAAAGCGAATTATAAGTAACCATTAGTGTGAAAATATTGACAAATTAATGTCATACATGTTATTTGCAATAATAAACAGTTATTCGACCATGGAAATTTTTTCAACATAATGCCATCAGAAAACAATTTTAATCATTTCTAACTAAATATTACCCAATTCATATTATGACATTACTTTTGCCTCATACTGGTACCTAGGCCCTTTCATACTTCCACTCCATAATTGATACTAGAATCGTCTAATGGTCAAAATTTTACCAAAAATGTATCAAATTATTTTGGTACTTTTTGGACAGTTTAAGTACTTTTTTTGCTTTTTGGTACAAAATTGAAAAGCACGAAAGCAAATCAAAAAATATGAAGTCAGTGTCAGTTAGCTTTTTGTCTTTCTCTTTGTGCTGCATACTATTTTCAGCTCTGTGTGACCGCGTATTTTGGCGTTGTTAATATTGAAAAATTTGCATTTAATTTTACCTGGCTTAATGGCAAAATATTAAAATAGTTTTGATTTTGTGCAGATTCACACACAAATACCTTTCTAATGGTGTATAATTCAAAGTAGTGCTCCATTTTTAACATGGTAAAAAAGGCAGGACAAATTTTTGTCTTGCGTATTAATGTATAGATTTCCTTTTCATACCCTACACTCAAGGATAATTTACATTGTCGCATCGTTTTTAACGCAGAGAAGGAGGCATGGCAGGTATGGAAAAGTCTGTCGAAATCATTTTTGGATTTTTTGCAAGCAATATAAATAGACAAAATTTGGTACACTGCCTCCGTTGTAAAAGTTAGCTTTTAGGATTGAAAATCGGTAAGCGGACACGTCTACCGCCCATACAAAAGAAAATATTTAAATCGCAATTTTATGTGCATTGTTCACGATTACTAAAACAAAATTGTAAATTTGGGCAAGAGGGCGTGGTACCTCCCATATAAGCAGAAATTTCAAAATATTATACTGAGAGGGCGTTTTTTTAAGATAATGCAATCAAACTTCACTCAGATGCTAACGAAAGTAAATCCAAGCTTGGACAAAAACTTGTTTAATTAGGACAAGAAGTCGTGGCGACTCCCATAATAAGCAAAAGTTTCAAAATGCTATTCTGATTTGTTTTACTCAGACACTTAGTCCATAAACTCCGTGACGTTAAAATTCACTAAAACGAGCCATAAAAACAAAATACACCAACCGTGACGCTTCATTGAATTCCCCTCTAGAGGCGTCACGGAGTTTATGAACAGCCCCTTAGGATAGTAAATGTTAGCTCTAGTCAGATTCTTGATTGATTCGGACAAAAAGTGTGTTTTTTATATCAAAATTTTTTTGCCCGCTTGAGGACGCATTAAATGAAGATTTCAATAATGGAGACTTATCGATAATTGAACAGGAAAAAAAGTAAGACACCGCCTCTAAAAAAAAATCTGTTTGACCACCTTTCTTGGGGCCCAAGCCCGATAAATCGAAAACGGATTATATATAAAACTCTCTCGGGGACCATTCATCCGATTTTATGATTTTTAATGGGTAGGTACGGTTCCCATTGAGGTCCCGTAAAACTTATTTTTTCAAAATTCCCTCGGTTTCGTGAGGGATAGTAAAAGTCTTAAGTGATTATTTTATGTGTAGATATGTTGTCCGGTGAGATTTTATGAAATTTATTTTTTCAAAATTCTCTCGGCTTTGTCCGAGTAATCTTAATATCTCGGGAACCATTGGTTCAATTTAATGATGAAAGCCCAAGAAAGGTGCTCTATTTGTTCCCTGTTCAGTTACCTATAAGCCCCCATGATTGAAATCTTTCTGCATTGCGTCCCCAAGTGAGCAAAAAATTTTGATATAAAGAAATTTTAATCGGGTTCTTCGGTTCAATTCAAAGATAAAGACAGCGATAGTTTGACAGCGCTCACTGTTAGCAGACACCTTTTAGAGTTTTGTGAGACAAATGGTACAGTAATCTAAATATTGTACAGTCGTTGCTAATGCCTGTCAGAGCAATTCATTTATTTGGTACATCTGATGCGATCCTTTGCAATGAGCGTAATATCTCTTCATTAGAAATCATTTTAAATGAATTTTTCAATTGACCGCATTGCAGTAAAGTCAAAAATCACAAGAAAAGAAAAAACATACGATTGTCACAAAATCTTGGCCAACGAGTTATCACAACAACTTTAGCATCACAAATACTTATACTCACTTACAAGCTTTCTTTTACTCATAGCTTCAGTTGATGGGATAAATTTCAAAGATTCCAACGGATGAGATACAACAAGTTTTAACACTTTCGCGATTTGCATAAATTTTGTGCAAAACGAAATTTCACCAACTTGAACTGAAGAAGTTGAATTTTATGTTGGTGCCACTTTTCTTTCGCCTGTCATATGTTGTGATAGTTTTAATTTCATTTTGGCTTAAAATCAAACCATAAATAGAATTTACATATCTCAAGATGTGCTAGACAGAATTCATTGATGAAACTTAAAAAGTAAAAGTTAAGCAAATAAACATTTGAATTGGTACTCGTATTAATATACGAGTACTTATCTCTAGAAATGTCTCTCCATGTCAAATTGTACATAATGTTTTGTTTATATATTTATATCTGCTAAATCTTGGTCATTTTTCTCAATACAAATAATTTTGTTTGTTTGCTTTTGTTCACCCACAAAATTTGTATCTGTTGTATTTTTGTGCACTTAAGTGGTTTTCATTGTACGCACAAATTGAAATTGTGTACAACTTTATTTGCTGTTTTGACAGGCAATGACAAATCACTTATTTTTTTATATTTTTCGACTAATATTCGGTTTAATTGGAAAAAATTTCATGTTGTGGGTGTTTGTTAAGCCACTTTTTTCTGCTGCTCATGATCTGGGGGATTTGTAAATGATAATTGATGTTATGGGAAGATTTGTATTTTGTTGTGGTGCTTAGTCAGCTGAAAGCTTTTCAATGGTAACATGAGTGGCAGATTCTAAAAGACTTAAGGCAACAAGTGTAATGGACAGTGATGGTAAAATACTTAATTGTTTATAGTTAATATTATGCATAAAGAACCGAAAATATTTTTTGGTTTGACTATTTTTTTTTTTCAATTCAGTTCTAATTTTTGAGTTTTTAAAACTTCTTCGTAATATATTTTTTATTTGTTTAGTGCATCTATTGTGATTGCTCAAAACCAAACAAGAGCTGCGATAAACTGCGATTGTTTCCAAATAGTTTAAATACAACGCGTAGTCGCGTTCGTTTGCCGATTTGAACCAAATTAGAATATGATCATTTCCACAGAAAAGTCCACCGTGAGCCAAAAAGTTAAATCATCATATCTCTGAAACTGGCTAACGTTCACTGAAGGAATTTGACATATGTAAAAAGCACCAAGACAAATAATGTGTACTGGGAAAAATTGAGGTACCACGACCCCATAAAAATCACTTCATCATATCTCTGAAAATATTTTACGCACATGAATGAGATTTGGTAAGTATATCCAAAGCACCGGGATAAAAAATGTTCACTGGGAAAATGAGCGATTCCACGCCCCTAAAACAATCATCATTAGTGAGATATATATTCCAATATTTTCAACAAGTATATCAATAAAATGTATATCTATAAATTAATACGCAACAAAAAAAAAACTGTCCATTTTTTTTTTTAAATTATACACCATTAGAAAGGTATTTGTGCGCAGATGTGCACAAAACTAAAATTATTTTAATATTTTGACTTTAAGCCAGGTAAAATTAGATACAAATTTTTCAATACAACAACAAAATGTTCACACAGAGCTGAAAAAGGATAAAGCAGAAAGTTAAAAGTATAGCACTGACTTCATGTTTTTTGTTGTGTTTATAAGTATTTCGCTTGAATTATACCATTGATGATAAATGAGCTTTTCTATTTCGTACCGAATAGCAAAAAAAGTACTAAAAGTGTCCAAAAAGTACCAAAATTATTTAATAGATTTATGGACGAATTTTGACCGGCAACTTTTGTACGTTGCTTTGACGTAGACGTACTGATTGGGTAGCACTTGATATAAACTCACGATTTTTAACTTAGCTGTCAGTCGAAAAAAACGACGTACTGTACGGACCGTTGGCTTAATAATGATTGAACATTCCCCAGTGAGCATTTTTTGTCCCGGCGCTCTGGACACACATTTAGTTTGAATTGAATTGAATTGTACACCCTTTTTTTACAACTATTTGCTGGGTGTAAAATTAAAATTGGAATGAATACAAATCCAAAGTTTATACTTTACCCTCAAACAAATAATGTATACTGGGAAAAATTGGGATACCACGCCCACACAAAAATCACTTCATCATATCTCTGAAAATATTTAACGCACATGAATGAGATTTAGTAAGCATGTTAATAGGCGTCAGGAAGGGTTTGAATTTTACACCCAAAAAATAGTTTGGGTGTAAAATTCAAACCAAATTAGAGTGAATACAAATTCAAAGTTTATACTTTATCCTCAAACTTGTTGCTGTGTAGTTACTGATAGTTAGGAAAATTCTAAAAATGCGTGTGATGAATCAACAGTCATCTATATCTTTCTGCACAAAGTTGATTTTTCTTATATTTTATACAGATAGACATAAATGCATGTATTGTACCACAACTCCTAAGGAGAGCATAGGGCCAACATATACCGTCTCCTTCTAAGTCGATTTATTTGCTTTGACTCTCTCCACGAATTTTCTTATCCTTAGATTTCCTTCTTCTACGATCTTTACCAACCATGTCCGCCATGGTCAACACTTTGCAATTTGTTTGTATTTGAGGAACTGTAGTGAGGAACTCTACTGGAGAGAATGCTTCAAAATTTATTAAAACCATTCTCAAGAAAATTCCTTACTAGATTTTAAAAATGCACAATTGTTTTTCTGATCAAATGAAATTTGTGCCCTTCATTTTTGTAGTAATCGTATGCTTAATTTATGAAAATTCAAACACTTTAGGTATTAACTCGGTTAATGTAACAGTTGCCGATAATCACAAGCATATGTTTCTTGTGTGTGGAGCTTACCTAGAAATTACCTCATTTGTCAGCGGCTTTCTTTCCTTAACTGCATGCCAACTTTTTCATTTAATCTGTCAACTAGTAGAGCAACCCTATATATTTTCCTAAGATCTTTTTCCGAACTTACACCTCACCCCACTTGCAAAACTGTGAATAAGGATATTAGTTTCGCTTCCAAGGACAAATATGCTGATAACAACCTTTCCAATATTTCTTGGAATTTGTGTATAAAATCTCAAATGTTTCTACAGAATCAATTCAATCATCTTGTAGTTTTTAACTGTCAACATCTACGAAATCTTTCGCGATTTGTGTTTTTACTTTTTGTTGAAAATGTTTTTTAATTTTATAAAATTATTTAGTATTTTGTTTTTGTTACTACAATTGATATGGATAGCGGCGTCGGCCTATTGTCCAGTTTTTTGCAATCCCTTTTCTCAACGACTATGTGGGACAGATGGTGAAACATATAAAAATGCCTGTGAGTTGCAGCTGGCACAATGCAAAGATTCAAGTAACTATGATTACGCAATATTTTTGGGAATTTATTTTTTTTTATTAACTAAATTAATTTACAGGTATAAAAATGGCCCACTATGGAGCATGTTAAACCTAAATTAAAATAAACTTGAATTATTTCGAATCCTACTGAAAAAGTTTTATTCAAATACCCTTGCCCAATTCGCAGAGTTTTGCAATTTCGTAATCCAAATCAGAACCCACTTCTGTGTTTTGTAGTGTAACGTTATCGCATATTTTTGTTTATATCTTTGAATCCTTTGGGTCGATTGTTTTAACTTTTACTGAATATAGTGCTATTTAATTACTACGCAAATATATGCATAAAAACTTTTTAAAAAATTTTACTTTTTCAATTTTTTTTTAATGCATGGCCGTACGAATGGTGAGTTACGTGACTCTGTATACATATATCCATATGTTCTCTTGAATATCCTCTCTTCTTATACGAGATAAAATTGTATGTACTTATGTACTTATGTACCTACTTATGTACTTATGTATGTTTGGAACGGGCAAAACTTTTTCTCAAAAACGGCTACAGCGATTTTAATGAAACTTTGAATAATGATAGATATTAGCATACCATGAAGAATGAGCTAGGTTTTAATTTTGTTAATGCTCATCAGGGGGCGTGGCATTGCATTTAATTTTAAATTTGATATGGTCATAACTCGCAAACCATTCAAGGTATTTGAATGAAATTTGGTGAGCGGGTACGGCTTGATAATACCTTGTAACAGACAAAAAGTGGGCGGGATCGAAAAAGTACCACGCCCACTTTTCAGCCCTTGAAAATTTTGATTCAATATTGCTCGAAAACGACTCCAACAATTTTGATGAAAATTTAGGAGATGTTACCTCTGCAAACAAGTATTAGTATGTGATATGCTGTTATATGGGGAAAACTCGTTGAAGGGCGTGGCACCGCCCACAAAAATATAATACGGTATAAAAAGAAAACTAATAAAGTAATCATTCTAAAATTAACTGTGGGGAGCCTACTTGCTATAAGGCATGTCTGATCTGAAAGTGGGCAAAATATCGCCGTTGCGCGTGGAACCTCCCATACAAGCAAAATACGTTAAATGCTATTTTTCGCAAATGTTACAAGGTATTTTAATGAAATTTGGTATGTAGGTAATGCTTAATAATACCTTGTAACAAACGAAAAGTGGGCGGGATCGAATAAGTGGCACGCCCACTTTTTAAACCTTGAAAATTTTGATTCAACATTACTCGAAAACGACTCCAACAATTTTGATGAAAATTTAGGAGCTGTTACCTCTGCAAACAAGTATTAATATGTAATATGCCGTTATATTGGGAAAACTCGTTGAAGGGCGTGGCACCTCACACAAAAATATTATGCTCTATGAAAAGAAAATTGCTAAAGCAATCTTTCTGAATTTAACAGTAGGGAGTCTACTTGCTATTAGGCACCTACGACCTGAAAGTAGGCAAAATATCGAAAGTGCGCGTGGAACCTCCCATACAAGTAAATCACGTTAAATGCTATTTCTCGCAAATGATACAACATATTTTGATGAAATTTGGTATGCGAATCTGGATCGGGAGTATCTGAAGCATAACAAAAAGAAGGCTTTGTTTAATAATTGCCACGCTTGATTTCTTATTAAAATAAGAATTTTGGTTAATAACTCAGGCACAAAAAAAAAAATGGAATAAACTGTTTAATTCTTATATGCAGTCTTATGTTCTTTTTGACGCTGAATCCGTCTTCATCAGCAGAAATGTTATTATACCTGCAGGATTTTGAAATATCCCTGCTTCAACTTGAATTTAACGCTATGTTCAGTACTACAGCGTAGCTACAAGAAAAGGTAAAATTCTATTTTATTAATAGCATTGAATAGCTACACTCTTCCTGATCCAGATATCTTTTCGGATTTTTCCAATAGGATTCTTATTTTCCGAGTTATGATCCTTTGATGGTAAGATATTTCAGCCGCCGACGAAATATTTTGGGTGCGTGGCATATCCCATTTTTTTATTTTAGGGCATTCTATTTCACCAAAAAAAAATTTGAGTTTTTGATATTTTTCTATACCATTCGATATTTCCCGAGTTTTTTCTTATTATTATTCTCATCGGTTTATTTATCATTTTGAAAGCATGATCATTCATAACAAAAATTAGCTATGAATAAAAACATCGACTAAAATAATAAAATTAGATTGCTGACCGAGCAGGGATGGGTCTCCAGGTACTAAACATTTAAACGATAAGCAAATTTCATTGATATCATTATTGTATTTATAAGCGTTCCTTTGCGAAGGCTTGTGGACCAGATCTACAATATCTTATTTTCGAGTGGAAAATTTTTCGGAAAGCTTTACATGTATAGATAGAACTTCTGCTCCTCTGTTTTGTGAGTAACTTACTTTTCGTAAGAACAAAGTGCGATTTTTCATCATTTCGTCATGAAATTACTTTTACCCCATATACATTTAAGAGTCACGGTGAAAAAAATTATTCTAAGGATTAAGAAAAAAATAATAATATTCAAAGTATCCAAAAAGTAACAAAATTTCCAACCAAGTGTTGCATTAAAAGTATAATTTTATGAAAAGAAATGTCGTGCGACTACTACAGTTTGTGGTCGAATTTCGATCACTGGGCGTTACTTATACATATATACATATCGTGTGATTTATTTAGTTTATTTATTTATATTTATTGTTTTTTCTTTTTTTTTTCTCTTCGGAATTTCACACGCTCCATAGTGGGCCATATTGATACCTGTAAATTAAGTTAGTTAATAAACAAAAAAATTTCCCAAAAATATTTCGCAATCATAGTTACTTGTATCCTTGCATTGTGCCAGTTGCATCTCACAGGCATTACTATATGTCTTACCATTTGTACCACACATTCGTTGAGGAAAGGGATTGCAAAAAACTGGACAATAGACCGACCCCGCTTTCCATGTCAATTGAAGTAACAAAAGCAAAATACTAAATAATTTTGTAAAATTAAAAAACATTTTCAAAAAAAAAAAGTAAAAACACAAATCGCGAATGATTTCGTTGATGTTGGTTGTTAAAAGATACAAAATGATTGAATTGACTCTGTAAAAAAATTTGAGATTTAATACACAAATTTCAAGAAACACTGGAAGGGTTGTTATCAGCATAGTTTTCCTTGGAAGCGAAACTAATATCCTTATTACGATTAATAAAATGTACTCGTTAAAAGCGGTTTACTTCAAATTGACCGTACCGAGTCGGTTTTTAAAAAAATTAACAAAATTGAAATTTCCAAAACTCATTTGGATTCATATTACACGGTTTCAAAGTATTATTTTTTTGTTTCACAGTTTTGCTAGTGGGGTGAGGTGTCAGTTCGGAAAAAGTCTTATGAAAATATATAGGGTTGCTCTACTAGTCGACAGCAAACAGATTAAATGAAAAAGTTGCTATGCAGTTAAGGAAAGAGAGCCGCTGACTATATAACAGAGGAGCTAAGCTCCACCTACATGAAAGATATGCTTGTGATTATCGGCAACCCTTACATTAAACGATTTAATACCTAATTTGTTTGAATTTTAATTAACTAAGCATAAGATTACTAAAAAAATGGGGGGCACAAATTTAATTTGATCAGAAAAACAATTGTGGATTTTTAAAATCTAGTAAAGAATTTTCTTGAGAATGGGTTTAATAAATTTTTAAGCATTCGCTCTCCATTAGAGTTCCGCACTACAGTTCCTCAAATACAAATAAAATGTAAAGTGATGACCATGGGGGACCTGGTTGGTAAAGATCGTAGAATAAGGAAATCTAAGAATAAAATTCGTGGAGAGAGTCATAGCAAAGGATTCGATTTAGAAGAGAACGAAATTTGTTGGCCCTATGCTCTTCTCAGGAGTTGCGAGAGAATAAATACATTTGCTTATGTCTATCTGTATAAAGTATAAGGTGGACATGTCTTTTTGAGAAAATAAACTTTGTGCAGAAAAAATATAGATGACTGTTGATTCATCACACGCATTTTTAGAATTTTCCTAACTATCAGTAACTAAGTAAGCATGCAAATTAACATTTTCATAAGAGAACTCCTTATTTTGTATGCATGATAACTCCAACTGGGCGCTTGTATGAATTCTCCAGTAACTCCTAGAAGGAGCACTGTGCATTTGGGTGAAATCAATTACTAGTATAATCAAACTTTTTGAAGTTTTTGAAATTTTGAATATTTTTAAATAATATTTCCTAAACGCTTGCATTTTCTGGAAAGTTTTTGCCTTCACTAAATGAAGTCGATATAACAAAAACTAACAAAAAGTCTCCTATTTCACTCTGTAATTGTAAAAATTTTTTATCCAAAATATGCCTAAGCCATTGTCATAATTAATTATCTACTTAAATCCTACTGACTTGAGAATCTCTCTTAAGATTACCCATTTGGAACTGAAATTTCGCATACATGTAAATACACCATTCAATTTTAAATTCTATTGTAAAAGAAATTTCTTTCATTGTACAATTTACCGACAATATTTCAACTTTAATTAAGATACCAATCATTTCGTTAAATTTTTGCACTTAAAATTGCAAACGAAATCCTTTTGTTCCCTTATCTTCTCCACTGATTTTACTCTCTAAATGTTGGCTTTACCCAAGAGGAAAAATTTCTAGCGCTTCTGATTCAAGCACTTCAAAAGCAATTGTCCCCATTGAAATTTAGAAACACTTTCACAATGATTTTTATAAGGATGCAGTAAGAAGCATATGGGTTCGAACCAAGCTCGGGTTGTTTTTTTTTTCTTTTTTTTTTTGCTTTATTTTTTTTTTATTAAAATATTTTTTATTTAACCTTTTTTTATTTCACTTTTCTATTTTCCTTTCTCTTATTTATTTGCTTTTTTTATCATAATTGAATTGAAATTGATTACACAATGATTCCATGCAAAGCTGTAGTAAGAACAACATGGGTTCGAACCCAGCCCGTGTGATTTTTTTTTACTTGTTTTTGTATTTCTTTTTTTTTGTGCTTTATTGTTTTTTATTAAAATATGTTTTATTCAATCTTTTTTATTTCACTTTTCTATTTTCCTTTCTCTTATTTATTAACCTTTATTTAATTGAATTGAAACTGATTACAAAATGATTCTATGTAAGGCTGTAGGAATCATTCGAATGCCAAATTCTGTTTGGACAACATTTGCTTGATATACAAATTTAATACCTTTTCTTCGTATCGGGCGATAGTGTAGCAGTCTTACGAGTTGGTAAATAAATGTATGTAAGTACAAATAATATGTATGTGAGAGACACACGGATGGTCGTGGATTCAAATCTTTTAATGCGGCCAGTTTTTTTCTTTTTTCTTTAATTATATTAATAAAAAGCTTACCGCAGCATTACAAATAAGCGCCAAAAGGCGTTTTGAAGTAAGGCTGCGGTAAGCTTAAGCACGCTTATATCCTATGGCATGCAATGTTAAAATGAAAGAATAGTTCTTATAGTGCGGAAGAGCTTATTGGTGAAACAGATGCACTTCAGAAGGGTTTTTGAAGCACTTTTCCCCTTGGGTGTGTGTGTTTGTTTTGTATGCTCAGGCGGCGGCGGCGGCTTTCATTTAAAATCACTTTTGATTCAATGCGTTTTTCAACTTTAATTCATTTCTGATAAGCTACAACAACAACAGCAACGCAGTGACCACCCAAATGCTACACTTCACTTCAGTTTTAATTACGTCGCAGCATTAACTTTGCTGTACAGTAAAGCATCATACGATTGGACAATAAAGATACGCAGCCAGCTACTAAGCAGCTCAACAACAAGACCAGCTCGATCCTAAGAATCTCAAACTCTGCTTAATTACATTATAAATAGATGGCTATTTCTCAATATATAAAAAATTGCCTCTTTAAAGCGGCTTTTGGTATGCGCAAATGGAAGAAGCCCATTAATGACGTTACCATCCCATTGTTATTGGATCTTAGAGCGAGCATTAACATTTTTTTTTTCGCCTTTCTATGCAAAATTAATGATATGAAATATAAAACGTTGAGTTTTATTTTTCTATAGCCACATAGATACAATAAAAATAAACCATAGAATATGCGTTGCAAATTTAAAAAAGGCGAAAATGAAAGTTACAGGTCTTAACAAGGTCTTAACATAAGAATATGGGCTTTTTAAGTCTGCTGATTAAATTACCAGTGAATGGCTCAATAGTTGGTGTATAGTAACAATGAAGGATTAATGTGGCTGGAAAAATTTAATGAAAAGTGATGGCTGTTGAAAGGTAAATTCCAAAGAGATTTAAAATATGAACTATGAAATCTACACTATACAAAGTCATCGTCTAGAGTCTAGAGTATAGACCATTTAGTAACAGCAACTAAATTTTTTTTATTTTGTATTGTTCAGAGTAAGAACTATTTAAATTGCTGTGCCTTCACGGAGAAAAAGCCGCTTCATAATGTTTACTCCACTCGGGTAGTAAGCAAATTAAACTAATTAAGACTAAATAACATACCATAAGCGTACCAGCTGAAAATTTTTTTGTCTCCGATTTCGCTCAAATTTGGCAATATGGTAGTTCCTGTGTGCAAAAACAATAATCTGGGAGGATTTGATCCTAGTGACATTTGTTGTTAAAATACAAGGTGTTGAAGTTGGCGTTTTTAGTCATTTTCATGAAAAGGGTGTTTTTCCAAAAATTTATAGCTTACACCAAAGTTTGTAAATTAATAAATGTCTATTTCATTTTTAAGTGTTCTTTTTATAAAAAAATATTATTCACCAACCTTTTTAAAAACTTAAAAATACTTTGGAATTAAAAAAAAAAACCTTACATTTTTTTTAAAAGTAATTTGAATTAAAGCATAATTTATAAGCTTAAAAATGATGTATGACTCAAGATGGGATTCGGTCGCTAAATGAGAGTTTTTGGCTTTTGAACGCCCGCGGCAGGCAAAACTCTTTGTTTACTCAAAAGGAAGGCATCTTACGAAAAAAGTGTACAAGGAATAAAATGCTTAGAATCGTCCAAGAAATACGTGTGAAAGTTTTGGGAATTTTTTGGAAAGTTAAAAAAATTTTTTTTTTTTTTTTGAACAATTTTTGAAAAAATTTTTAAAAAAAATGGCTTAAAAAAATGTACACGTATTTGTTGGTCAATTCTAAGCATTTTATGCCTAACACACTTTTTTCGTAAGATGCCTTTCTCTTGAGTAAACAAAGAGTTTTTCCTGCCGCGGGCGTTCAAAAGCCAAAAAATCTCATCTAGCGACCTAATCCCATCTGGAGTCATACATCATTTTAAGGCCTATAAACTATGCTTTTATTTTGAGTGCTTTTAAAAAAAAATAATGGGATTTTTTTCAAAAAAAAAAAAAATTTTTAGGTTTAAAAAATTTTTGGTGAAAAAATATTTTGTTCACCAAGTAATATTTTTCAAAATGAATTGGACCAGTTAATAACATACATCAATTTATAAACTTTGGTTTAAGCTATAAATTTTTGAAAAAAAACACCCTTTTCATGAAAATAACTAAAAACGCCAACTTCAACACCCTGTATTTTAACAACAAATGGCACTAGAACCAAATCCCCCCAGATTATTATTCTTGCACACAGGATCGACCATATTGCCAAATTTGAGCGAGATCGTGTTTTACTTCATATATATTCTTAATTTTTGGTCTGGGACGCATATGGCAAATCCGAAAATAATCTCCTCTTATATGACCCAGGTTTTAAGAAAAATTTTTATTCATGTACAATAACCAAATGTGGTGGAATATATTTCTAGATGTATAAACTGAAATTCCCAATAGGCGAACAAAAAACTTTCGACCTGAGGGGGTGTCAGGAGGTCGTTTTATCTGAAAATTTTGGGAAAATCGAGATTTCCGATAATATACGGGAGAGAAAATATTTCAGAAGTAGTAGATATTTTACGGGGCTCCTTTCCAAATATTCTGAAGTAAAATTCAGAAAAATCGTATGTGGATCGTGCCGACAAAATGAGTTAAAAAGTCTAAATCACTCATTACGGCCACGTAACAGGGTCTATAAATTCTGAAAAAAAAAAACCATGCAAATTCCTTGATGGAAAATAGATCGAATTTGTTTATGATGTTTTTTAATTTTAAGCCCCCATGTCGAGCAAAAAACGAAAAACGCAAAATTTTGCATTCCGCCAAAAATCACGTTTTTTACCCAAAACTTAGAATTTTTCGTTTTTTACTCGGCATGGGGGACTTAAATCAAAAAAACATCATGAACAAAGTTAATTTATTTTTCGTCATGGAATTTGCTTGATTTTTTTCAGAATTTTAGGACCTGTTATGTAAGATTTCGACTTTTTAACCCATTTTGTCACCATGACCCACATACGATTTTTCTGAATTTTACTCCAGAATATTTGGAAAGGCGCCCCGTAAAATATCTACTACTTCTGAAATATATGCTCTCCCGTATATTATCGGAAATCTCGATTTTCCCAAAATTTTTTGATAAAACGACCTCCTGACACGCTCTCGGGTCGAAATTTTTTTGTTCACCTATTGGGAATTTCATTTTATACGTCTAGAAATATATATTCAACCACATTTGGTTATTGAACATAAAAAAAAAAATTTTCTTAAAACCTGGGTCATATAAGAGGAGATTATTTTCGGATATGCCCATATGTCTCTATGGTCGTCAAGGGGTTAAATGCAAACTTTTAGGTTAGGATATCTCCCCAGGCCTATTATTTAAGTACAAGACAACTCAAGCGATTTCCATCATTACCAACATATGCCACTGACTGATGACAAAATCACAATGTTCATTATGTTGCTACATTTGATCACACTATGATGCACAACCACAATCACAGTACAAACGTCAACACGCATTATGCGTCGTTCACTGTGCAAACTTAACAGATCGATCGATGGCAAAGCATTCATTACTGTGCAAAATCTGCGTTATAATGCAAAAAATACGCTTTGTAAAAGTTTCTTATTGTACGTGAATAACATAGGGACCTTACACGAGGGCAGCAAGCAGTTGGCAGGCGTTGATGTTATCGCAATATATCTTGCTGGCTTGATCCGTCCATCCAAAGGGGTCTTAACGTACAACTGGCACAAACTGTTGCCATAAATGACCAGCGCGATTGTCAGAGAGGAATCAGATACTTAAGAGATGAAACGCATAGCACATGGCACATGACAAAAATGATCATAATTCGCACCATTCAATAGACACAACCAACAGCAGCAGCCGGCATCTCTGGTTGATTGTTGTGGTTATTGTTTTTTTATCGCTTCATTTGCATTACTATCTTGTATGATGATCGTGTTTTTATAAATACTTTGAAAGGTATTTCCTTTTTTTTCCTGATTATTTTCCTTTTAGTTGGAAGAAACCAAATAGATCTTAAGTTAATAAGTAAATCTTTAGTTTGCGTGTCATAAGACAATTTCCACTTGTGATCATAGTAGTATGCGCGCTGTTGGAGGACTTAGCAATTTCATAGTAGTTTTGAAAAATTCTTCAAAAGAGCATGAAGATGACCTTGGTGTCGGAATTTTTTCAAAAGATCTATAATAGTGGGTGTAGAAAATTTTTCACAGTCTGTGCTAAATACTGTTGCATATGATCCAGTTTTCACAATCCTTTGAAGGTATGGTTCATAGGATAGAAAATTTTGTTTTTGAAATATCTTTTATGCCTGATGGATGATTTTTAAATTACTCGTCGAAGACTGATGTTCTTAATCTTTGAACCCCCACCCCTTAAAATTGACATTTGCATCTAAATTTTGAATGGAGTCCTCCTGAAGGGATAGAAAAAGAGGGGTGATATGTTTCGAAGAAATTTTGGATGGAAAAAACTAATGGGGGTCGGTGAACATTTTTCCCTTCCCCGGTAATGGGGAATTTTTTTGATATTTTTATCAAATCTTTGTATAAGAGCCAACTTACGGGGTTGAAAAAAGGAGGTAGTATGTTTGAAAGAAATGTTTCGGGGACTTAAATTTACCATTTAGAGCAACAGATTTTTAGAAAAATATTTTGGGGTGGGCGAATTCACGTATTCTGACCCATATCTGAACGATAGTAAGCAGATATCATCAGCGTAGTCGAGATCTTCTAACAGTTCATTAAGGTTCCATTCGGATTCATTTTTCGGCCCTATAAAGTGTTTTATCAAGACTATCATTATTGTGCTAAGCCATCTAGTCTAATAATTTTTTCCACTTGAGAAAGGAAACTTATGAGAAATATGTGCATACAGTGAAGGCGTAACCAATTAACTTTATGCAATAAAAACAATCACACAGAAGAAACTGCGCGCTAAAGCCGCGTCTTCCATGTATATTGTTGCATTTGGTTGGTTGTTTGCTGGCTGCAGAAATTCAAAGTGGAGAGACCCTTAATTTTGATTTTGTTATTGCGTTGCGGCAAGAAAAATAACCTCTCTAGTAACCTTGTATCAACCTTTTCGTATACGTGAGACTTGCTATATGACGTTGACAGCATGCTTGTGCTGCTGCTGCTGCAGCAGTGAACGAATAACCATAATGCGCTCTCCATTCTGGGAGTAAACGAGTTTCGTGGCAAAATGTCTTGAATCAAAACCGCGCAAAGGAAAAACAAAAATTGGCAAAAATTACGATTACGCCCGCTTCGCCAGTTTAATTTAAGGTTTGGCAGCGCTAACTTGTGCGGAAACTTTTTTTATTTTTTTTTTTTTTGATTGAGTTTAAGGTAGTATTATCCGTGCTTCTTTTTTTTTGTGGTTGCTGCACACAGACTCTGTGGCTGAGGTTAAAATTCAATTTAGAGATACGAGCAATAAAAGAAATCAATCAAAGTTACTACGCAGCAAATGATTTTTTTTTTTGGTTTTTGGTTTTCTTTTGAATTTTTCGCTAGTGTTAATGGATTTTCAATAAAGTTGTTAAAATTTCATGGCATTTCTTTTGGGTTTTATTTTTTTATCTTCAGCATGAAGGTTTTATTATCTACAAAAAATATAAAAATATGAAATTTTATAATGACAACATTTTTGTGGTTTTACTGATTTAATGCTTGATTTCCTTTCATGAAAAAATCAATTTTTGTCTTATGATTTATTTTATGTATCTTTATGCCTGAGCAACTTCTCTTCTTTTCTTGAGATCTATTTGGCAGCCCACACTTGAGTGCTAAATTATTTTTAAGTGCTTGTTTAAAAGTGCTTAAAAGGTGTTATTAATCAATAAAAAATGTGACTTTAATCTCCCATCAAGAGATGTGTTTTTTTTTATTTATTACTTAATGTGCCTATAAAATTATTTTGCTTTATTAGCGGCAGTAATTGTTTTACTCAATTAAAACGATTTATGATAAATCTTTTTGGTTTTTATATAATAATTTTTTTTTTATTGTTTTAATAACCTTGTGGATGTACATGAAACAACAGGCAATAAGCAAGATCGCTCAAAGAACTGTACGAACATAAAACTAAATAAAAAATTGTTCAAAAACATACTTACAGGTATGGGAAAAGCATACATAGGGTAATGGAGGGAAATATAGACTACGTGGGTAACATGGACCAAATGGATATTTTCCACTGCGTTCATAGGATTAACTGTTATTCATATTTAAACATTACGCCAATACCAAAAGCGTTTGTCAGTGTGATTTTAGCGTTCGGTGAAGTTGCATGTTTCTGTAAAGTTGTTTTTTCTAAAAAAGAGTTGAGTGGTAATTTTTTTCCAGTGAGTAATTTTCATTATTTCACTTTAAAGACATGGTGTTTTTAAATAAATGGTTAATTATATAAAGTCAGTGAATACCATGACATTTTTATATGCATATATCTGTACCAAATAAACATGTGAGGCAATATGGACTATTTATGTATTTCAAATAACACTACACTTTTTTTTCATCTTTGTTTCAAGTATTTTCAGTTTTTTAATTTTTTTTTCTTTATCCTGATGAGATATTTATTTAAAAGTGAAACAGAATAAAGGTGAATTGTTTCCTTTAATGAATGACATAAAATTAATTGTATTGTTTTATATTTTTTGAGTTTTATTTAAAAAACAAAGATTGGTGGTCCATATTTCCCTCCCTTACCCTACATACAGCACAAGATTATGGGCGTTTTTTCATTAATTTTTTGTTTTTTTTTTTCTAACAAAAACATATGTACTGTAAATATGTATGTGGCACACAACCAAATAAGCTCAAGTTATTAACAAAATTCACCTTTCGTTTCTAGGTACCATCAAGGTCTAAGTAAAAACTTAAAAATTACTTAAGAAGAAAATAGAAGATTTACCCGGGAACACTGGAAAATAAACTTTCCATGTGGACAGATAGATACATGCAGAAAAATTTTACTAGAATATCAAGTCAGAATAGGGAGAATAAAGTAAATTTTACCTAACTGTTTTAGACAATTCAGAGTTTTCGAATAACCTTACACTACAGTCATTTTTTGAAAAAATTAAGGTAAGGTTCAAACAAACCAAAAAACTAACGAAAACTAACGCAGCACTAGGTTTCAAACCGGGGTCCATCCGTGTGATAGATAGAAAAATATTATTTTTAAATACAATCACAAAATTTTTAGAATTCTACACCAACAACCTTTTTGTTGAAGAGGCATAAATTTAAGTATTACATTAAGCACATTTTTTCCATACATAAACATAAGGTAATTTATCATTGAAATTTAGCGCTAACTACTTTAATTTTTTTACTACCCGAGTGAAGTTAAAATTATGATACTCATTTCTTCGTCAGCGAGCTAGTAAAAAAATAAAATAATTTTTACTAGAATTATAAATTAAAAATGGTTACACATTTTTTGGCAGAAAGTACAATATATTAAATTGTAGGCAATTTGGAGTAAATAATACTTTATTACTTCACTATATTTTATTTGTAAATATTACTTTACGGAACTTTAGTTCACAAGTAAGGTAATTTATGTTTGAAATTTAGTGGTAATTACTTTAATTTTTTTACTACCCAAGTGGAATAAAAAATATAACAAAGAATTTTCTCCGTGTATGATGTATTTAAAAATTTGTAAAGTAAGCGAATTCTTAGATGTCGCTTGAAATCAAATTCTATACAGCCTCCCACAAATGTGTTGTCCTTGATAATGTCAAATTGATACTCTCAATATACAGCTTGTCATAAAGAGCTAAAATATTAAATTAATATGTGAAAATTACATTGGCGACGCTGGTTCGTATTGTGTTGTACAGGAATTTCTGAGGTCATGCTCATCTAGAGTAAAAGTTAAAAATTTAGCTCGGGGATAAAAAGTACTAGCCAAATGTTTAATTTAAAAAAATATATAATTTTTGCTTCTGCAATTGACTAAAATTATAAAAAACAACCCCAACCAACTTGTTTGTGTCTTTTTCTTTCCAATAATTTGGTTTTGCATCGCATCGCGTAATGACATACATGGTAAAAACGTGGATGGTCCGCGCACTTATTTCTGTTCTACGGGAAGTGAGTGAGCCTTTGCAAAAGCTTTAATTTACTTCTATGACATACCAAAATCTAGTATTTTTTTTCCAATGAACTATTTCAGGTCACTTTTGATCTGCTACGTCGGCTATTCATGAGGCTTTTGATCCAATGCTTGGCGATAAACTTTATCAGAGGTTTCGCGGAATAAGTCAATTACATTATTTATTTAAATTTAAAATTTGTATAAGGGAAAAACTTGTCCCATACGACACGTCCCTTCGTCCGACCGTGATTAAAATTAAATTAAAACTAGTAAGGGTGTAACTTTTGGCCTGGCCAAAAAATAAATACCCTACACTGCAGTATTTTGAAGCATTTGCTTATAAAGTAGGTGCCACGCCCTCTTTTCCGAGTTCGTCTAGTTTAAGCTTAGAGGGTGCATTTATAGTCTTTAGTATTTGAGTGAAATTTAGTTGGATTATCTCAAAAATCTCTTTCAGTATAGCATTTTGAAACTTTTGCTTATATGGTGGGTGCCACGACCCATTGTCTAAATTCACCCAATTCTTGTTGAGATCTTTCATTTATAATTTTTAGTATCTGAGTCAAATTTGGTTCGAATATATCAAAAAACGTTTTCAGTATAGCGCTTTGAAGCTTTTGCTTATATGGGAGGTGCCACGCCCTCTTGTCCAAATTTGCCTTGTTTTTTTTTAGAACTTGCGCTTACAATTCGTAGTATTTATGTGTATTTTGGTTGCATTTTCGTGAAAAATACTCCAAATACTCCATTTTGAATATATTTTTTGTATGGGCGGTAGGCGTGTCCGTTGACCGATTTCGCTCATTTTCAATCCCCCGAGCTAACTTTGACGACGGAGGCTGTGCACCAAATTTCATTGAATGATCTTGCTTAGTTTTTCCAAAAAGTGTATTTCCACACACAGCCAGCCAGCCAGCCAGCCAGCCACCCAGCCAGCCAGACAGACGGACATGGCTATATCGACTCAGGAGGTGACGCTGATCAAGAATATATATACTTTTCTATATCTGCCACGCCTCCTTCTGTGCGTTACAAACGGAAGGACAAAGTGAATATACCCTGGGTGTAGGGTATAAAAATATAAATCATTTTGGGTAAAATCAAAACCATTTTTAAGAGACTCAGCATTCTAAAATTAGTCACATTGAAATATTGCCTCAGGTTTCCTGAAATTGAAATTTGAATTGTTGGACGCGAAAACGACTTCTTTTTTTGTCCCGTGCGAACACATTGGTTTTTGCAACTATCTTGAAAACAAAAAATTCCCCAAAATCAAACTTAAAACCAATTATAGGGCTAATTAAGTGCTATACATTAAGCCTATTGTCAAAAGTCCGTTTTATTTTGACTTTGTTTTTCTTTTCACGTGTTTGACCCCATGGAAATACCCATATAACTGAAACCGAAACCGACTCAGATGTTAGAAGGACTCTTAAAAACAATATATGCAACATTGATTTTTCGGTCCGAGTAAAATCAATGGAGCACTTTTGATTCTACTGAAGGCTCATTTTGGCCTAGCAAACATGTTTTTTGGTTATAACTTTTTTTTCATTACAAAACCGAGGTTCAAGGGTTTTAAGAAATAAAGACTATATTCTTGCAAAAATTTTGGCGTTTAAAAATTATAATTTTTTTTTGGAGGTATATTTAACATTTGCGTCCCAAAATCCATTTTTTAACGTTTTTCAATCACACGGCCAGAAAAACGATATTACACTCAAAGCAAGGCATCTAACGAAAAAAGTGTATTTAGCAAAAATACTAAGAATTGTCCAAAAAATACGTGTGAATTTTTTCAGAATTTTTTGAGATATTTTATAATTTTTCAAAACTTGGTCAAAAAAATAACATAAAACAAATTCTAAAAAATAGTTTTTTTTTTTTTACTGCGTAATTGAAAAACGTAAAAAAATCGATTTTGGGAAGCGAATATTATCTATATCACCAAAAAAATTTATAATTTTTATACCCCACAATTTTTGTAAGCACATAGTCTTTATTTTTAAATCACCCTTGGGGTAGCCATTTTGTAATTAAAAAAAAGTAAGGACCAAAAAACTTTTTTTTTATTAGCTAAAATGGGCCTTCAGTAGAATCAAAAGTGCTCCATTGGTTTTTCTCGGAATGAAAAAAAAAAAAAATAAATTATACAGATTTCATGTTTAAGAGTCCGTCTAACTTCTGAGTCGATTTCGGGATGATTTTTTTTTTAATACAAAATCGAATCGGTCTACTATGCATATATCAAAATTATGACATTGATTTTAGCTTTTGGTTTTCAGAGAAAAATGTATTCAGAAAAAAGTATTTTCCCAGATCATGAAACTTTAAAAAATCAAGATCAAGGACAACTCAGATCGCACACCTGATTGGGTGTGGTTAATAAAAAAATTATATAAATAAAATCTCTTTTTCAAATCTAAATCTTTCGTGAAATATCCCGTATGTTCTGATGATATGATATTAAGCTGGTATTCATTAAATTCCTTTATTTGCTTCAAAAAACTTGACGTCTTCAATTTGTTAATGAATTAACTCCTAATAAATGCTGACTGATTTGAGTTCACACTTTTGTTAGCAGTGTCATCACAATTTCAGCTTTACACTTACGACATAATTTTTCAGCATTAACACCTGCATCTAATGGTTTCCCTGTTGGCGACAAAATGTGCATTTCTTCTTTAAAGCTGCTGCTGCCAAAGATGGCTGCTACCAGCTTACAACTCAACTTCAACAACAAAAAGGCCTTACATTTTCATTGCTATGCCATGCAAGTTGACAACTTTGCATTTTTCTTCGCTGACCACATGCTGCTTTTGTAAGCAACAAATGCAACTTAACATTGGCGGCATTTTTGCTTAGTTGCCTAGCTGTAGATGGACCCTTCTTATTCTTCGCTTAAGCTGCAGCGGGTATGATCAATTTTTAAGTGTCATTTTTGTTAATAACATGTTATTAATAGGAGCTTTTTAGCTACGAAAGGAGTTGCAAGCATTTTACAACAGTTGGCTACTGTAAGTTAGCCCATTTGACTTTAACATATGCAACAAGATAAGTTGAAGAATTGTGCTTGGCTCTTATGTTAAGTCAGAAAAATTACAGTAATTAATAAGGTTACTTGGGTGAGGAGAATTTGCTTCAGTTCTTAGTGTGTATGTCAGACAATAAATGGCGGCATGTTGTAAATGTGTAATCTTTTTTACATTTTTCCAGAGAATTCCACACACAAGTGATAGCAAATTATTGTGAGAAATGTGAAACAAATGATCAGAAATTGACATGGAATTATTAAACTCTCCATGATATATCCTGTATCATTGGAAATAACTAAACTAGTTTGCTATTGATTTCCAAAAAAAATCGCTATGAATGATATCATCTCTGTTGACTTTGTTGACAACCATAACCTTAGCAATCTTATTTTGTATACCATGTACTTAATTACCATATAAATACTCTACTAAATCAAAAGATCTTCAATATCAATAGCATTTTTCTTGTTGTTCTTTTCCTTCATAGCTTTAGGCTGGTTTTTGAACATCAACACTAATTAATTTAAAATAAATAGATAGTTTTTTTTTTGTTTGTTATTTAATCAGATACAAGTATCTGTGAAATGATCAGCAAATAATTTGGCACATGTAAATTTTGTTAAAAGCTATGCAAATTGGCAAAAAATTCCTTCTGCGGCATAATAACACGCATGATTGGATCAATGCTATAACTACAAGTAAAGCTACTTTAATTAACATATGTTTGTATGTATGTATGTATATCATAACATATTAAAAATATGTTCAGTGATTTCTTACACCACATTATTAAATTTAAAATAAATTCATGAGATTATGCTGATAAATGACCAACATAAATCATACATTTTATTTATCGATTTCAATTCAAAGTGTTAATGATTGTATCAATTTACCATTAACAGCGGTGTGAATTCCTTCAGTATAAATGCCTATTAATGCGACATTGGAAGAAAATGTAAGTTATTATAAGAAATACTGGACCCTATCATGAATCTATCGAGAAATTTCCCATCGAAAAATTCGCCATCGAAAATTTTATCCCTTCTCGAGAGTAAGCATTTGGAATCATAAATATTTCGAGAATAGAAATTCTCCTTTAAGCAGGGATACTTTTTTCCCAAGTTTCTTCCATTTTTTGGAAAAAAAAAAAAAACAACAACTATGCAGCAATGGTATTATCCATTTGATATTAGCTGTGTTTTCGACAATATTTTATCTGTGTTTGTCCAAAGCACATTTATTTATGCATGTAAAATTAAGCACATTTGTTGTTGCTTTCACCTACGTTTCTCAGAATTTGCTTACACAAGCACAAATAGATAAACTGTCGTTTGAACACAGCTCTTATGTAATTAATAACTTATAAATTTAATTAAAAACAATCAAAACAAAGCAAAATAACAAAAATGGTGATGGCGATATAGCTACGTGTTCGGTTTAACCTTCACACTTTTTGAGATGCTACTCCAGGTCGAACTGAGATCGCATTAACACTTAGGATTTAAAAACGAGTACACACAAAAAAATGATAATTTATTTTTCTTACTTTTGATTCCTTTCAGTATTGATTTGAAACTATTTTGGTATAAAATTCTGATTTTTTTTTTTTCAAAAAAAGTTTGAATTTATTCCAAAAAAGTATAAAATTTATTCCAAAATAGTTTAAAATTTATACTTTTTTTGGCATTTTCTATATAAATACTTTTGGGTTTTAAAATTAAACTAAAATTTTTTCTGTGTAACAATGCTATTTTAATTAAAAATGTTTACTTTAGCGACACTTCATATTTCTTTTTTCTCTTTTTATACCGTACACCTAGGGTATATTCACTTTATACTTCCGTTTGTAATGCAGAAAAGGCGGCGTGGCAGATATGGAAAAGTATACATTTGTCATTAAATATCAAAACTGCCTAAGTCCCTCTCTGATGTGTAGGCAAAATAAAATAAATTTCAATAATTTGATTTTAATTTATTTTATTTTGTCTTCATATCAGAGGGGGACTTAGGCAGTTTTGATATTTAACGACACATATATTCTTGATTAGCGTCACCTCCTGACTCGATATAGCCATGTCCGTCTGTCTGGCTGGCTGGCTGATAATTCAATGAAATTTAGAACGTAGGCTTCGTCGTAAAAGTTAGCTCGTGGGATTGGAAATAAGCGAAATCGGTCAACGGCCACGCCTACCGCCCATTCAAAAAATTTATTCAAAATGCAACTTAAGGAGTATTTTTCACGACAATGCAACCAAAATACACATAATTACTACGAATTGTAAGCGCAAGCTCTGAGCAATAACTGGGCGAATTCGGACAAAAGCGCGTGGCATATAAGCATAAGATAATTGAACTAATTTTTATGCAGACACTAAAAACTATAAAAGCTCTCAACAAAAACTATACTGAAAGCGTTTTTTGAGATAATCGAACTAAAATTTTACTCAGACACTAAGAACTATAAGTGTAAGCTTTGAGTAAAAACTGTTTGAAATTGGACAAGAGGGCGTGGCACCTCCCATATAAGCAAAGTTTTCAAAATACCGCAGTGTAGGGTATTAAATGTTTGGCCAGGCCAAAGGTTACACCCTTACTAGTTCTTTTTAATTTATCAGCCAAACAGAGATTTTTTATGTACCCACGCTAGTGCATTCATTCATTCTTAGCTTTGCCTCATTAAACAAATTCCATGAAAATCGATATGGTGGTCCATAAAATCGACTACTGTTAGCTTTAAAATTAATTTCACTAATTTATTATGATGATGATCTTAAAATACAAGCAGCATTAAAAGAAAAAAAGATTTATTTTTTTCCAGCTGCCCATGGGAAACCTGTAAAACATTTGGGCATTTAAAAGCTTAGCGTTTATAGATTGTAGATGATCGTAACATTAAGAGTTAAAAAACTAAGTTAAAATCGTAATTAATTTTACTGACGTTCATTGCCTGTATTAATATGTTGCTGGAAATTAAAAGAAATGAACCGATTTTTCTTTTTAGATTTAGTTGTTGTTGTTGTTATTCTAATGAATGTTTTGTAGTTTTAATGATTTATTTCCAAGTAATAGCAGTAGTAAAAAAAGTATTCTCTTATAATTCAACAGCTTTCTCCTTGCCAGAGGCTACAACTGCAACAATTCCACTTAAAGCATATGGTGATGACTATGTGTATTAAGAATTAAAACAATCCTGTTTCGAATAACCCATAATAAACTACACTTGTTGCTATATCATCCACAAGAACAAGATTAAGAGAACACACGCTGAAGAAGATCAATAAAACTCATTGTTTAATGACACAGCCGCAGCAGCAGGAACGGCAAAAACAAAAAATACATGCAGTATTTGCTATTTTAATGAGACTTTTCACCAGCCTGAATTTACGAGTTATTAAAAACTCTTTAAAATTCTTTACTGAATTTTTATCCACAGATTATAATAACAGGTTTAACCCATATCGTACCTTTGAAGCGTTATCGAATCACGAATATTCCTTATGTTTGCCAATTTTTTTTCGGTGTAATAGTTCTATATACTCGATGGTTTATGTTTTTATGCCACGCATTTTTAAAGGTTAAATGGGCGCCAAAGCGAAACCATGTTTTTGGTACTTTTTTTGAAAATTCAAATGTCAAATATCAAATGTGGACAATGCTCACACAGAATGGATTAAAAAGAACTAAACTTATTTTCCGCAGCAATGATTTACATCAAGGGTGTCAGCGTTTTCAAATCACTGAGCCAAGCGCATGCAGCGCAAAATTTTCGCTTTTATAACAACTTTAAATTTGAATTACAACAATCACAAAAACAATTTTTTGTTGTTTTTTCAAGCTTCGTTTACAACAACAATAATATTTCAACAATTTTCAAAATTTCTAAGAACTAGGACACACACTAAAAGTAGGGGTATTCACGCGTCGATGCGCAATGCTCTTGCGTCGTTGCAGAAGTGCGGTTTGCGAAAGTTTGACATTTGTAAAACAACAAACACATTGCCGAAAATTTCGCACTACTTCTGCAATTTCTCAAGATGGAAATATTCACATTGAACGCTCAGGCGTTAGTGCGTAAAAGACTTGCATTTTTGCAACTGCGCACTAACGCATTAATACCCATATTGTTAGTTGTTAATGTTTCTTATGCGACGTAGTCGTTTTTGTTGTTTCATGTTGGTTGCAACAAAAACGCAAAATTTTGACGAGCGTGAAAAGAAAAACAACAAAAATTATTTCTGTGATAATTGTACAGAAATATTGATGTTGTTGGTCGAGCCAAATTTGGCTCACTTTTGTTCTTCGCTGACACCGTTGATTTACATTGCGGATTTGTTAGGTGAGTAATATAAAGCGCCGAATTAGGTGAAGGGAAATGGCTATTCATGGGTTAAAGCACCAATCTTAAAATTTCAGTTTTATATGTGGGCATTTTTCGGTGTGGCTCAAACTTATTTTCCGACACTTTTTTTACTCAATCAACCTTTTCATTACTAAAATTTAAAAAAAGAAAAATGCTGAAGTTTTTGGTACGATATGGGTTGATAGGCAAAAGGTGGAAATTATTTAAAAGTATGTAAATGATTTTAGTTAGTTTGATGATTAAGTAAAAATAGGAGAATTTGTTCAAATTCATTAATAGATTTATTTAACATCTACAGGTTTTTTAAATGAAATTAAACTTTTAAGTTTTTACGTTTTGCTAGTAAGAAGGAACAAAATTTTCTGCTTATTGTAGAAATTGATTTTCAGCAGTCTGCAGTCAAATAAAATAATCCATAAACCTTCATTTACTAAAAGAACGGCACACGTCAAAAAATTCGATTTTGGTTACCGGACATAATCCCCGCGGAAACAATATTGGAATTTTTGGGAGTTGTAAATCCTGAGCTGCGGTCAATTACAAAATAAGGCGTTAAGAAATATCGTTAAGGGGATTATTTCCATTTTTTCCGAAAAACTTGCGGACATAATCCCCATTTTAGAAATGGGGACTTTTGAGTTGTATCGTTCTTGTAGTTAATTAGCGATACTTATATAGAGTACATTTAATTCAAAAAGGGGGTTTGAAACTCTCCAAACTCGCAAATAAATAATCTCTTTACTAAATCGTACTTTCTACAAATATGCAAATCTTCCCAACAACTAAAGCAAAAGTCCTTAAATGTATTGAAACTGCACAATATTTGGTAATGTTCGTCACTCCCTGTTACGTGTACAATATGGTGCTCTGAATAATTCAATTTAGACTGGCTTCATGAAATCTTTGCCAAACTTTAAAATGAGAAGGGTAGTGGAACTGTAAAAATAGGCGTGGCATCACAAGCAGTTGCGTTAAAACTATCATAAAAATGATACTGGAGGGAAGAAAGCACATTCTCAAATCAACAGAGCATCTCACAGAGAATGAAATGACTTGGGTTGTGACAGAAAATGAAAACTGGTTAAATATTTCACTTCCGTAGTTAAATAACTTCAAATAAGTAGAATCAATTAATTTTTTTACCTACTAACTTTTATCAAAAAAAATCCGAAATATTTATTCGAAAATTATGTGGTTTATGTAGGCACAATATGATTTTTATATAAAATGGTTTAAAATACTTTTATATAAACTTCTTTATAATACTAATACAAAAAAAATTTAAAAGATTTTTGTATGGTGATACAATTAAATTCAAACCAAAACAGTGTAAATTGTAAATATTAATACTTCATTTGTATAAATTTTATACAAAAAAGTATAAACAGTTTGTATACCAAGTTGTAGCATATATTTTATACCAAATTTGGTGTGGATTTAAATTAATTCTATTTTGGTTTAAATTTTACACAAAAACTATTTGCTGTGTAGTCTATTTGAAGCTATCGAAAAGCTCTTCATATGGCAAACTAATTCAGTTTTTGCATAACTAAGCATTAACTGAGTAAATCACCTTAACCAAGCAAGTGTGGATATTAGTGTTTATTTTGTGAACTAAAAACTTGGTTTATTTGAAACCAACCAAAATATTTTAAACAAATCAAAAAACTCTTTATATGGCAAACCAAATTGGTTTATCTGTAACCAAGTAAAGCCCAACAAAATTGCCTTAACCAAGCCGAGCGGAAATGAGCTACAAGACGCAAAATTTTTTAATAGGCTGGATAGTTTTTGAAAATTTAACAACTGTTGATATTATTGTTATTTAAATGCAACCTATCCTTCAAGATCTTGCTTTTACTAACTTTCCGACTAATGCTGCCTTTAGAAACACTTTTGTTTCAAAGTAACTATCCTTTTTGCAAGGCTTTCCAAATTAAATAAACTAGTTTGGCAATCCCGCAGCTTTCATGGAATCAACCATACCCATTAATTACAAATTTAATGTTAATGACACTTACTTTGCTGGCATGTGGTCCTCCTCCTGGACAATTTGATTGCTGTCAACTGTTAATTCAGTTAATACGCGTTTTGGCTTTTTATATTGCAAACTGCTGACCTTAGCCAATTGCTCTTCGATGTCGCTAAGTTGAATATCATCAGTTATAGCGGCGGCGCAATAATTATCATCGATAGGATCATTCAGATCAAGTTCAAGATTTGCATGTACCCAGACAGCATTACGATTACGGCGTACATAAAGATTACGCAAATCATTGGCTGGTAGTTGAAGACTTCTTCTGTTACCACAATTACGCTGCTTTGTTTCCGACGCCAGGGTCACACACTCTGTTGACACCTTGGGAAGACAGCCAGTAAGACGCGCTACCTCAGCTTCAATCAATTGATCATCATCGGAATGTGATTCATCATTACATGAAATACCCGATGATAGAAAATGATCATCATTACGACGTTGCTGTTGTTGTTTAGTTGACAAAATGTGACAACTGCTACTGCTATCCGTACGACTTAGATCAGTGCTAATGAGACTGGATTGTTGTGAATGTTGCTCAGATAGGTCAAATTGCATCTCACGTTTGGGTAAAGAAAGGGGCAAATTTTTGGCTGGCAGCATAGATTTTTGGGTAATGCGAGTACTTGTGGATTTTGCTGGAACTTTAGGGTTCATTTCTTCGATATTATTTATGACTTTATAAGGCTTTTGTTTATGCGTCCGCATTGTGGAGGAAGATTTTGCATTTTTATGTGCATTCGATTTTACACAACGCGGCGTTAATTGCTTCACTTTGGATAAACTTGATTTATGACGCCTAACGGCGGCAGGTTTCAGTGGTTGCGCTTTTTGATTGACAATGTGCTCCCTGACTTCCAGATTTTCATGTGTATCAATTTTTTGTGAAAGTACAGCAGCAGCGGCTATGCGTCGACGACTTCGTCTTATGCTGGGCATATTACGTGGAAACAATTTTGGTCCACCGACAATATCATTTTGCGTTGAACTCAAAGAACGTTGGGAATTTGTATCCACAACTGATGATGTTGCAACACTTGAGCCGGCATCCTTTTTTGTGTTGGTTAATTTTTCATTGCTGTTCTTCTCATGCAAAGCAAAAATCTTTGCAACATCATGAGTATGCACGAAGCAAGTTTTCCACCAATTTTTCGAAGCCAATAATTGCGCACGTTTGCCCAGCGGCGGCAAGCGAAGAACACCAGCACTACTGTCATTACCAAAAGTGGCAATCGTCGTACCACTTGATGAAGTTGGTGGAGACTTCATGGAAACAGACATTGTTTTATAACTCTATTTTACAGATTTTTTATATTTTTACTTTTTTTTTTTAAGAGAAAGAAGACACGATCGACTATAAATGGGTCATTATAACTGTAATGATCGTGTCTAAGTACACAACAACAGCAATAAATAAATCAATTAAAACATTAAAACTTGGTCAAAATGGGAGTACACACATATTTGTCACAGCACAAGCGCACACTTAACTTCTGCCTGCAATGATCATGTCATGCAAGATCACTGCACTTTGATGTGATATCAATAGAGAACGAAAAAACAGAAAGAAACACTTGATGTTGGCAATAATTGTAATCCGTTTGTGCTAATTACGTGATCTGCATTAACGCCGCAAAAAATAAGATGAAGCACAAAAACACGATCGCCGCAGTAATTGAACGTAACACACAACGCATGTAATTACCCACTGAATCTAATCTTCGATCTTCGGTAAACAAAAATAAAACATGTAACACCCGACAATTCCGCACGTCTAACCGCATTCAGTTAACGCAACATACTGACTGAAAATTTTGACCATGTTAATGATCGTGAAAGCCAGTTTGTTTTGATCGTTCGCTCGCACTCTCGTTCACACTACGCTCAAAATTCACCACGGTGTGAACAGGTTTTGTCTGTTGCATATTTGGTTAAATTGATGCAGGTAAGTGATTTTTTGTCAGACAACAGGTGAAGTCAACAAAACAAAATTGTTGATAAATTTACCGCACATAAAGGATGAGTTACAAAAACATTTAGCTGAGCACGATGTGAAACGGAGAAAATATGCTCAAATCACAATAAGTGGCACTGTGGTGAATTTCTTTTGGTTTTATTAAAATTTGAGTGAAATTTGTTACCATCTATCATATTGAGGACATTTTGAATATATGTAATGAAATGCTCTCATATTGACCGTTTTAAAAGTTTTATATTGAAGAAAAAAATGTAAAGTCAGTCAAATTGTCAATGAAAGGTGTATGTATTGGAACCGGTAAGATATGTTGTCATTGATTGGATTTGCTATATTTTATTCAATTAGAAAGTGTCATCTTGAAGGATTTATATGTTGAAAGTTTATACATGGAATGTTGGAATACAGGTACTAAGTAATATATTGTTCTATTTTTAGCATAAAACAATTTTTGCTTAAGATTGCGAACCAAACACATTTAATTTGATTAAATTGGAAAGTATTGAAAAAAAAAAAAAACTTTTAGTAACACCGTTGCACTGAGAGAAGAAAACTTTATAATGAATCTGGTTACCGTGTTTTCAACGTTTTTCGCTCTCAAGTCTGTGATCCGAATTATCATTTCTTTTCAGTGCAAAAAATGTCATTTTCAGGCATAGTATTGGAGTTATTCAGGAAGTAATGTAATTCAGCATGGTATGCGATAGTTATAATCTTCCCCAACAAACTTTAACTTATAACTTTTCTAAATGAATAATTACTTCCGAAATATCATGCACTGAAGATAAGGAGTCTCAACTTCATAAAAATTTGTTTTGAGTAGTCCTTTACATGAAGTTGAGATAACTTTATTTCAATGGATAATGCCTCGGAAATTATTGATCAAATTGGAAAAGTAAAGTATGATGAGTCAGATAAGAGTTATTCGATGCCGTTGGAAAAAGTGAAATACACTAAGTATTGTCTGGATAAGCTTCATATGCTTGAAATAGTTTTGTTCAATTTAAAGCACATATAATTCGGATTACAGATCTGATAGAGAAAAATTATAACAAGAATCGCGCTGAGAGGCCACAAATGTATTTACAAACAAAAAAATAACCGGGATAAAATTCAGAATTTTATGTTGCACAGTGTAAGTGCTTTCTCATGATCTTTTTTGGGTGTGGCAACTAAAGGGTGATCCAATACGAGGTCTTTTTTCCAACTGGGTTGCTTTGACAGCTGTTATGTGTCAAATGGCTTGTCCATATGACTTACTACCAAATTCAGTCATCAGTTAGAGAATGTTATAGAGTTCTTCAACATCATTTTGGTCGTTATGAGCGTCTAACTGAGCGCACTATTCGTAACCTCACCAGATTTCGAAGCAATTTTACACTATTGGACATTCATCATTAAACCAGAGTGCATAGAGCACGTGATTTAGCGAATATTGCTGCAGTTGCAGAGAGTGTTCGTGAAAACCGTTAACAATCCATTCGTCGCCGATCTCTTATGGATCATTGTGGCGTATCTTGAGGCGTGATCTTGGTCTGAAGGCCTATAAAATACAGTTCGTACAAGAATTGAAGCCGGCTGATCTTGGTGTATGTTTTAATTTCGGTTGATGGGCCTTACAACAACTTCAAATCGATCCATTATTTTATCGAAAAATTGTGTTTAGCGATTAAGCTCATTTTTGGTTGAACGGCTACGTTAGCTAGCAAAATTGCCGTATTTGGGCCGATGAATAACCAGAAGCAATCTAAGAGCTTCCAATGTATCCCTATAAATGTACTGTTTGATATGGTTTATGAGCAGGAGGCATCGTCGGACCGTATTTCTTCAAAAATGCGGATGGAGCCCGTGTTACGGTCAATGGTGCTCGCTACAGAGCAATGATCAATGAATTTTTGTTGCCAAAAATGCAGGATATTAGTGTAGCCGACCTCTGGTTTCAACAGGATAGCGCAATATGCCATACAGCTGGAGATACAATCGCTTTATTGAGGGAAACGTTCAATGAAAACATCATCTCAAGACATGCTCCTGTTAATTGGCCACCGAGATCATGTGATTTGACGCCATTGGACTACTTTCTTTGGGGATATGTTAAATCACTTGTTTATGTCGACAAACTCGAAACTATTGACGCTTTGGAAACCAACATAACTCGTGTTATTCAAGGAATACCGGCCGATATGCTCGAAAGAGTTGTCGAACCCACAGAATGAACCATTTAAGAGCTAGTCGTGGGCAACATTTGAACAAAATAATTTTTAAACATTGAGTTGTAGGAACCGAACAATCATTTTAAATAAAGATTTGCATCATTACATTGATTTTTATGTATTTTATTTAGAAAACAAAGTAGGAAGCTCTTATTGGATCACCCGTTATAATAACATTAGTTTTGGACATAAGTCGTTAAATAGAAGTATTGCAATAACCATCTATCAGTGGTGGATTTAGAAGGAGGCTGTGAAAGCTAATGGCCCCCATAAGCATAAAATTGTGACAGCATATAAAAGGAAAATAATCCAGGAATTCCAAAAATTCTTTATGAAAATCCCATCAAACGTCTTTTTTTAGTTCTGCATAACACCGAAAAATGTACATTAAACTTTGTTAATTGGTAATTGTAAGTAACTTATCTTATTAATTTTTCAATGGTCTTTTTAAAAAAAACACTACATACATGAAAATACCCAGGTCGGCAAAGCAATTTTTACTCAAACACAAGGCATCTTAAGAAAAAAGTGCATCGGGCATAAAATGCTTAGGATCGTCCAAAGAACACGTGTGAATTGAAAGTCTTATGAATAAAATTTGTGTATTTTTTTAAATTTGAGCTTGCATCTATGAAAGAAGTTGTTGAAATTAATAATATTTTTTAGATTGACCACGAGTGCAATTAAGCGGGATTGCGTAAGTTGAAGTTTTCGTTTAATTGAACTTTGAATATTGAGTCATATTCACTTAAGCGAGGATTACTGTATGTAATGCTTATTTTACAGACAATTGGGGCCAGAAATCTTACATACGTCTCATTTCTATTAATGGTGCTCTGCCTATCATTGTTCATAGTAGTCGATAAGAGCCGGCAAACTTTTTAAAAACTTTCTATACAAATTATTTTTAATTTAAAAGCTAAAATAAAATTCATTTGCGTACTTACAACTTTTCCACTCAAAATGGCATTAAACTGGAAAATTCTTCAACAGATGGCGCTTAGATGACTGCTGTTGCTATGCGTCTAGCGTACTATAAAGTCTGCAAATAAAAATGGTAAATAAAACAAATTACAAATAAACACAAAAGGCATGACGTAAAAGGAACTTCTCTTCATCTGCTCAAGAGTAATTAATCAAACTAATTAGTAACAAAAATCAAAGCATAAACTCGGGCGAACATTTCAACGAATGCGAATGAAATGCGCAATGGCAAAAGTATTTTAATTACAAAATCAACTGCGGCAATCAAATATGGGATGTTGGCAGGCGAAAAACGACGACAAACCGTTGACAGTCGCATTTTCCATAAGTCGCAAGAATGCCATACAACAAGAACAAACTACCGTACATAAAAATATTTCGAAGTTGATTTAAAGAAAAAGAATTCAACTACAAAACTTTAATGTTAAATAAGAGAAACTTTCAACGACGACGAGCGACACAATTGCCACTTGAAAATAACGAACGTCAAGGATATAAAATAACATCAAGGATAACGTAACGTAACGCAATGTAACATAAATTTTATGACATTCACAGGGAGAGAGAAACAAGAATTCAAAAATGTTTCACGAGTACGAGGTAGATACTACGTATACAACTGCTGCTGCTGTAAAACTCATAAAAGTTCAGATTGAAATGCGTTATACACGTGTTGTACACCGTGTTGCAACGACTGCTCACAAGATGGCGCCATTAAGCGCGTTAAAAGTATTAAAACAATTTACACTTTATAAAAAAAAAAAAACAAAATGAAACAAAATGCTCTACGCAACACAACAACAACAACAACAAAAATATGTTGCACAGCAATTTTATTTGTTGCTGTTATTTTTTGTTGTTGTTCTTGTTGCAAATGTTTGTTACGGGATTTTAAAGCCAAAAAATATGGCAGACAATATGGCGCAATATAGAGGGAACGGTGGTTGTCGTAGAGCTGTCGCTTTTGCGACGACGACACGCTTCCTTTCGTTTATTATTACTGTGATGACGATGACGACGACGACGATGAGACAATAACAGCGCGTCGCGTACTCAACATTAACAACAACTCCAGTTTATAGCTCCGGTACGAGTACAGTGGGGTAGGATTAAGTAAAAATTAATTCTAAATACATTCCAACATTTTTGAGACTAAATATTCGAAAAATAGCTATTCTTTCACTATGCAAGTAGTCCCAGAATAATTAAAAATTTGTTCTTACTTACTGACAAACGTGCAGAAAAATGTTTTAAAAGAACTAATTTCTAAAGTACAAAGTAGTTCGCTTATTTTATTGGAAATTCTTTTGCGAGGTCTTCCAAAAAATTTGGATTTAAATACTCTTTACAAAATTTCTTACTGAAATCTCTGGAAAATCTGTAGCAATTCCATCTTTTTCTACAGTCTTTCCAAAGATTTTGGCAAGAAATTTGGTGTAGAATGTGAATTATAATTCACGAAAGAAAAATTTTCGTCTTACTGGATTTTTCTTCATCACCCAAAGATTTTTTTTTTGGGCCTGCCCAAAGGTCGTTTTATACCTATAGGGGAAAAAACTTTGTAGTTCAGCCATTTTTTTAAGAATTTTCATGCGTTTGATTTCGATTGAAAGCTAAGAGTTGTAGCTCTATGGAAAAATAATTTTTTTGAAATCGGGTAAAAAATCACCGAGCTAAGACCGATATCATTCATGATATCATCACTTTTTTCACACATGTCCACTTAGTATTTCAAGTTAGAATCCGAATTTTAGGGATTTAAATTTTTTTTTATTTTTTTACGAAAAGTGCATAAAAATTCCTTTCCGGACAAAAAATAGAAATTAAAATAGACAGTCATTTGAAGTTTCTATTACCCAAAACCGTGTAAGCTCAAAAGCAATTTTTTTCAGTAATGCGGATTCTCATTTGAAAGACGAAGAATAGTGCTAAATGATGCACTTAGCGGAAAATATCAAAACCATTTCGTGCGTCCTCTATATAACCTCAAAAAACCGATTTTTTAACTTTTAGGTTAGAATATCAAAAACCATTAGCGATGAAGCAGTTCTGAGACCAAGTTCAGATTCAGCGTTGACTAGGTCATCGAAAATAACTATTTTAGTTTTTGTTTGTTGTGTTTTTTTCAAATGAACCGTTTTTCGACCTTTTTTCAAAAATCATTCGTTGGACTTATATTAAAAACTTTTGTTTTATTCAGTAAGTTACTTGACGAGTAATTTGACACTTTTTTTGGAGTTCACGATAGTTTGATTTAAATTTTTTCCTGCCTGTAGACATTTTGGAAATCTCGTAGAAATATTTGTTTCATCAAATTAACTAATTTTAAGTTTACAAACAAACAATAAGTTAAATAAATTACTTCTTCTAGAATATTCTATTATATTTTATCCAGAAAAAGTTGGAAGAAATTTTAAATAATAGCTTTAGTGAAAAAATTAAAGAAATCGGCATTTTTGGAATATTTGGTGTCAAAAATTTTAATTTGGAATTTGGCTAATAATAACAGTTTTATATTGTAACAAATAGTGTGATACAAAATGATTACATACGATTTATGTGTTAAAATTGGGGAAAATAAAAGATATTCAGGTATGTTCTGAAATCCGTTTTACTTCGGAATCGGAATGAAAGCAATCTTCAATCAATCTGCATTGCGACAAATAAGATGGAATCGGATTTGTCTTTCAACAAATAAAATTTTCTAATGGATCCTATTCGATTTATCGACACATAAATCTGATTTGGTGTTAATTATCGAAATGCGGTGCTCTTGAAAATTGCTTTCATTCCGATTCCGAAGTGAATCGGATTTCAGAACATGCCTGATTTTCAGAAAAAAATATTGAGATTCGGTTTGATTTTTGACGTCGCACAGTATAATTTGAATAGTTTTGCTTAAGTTTGTAATAAAAAGGATTTTGAATCATATTTATACTGAGATTCTGAGGTTATTTCTGGAATTCTGACCAATTTTTATATTTTTCAGGTAAACTTTCTTTTCTCTTTAAAAAGTATTATTGAGAAGAAATTTTATCAACACATTTTTGAACCGCAACTTTCTTTCACTTGATTTGCAATTTCCTTTGCATTATATTGAATATCTTTTACCGAAAAAAAAAACAATCTTTTCTAATTGAGGCGTTGCATGCAATAACGCCCTAAGTCGAAGAATGGCATTTCGAGAAAAATCAATTTAAAGTTTCTAAATGCTGTACAAAGAGCAAACCATAATTTAAACCTTGGAAAACAAATTTTTTCATATAACACTAACACGAAGAAGGTAAATAGATCCAAGAATAGATCCATTTGACTATCACTGGAGTAACGTAAGCATTTTGTTTGTGAAACCGGCAAAACTGCTGTGTCTTCTTTATTGCATGCATACATTTGCATCTAAATTTGTTCCCGGTAAATAATTTGTAATTTTTACTCAAGACCAAGGTTCCTGACGAAAAAAGTGTGCATAGCAAAAAATGCTTAGAATTTTTTAAGATTTTTTTTGAATTTTTTTTTTTTTAACTTTTTTTCAAAAATTATAAAATGTTCCAATAAATTCAGTAAAAAAGGTACACGTATTTTTTGGACAATTCTAAGCATTTTTTGTTGTATACACTTTTTTCGTTAGGCAAATTGGTTTTGAGTACAAACCGTTTTTCCTACCGCGAAACTGGTTTATGCAATAACGCCCCAAGTCGCACTACGCCCTGTTTGCCGCAACTGTTCAAACACTATATACATCCTGCTCTACCACATTTTTTGATCGGAATTGGAAGTTGAAATTAAGTACACATATATTTGACTACCCAAACTTTTCAAAAAAGCGATGGGCGCATCAGTTGTTTTCTGACGAGCTTATCAAAAGTAATCCCAAGAATAAAACAATATCAATCTTGAACATTGAGTCTTTGTTTGCGCCTTATGTTTAGCCTTGGTCTTGAGTATAAAAAAGTTTCGACCCGGATTTTTTTTAAAGAAACTATGTTTTTACTTGAGCTGTAAAATTGTAGAAATTGTGGAAATTGCACTCCTTATGAAAATTAAATCAGTTATAATCTTGATTATGATGTTAAGCACACCAACATTTTTTAATGTTTCTAGAAACAGGTACTCGAAAATTCTTTTCGGTTGTTTTAGTAACTTTTCTTACACATATTTCTAACACCATACTGTACTAGTTTAGTAGCCACTAATGGTTTGCTGCAAAAAAAAAAAAATCCATCCCACTGTACAAAAAAACGATTTTCTTGCAAATTTTCACTTTCGCTCTCTTTCACTCTCTTGCAATCATCTACGAACGACACTCATCTAATTATTTGAAATAGAATTTTGCGCTTATTTGCATTTAAGTTGCTTGGCGCGCTTTACGGTTAAAATCCGCGCCACACCTCCAACGTTCTAACACCAAACAACAAAGTCAAATATTTGCAACAAAACATGAGTACGACAAGCGCTTTTGTGGCATATGGCGAGAAAAAAAAAATAAAAGAAAAAAATTAAAGCAAAAATTTGCGAAAAATGTTTAATTTGGAGTGGGAGAGAGTACATTTTTATATTAAAAATAAAAACAAACAGAACCTGAAGTGTTGAAAAGGATGGGGTTGGAGTACAATAAAGAAAATGGCAGAAAATGCAAAAAAAAGGAAATTTTAAAGGGCTGCATGCCGTAGATTTTGCACAATGCACGCGTCATAATGTTGGTAGACACAGGAAAAACAATGCAAAAAATAAAATAGAAAGAAAAAAAATATTAAAAGGATATGAGATGAAATTTCAAAAGAAGCACTTCAGTTTAATGAAGGAGTTTGAAAAAAAAGAAAAAAATAATGAGCTCGCAGATAATGCAGAAAATAATAAAGAATATCAAAAACAATCAAGTTCTTAAAAGGTTTCCTTCTTTTTCGAAGGGCAGGTCAAATTTAAAAAAAAAAAAAATAAACTTATTTGCAAAATAACTAACTCTTTTACTCAGAAAATTTGAATTTTCCACCTTTTCCAATAAAACCCAAGATTTTTTAAAGTGCCCATTTTACTTTTAATACCAACGATCAAGCTATTTTATCGCTTCCAGCAAAAATTTACTATATCTTATTCAAAATAAAAAAAAAAAACATCACACACCATGTTATTTATGTAGTTTTCTTATTGCCACGTGTATTACATTTATAACACAACAACAAAATCAGCAATGTTGATGACAATGCTGCAAATGTCGCTGCTGATGACAGCAATGATGCCAACAGCTAACATGTGGCTGGCAACCCCACGAAGATTGCGAGAAATAAAAAACGAGATTCCTTTCAAGCAACAACTGTCATCAACAGCGTTGCGTCAGGTTTGGGGAGAAGCAACTGTAAAAACTCTAAGATTAAGGATGATGGGTAAAAACAACCCTTCAACGTTTTTGTTTCTTTTCATTTTTTTTAATAACTTATTTTTTATTGAGTTCTTTTTTATAATTTTTGCATTTTTATTTTTTTTTGCAATTGCATTTTTTGTAAAATTAAAGTAAATTTAATATTCTAGAACTCAAAGTCAGAAAATATAAGTTTTTTATTAAAAGATTTTTCTCCAATCAAATTTTCCAGTTACAACACATAAAGCAGTTCAGACCTCAATATGAGGTCCCTTATAGACGAAATTGAAGGAAATCCGTATGGTAGAGCATATCAAATAGCAAAAACAAGGACTAAAGGCAAACCTTCCCCAGCACCAAGCTGCCCACTCTTGCTGCGTGAGATAATGTGTAGTTTATTTCCGCAACGTGACAATGATAGTTAGTTACAACATAGTAACAGAAAGTGAGGTACTTGCTGCCGCCAACAGTGTACAATTGCAAAAGTACCTGGTGTAGACGGTATTCCAAACGTTGCATTGAAGCTTATCATCCAAAAAAGACTGGAGCTATTTGCAGAATTATACACATCTTGGAGTTTTCCCAAAACAATGGAAGGTAGGCGCTTAATGTTATACCAAAAAAAATTAAGCGGCTACATGAGCCATCATCACATCAGCCACTGTGCATGCTTGACACTGCAGGCAAAATATTAGAAAAAATTATTGTTGCAAGACTGGAACACTGCATTGAAGGTCCCAAAGGACTATCAGACATGCAATACGGATTTAGAAGAGGACGCTGCACAATCGATGCTATTTCAAAAGTCTGCAGCATAGCCCGGCAAGCACTTGAAGGAAAACGGTGGAGAGGAGGCTCGAAACAATACATTAGATATTAAGAACGCTTTTAACACAGCTGAGTGGAATGCTACAATAGATTCTCTTATAAATATGGATGCACCCACTTATCTAATAAATATGATAAAGAGTTAGTTTTCGGAAAGGATGATGGCCCAATAACTTACCCAGTGACAGCAGGAGTACCAAAAGGTTCAGCACTGGGCCCCATTCTATGAAATTGCATGTATGATGGGGTTTTTGGGGTTGAAAAACCAAGCGGAGTGGACATTGTTAGGTATGCTGATGATATTGCAATTGTTGCAGTGGCTAAACACGATACTGAACTTGCTGAAAAGTTCAACACCACAATATTAAATGTTCAAGCATTCAATGAGCTTGCAACTGGCTGAACACAAAACAGAAGCGGTACTTTTAAGTAGTAGGAAAAACGTTGAATCGTTGGAAATTCGGGTTGGGGGTCATATTATAGTGTCACATCCCACAATCAAGTACTTGGGAGTCCTGCTGGATCATATACTTAATTTTGGAGAGCATCTCATAGCAGCTGGTAACAAGCTGTACGCATGGGATCGGCTGTCGCCAGACTAATGCCAAACATTGGTGCCAGGAAACTATTGGCTTCAGTCTCTAGTTAAATTATGATGCATGGAACGCCAATATGGTATTCATCAACTAGTATATGAAAACAATGATAGCAACACACAAGCAAGCCTCATTGAGAGTTTGGTGTACTTTCCGAACAGTGTCTGAAGTAGCTTCAAATGTGATTGCTGGTCGACTTCCGATTGACTTGGAAGCAAAACGATCGACGGCATTACGTGACCTGCATCAGCAGAATTGTTTTGACAGAAATCGCATAGCAGCAGTAGATCTAGAACTATACACACAGTGGCAACAGAGATGGCAAGCATCAACAAAAGGGCGGTGGACTTACAATCTGATCCCTCTGATTGAAATGTGGCTCAAACGGAGATATGGAGAGCCAAATTATTATCTCACTCCGTTTCTCACTAGACATGGCTGTTTCAGAGAGTATTTATACAAGTACAAGCACATGAATGACCCCTTTTGCAAGTTTTGTGAAGAAGCTGTAGAAAACGCTAACCACTTATTAACAAGGTGCGTAAGGTTCAATGCGGCCAGACAAGTGCTAGAGAATATAACGGGTGAAGAGATAACCTGTACCAGTATTGTTTGACATATGCTGCTGGACAAGGACTCCTGGAATCAAATTAATCACGTCATATCAACGATTATGCAGCAACTGAGACGAGATGAGCAACTCAATAGATAAGACAGCAACAACAGAAATCAAGAATTAGAGCTCTTGCTCTACATAGCGAAGAAATGTTTTGACTGGCGGTACCGCTAGCAACTAGAAGGGCAGTGACACAAAATGAAGTTAGGGTTTAACAACGTTTTTATAAACATTTGTTTGTGTAGAACTGAGTATCATTTTCTATACAAACTAATGTACTCTGTACATGTTTTGCGAGCCGGCATATTAAGATCATTGTCCGTGCGTTGGTGCCGAATGCTGTAAACCAGTAATCAGTATAAATCGTGTATGCTGCTTAGCAGTATCTCCTTAAGGACTTCAACATGAGAATGTTTTCAATGACTTGGTTCACCCGTGAACATAAGATTGTTTTTTCCTATGGGGATAAATTGTCACAGTCGAATTTCAGCAATGGGACAAACTTTAGTATTATAGTAAAAACTTATCATTTGGCTAAATTAACATATTTAATTTTAAATAACTATTAATTGAGTCATTTAATTTCGAATTAATATTATGATTTACAAAGATAAAGTAAATATGTTTAAATTGCTTTATTTTGTTTAAAAAATTATTTTAATTTCGACATTTGTTGCAAATCTTTTAAGCGAAAATGTCACTCAAATTTAGAGCAGCATTTGTGATGATTTTTGCTCTTTTATATTCTGCTGAATGTGTAAGTATTTTAGTTTTAAATTTGGTTTTATAAAATATCACTTAATACAACTTATACTACAGAAACGTTATTTAAAACTAACTAATATGGAATGCAAAAATTTAGATCAAGACTATATAAATATTGACAAATGTTTTATGAAGGCGATACGTCGGGATGTGACACAAGTAACAGTAAATGTCAAAATATATAAATTGCCCGTAACAAATATGACGGTAAGTTGTATGTATTCTTCCAGTTTTTCTTACTTGAAAAGATAATCTCATAAATTATTTATGCAACAATTAGATACGTTTTAAAGTTAAAAAACGAGGTAATGCTTTGAGACCTATAATATTTGATTCAATTCTTGATGTCTGCGATATTTTGGCTAATAAACAAAACACTCTTAGTATTATTGGGAATGTTGCTTTTAAAGTTTTAAGATTTGCCAAATACAGTAATGTTAATCATAGCTGCCCTATAACTGTAAGTATATTTACACCAACTTCAAAGTACTTTGTATTATTGTAATTTTAAGAAAACATAACTTCAAGTGAAAGCATTCTTAATCGATTTTTCTTGTAATTTTTTTAGTTAAATTTATTTTTCATATATTTTTCTAGCATGATATCTTTTTCAACAAATGGGAACTGGATGAAACTCATTTGTTCATAATGCCTTTCGATTTAGGTGATTATGGATTTTTAACAACCTGGATGACAGGTGGTGCACCAAAAGCCCAAATTGATTTCTTTTTCAAATACTACGAAAAATAAATAAGAAATATCGTGTCAACAAAATAAATTATATTGCATATGTAAAGGGACTTAATATAAGCTTGTAAGTTCAAAAATTTAAACTTTGTTTTTTAGTAATCTGGAAAATGGGCAACTTCTTCATGTCGAATGTTTCACACTGAAGTTCTTTGAAAAAATTTTCCATACGATCTGAAAATCTGAAAGAGGGTTTCAATAAAGTGAGGTGAGATTTTTTTAAATTTTTTTGAAGGTCATTTATAGGTTTCGCAACGTTTATTTATACAAAATCTCAGCATGATGCGGTTTTTATTTTATTTCGATCTCAAAAATGTTCGCAATCAGCCAATGTATAAATAAAAAATAATAGCCCAGGAAAATTAGACGAAAAAACGGCTGCTGTGCGAAATAATTCCAAGTGAATTTTTTTCACCGGAATTGTCTTTATTAAAGCATGATGAATAAAGAGAAAAAAGTTCATTGAAGTCCATTGTGCACATAAAAACTTATTCAGGCTCAAAGGTCGCTAAAACTTTATATGTAAAAAATGTTTACGTGTAGCTTATAGTTTAGGAGATAACCCAATTTAAAAAGTTGTGCACAGATTTTATATGTAAATGCTACGTAGAAGTTCATATTAAAATCTCTTACTTTTAAAATTGCGAATACTCTTTAACAAGGAGTCGTACAAAAAAATTAAAAAACCGTTCAAAAGATAATTGGATTCTGTATACACCGTATTAATTTTATATCTCCGATCTCCTGTGGATGCCACATGTTTTATCCTGTCATAAAACATGAAAAACAAGGAATGTGTAGCTGTCATGAACCATACATAACTTTTCCGCTGTCAGTTGAACGAAACATAAATCGCTTGTGGTCGATTTTTTTCCGCGTTTTTCTCAAAAAAATTTGTTAAGAAAAAGTGGTTTTCTGTGGAAGTTTTATTTTTATTCAATTAATGTAAGTGCTAAATATTACGAAATAAGTGTTTGACTGTGTAAATTCACAAAGTTTCCCATTTTATTTTTACAATTTTATAATTTTTAAAAATTGACCAGTGTGGTATAGTCGGAGTTGGCTAATGTGGTATTTGAATATTTCTTGTTATTCTTATCGTTATTTGATTGCTGTTTAATTTTTAATAAAAACTATGAGTTTGAGAACCAATGTAAATGTTATTATGAACTTATTTCATACCTTTAAAACTTTATATTTGGTTGTATGGTTAAATATACCACATTACCCGACTTACATGTACCACATTACTAGCCCACTTTACAAGCGGGAGTGAGGAAAAATTCTGAAAAATCTTCGACATTTGAATGTCGCTTGAATTTTGGTCAACTAGGAGAATACAAATGACTATAAGGGAACAAATTTTTCCCAAAAACTAACAAAAAAGAGCAGAGCAAAAATATAGAGAAAACTGCAGTCGATAAATAAAATAAATACCGTTCCAACACTTAACACACATTAATATATTTAATTTATTCGCTAGAATATTTTATATAACAATTCAAGGGAGAAGGTAATACAACTGCCAAACACACCAATCAAAAACCAAATCCAAATCCAATATAAATCTTCCATTGTCACCGCTTTCAATTTCGAAATCGAGCTGTAATCTTTAAAAGACATGAGCCCCACCTGGATCATATCATTAAATGAGGAACTATACCAATGATGAAAGATGCCAGAATCATGTAACTGCAAAATGTATTTATTAAAAGCATCAGCGTATATGGAATCCTTTGGCAAAGGTATAGATTGTAATATGGCATTTTGAAATATTATCTCTTTCGGTTGGCGAAAATATTTGCGTTCAAAATAACGTTGCTTGTGATCAAAAACCTCCCACAATTGATTTGTAATTGAATAAGCTGCAGATTTATTAAATTGACTACGTGAATGTTCATACTCTTCAATATTTTCTACCAAATAGAAGAGATCATCATATTTTTCAACAACATTTGCAGCAGTAAGGTATAGTTGTAAGTAGTCATAATGCATTTTTGGCATATATATCAACATTTTCCGTTGTCTCAAATCTTCATATTTATTGATATCCTTTTCGAAAGGATGATGAGTTAAATAGGTTTGTAGGTACGTATTTAGTGTGGTGTTCAACAGCAGGCCAGCAACGAAGATCAGCATAAAAATTTGTTTATCATGTAGTGTACGAATACTTCTAATGCGATATGTACCACCAGATAGGCCGAAGAGCGCGGGTTCATTTAAAATCCACTTTTGACAATTTGCATATAATGACAACTTTAAGATGCAATAGCTGTGTAGCACTAAAATTGCTGTGAATGCAAAATATAAACATATGTACAATAGTAATACATCTGAGCAGAAAATTAGCACATAAATTTGCGTCATCGTTAGCTGTTCTGATACGGGTACCATTGGAAACCACATGGTAAATTGTATATAATATGAATATATGAATCCTACTTGATCGTTTTCATATGGAAAGTTACTATCAACAAATGTCGGTATATCGATTGTACCATTTTCTATTTTATTATAAAGTTCTTTGTATTGATTTCGTGAGCCAATTTTTACTGGTTCGACAAAAACAATTGTTGCATTCACTTTCTCGGCAAAAGTTTCAACTAAACGTCCAATATAACCAATCAGTTTTATTTCACCTCTTCCATTTCGATACGGCAACACCATTGGACGTAATTGTTCAGCAATTGTTCTCAAAGGAGAACCCCATAAATTTTGCAAGCGTTCAGGAAAAAATATTGTTGTTCCAATGATGGTATGCTGCTCCAGCGTGAACTTTGGAAATGCTTTATAGCTGTAGTAGTGACGGGTTTCCTTAAAATCCTTAAAAAATGTTATTACGTTCAATATATGTTTGAACCAACAATACTGGAAAATTGTCTGTAGCATATTTTTCTCATCCATTTGCAAATAGAAAATAAATCTTTCATCAAGTAAGCCACTAAGGGTATTTGTCAAAATGTCTAGAGCGTTTATTTCATTGCCTGCTTTTGGACAAATGACAGTTAAAATGTTTCGATTATGGTTTTTTGTAAACTTTAAACTCATTTTGTCATTTAATAAAACTTTGGGTCTTTGAATATTTTTTGTAATATTCTCGCCAGAGTCCAAACAATCCATATATTTATCTTGCCATATTAATAGTGTTTCAAAAGTTTTCTCCTTTTCTATTCTGTTGAGTATATCTTCCGTACTGAGTTCAGTTTGTTTTGATTTCACAAGTGAATTCAATAATATCAACCAGAACAAAATTATTCCAAGTGTTGTTTCTTCTAAGGGCTGCATACTACTAGTGCGCACTTACCACACACGCACCTTTATGATTATCAAGAGTTAGTAGTTGAAGTTAGTTACTACGGATGGAAACACTAAGGTTCTATTAGTCTAAGGTCCTTATTAGTGAAATTATACCACCTTACAGTTAATAAGTGTGCTAGTAAAGTAATTATGTGTTGAAATGCTTTCAAAGTTGATTATATATTTTTAAAGCGAGAATTCTCATCAAGTTAATTTGGAAGTGGTAATAAAATTTACTTTGAGACAAACCATGTCAAGTGTACCCAATTTTCACTTACTAAATAATGAAATTTAATTCTAATAAATTCTAAAAAAATTTTTATTTTAACATATTTTTTTATAATATTCAAAAAGGATCGTATTAAAATTTTGAAAATTTATTTCATGAAAACCGTTTACCTAAACTTAATGAAATTTTACAGTTATGTTAAACAAGAGTCAACTTTTTAAATATAATTTAAAAACAAATATCTTTTTGCATTTTGATATTTTTTTAAGTTTTTAAATAAACAATAGTTTGTTAATTCGAAAGAAAATTTCACTGCCCGACATAATATAAATTTTAAATGAAAAACCTACATAAGCTACATCAACAAATTTTTTGAACTCTTCATAACTCCGGCGATAGTTAGCAAAATCATATAAAATATTCACTGACCTCCATTAATTTTTTCTCTCCAACATTTCTCTAGCACATACTAAACCCTTTTTGCCGCCCTTTAAGGGTCCTTTGCAAAATATAGATAAAAATAATAATTGAAAAACGTCGTTGCCGAAAGTGGGAAAAAATGTTCACCGACCCCGTTAGTTTTTCCTTTCCAACATTTCTCTCAATCATACTACACTTTTTCCATCCCGAAATGGAAAAGCTCATTTGCCATCCCTGGTACAATAGTCCGTGGGCCCGCGTACAAAAAAAAAAAAAAGATTCATAAACACACTACCGAGGCTTCGTGTATTTAATGTTCAGTTCGAGTCGGACAAAATTTTTAGAGTGGGAAAGTATGGTGGTGGGGCGTTTACCGTTCAAGTTATCACAAAGTCATGGATTTTAGGTTAGAAAAAAATTTGTCAACACAACTTTGGTTTTCATTCGAATCAAAAGTTTTTAATATGTTAAAAGTAAAAAAATGCTGTCGGACAAAAATGTTGGTTCGGCACGAGTCGGACATGCCAAATATGCCGAAATTACGAAACAAAAAAACTTATTACCAAGAGTCAATTTTTTCAGAATTGGTCAAAAAAAAATATTCAAAATCAAGTAGTAATTAACAAAAAAGTGAGTGAACGAGTACTAAAATATTCTTAGTTGCCGGGAGAGGAAAAAAATGTTCACCGACCCCCACTAAGTTTACCTCTCCAATATTTCTCTCAAACATACTACGCCCTTTTTGCGCCCCTTAAGGGGGCTCCCATACAAAATGTTGATAAAAACTTAAAAAAATGGCATTTTTTGTCCGACTATTGTTATGCCCCAATATTTTTTTCCGATAAAGTTACCACTTTGATTTTGAATAATTTATTATTGACTAATTCTGAAAAAAATGGCTCAGTGGTAATAAGTTTTTTTTATTCGTAATTTTGGCATATTCGGCGTGTCCGACTCGTCAAACTCCCCAAAATTTTTGTGCGATAGGATTTTTTAAACTTTTAATATATTAAAACTTTTGATTCGAATGAAAACCAAAGTTATGTTCATAAATTTTTTCTAACCTGAAATCCATGACTTTGTGATAGCTTGAACGGTAAACGCTCCACCACCATACTTCCCCACTCACAAAATTTTGTATGACTCGACCTGAACATTAAATACGCGAAGTCTCAGCAGTGAGTTTATGAATTTTTTTTTGTACGTAGGCTCACGGACTATTGTACCAGGGACGGCAAATGAGCTTTTCTATTTCGTACCAAATAGCAAAAAAAAAGTACTATGTTAAAGGGTCCAAAAAGTACAAAAATTATTTAAAACATTTGTGGACAAATTTTGATCACTAGGCGATTCGAGTTTGATAGTTAAAAAGATTAAAATAATAAATTTAAAATAAAACGAATTTTAATGTATGTATGTAATCCGAAAACTTTCTATTTTTCTTGAGCGAAAGAATTAGTTCATTACACTATCATTTTCGGAGTAAATAAAAGCGTTATTATAACTTCCACTGTATAAAGAAATAAGAATTAAAATTTTGAAAATCCATTTAAAATTAAATGTAATTAGTAGTTAATGTGATTAGCAGTAAATGTATGTTTGTTTGTCTCCACTTCACATGATTTGTGTAAAAAAAAATTTTATTTTTCGAATATTTTGCCACGAAAATCAAAAACAGCTACAGGTTCGTTATAAACAAAAAAAGTATTACGTACACTATAGTCACCTTGTGGTATCGGAAATGTTGTAAGTGATTTCTCATTAAAACGCCATTTATTCACAATTAAATCGTGCTACAGAAGAAAAAATATATGTTCCTGTATTTGTATATGAAATGATGGTGATTTAACTTACTTCATAAGGACATGTATGATTTAAATTACTATATGTGGCAAGTCCCATTATATTATAAAGAAATTCAGCAATTGGATTTCGTCTTTTATTTCGAAAAAAAGCACAACAATCGATTTGGCACTGCACGAATCGCTTATTATATCTCGCTATATCCACATGTAACTGTTTAAAAGAAATGTAATCTTTAAATGTCCAAATATCATATTTATATATTAGAATACCGTAATATTGACATCCAACTTTTTGAAAAGATTTGCATGCATAGACACTTCGGTGACGTTACGGTTTATCGCTTTTATTTTGCATAATGAAAAATTCAAATAACTCTTGTCCAGACTTTTACATTCAAAGTTCGATAATTTTAAGGTCAGACGCTTCAAAGGAGAGTCACAAAGAAAAAAATTAAGTTTATAACAATAAATACTTTAAAATTAAATAAAAAAAAGAAAAAATAAACAAACATTTTCAGCATTTTCAAGTTGAAAACCAAGTAATATATAAACTACAGCGAACCGATATCGAAACATTTGCATGATGGTTGAGTATTTTTTATTGAATGCCAATGAAATGAATGATCGCAGTGATAATTATTTGTATATTATGAAAAATTAATGGTTTTGCATTTAAATCGCATTTAGATTATTGGTATTTAAAAACAATACACATATTTAAATAAACATCATTGTAGTTTTAATGAGCTTTTTCATTATAAGTAGTTTTGATGAGCAATAGTAGAGTATAACCGAGAAATGTGCCAAGTGTGAAAAGAGCTCTTCAAAAGCACTTCAATGGGTATATACATAATAGTTAATCTAATTGAAAAACATCGAAAAAATTGGTAATCGTACGTAATTGTCAAAAAATATCCAAAAATTCCAGACATTACAAGATTATAAAAATTAACCAAAATGGCAACAAAAAAATTTTGAGTTTCACGAAATTGTTGAAAACTTGAAACTTTTTGAACCGCTTTTCATGTAAGTAACTTTTATTATAAATACTAACGAAAAACGCACCATTACTTTTTATACCTTTCAAGATACTTTTCATATGAATTCAATACAAAGATGGCATCTCTAGTCGTTTTGGAATTATAATTTTCTGAACGTTTTAAAATTTACAATTGACCGATATAACTCCACGAAATTTAAATGTATATATATTGTATTGTACAGAAAGAAGACATATAATTTTTTTAGCGAAAATCATTAAAATTAACATAACTTTTTTTGAATCTGCGCAAATTTTACAAATGAACTATGTTCTCCATCCATCCACCAATTTTCATCAAAATAGCTTTTCTAGTTTGTGAGATATGTGTTAAAATCGTAACCCATGAAATTATTTATCCTTTGTATGACATTGCAAAATCCCTCATTCTCATTTCTTGGAGTCCGTGCTACAAGAATCTGAACTTAGTTTTCGGTAAATGAGTTAAAAATACTTTTTTATCCGAAGTGAATTTTCAAATAACAAAAGAAGATATTCATAGATGTGTAGGCACTAAACGATATCAAGGAAAACTCGAATGTAATTGACATGCTTTTAAGAATTGTCCAGTTAAGTCTTGGCAACAATTTTGTTTCAACAGTTTGGCAAAATATGGAACGGTATGCTTTTTTTTTAATTTAATTTTAATCAGTGTCTCAACCGAGGGGAAATTTTTTTCCACCATACATATTATAAATTGAAAAACTTAAAAAAAAACCAGGGTTTCCCGGTGAATGTTGTTTCACATTATCTTGTTAAGTTGACATGGCATCACCAATTTTTCCAAAGGATTTTATTTGTCCCTATCCATTTTACAATACATGTGTACCAAATCTGATAAATTATAAATTTTTTGTTAGGGGGATGGCAGCGCCCAATTTCCCAGTGAACATTATTTCGCCGGTGCTTACGAAGACTATCTCTTCTTTAAATGCGGACAAGAAAATCTTTTTTTTGAAATTGCGGCGAAAAAAATCTTTTTTGTAATATGCAAACAAGAAAATCACTTTTTCTAAAATGCGGAGAAGAAAATAACTTATTACAAAATGCGGCGAAGAAAATCACTTTTTACAAAATGCGGCGAAGAAAATCTCTTTCTTAAAAATGCATCGGAAAAAATCAAATTTTTACGAAAACAGGAATAGGAAAAATTTCTGCGCATTTTGCAAAAAGTGATTTTCTTCGCCGCATTTTGTAAAAAGTGATTTTCTTCTCCGCATTTTATAAAAAGTGATTTTCTTGTCCGCATATTACAAAAAAGATTTTTTTCGCCGCAATTTAAAAAAAAAAGATTTTCTTCGCCGCAACTTTCGGTTAGAAAATTTTCTTCGTAAGCACCGGCGATTTGTCCTGGCGCTTTGTATTCATGTATAAAATCTCATTTGCGTTAAAAACTAACGTGATACTAAAATTTTTCCCAGTACACATTATTTGTCTTGGTGCTTTTTACATATGTACTAAAACTCATCTATATACGTTTAATAGTTTCAGAGATATGATGATTTAATTTCTTGGCTCAGAATTTTTGAGATCTTTTAAAATTGTTCAAAACTGAGTCAAAAAAATAAAAAAAAAAATTCTGAAAAAAATCCCAGCTATTCTTTTACTTCTAATGAAATCTTTTCGTAAATGCTTTGGTTTTGAGTAAACCCAGCATTTTGATGACGAACGTAATCTTAACAGCTGAAAACTCTTAATTTGAAAAATTTTTCTAAAACTTTAAAATTTCTCCAAAAATTCTGAAAACATTCACTCGTATTTTTTGGACTGTTCCAAGCATTTTTTACCTTATACACTTTTTTCGTTTGATGCCTTGCTCTTGAGTAAAAAATTGTTTTTTCGACCGTGTAATTGATGCAATAGCGAGGCGCGTCCTTCTCGCATCTAAAGAGCTGATGTTGATGTGCTATAGGTAGGCAATAGGCAGCTTTTTTTTTGTTATTTTTTTTTTTGAAATATTTTTTATTGTCATCCCTTGGGTATCTTTTTTTGTAATGAAAAAAAATTCTGACCAAAAAACATGTTTTTTTTTTTAGCCAAAATGGGCCTTCAGCAGAATCAAAAGTGCTCTATATGCAGATATCGTTTTAAGGAATTTTTATAACTTTTAAGTCGGTTTCGGGATGATTTTTTTTTGCTACGTACAAAATCAAACCAGTCTAATGTATGTATTTGAAAACTTTTTATTTTTCTTCAGCGAAAGAATTAGTTCATTACATTATCATTTTCCGAGTAAATAAAGGTATTACTTATTATAACATCCTCTGTAAAAAAAACTAAAAATTAAAATTTTGAAAATCCATTTAAAATTATGTTTAATTAGTAGTAAGTGTGATTAGTAGTAAATATAATTAGTACAATAACTAGTAAAAAATATTTTTTATGTTTTCACTTCACGTGATTGTTCTTCTTCGTGTAAAAAAATTTTATTTTTCGAATATTTTGCCACGAAAATCAAAAACCGCTATAGGTTTGCTATAAGCAAATAAAGTATTACGTACACTATAGTCACCTTGTGGTATCGGAAATGTTGTAAGTGATTTCTCATTAAAACGCCATTTATTCACAATTAAATCGTGCTACAAAAGAAAAAATATATGTTCCTGTATTTGTATATGAAATGATGGTGATTTAACTTACTTCATAAGGACATGTATGATTTAAATTACTATATGTGGCAAGTCCCATTATATTATAAAGAAACTCAGCAATTGGATTTCGTCTTTTATTTCGAAAAAAAGCACAACAATCGATTTGGCACTGCACGAATCGCTTATTATATCTCGCTATATCCATATGTAACTGTTTTATTTTGCATAATGAAAAATTCAAATAACTCTTGTCCAGACTTTTACATTCAAAGTTCGATAATTTTAAGGACAGACGCTTTAAAGGAGAGCCACAAAGAAAAAAGTTATGTTTATAACAATAAATACTTTAAAATTAAAAAAATAAACAAACATTTTCAGCATTTTCAAGTTGAAAACCAAGTAATATATAAACTACAGCGAACCGATATCGAAACATTTGTATGATGGCTGAGTATTTTTTATTGAATGTCAATGAAATTTTGTTGTATTTAACAAGTACATTTAAATGATCGCTGTGATTATTATTTGTATATTATTAAAAATTATTGGTTTTGCATTTAAATCGCATTTAAATTATTGGTATTTAAAAATAATACACATATTTATATATATCATTATAGTAGTTTTAATGAGCAATAGTAGAGGATAACCGAGAAGTGTGCCAAGTGTAAAAAGAGCGCCTCAAAAGCGCTTCATTGGATTTTAACATTCAAGTAAGTCGAAAATCACTGAAATATATTTGGGTATATAATAGTTAAATCTAATTGAAAAACATCGAAAAAATCGGTAATCTAACATAATTGTCAAAAAAAAATATCTAAAATTCCAGACATTACAAGATTTTAAAAATTAACTAAAATGGCAAAAAGAAAAAATTTTTTGAGTTTTTTTGGTGGTAGAAATACCCAAATTGGCCAATAGATCCTGTTTCACGAAATTGTTGAAAACTTGGAATTTTTTTAACGGTTTCATGTCAGTATCATTTATTATTAAAACTAATAAAAAACGCACCATTGCCTACTTTTTAGAACTTTCAAGATAATTTCATATGAATTTAATACCAAGAACATATCCATAGCCGTTTTGGAATTATAATTTTCTGAACGTTTTAAAATGTTCAATTGACCGATGGAAAGAAAAGTCATATAACTTTTGTATAGAAAATCATTAAAAGCTTCTTTGATTCTGTGTAAATTTAACATATCAATTATGTTCCCTATAAATCCACCAATTTTGGTCAAAATAGCTTTTATAGTTTGTGAGATATGTATTAAAATCGAAACCCATGATATTAATTATTTTTGTATGACAATGAAAAATCCCTGTATTGTAATGACTTTTAACTGAAAAATGGTATAAGAATGGATTGTTGAAAATAACTTTGACTATCAAAATCACTTGAAAAAAAATGTTTTATGCTGCTTATGTTATGTAGCTTTAAGTAGATCACAAAACAGTGATTTTTGCACTTTCGAGAAAGAATAACTCAGGATCCAGACGTGATACAAAAAAAAAACCAATTCGTTATAAGGAAATAGCATTTCACCATAAAGGGGTATAAATACGGAAAACCATGTTTTTCATGGACGGGGGGTAGGTGTTAAAAAAATGGAACGCCACAGATCCAGGCAGCATCCATTTTCTCATTACTTGAGATCCTTCCTACAAGAATCTGAACTTAGTTTTCGGTAAATGAGTTAAAAATACTTTTTTATCCGAAGTGAATTTTCAAATAACAAAAGAAGATATTCGTAGATGTGGAGGCACTAAATGGTATCAAGGAACACTCGAATGCAATTGACATGATTTTATGAGTTGTCCAGTTAAGACTTGGCCACAATTTTATTTTAACAGTTTGGCAATATATAGAACGGTTTTTTTTTAATTTAATTTTAATCAGGGTCGCAATTGACGGGTCGCACGGAAAATTTTTTTCCACCATACATATTTTAAATTAAAAAACTTTCAAAAAACCAGGGTTTCCCGGTGAATGTTGTTTCACCTTATCTTGTTGAGTTGACATGGCATCACCAATTTTTCCTTCTTCTAAATTCAGCCGTTTGACACCCCAAGTAAAAATTGAAAAAATAAAAAAAAAACATAGATTTTCAGTGATAAAATTCATGTAAATGAGATATTAAAGTAACAAAAACAAATGTTTATTGGAACGCAACGTAAACTAAATATTAATTCTTGATTCACGAAGAAAAAAAAAATTGTCAAGTTTTTTGTTACGTGTATGGCATACGGCTGAATTTTGAAATGGTCGGTTTAATGAGTATGTTTAAAATGTGAAAGAAATTTTAATTTCGTTAAATTTGGTAAGCAACTTGAAAGTCCTAATTTTTACTTTTAAAACCTAATTTAAATTATGTTGTTATTTTTTTTTTTTCCTCAAAGATATCCTAACCTAAAAAGACACAAAAGTGCAAAAAACCCGTTTAGCCAATATTTTGGTCTACGATATCTCTTAGAAGCATTTAGATATAAACATAATTTAAATTAGGTTTTAAAGGAAAAGATCAGGGCTTTCAAATAATTAAACGACGTCTAACGAATAAATGATATGTTACATAGCTATATAGCTTCAAAAAAATGGCAAAAAACGACTTTTTTTGGTTTTTAGGTTAGAATATCTCAAAAACTATACACGATGGAGCAATTCTGAGGTCGGATTCGCGTTAGCATCGCAAAACACATCAATTGTGATTATTTTGAGTTTTGTTAAATGTAGTTAAAAAAATTTTTTTATTTTTTTTGTATGGGAAAATGCCCCAATTGGAAAAGGGATTATCTCAAAATTTAGTCGAGGAGTCACGGGTGAAAATTTTTGTATACATCATTTGAACGATAGGTAAACAGAATCTGGAAAAAAAATTTGATGTGCTACGACGTTCGATGTAAAACGGGTTAAGGCACGCCATGATGCTTTGAAGGATTCTAAGCATTTTACTTCTAATGAAATTTTTTCGTAGATGCCTTAGTTTTGAGTACACCTAACATTTTGATGACGAACGTAAGCTTAACAGCTGAAAACTCTTAATTTGGAAAATTTTTAAAACTATGAAATTTCTCAAAAAATTCACCCGTATTTTTTAGCCAAAATGGGCCTCAAAAGTGCTTCATTGGTTTTTCTCCGAATGAAAAGAAAATGATGCAGATATCGTTTTAAGGAGTTTTTATAATTTTTAAGTCGGTTTCGGGATGATTTTTTTTTTTTTGCTACGTACAAAATCAAACCAGTCTAATGTATGTATTCCAAAAACTTTTTATTTTTCTTTAGCGAAAGAATTAGTTCATTACATTATCATTTTCCGAGTAAATAAAAGTATTACTTATTATTACTTTCACTATATGAAAAATTAAAATTTTGAAAATCCATTTAAAATCATGTTTAATAAGTAGTAAGTGTGATTAGTAGTAATTGTAATTACCACAATAGTAAAAACATATTTTTTATGTTTTCACTTTACGTGATTCTTCTTTTCGTGTGAAAAATTTTTTGAATATTTTGCAACGAAAATCGAAAACGGCTATAGGTTTGCTATAAGCAAAAAAAGTATTACGTACACTATAGTCACCTTGAGGTATCGGAAAAGTTGTAAGTGATTTCTCATTCAAGCGCCAATTATTCACAATTAAATCGTGCTACAAAAGAAAAAAAATATATGTCTCTGTATTTTTATGTTGCATATGTATGTCTATAAAATGACAGTGATTTAACTTACATCATAAGGACATGTATGATTTAAATTACTATATGTGGCAAGTCCCATTATATTATAAATAAGTTCAGCAATTGGATTTCGTCTTTTATTTCGAAAAAAAGCACAAAAATCGATTTGGCACAGCACGAATCGCTTATTATATCTCGCTATATCCATATGTAACTGTTTAAAAGAAATGTAATCTTTAAATGTCCAAATATCATATTTATATATTAGAATACCGTAATATTGACATCCAACTTTTTGAAAACATTTGCATACATAGACACTTCGTTGACGTTACGGTCTATGGGTTTTATTTGGCATAATGAAAAATTCAAATAACTCTTGTCCAGACTTTTACATTCAAAGTTCGATAATTTTAAGGTCAGACGCTTTAAACGAGAGCCACAAAGAAAAAAATTAAGTTAATAATGATAAATATATTAAAATTAAAAAAAATAAACAAACTTTTTCAGCATTTTCAAGTTGAAAACCAAGTAATATATAAACTACAGCGAACTGATATCGAAACATTTGTATAATGGTTGAGTATTTTTTATTGAACTGTGGTACTTTACGAGTACATTTAAATGATCACAGTGGTTATTATTTTTATATTAAGAATTAATGGTTTCGCATTGAAATCGCATTTAAATTATTGGTATTAATAAACAATACACATATTTATACGTATATCATTATAGTTTTGATGAGCTTTTTCGTTATAGTTTTAATGAGCAGTAGTAGAGGATAACCGAGAAATGTGCCAAGTGTGAAAAGAGCGCCTCAAAAGCGCTTTATTGGATTTTAACATTTAAGTAAGTCGAAAATCACTGAAATATATTTAAAAAAAAAAAAAAAAAAAAAGAATACAGTAGAGGATAACCGAGAAATGTGCCAAGTGTGAAAAGAGCGCCTCAAAAGCGCTTTATTGGATTTTAACATTTAAGTAAGTCGAAAATCACTGAAATATATTTGGGTATATTATAGTTAAAACTTATTGAAAAACATCGAAAAAATCGGTAATCTTAAATAATTGTTCAAAAGAATATCTAAAATTTCAGACATTACAAGATTTTAAAAATTAACTAAAATGGCACAAAGAAAAAAATTTTTGAGTTTTTTTGGTTTGTAAATTGATATATGTATGTTAGTAACTGGTCCAATTTATTTGAAAGTGTTCTTTTTATAAAAAAATATTACTTGGTGAAAAAAATAGTTTTGAATTTTTTTTTAAAAAAACCCCATCAAAATTTTTTTTAAAAGTACTTTCAATTAAAGCTTAATTTATAAGCTTAAAAATGATGTATGCCTCAAGATGGGATTCGGTCGCTAGATGAGAGTTTTTGGCTTTTGAATGCCCGCGGCAGGCAAAACAATTTGTTTCTCAAGAGGAAGGCATCTTACGAAAAAAGTGTACTAGGCATAAAATGCTTAAAATCGACATACGTGTGAATTTTTTTGGAATTTTTTTAAACTTTTGTTTTTTTTAAATTTTTCAAAATTTTTTTTTTTAAATTTTTTTCCAAAATTATTAAAAAAAAAAGAAAAGGTCGGCGCGAAGCCGGCATTGGATTTTCGGGAGTTTTAAATCCTGAGCTGCGGCTGTTGTCAATTACAAAATAATTCGTTAGGAAATATCGTTATGGGGATTATGTCCGAAAGTTTTGCGGACATAACACCCATTAACAAAATGAGGGGGACATAACACCCATTAACAAAATGAGGGGGAAATAACACCTATTTACAAAATTTGGATTATTTCCGTGGGGATAATATCATGGCACCGTCATAAGAAAACGTTTTTTGGGTTTTTCCGGGAAGTTAGCCATAAAAAAGTTTTTTGGAATTTTCAGGGAAAATTGGGAGTTTTCCGGAAAAAGCTTTTAGCTCAAAACTACCTCGAAATTCCTGCGTTAAAAGATTTCATCGCTTACTCTTTCCGTGGATTCGTCTGGCTGAAAAAATAAACTAAACTATGCAAAAGCATTTTTCCGCTTTTCCGGAAAATGGAAAATTTCCCAGACAGCTCGAAATTAGTATTGAAAAGCTCGAAAATAGCTCGAAATTCACAACCAAAAACATCGAAATTCGTCACACCTGTATGGCTGACTTTATGCACCTGAAAAATTAAAACAAACAGATTTTCAGGCAATTCCACAATAATGATTTTTTAATTATCGCCCGATTTGGATATCTTTACTATCGCATCAAAATCAAAAAAATCAGTTGGTATTTTAATTGGTTTTTGATTTCAAACGAAACTGCGGACTAAATTACACCGCATTTTGAGAAGAACAAGCCAAATCTTTTTACGCTAGAATTGATGAATCGAAATATTTTTTTGAAATTAATTTCTTTTGTTGAAATATGAGATTTATTTAAAATTATCTTCTTGTTCATTGAATAAAATAAAGTAAATGTTCTTTTAATTTTCCATTATAATGAGAGCTTTGACATCACATCAAACATTAACTAGTAAGGGCGCAACTTTTGGCCTGGCCAAAAAATAAATACCCTACACTGCAGTATTTTGCTCATATCGGAGGTGCCACGCCCTCTTGCCCGAGTACACCCAGTTTTTGTTCAGAGCTTGCATTTATAGTTTTTAGTGTCAGAGTGAAATTTTGAAACTTTTGCTTATATGGGAGGTGCCACGCCCCTTGTCCGATTTCACCCAATTTTCGCTGAGAGCTTTTACTTATAATTCTTAGTGTCTGAGTCAAATTTGGTTCGAATATCTCAAAAAACGCTTTCATTATAGCGTTTTGAAGATTTTGCCTATATGGGAGGTGCCACGCCCTCTTGTCCGAATTCCCTCAGTTTTTTCTCAGAGCTTGCGCTTACAATTCGTAGTACTTATGTGTATTGTGGTTGCATTGTCGTGAAAAATACTCCTAAAATTGCATTTTGAATATATTTTTTGTATGGGCGGTAGGCGTGTCCGTTGACCGATTTCGCTCATTTTCAATCCCCCGAGCTAACTTTGACGACGGAGGCAGTGTACTAAATTTCATTGATTTATCTTGCTCAGTTTTCCCAAAAAGTGTATTTCAACACACAGCCAGCCACCCAGCCACCCAGCCACCCAGCCAGCCAGACAGACGGACATGGCTATATCGACTCAGGAGGTGACGCTGATCAAGAATATACATACTTTTCTATACCGGCCACGCCTCCTTCTCTGCGTTACAAACGGAAGGACAAAGTGAATATACCCTGGGTGTAGGGTATAAAAATCAATATGAAAAAAATACATTTTCCCAAAAACATATTATAAAGAAATTAATTATTTAAGCTGCATTTTAGCTGCATTATCATTAACTGAATACAAACATATTTCCCTTTTTACATATGAAAATGAGTGATCTTTAGTGGATGGATGAAATACCAAGAGAGTCTGGATGACAGTAGCCTAGTAGTGGGAGAAAACCAATCGTCTCTGAAATTCAATAAAACTTCAAGCTCAAAATGAGGTTAAAGTTTTATATGACCGTAAAAAATGAAATAAAAGATTTATGTAAAATTTGGAAAAAATATGAATTTGATTTTTATTTGGATGGCGATCTTACCAGCTTGAACGTCATGGAATAAGTGACCATTTTTAATATAAAGCCAAAATTTGTCAAATCATAATTAATTTAAGCTACCAACTATTTAAATTAAAAATATAATTTACAGCGCCATCTGCTGACAAGTAAATAAAAATAATAACAAAAAAGCATTGCCATCGGGACTGAACATCGCCGCCCGCCTTGCAGTATTGCTGCAAGAAAATGCAGTAAATAATTTAAGTCTAAGGAATGATTAATTCATATTTTAAATTCATTTGTTTTCTTTTTTTATGTAAGTATAAAATATTGTTTGTAATTCAAAATATCTTAAAACTATTTTAACGTTAAAAAGGCTACGTTTGCATTTCTAAATAGGATTCAATTCTTGAGAGAAATATTTTTATTCAACGCGATTTGTTTGTTTTTTTTTTATTTTTTTTTTTTTTATATTTATTATAACGACCCTATGTGGAGCAAGATCCCGAAAGAACCCATCCGAAGACGGTATTTTGGGCTAGCGGAAGACCACCAGAACTTGGAATTGCCCCAGATAAAATTGTTTTTGGATAAACATCAGCACCCAAAACCAGTTGTACTGGAGCGCAACGGTCAAAATTAGGATCGGCTAATATGCTATTGGAGAAATTTTGTTTAATTTTGGCGTCCAACGATTTGGACGGTGTTTTAAGGGATATTCTATTGAGCACTTGGAAAGTGACCTCAAGTTTGATGTGAAGATTGGAATGTGCTCGGATGACCACGGAACATACTCGATCATTATTGATCTCTGTAGTTGGAACGCATAAATCTTTAACTAAATCGCTGGATATGCGGCTAACTGCTATACAAGGATCCAGAAGTGCTCTTGCAAAGTGCAATTTCGCACCAGTTTGAATTCGGACCAGCGCTGTTGGAAACAAAACTATTGCATGTTGCGCTATAATGGAAGCAATGTTTACTGGCTGTGACGAAGTCGAGCTTGGTGCAATCAGCGAATTCTTTGTATGTAACCGTTCGAGCATATGCAGCATAGTATGGTGAGATTGCTTGCAATGATGGCAGCCTTGATTGCTACGACAAGTATTACCGGAATGCTGATGCGCTAGGCAGTTTGAGCAGTACTTATGTAGTAGAACCGCGCGCATTCGCTGCTCGGTATTCATTTCTATGAATGTTGGGCACACTCTCAAGGCATGATGCTTGTGACAGATACGACAAGCAAATTTGTTCCTGCTTCTTGCTGGATCACGGACGATGGTTAATCGTTCCTGAATTTGACTACGAGGAGCTGCTCTGTTTTTTATGAAACGTGGCATGATTAGACTGTAAAAGGAATAAACAATGAAAGGCGAAGAAAGATTTGAGAGGGATTAAAAATTAGTTTGTAGGGAGGAGAACGAGCTTGACGATCGGACGCGTTATTGGACCTCGCTCTGTTATTACATCCGCGACGCGAACTAAGTTATCTTTTCCGCAATAGACCTTACAAACGCGACCTAAACGCCATTCGTTTGGAGGGAGATTTTCATCACGAACTACTACAATCGAGTCAAGTCCTATATTTGCCTGTGGTGTTTTCCATTTGTTGCGCTTATGGAGTTCCTTCAAATATTCCTCTTTCCAACGAGAACACAGTTGTTGTTGTATTGCTGTAAGTCGTTGCCATCTATTTATTATGGATATAGGCTGCTGTTGAATTTGCGGTTCTATAGGAGCTAAAAGTGGACTACCAACTAGGAAATGTCCAGGAGTTAATGCTGTAATGTCATTTGGATTTTCAGACATTGTGGAGATTGGCCTTGAATTCAGGCATGCTTCAATTTTTGCTAATATTGTCGATAGCTCCTCAAAAGTAAACTTAAAAGACCCTGCAACCTTTTTGAAATGCGTCTTGAAGCTTTTGACGCCAGCTTCCCATAGCCCACCCATGTGTGGGGCACCTGGAGGAATAAAATGCCATGTTATGTGAAGGTGATGGAAATTCGAAAGGATTGCGGAACGTGAAGCTTGAAAGAAGTGGCGCTCTAACTCTTTCGAAGCTCCGACAAATGTTTTTCCGTTATCGGAGTATAAATGTAGAGGGCAGCCGCGTCGTGAAACGAAACGATTGAAGGCTGCGAGGAAGGCTGGTGTGGAGAGAGTGCTAGTCGCTTCTAAATGTATAGCCTTTGTAGAAAAACACACGAACACACAAACATAACCCTTGGTAATCAAGCAGGCTCTACCAGTGAAGTTTTTGATTTCAAACGGCCCAGCAAAATCTAAGCCTGTATGCTCAAACGGACGAGATAGGACTGTCCTTTCTGGTGGTAAAGTCCCCATCAATTGAGTTTGAATCTGTTTTCTTTGAACAACGCAAATCTTACAATTATGGATAGTTGATTTTATAAGATTTTTGATCCTAGGTATCCAAAATTGTAGACGTATAAGTTTGAGGACCAATTCATTGCCTCCGTGAAGTGAATTTCGATGTGTAAATTGAACTAACAATCGAGTCAATGCACAATTGTAAGGTAGGATAATCGGATGCCGCTCATCATAGGATAATGTAGGAGAGTGAATAAGTCGACCACAAACTCGAAGTATTCCAGCAGAATCAATAAAAGGATTTAAGTTTAGTAATGGACTAGATTTTGAAATTTGTTTCTTGTTTGAAAGTGCGTGATACTCTGACGGAAACGTCACTTTTTGAATTAAAAGTATAAGACGATCTCGAGCGCCCTTTATTTCTGAGCTCGTCAATAGCTCTGAATCAAAACGAAAGTTTTGCCGATGCACAGGATGAGAGCGGTGGAAAAACCTAATAACATATGCGATGACTTTCATAGCCCTGTCATATGACGAAAATCGATCAAGGATATCTTCGAAGCTATCAAAAAAGGTAAAATTCGATTTAATTGCCTTTTTCTCAATATCAGTGTCATGTTTCGAAGAGTCACGAGAACTTGGCCACTGGATAGGATCAAGTTTAAGCCAATGCGGGCCGTGCCACCAGAGTTCGTTATCCACTAGCTCTTGGGGCAAAAGGCCTCGACTACCAAGGTCGGCTGGATTAGCCTTAGAATTAACATGAAACCAATTTTCTATACCAACAAGCTGTACAATCTTCGATACTCGATTTGCCACGAATGTTTGCCATTGACATGGCGGTTTTTGTAACCAAGCGAGTACTATGGTTGAATCTGTCCAGAAGTAAATTTTATATTTTTCGATTTCGAGGAGCGGAACTACGGCATCAACCATTTCCGCTAACAGCACAGCTCCGCATAGCTCAAGTCTTGGAATGGATAAAGTTTTCACTGGTGCCACCTTTGTTTTGGCAGCCAGTAAATAAGTGTGAACAGAATCTGATGTCGTGCGAATACGAACGAATATCGTGGCAGCATAAGCTTTCTCTGACGCATCACAGAATGCGTGAAATTCAATGTCAAACTCAGGAGAGAAATGGACCCATCGAGGGATTTTTATACGATTTATGTGCGTATAACTATCAAGAAATTGATGCCAGGTTTGCAGACAGTTTTGAGTCAAATTTTCGTCCCAACCAATTTTGGATAGCCATATCTGCTGCATAAGGATTTTTGCCAAAACGATACAGGGTGCCAACCAGCCAGCGGGATCGAACAATTTTGAAATTTGTGATAGGACTTCACGTTTAGTAAAGGTCGCCTTATGCTCAAGAGCCTTTGTGGAAAAAAAAAACTCGTCTGACTTAGCATTCCATTTTACGCCTAAAGTCTTAGCATTACTACAATCAGCAAGTTGAAGAAAATCTTCAGTAAGCAAATGTTCACGTGGAAGCCCGTTGAGAATATCTTGAGAATTCGACGTCCATTTTCGTAGTGAAAAACCTGCTGATGCGAGCGCGGCAATCAGCTCATCTCTTGCTTGAATAGAGGAGGACAAATCATGACTACCTGCCAACGCATCATCAACGTACATGGAATTACGTAAAATGTTGCTGGCTAAAGGATAAGTTTCCTGAACATCTTCTGCTAACTGCAATAGTGTCCGGATGGCCAAATATGGAGCGCAGTTAACACCAAATGTTACTGTAAGGAGCTCAAAATCTTGGATATTACCTTGAGGTGAATTTCGAAAAAGAATTCTTTGAAATGGAGTATGGCTGGGGTCCACAAGAATCTGTCGATACATTTTTTGGATATCGCTGTTAAAGACGAAGCGATAAAAGCGCCATTTCAATATTAACAGTGTTAAATCAGATTGTAGCACTGGGCCTACATGCAAAATATCGTTTAGACTTACCCCATTAGAGGCAGGACATGAAGCATTAAAAACTACTCGAATTTTCGTAGTGGTACTTTCGGGCTTAATAACTGCATGATGTGGCATGTAGTAGTTATTTGGAAAATGGGAATAAATTGGAGGGGAAACCGCTTTCATGTGACCTAAATCGATGTATTCTCGGATTACATCATCATATTGAGTCTTGAACTCCGGGGTTTTGCTGAGGCGGATTTCATTCCTTAAAAATTGTGCATTGGCAATTGCACGGGAATGACCAATATTGATATTTTGTGGATAGCCTTCTTTGAATGGAAGTGAAACTACATATCGTCCATATTCATTTCTTTTTGTTGTTTTTACAAACAAATCTTCGCAAAAACTCTCGGATGGTGTTGCCATATGTTTTTTGGGAAGATCCTCCACCTCCCAAAAACGGCAAATATCTGAATCTAGCGTAACTTCATTGAAGAATGAAACACATGTAGCTAAAGAAGATACTTTAGCGTTTGTAATTGGACCTGTTAAGATCCACCCAAAAATGGTTTCTTGTGCAACTAAAGAGCCGCAGATATTGCGTTTAATGCCGTCAAGCAAAACCACTGGAAGTAGATCACCACCGATTAAAATATCGATTGGTGAGCTCCTATAAAATTCTACATCTGCAAGCGTTATGTTAGGAAGTTTTTCTATGATTGCAGAATCGACAGTATGTGTAGGAAGATTGTCAGTAAGCTGAGGAATAACTAGAGCAGATGTCTCAATTTGGATTGCTGCATCATTAGGGGACCGCAACACGAATGAAGAAACTTTCTGTGCTTTAGCCGAAACAGTATTATTCAAGCCTGAAACTTGAGCTTGCACGGATCTATATGGTAGCTTTAAGCGTTTGAAAAGCTTTTCGGAAATGAACGTTGCTTCAGACCCGGAATCAATAAGTGCGCGTGCAGCGTATGAAATGCCTAAGTGGCATATTTGTACAATTGCTGTACCCAAAAGAATTCTCTTCGAACTAGATGCGAAGCAAGTTTGCACGGTATCTGGAAGATTGGGGGATTCAGTGGACTGTAATTGAGTAGCATGAGACCTTTGAGTATTCGAGCTGTGAGGAGATTGAGAATTATTCAATGAATTGGACTCATGGTGCAAAAGAGTGTTATGCCTCTTACTACACTTGAAGCAGTTGTGCAAACTTTTGCATTCTTTTACAGAGTGCGATCGGGCAAAGCAATTAATACACAAGCCTAACTTTTTAATAGAAGCTAATCGTTCATTTGTGCTCATTCGTAAGAACTGCGGACAATTTCGAATGGTATGCTGTTCTTTCATACATATGTTACATTTAGGACTTGCCATGTTAGTATGGTATGTGTTAACTTTACGCGATGAATTGCGATTTGTGTTGCTAGTATTTGAATTGGAATTTGAACAACTAGACTTGTTATTAACAGCCTTGGAGCTGACTGAACTTTTAATATCTGAAACAGTCTCGAGAGTTTGGTACCTACTAGTCAGGAAATTATCTAGTTCTTCCCAAGTTGGAATTGTAGTTTTGCTTTTAAGGGACTGCTCCCAGAGTGCCAGCGTCGCATCTGGAAGGCGACTAGAGCAAAGGAAAATAAAAATAGGATCCCAATTTTGAATTTCAATATTGTATAGTTTAAGAGCGGATATACACCCTTGTATATCACGCTGGAGCTTTTTGAGGGCAGTACCACATTCGGATGTGACTGGACTAAGGCTAAAAAGAATCCTTAATTGGCTGTTAACAAGAATTCTTTTGTTCTCAAATCTATCTTTAAGATTCGTCCAAGCTAAACCAAAACCTTCGTTGGTCAAAGGGGCTTTCCTTACAATGTCTCGTGCTTCGCCACGCGTTTTTTGATTTAGATGAAATAATTTTTCCACTGGGCTCAATCTGGAGTTGTTAATGTATATAGCTGTAAACATATCTCGGAAAGACGGCCAAGATAAATAGTCTCCATTAAAGTTCCATATCACATGGTGGTAATCGAAAGTTACTTCCTTGGGAGTCAAGGGGTCTGGCCTCTATGTGCGGGTTGGTTACCAAAGTGAGCCCTTGGATAAGCTCACCGATTTTTCCAACGCAACGAACATACGCAAGATAGGTATTGCGGTACTTAGACTTTATTGACTCCAGATCAGTCTCATCAGCGTCATCTCCCTCGGTTCCAGCTTTTGTTGCAGAAAACTCACGTAAGGTTACATTGTACGCAGATTTTGCTTGATCCCAGAGCGATCGAACTTCATCCTTGTGAACTTCTAGTGAGTGAATGGAAAAATCCTGCGCTGTGAGTTGGTTGAAGTCATTTTCGAATTCAACTAGTCTATCAGACATCAAAATGAACGTTTCCAAAGAGGACATTTCGACAATCGTAGAAACGAAAAAAAACAATTGGAGCGAAAATAAGGAAAAAGAGCGACTCTATGTAGATCTCACAAACCAAATAAAGGACATAAGACGTTGGAAAAGAGCTGTATCAAAAAGAATGCAAAATGATTATCAAAGCTATGGAAAGGATTCAATAAAAGGCGACTAATCTACTTATTGATATATGTAGATAAACCAAGAGAATTCTGAGAAGTTATGAGCTAAGCGAAATGCCTTTTAAACAAAATAAAGAAAACTCCAATGTGAACTGTCCCGTCAAATTGGTTAAAGAATTACGAGATTGAATGGTCCACAAACTACCGAGAACTGAGTTGAAAATAAATTTAAATCTTCGAAATTCTTCAAAGCGATAATCACTTATGAAGACCAGAAATTTTCTTTTTTTTTTTTTTAAAAAAAAATTATAAATTTTTCCTTTAAACAAATTAAAGAAATCGCGTTTTTATAAAATTAACCCAATTTTTTGAAGAAGAAAAAAAAAAGAATTTTGAGATACGATTTAAAATTCTTAGGAAAAAATAAGCACAATCAAAAGTATTTTGATTATGCTCACTCAAAGCCACAGAAATGCACGATACAAAACTTCGCGTTATAAAATAGTTTTGGAAAGTGTCACACAAAGATACACAACAAAATTTTAGGAAAATAGTTTTAATTCAGTTCGTTTTTTTGAAGGAAAAACCGATATTCGACGTATTTCAGCCTTGACTCACTTTTATCAGCAAAACAAACTCGTATGCAGCGTTACATTAAAAATTCTGAATTTTTAAATATTGTGCGCTGACTTAATTGCAGAATAATTTATAACATAATATTTTAACTTGAGAAATTTCGATATTATTTTGAACGCTAAGTTTTTACAAAAGGAATTTAAGCTGGAAATTGATTTCACTTCAATTTTATCATGCAAAAGGAGGCCAAAATTATCTTCAAAAAAAATTTATTTATTTTTTATATTAATCTTATCAAATTTTTATTAGTATTTGTCTCAATTAATTTTATTTTGATTTTTGGTTTTATTTATCTTTTCACTTTTGCTGTATCGAAAATAGTTATGAGAAAAAATATTTGTTCTTATAATGTTAAACTCAAATAGGAAAATCCGGAATTTGGAACATGCAGATTGCAGAACGAAATTGCATGCAAACCAAAAAAGGTTCATTGACCTTTTTCTCTAGCAGTGTCAAGTAAGGAACACTTTACTAATTGGAACACATTAAAGGTAGAAACAAAAACAGGAGAGTTGTTAGTTTGTATTCATAAACAACTCAACAAAAGTTGCTGAAACACAATGGAATATGTTTAGCATGTTCGGCTAATGGAAAAAAGGAAATGTTGATGAATCTAGTGAGAGACAGTAACGTTACTCACCAAATTTTCTCAACAGATCTTTTGAAAAAATATTCCAGTGAGTGGGGGTGTGTTGAAATGCTAAGCTTTTAACATTAATATATTTACGTACATATAAGTGTGGTGAAAAACTGATGTAAAATAAAATGAAACGTTATATGTAATACATATGTAAATACATATGTATGTAAAACCGAAATAATAAAATAAGCAAAGGAAAAGAATTTACCTCTTTTTTTTGGCTTAAAAAATGGCGGGAAAAATGCGATGTTTCTGGAAACAAATCTTCTATGGAAAAAATGCACTATCACTAACTTTTTGATCTTTTTGATTTAAATCTCTTTACTTTGCAAGTATTTTTCTTTCTATTTTTAAACTGTTTTTTTATATTTTTCACTCAAACTATCTTTGCTTTTCCGAAACCACTTTATATGTACTTTTTCGTTTTTTTTAATAATTTAGGTTCGCTTTTTTTAACTTTTCGGAGGGAATATTATCCTAAATACGAATTTTAAATTTCCGAACCCAAAATTTTATATCGAAACCAATTTTTTTCGCGTTTTTATGACGTATCAAACCACGTTTTTTACTGCGGCGCTAACAAACGAAATCTTACGCGACGTGCATGGAAGGAAAATCTCTCAAGAACTAAATGAAATAATGCAAACGTACCTGCAGAGACTGGATTGGAGACTTTTTCTTGCTGAGAGCGATCAGTTGGAGAAATCTTCTGTCGATCCGGTTCGAATTGGACCAAATGAAAATGAGTGATCTTTAGTGGATGGATGAAATACCAAGAGAGTCTGGATGACAGTAGCCTAGTAGTGGGAGAAAACCAATCGTCTCTGAAATTCAATAAAACTTCAAGCTCAAAATGAGGTTAAAGTTTTATATGACCGTAAAAAATGAAATAAAAGATTTATGTAAAATTTGGAAAAAATATGAATTTGATTTTTATTTGGATGGCGATCTTACCAGCTTGAACGTCATGGAATAAGTGACCATTTTTAATATAAAGCCAAAATTTGTCAAATCATAATTAATTTAAGCTACCAACTATTTAAATTAAAAATATAATTTACAGCGCCATCTGCTGACAAGTAAATAAAAATAATAACAAAAAAGCATTGCCATCGGGACTGAACAACATAATTGAACAAATACGTTATTCCAAAAAATAGTTTAACGGGTTGGCCATAGTCTACCTTAAAAATTATTAGTATTAACAAATAAATGCATGTAACTTGCTACTGTACCGAAAAAAAAGGAAATATTTAATAAAATTCATGTAAGCGGCAGTAATAGCCATCCGGCTTATTATAGACCCCCAAGAGCAAATACTGCACTTTATAGATTTTTTTTCTTACAATATCTTACCATGACTAAACAACTTAACAGAGCTTAAGCAAATGCAGGTATTTGCTTTTGTTGTAACATTTTTTACTTGGATTTTTGTATTAAGTGAATGAAATTTTAAGTTACGAAAAAAATCAGCGCTGTCATCATTTATGAATAACCAATCGATCAATTGCTGTGATACCAAAGAAGTTGCTCATTTTTTATAAATACCTACGTATTTTAATAACTCTACTTTTACAGAAAATACGAGTATACGTATTACGCATATATGGATTTATTGTAGCATTGGCAGGTTCGATTTCTTTTTGATGCATTACTGCGGTAAATAAAAAGAAGAACAATTTCAAGATTTGTAGTACAATTTAAATTTAATAAAACTGACGTATCGTGACAATGACTCTGGTAAATATACCATATGGTATACCATAGTTATATATAAATTGTAATACAAGTCTTGAAATTGTTCTTTATTTGGTGGGAGGGGATCGGTAGAACACCGGAAAACGTAAGTTCTTAGTTCCATTTATCGAAATTTAGAAAACAAACGGAGTAATATTCGTCATTTTTTTTTTTTGAAGTGGAATAATTCCATAAAAGCATAAAGAGGCAAAGTTATACCACACATATTTTGTGCCAAATAACCGGTTATTTGGCATATATATTGGGTGTACAACTTAAAAACCGGAATTTTTTTGCGAAATTTGTTGCTTTATTGTGGAAAGATGTTACAATATATTTTATTCAAAGTATTGTCCATTGGAAACTACAACATTTCCCCATCTTTCAGGCAATTTTTGAATTCCATCCCAAAAAAATTGCGCCGGCTTGGCGGCCAAAAATGAATCGAGCCTATTTTCGATATCTTGAACTTAAGTGAAGCGTATTCCTGATAGGCCATTCTGCATCGATCGGTACAAACGGTAGTCTGACGGTGCAAGGTCTGGGCTATAAAGCGGGTGAGGCAAAATTTCCCATCCGTTGTTTTCCGTTGTTTTCCAGGTAATTTTTGACTCTGACAGCAATATGTGGCCGAGCGTTATCGTGGTGGAAAATGATTGATTCATGTCTGGTCGCATACGTTGGCCGCTCTGCCTGGATTATCTGCTTCAATTGGATCAATTGTTGACGATAGAATTGAGCAATAATGGTTTGGCCACCTGACAACAGCTCATAATGGATCACACCTAGCTGGTCCTGACCAGGACGTTCTTTGTCTTCGACATCAAAATAATCACTTTTAAACCACTCACGACAGCTTGATTCAGCTGGAGCATAGTCTCCATAATCTTCTACAAGAATGCGATGACTTTTGGCAGCTGTTTTCTTTGCAAAAAAATGACCCACTAGAACCCCCTCGTAAATGCTGTCTTTTTCTCCAATTTTCGAAGTTATTCATCGTGAAAAATAATAATGATGCACACAAGATAAAATTGTTTTGTTGACTGATTTTGACAGCTGTCAAATGTACCTTCAAAATGACATATATATAAAGTTCGAGCTTTCACGATATTTGTTAGTACGGACATCCACCGTCAAATTCCGGTTTTTAAGTTGTACACCCAATATAACATAAAAACTAGTGAGGTGCTTTTGCTGAGAAATATTGAAAAACTTCCCAGAGTGAAAAAGTATCGAAAACTCTTAAAATGTCGCTAAAAATCTAAAAGTATCGAAAAACATCCAAAATATCGAAAAGAGCTCAAAAGTATCGAAAAACATCCAAAATATCGATAAAAGTGCAAAAATATCGAAAAACATCCCAAATATCGATAAAAGTCCAAAAGTATCGAAAAACAAAAAATACCGAAAAGAGCCCAAAAGTATTAAAAATTTCCAAAATATCAATAAAAGTGCAAAAGTATTGAGGAACATCCAAAATATCGGTAAAAGTCCAAAAGTATCGAAAAACATCCATGTTTCGGTTAAATTCCAAAAGCATCCAAAATATCGATCAAAGTCCAAATGTATCGAAAAACATCTAAAATATTGGTGCAGAACGTCAGGTTCTCTGCAACGAAGAAAAAACAACAACTAAAAAATTTCTCTCACTCCACTGTCTCGTTCACTTTCTTAACAAGACAGCATAACACTGTGGGTGATGTTGTTGTGGTAGTTATATGGGAAACTTTGATCCTTTTTTTAATTACCTTAATGGCAACTTATAATGATAGTTTTTAGTTTTGTGCATTCTACACCACAGTACCTTTCATACAAAAGAAAATATCAAAAATCACGTATTTATATGGGTGATTCTCAGATAACTGTACTTGTTGTGTCCTCTGACGATTTCACCCATACAGTAGGCTTTTTTTTCACAAAAAATTACGCTATAAGTTAGAAACTATGCTTTTCTAATAGAGCGTATCAATTTCACCACCAAATAATTATTGGTCTACTGTGAAAGTTTGCAAATATACCCCAAATGTCACAAACGTGGCATGTCCTACCCCTACTTTTTATACACAAAACGATGAAAAACGACCAAAAAACGGAAATAGAACAGAAAACAAGTTACTACACATAGCAAATACTTAAGGCTACAATATTCTGAGCTCATTTGCAGTTTTAAATAATTTTTAGAGGGCACAATTTCGAATTGAAAACTGTCCCCTAGTTTTGGAAAAAAAAAATTTCTTCAAAGCATTATGCTACTACTGCATGGCACTACTGTTTCAGTCAATAGATTGCAATACATATGCATTAGTTCTGATCACTATCCATCACCCAAATGTCAAGCAGTTTTTTTTAAAAATTATGGTCACAAACGTGGCACTCGGCATTCCCAGGTAGTACATTTTATTTTATCCATGAAACAATTTTTTTATAGAATTTGCATACATGACCCCATATTCTTTCGGAAAAATCTTGAACTCAAAAGCGTTCTTTACAATGAGCGATAAACTGCAAAAATGTCACAAACGTGGCACTTTTTATCAGTCTGCAAAAAACATATTTCGATATGAAGTTTGAGTATACAGATGTTAAGTTGATGGCTATTAATTATGTTTTTAATACAAAAATTTTTCTACACCATGAGAATCATGAGTTATCCTTGCTCAAAAGTGAAAAAATCACTGTTTTGACATCTACTTAAAGTTATAATACAAAACCAACAACAACAAGTAAAATTAATTTTTGTCAATAGATTCAGACAGCCAAATTTATTGTCAACAAGACATAATTTACCGTTTTTCAATTGCATTCCCAGCTTTCGAGTTATAAGCGTTTAAAATAAGGACATCTTTCGAGACCCAAAAGTTACAAAAAATCAAGTTTTATTATTTTTATTAATAACATATTTAATTACAAAAATTTCGTGACCTTGCAGACCATAATCGCATAAAAAATGACAGTTCTATGCTAAATTTAGTGAATGACCCTACTAAACTATTGCTTTGCAAATTAACAGAATCAAAATTTCATCTGTTCATTCACTAAATCTACAATAGAGCCTTATTTTTTCATCCGATTTTAGTCTGCAAGGGCTCAAAATTTTTGTGATAAATAATATTTTTGATAAAAATAATAAAACTTACCATTTTTGTTAATTTTTCGGTCCTTTGTGTGTTATTGAGAGGTATCCTTTTTTTTAAAGGCTTACAACTCGGAAACTAGGAATCCAATTGAAACACGGTAAATTTTGTCTTGTTAATAATAAATTCGGCTGTCTGAATCAGACTTGGGGGTTTTGCATTAGATTTTGTTTTTCACTAAACTTAGTGCTAGTGAAAAAATATTCACTATCAAGGAATTTATTTAGTGTTAGTGCAAAATCCTTCACTATCAAAAAATTCATTAAGTGGTAATGAAAAAGATTTTCATTATCACTAAATTTAGTTAAAAGTTTTAAATAATATTTCCACTAAATTTAGTGATAGTGAAAATTCATTCACTATCAAAAAATTGATTTAGTGGTAATGGCAAATTTTCCATTATCACTAAATCTATTGAAAGTGAAAATTTGTTCCATTGAATTTAATGAAACTTTAATGAAAATTTTCAATAAATGTTGCAATAAATTTAATGAAAAATTTTCACTTTCATTAAATTTAATGAAACTTTAATGGAAATTTTCATTAATGTTTCATTAAATCCAATGAAACAAATTTTCACTATCACTAAATTTAATGAAACTTTAATGAAAATCTTCATTAATGTTTCATTAAATTCAATGAATAAATGTTCACTTTCAATAACTTCAGTAATTTTTTACTGGAAATTTCAATTCAATTAAGACAAAATGTGCCGTGCTAGGTCAAAATATTTTGATACCTTTAAATTTTTCCTTCGAGATCTTGTACGAGACGATTGCGTGAATATTAATCCTACTAGTCCTTAAAAAAGCTTACGAAAGCTGTTTTAAGGACTTAGTTGATAAAGGACAGAAATTATTTGGGTCTGAAGAACTTCAAAATCTAAAAGTCGTGTTTGCATTTGACTTTAATGAATCTTCTTCAAACTGATACTTTTCCCACTCATTCTAACTCTTTCAATAAATTTAATTTAATCAGTCTGTGCGTTTACTCGAAGATTTTGCAAGTTTTTACCCGAAAAGCTCACATTCATGTACGTTTTATGCTTAAACGAGAGCTTTTCGGCTAAAAACTTGCAAAACCTTGGAGTAAACGAATAGCTTGGATTTTAATGAAAAATTCTATTAAAAGTTTCATTAAAAGCTTCATTAAATTTAGTGATAGTAAAATTTTGTTTCATTAAATCTAATGAAACTTTAATGAAAATTTTCTTTAGAAGTTTCATTAGAAGCTTCATTAAATTTAGTGATAGTAAAATTTTGTTTCATTGAATTTAATGAAACTTTAATGAAAATTTTCTTTAGAAGTTTCATTAGAAGCTGCATTAAATTTAGTGATAGAAAAATTTTGTTTCATTGAATTTAATGAAACTTTAATGAAAATTTCCACTAATGTTTCATTAAATTCAATGAAACATATTTTCATTATCACTAAATTTAGTGCAATTTTTATTGGATATTTTCATTAAATTTTAATGATAATGAAAAACTTTCCACTATCATTTAATGAATTTTTAGATAGTGAAAAATTTTTCATTACCATCAAATGAATTTTTTCATAGTGAAAAAATTTCCACTATCACTAAATTTAATGGAGAAAATTTTCACTATCTCTAATTAGATTTAGTGGTAGTGGAAAAAGTTTCACTATCAAAATATTCATTAAATATTAGTGAAAAGCTTATTGATCTAAAAAATTTAGTGCATTACCCCCAAGTCTGGTCTGAATCCACTGACAAAAATTAATTTTACTTGTTGCTGTTTTTATTAAGTAGATGTCAAAACTGTGATTTTTTCACTTTTGAGCAAGGATAACTAAGGATACTGATGTAATAGAAAAAAATCAAGATCAGATTCGTAATTAGGAGATCCTAATCCACCATAAACAGCTATAAAAACAGAGAACAGGAAACCATTGTTGATCTTTAGGGCGATAGGGTTTAAAAAAATGGACCACTGGAGACATGACACTGTTGCAAAATTAGCCTTGAAGTGTAAATTTGTCATTATATGCAATATATCTCTCATCAAAACGTTTCAAAACCATCATTTTTCCATACTGTGGCTAAAATGTCACAAACGTGGCAGCAAAATTCTTAATTTCGACCTCAAAGCCGTAAATTCACACTTGTAGTTGATCTACTTAAAAGGTGAGTTTTAAGAGTGTGTTTACACAAGATAGCATGAAGAAATTTGCAAAAATCCAAAAAAATTATCTGCCAATTTTACAACTCGAAAAAGCACAGTTATCTAAGAATCACCCATGTATAGATTTCTAACCAAATGTCAGCCAATTCATATTATGACATTACATATGTCACTTAATGGACTTACTCCAATAACTCCGTTGGTGTTACGAATTTCGAAAAATGGAACTCCGGTGTTCTAGCGGTTCCCGCTCACCATGCATAGAAACCAACTTAGCTGTCTAGATACTTATATAAAGAGGGGTTAGTTTTGCAGGTTATCAAAACTTAAAGGAACAAAAACAAATCCTAAGAAAGCAATTTGTTTAGGATATTCAACGAGATTAGAATTGCCAAATCATAAATCAGTGGCGGATCCAGGGGAGGGGGGGGGGGCGATGGGGCGATCGCCCCCTCTCTCAAACATAAATTATATGTAAAGATTTTGAAAACATTCTGTTATTATCTAGAAATGTAGTCAATCGGCCCCCCTCTTGACAATGCTGGATCCGCCACTGTCATAAATCAGTAAATTTTGGACTGATACGATAATATCTCTCAATTCAATTTCAATTTCTAGTTTCAACTACCAGCTCCCTGGAATCACAACGCATTGACCAAATTTGTAAACGAAATATTTTTTTCTGTATTTATAAACCATAGCGCTTGAATATGCAGACATACATAGGTATATACATATAAAACTTAGTGGGGTATTAAAACAATTAAACGAATTATTAATATGTCGCTATTTAATCACAATATTTTATGCTGAATAAACAATTATTTAAAAGGTATTCTTTCATCGACCAGTGTTTCAAGTTAGCTATTGTAAAAATGTTCTACCAAAGGTGCGCTTTAGTTGTACTATTGATAGCGATACAGCTCCAAAATGCTGAAAATGTTAGTATGGACTTTGAACTCTAATCAATAATAGAGGCTTATGTAATAAATTTTTTAATTAAAATTTAATTAGCGCAGAGAAATGAAATTGACGAATTTGATATGTAATAATCTTGCCAAGGATTATTTAAATTTTACTTTGTGCTCAATGAAGGCGATTAACCGTGATGTAACTGAAGTTTCGATTCATTGCCAACTTTTTAAGAAGCCACTTAACAACATAACGGTATTAATATATCATTCTAAGGTTATAATAAAATTAAGTTTCATTAACATAGTTAATTGCGAATATTCGCAAGTATGGCTCGAGCAATAGCCAAAATGTTTTGGGGACCAAATTTGATTGTTGCGCTTTTCAACGAAATAAACGACGCAATCCTGCTGCTCAGTTTATTTACAACTTGTTGGGATTTGAAAAATATAGCAATATGAATCATAGCTGCCCATATGGTTATGTAAGTTGCCTATTTCATCTGCATAAATTCATTGCATTACCATACATTGGTTCATCTTCTTTGATATTTTTCAGCACGATGTCAAAATGGACAAATGGCGTCTAAACGAGAATCACCTTTACATGTTTCCATTTCAGGCGGGTGATTACGTTTTTCATGCTGGTTGGTTGCTCTATAACATTCCCGTTGCCGATGTGGACTTTCGATTTAGGCTATTTGAAAAATAAGTACAATCTTTATGTATACTGAATACATTGCTACAGTCTGCCTTAAGAACTTATTATTGTTAACATATTAATGCATGTAATTAGCTACTTTACCGAAGAAATCTAGTAAATAAACGATAGTAATAGCCGGCTTATTATAGACCCCCAAAAAGCTGATGCTGCACTTTATGGACTACTTTTCTTACAATATCTTGCCATGACTAAACAACCTAACAGACCTAAAGCAGGTAATTGCTTTTGTTGTAACATTTTTGACTTGGATTTTTGAAATTTAAAGTTAAAAAAAATCAGCGCTGTCATCATTCATGAATCAATCGCTGTGATACCAAAGAACTAACTGATTTTTAAAATTCAAATATCTCAAAACTTAAAACACTGATTAAGTGTTTTTCAGTTGTATTGGGACGATATAAAAGAGTAGCTCTTGCAGGTTTCATACCTTAAAGGAACAAAAGCAAATCCTAAGAATGATCCCGATCAGAATTGCCAAATTGAGAATCAGTAAATTTTTGGATTATACGCGAATGTTTTAGTTTTCCTCAGTTCAATTCTAATTTTAATTCCTTGTCCCTGGAACCATAATTTTGTAGGAAAAAACTTTACGCATTCACCAAATTGCTTAGTTATCGAAATACTTATTCTGATCACATATACATACAGTGAACTAAGTGGAGGATTAAAACAATTAACCAAATTTTTAATTTGCTGGTATTGAACTATAATTATTTTTATTTAAATATACAATTATTTGCTATTTATTCCTTAATGCTTTTTTTAATTGATTAGTGTATTGAGTCAGATAATGTAAAAATGTTCTACGAACGTTGCGCTTTGGTTGTACTGTTGTTAGCTATTCTGCTCGAAAATGCTGAAAATGTTGGTATTTATTTTGAGCCCTAATTGACATTATTTTTTTTTATGAATTAAAAATTACATTAGCGAAAAGAAGTAAAAATGACGAATATGATATGTAAAAATCTTGCCAAGGATTATATAAATTTTACTTTGTGCTCTATGAAGGCTTTTAATCGTGATGTAACAGAAGTTTCGATGCACTGCCAACTTTTTAAGAAGCCTCTTAATAACGCAACGGTATAAATATATTCTTTCAAATTGTAATGATACAACATTATTAAATTTCTTAAACACACAGGTGCATACGAATATTCGAAAATATGGTGTAAGCAGTAACAAATATCTTTTGGAATTCAAAGTTGATGTCTGCGCTTTTCTACGTAACAAACGACGTAATCCTGCCGCTCAGTATGTTTACACATTGCTAGGATTTGAAAAGTATAGCAACATGAATCATACATGCCCATATGGTTATGTAAATTGCCCATTCACTGTATAAATCCATTATATTGCTATACCGTATTTCATTTGATTTGATATTTTTCAGCATGATCTTAAAATGGAAAAATGGCGTCTAAACGAGAATCATCTTAACATGCTTCCATTTCAGGCCGGTGATTACGTTTTGCATACCGGTTGGTTTGTCTATAACATTCCCGTTGCCGATGTGGATTTTCGACTCAGGATCATTGAAAAATAATGAAATTTTAATGAAGTGAATAATATTGATTTATCGGAGGAGTATAATGATTGTACTGTAATCGACATGTTGTTTCTAATAGGGTAAGGGTGGGAAATATGGGCCACCAAACTATTTTTTTTAAATAAAACCCAAAATACAGAAAACAAAACAATTAATTTTATTTCATACATTCAAGGAAACAATTCACACTTATTTTGATTCACTTTTTGATAAATATCTCATCAGAATAAAGAAACAAAATTAATAAACTACAACTAGACATCTACATATATTGATGTTTTGAGTTAAGTGTGCAGAAACATGAAGAAAAAACGGCTCTATGCCCCAGTCTAGACAGTTTTTTGAAATGTAGTTTCCATCCAATTTTATACAATGAATAAAAAGCAGAAAACTGAAAAATCCCATACAAAAAACAAATTTCAAAAGACTTAAAACGCTTTTTTTTTAAAACATGAAAAATGTAGATGTCTAGTTGTAGTTTTAACCCGACGATATAATGAAATTTACTCACTAAAAAAAAATAATCACTAAACACTTTTTAAGAAAAAACACCTTCACAGAAACATGCGACTGCACCGAACGCTAAAATCGCACTGACATAAGCTTTAGGCATTGACGTAAAGTTTGAACATGAATAACGGTATGTATGCAATGGGAAATAACCGTGTGATCCATGTTACCCTCGCTTACCCTATTATATGCTATATACTCGTATCTAGGTTTTTTATTTTTAATTGAAACTTTCAAAAGTTTTGTTTTTCATCAAAGGCTAAAATATAGAAAATTAGCAAACAGTTAATTAACCAATATTATTGTAAGAACTTAGTAGATCAATAACCACCTGCATAGGATAGTTGGAGAAGGAAATCCATGAATCAGGAACCCCGTGGAGAGACAAAAGTTATCGAAAAAATGGAGACGTTACATTTTGGTCCTATGCTCCTCTCAGGGGTTCCAGGAGAATACTCCCTTAGTTAGCATTGCTAAATAGAAAATTTGTAAATTTTTGAACTGCACACGAATGAACTATTGGAAAATGTGCAAATAAAAAAAAAATTGATCTATGGAAGAACTAGAAAGTTGTGCAATTTAATCAATGATCAGTATTGTCAAATTCAAAATCGATAGATTTCTGAATTGTTCGAAAATTGTTATATATCTCTCCGAAGAAAAATTTTTATTTTACACTATTTTCTGGGTATTCAATTTGAAATCCTTGTTATGTATTAGGGGTGAAAAGCTCGATTCCAACTTAGAGCATCTTGGGGTTAAAGCACAACATTTTGGCCAAATTACCTTATGAAATTTTTATTCTGCACTCACTTATTGTGGCACTCGGTTATAAACACACGTGCTTTATTTTTTGAGTGCATGGAACTGGAAAGTTCTTTCCATTTTTATATATTGCGTGTCTGAAACTATCCTCATAAATAGTTTCTCTCTATGGAATCAGAGACACCGGCGTCCTTTTCTGGTTGTTATGATTTATCAATATAAGTAACTTAAATAATGGTTTCATAAATGTAAAAACCAACAATTTACCCTTTTGTAATAAGATGAGACATACTTTTACGCCTATAAATTCTTTTGTAAAATATATGAATACCGCACAAAACAAACTGTGACTTTAAATCGACTCTAAGCATATTGAGGTTTTACTTATAGTGCTCCCAGAAAAAAGTGAAAAATGGGTTTAGAAGCTGATAAATATCAAATTGACTTACATCGGTCCCTTAATGAAATAAATTTTCATAGTTTTTGGCTTAGGACGCATATGTTCTCTTGGTCGTCAAAGAGTTAAAATAATTAAATATATTTTTAATTTGTTGGTATTTAACTTATATTAAAATATACAATTATTTTCTACAATTCATTAAACGTACCTGTGCTCAGATGGCAAAACCGGGTATCGCATGTTTTTATAATTTTTCAAAAAACAGATTTAAGGTTTAATATGCTATGAAAATGTTACAATGCACGGTTGGCTCAAGTTGTTTTTTAAAAGAACTACAAGCATTTGAGCAAATCTAGTTTTGCCAGCTTATATATCTCACCAAGAACAATACCCTGGACTATATAACTCATTTTCACAAAAAATGATCAATGCTTGGCTTAACCGTCTGAACACAAATATATACTTACATACAACCATAATTTCTTTAATGATATTCTTTAATCGATCAGTGTTTCAAGTGAGATATTGTTGAAATGTTCTACCAACGCTGTGCTTTAGTTGTACTATTAATAGCCATACAGCTCCAAAATGCTGAAAATGTTAGTATGGACTTTGAACTCTATTCAATAGTAGAGGCTTATGTAAAATAATTTTTATTTAAAATTTAATAAGCGCAAAGATATGAAATTGACGAATTTGATATGTAAAAGTCTTGCCAAGGATTATATAAATTTTACTTTGTGTTCCATGAAGGCCGTTAGTCGTGATGTAACTGAAGTTTCGATTCACTGTCAACTTTTTAAGAAGCCACTTAACAACATAACGGTATTAATATATTTAAATTGATTCAAATTTGTAAGGTTATAATATTATCAAGTTTCTTTAACACAGTTAATTGCGAATATTCGGAAGTATGGTTCGAGCAATAGCCAAAATGTTTTGGAGGTCAAAATTGATTGCTGCGCTTTTCAACGAAATAAACGACGCAATCCTGCCGCTCAGTTTATTTACAACTTGTTAGGATTTGAAAAATATAGCAACATGAATCATACATGCCCATATGGTTATGTTAGTTGCCCTTTCTTTGTAAAAGACCATTGAATTACCGTACAAAATTTCATATGCTTTAATTTTTTTTTTTCAGCACGATATTAAAATGGACAAATGGCGTCTTAACGAGAATCATCTTAACATATATCCATTTCAGACCGGTGATTACGTTATGCATATCGGTTGGTTTTTCTATAACGTGCCTGCTGCCGATGTAGATTTTCGATTTAAAATCTTTGAAAAATAAGTATGTACAGATTAAAATGATCTGCTTTGCATTATAACTATGTTTTTCTATTTAATACATTTCCTTTTATAATTAAATTGGTCAGAAGTTTTTTTTTGTTAAAGTCGGATAGTACCTATAGAAAAATTTTGAAGAGTTTGAATTCATCCGGAGGATTAAAGATTTATAAAAAAATTTATAATCATGTAATCATTCTTTAAAAGCAAATCTGATGATATACATATAATATTGTGGACGAAAAATTCTAATCAAAGAGCTTGAAACTTTTGTAAGATATATGGCGTAATCAGCATTATCAGAATAAAAATCGGTAGATTTTTGAATTGCACCAGAATGTGCACCTTCGTTTTGAAGGCGTTATGCAAGAGTTGTATAATTTTAATGAATTACAAAAGCAGGGCCATGCATAACACGGGAAAAACATAAAATTTGAAATTTTTGCATGTGCAATATTTTATTTATTTTTGCTGTGATTCTCAACAGGTTTATGCTAAATGTTAAACATAGTAATTGGTATGATTAATTCGCGTTAAAAATCAAATCTGGAGTACTATTCGTTGAATTTAATACGTAAATTAAAAAAATATAAATTAACCAAAAATTCAAAATATATTGTATTTAAAGAGTTTAGTTCGATGTAAGTAAAAGAGAACTAAGCTCTTTAAATATATTTTGAATTTTTATTTAATTTATATTTTCGATGTAAAAGAGAACTAAACTCTTTAAATATATGAGCCGTTAAAAATGACAATGGTGCAAGTCCACTTTTTGTTATTTCGAGATACTTTGCGTTTTAGTTAATTTAAAAATATTGGTAAGCATTAATGGACATTTTTTTTGGATTACGTGTTGCTAGATAATGTAAGTTTATTATCTAATAGCGTTAAAAGTGCTGGCTAAAAAGAAGGGCTAAAAATAAAGGTTTCATTTCACCAAAATGGACTTGCCTCACTTTCAAAATTAACAAATTTTTGTAATCGTTTATTATGAAGGGATAATATTTCAGTTGTATCAGACTTTTTGAAGTGAATTTTTTTGGACACGCTTGAAGTAAAATTTTGAGACTGCGCCACACATTTTTTCGTTATAATCCGCTATATCTCGCAAACTATACAAGATATTGTGATGAAATTTGTTTGAAGGTGCTGAACGTGATACACTGAACAAAAAATGAGTGTCACACCTACTTTCCCATAAATATATTATGTCTCGCAAACTATACAAGCTTTTATGATAAATGTAGTAGGGATTGCCGAACTTGATACACTGTTAAAAAATGGTCAAAATCGAATGAGTGCCACCGTTACTTTTCCACAAATAGACACTTTGAAATGTTATGTATCGCAAACAATTCAATCTATTTTGATGAAATTTGGTAGGAACGCTCCAATTATGCGTAAAATAAGCTGGTTGGAAAACGGATTTAATTAGATAAGTGTCCCCCTCCTTATTTTAAATTCTAGAAAAAGTTCGTTTGCTTCTAGAAAAATATTTATTAAGGCTGAATAAAATTTGGAAAAATTGCAATTTATAGTGAAAAATATTTTCATCGCCCTCTGAGAAGTAGAATACTAAGTATAAAATTTCAAGGTACAATATACATGGTATGAAACAATATTCTAGCATCTGTTTACAAACTGTAATCAAAATATCTTGCATCGTTCGCGAGACATGGCCCAACAAACTTACATATTAAGAGTGGTGCAACGATACTAAAACCTACTCCAATCGTAATTCTATGGGAAGATACATCACTGCACTACAATTTATTTGAATCTCTACATCCTTTTTTAAAAAAAAATGTGGTCATACTCAAATTGATATACAAATAAAAACGTATGTATTTTGTAAAACTAAAATTTAAAATAAACCACCATATCCCGGTGTTACTTTATCTATACGTATTTTCTAAAACTCATCCATCTGTGTCAACATTTTTTTTAGAGGAATATGACTTTTTTTTAAACGCGAGTCATTATTTGCCATGGTACTTTGTTCATATGTATTTCAGCTATCAGCGTCAAGTAGTTTCGGAGATATGAGGAATTAGTTTTTTGGGGCGTGTTGCCACTCACTTTTTTAGCCTTTGATCAAGCATTTTCTTACACTTAGTTATTGTGAAAGTTTCACTTAAATCGGTCTGCTAGTCTCTAAGTCTACAAGGAACAAATGTACAAGCAAACTCTTTTTTATATAGTATATAAACAAGATCACACATTTTTAAATTATGGAGGTCAAACTTTTTTTATTTCTGCACATTGTAAAAAAAAGATTATCAAAATCGGAGCAGTTTTGCCTGACTTTGAAATAAAATGCTAACGTAACTCTACTATAATATGGACTTGCACCACTTTCAAAATTAACAAATTTATAAAAACGTTAATAGCAAAAACTTCCATATCATATACATATATCGGATATCTGAACTTTTCTGACCAAATTTTTTTTACAGATAAAAAAATCATATTTAGTATTATCTAAAATATCATTATCTCAATTTTTTTTAAAAACGGACTTGCCCCATTGTCATTTTGAACGGCTCATATTTTGAATTTTTTTAATGTTAAACATAGTAACCCAGCAAACATTTTCAGTCGCGGAAGAATCGTATTCGATTCGCCTAGGCGATTAAATCAATCGTCCGCGACAGTTGCATTCGACTCTTCCGCGAATGTTCGGGCGTGAGTAATTGTCCGGCCGATTACGATTGTTTTAGAAGAATCCTCTAACAACTCCCCAAAATGAATCCGCAAATGATCGCTAGGAAGAGTCATGTGGCGACTCCCCAAGATGAATCTGCAAATGATCCCCAGGAAGGGTCAACAGTTGTCGGCAACATGTTTTTTAAAGCGAAAAAAAAACTTGAAAAAAAAAATTAAAAAAATAAAATATGAAATGGCGACATAAAAATAATTTCATAAGAAATTGCCAATTTTTGTACAATAAACTGTCAAAATTTATGTGCCGTTAAAAATATACCGTGTAGTTTGACATTTTGCTTCGTGAAAAATACCGGGCCTCAGAAATATTGTCCTTTAGAAAAAAAAATTATTAATTTTTTCGAAATTTCTCAGGAGCTGACGTCATGTCGTAGTCGGCCATCTTGTATCGTGTAAAACTCGTCTGGAAGAGTTGTTGGTTATTCGTAAAGAAGTTCGATTTCAAACCATCTTTCAGAAGAGACTTATAGGGCTATTCTGGCGACAGTATTAGAGCTGTCAAACAGCTCACCACAGTATTCACTGCTACGAAAGTAGCAACGAAGATGTTTTGGTATTCTGGCAGCATTTCGAAAGCTCTTTTCCGTCTTTATGAATACGACTTTTAATACCTGCTACATAGGAGATCTTAGAGCGATCTTAAAACTATTAGTTGCTTGCTGTCAGGTTTTCATTATGTGAAAAGTGCAGAATTATGAAAAATTTTATTTTATTGCTTGTTTATAATTTTTTATCATAAAACAGCTGGGCTTAATGTTAGATTATCGACTGTTAATATTTTCTTTTTAAACCTAATTTGGCTTATTAAACTTTTAATTTTAAGAAAGAAAATATAATCAAAAATGTCTGGTCGGATCTACTTTCGGAGATATAGCCATCGAAAGATCGGGATATAGCTTCAATAAAAACCAATATAAGTTCGGAACCCCTGGCTGGATTTTGATAATATTGGTGGCATATGAAAGGTATTTTAACACACTACAAAACTGTTTTACAAAAATTTTAAATCCGAGTCAACATTTTCGAGATATGGCGTATTTTCAAAAATTTTGACCAGTTTTTTATTTTTAAAGCACTATTTTTCCAAAAAATGTCTTATTAACCTATAGTTTTTGTAACAAATTATGAAATCCTAATCAATTTCATTCGATTTGATATGCAATTTATACCTCATTTCCTTCATTAGCACATTTTTTTTATAGGAAAACAAAAAAGTAAGCCAAAGAAATTTTCATGAAAAACAACAACGGAAATTTGGAATTTTGCTAGCAAACTATTTGATGGATATATTATAGACTGATTCGCGGCCGAAGACCGCCGTGAAGCCGGTATTGGATTTCTGGGAGTTTTAAATCCGGAGCTGCGGCCGAAGCCGCCCACTTACTCCTACTCTTATGCCAAATTACTGTGGGAAAAAAAATCGGCCCAAATTTCAGAAAAATCGTAATATCTCGAAAACTACGAACAAGATTTAGAAAATTTTTTGTTCAGTATTGTAGCTTATTAAATTACCTTTCATATGCCGTTTTTGTTAATAAGACATTTTTGGAAAAAATAGTGCATTAAAAACAAAAAAACTGCTAAAAATTTTCGAAAATTCGCCATATCTCCAAAACCATGACTCGGATTTAAAACTTTTGCAAATCGTTTTTATAGCCAGTTAAAATACCTTTTATATGACACCAATATTATTAAAATCCATTAAGGGATTCTGAACTTTTACTGGTTTTCATAAAAGCTATATCCCGATCTTCCGATTGCTATATCTCTGAAAGTAGATTTGACCAGAACTTTCTGTTGCTGTTGTTGTAATTAATTTTGAGAGCCCTATTTGGGCAAAAAAAAAATATAAAAAAAAACAACAACAGTTTTTAAAGTAAAATTGTTGCCTAAGGTTTGGCAGTTGTTAAATTTTTGTTTGTATGAGTGATAATGATAAAGGGAAAAACAAAATTATAACTATTTTGGTTTAATATTTGTTCTAATAGTTACAAAAGAAAAGAAAAGTTTGTGTAAAAACATATAGCAACAATTTCTGCACAATATTATATGGCGGCGCGCAGGAAGAACTTATTTTGCATGTCAAAATAAAAAATGTAACCCGGCATCTTGCCTTGCTATCTGTCAAAAGTCTATAATCAAAACAAAGAATTTTGACATTTTCGTAGTTTAAGAAGAAGCAGCATTTGTTATCGCTGCAACCAGAGCAATTCAACCATGTTAGTTTGCACAATTTGACAAGTTCACCTCGAAAGCTTTTATGTGGTGAATTTATGAGCTTTTTCTAAAAGATTTCTGCGCCAGAATACCGAATGTCTTCGGGAATCTTAGAAAGTAATTCTGACATGTATTCAGAAAGACTTTCTGCTGTCTTAGCCAGAATAGCCCTATTAGTCGAATCTTTTTTTATTCGTTTTGGGCTTTTTTTTGTGAATTTTTTTTTTTTGCACCAATCGATGGGGAAAGGTCGAAAATATATTTTGGTCATAACCAGTGTTGGCTCCGGGCCCTCTAAGTGACCGATTTGGACCCGTTTTTGTAAAAAAATTTTATTGCACCAATCAATGGAGAAAGGTCGAAAATATATTTTGGACATGTCCAGGGGTGTCTCGGACCCCTCTAAGTGACCGATTTGGGCCCATTTTGGTGAAAAAATTTTATTGCACCAATCGATGGGGAAAGGTCGAGAATAGATTATTACATGTCCAGGGGTGTCTCTGACCCCGCTAAGTGACCGAATTGGGCCCATTTTGGTGAACAATTTTTACTGCACCAATCGATGGGGAAAGGTCAAAAATAGATTTTGGTCATAACCAGTGTTGGCTCCGGGTCCTCTAAGTGACCGATTTGGGCCCGTTTTTTTAAAAAAAAATTTATTGCACCAATCGATGGAGAACGGTCGAAAATATATTTTGGACATGTCCAGAGGTGTCTCGGAACCCTCTAAGTGACCGATTTGGGCCCATTTTTGTGAAAATTTATTATTGCACCATTCGATAGGGAAAGGTCGAAAATAGATTTCGGATATGATCAGAGATGTCTTTGACCCCTCTAAGTGACCATTTTGGACCCATTTTTGAAAATAAAATTATTGCACAAAACTCGCCTGGAAGAGTTGTATATTCATCGCGAAGATGTTTGATTCGCAGTGATCTTCTAGAAGAGTGTAAGGAGGAATCTTCTGTTACTCGCGCTGAAGTTTTGTCGCGCAAAACTCGCCCAGAAGAGTTGTATATTCAACGCGAAGATGTTTGATTCGCAATAATCTTCCAGAAGAGTGTAAGGAGGAATCTTCTTTTACTCGCGGAAAATTTTTATCGCGGAAAGCTCGCGTAGAAGAGCTTTAAATGCATCCCCAAAAAGATGGAAGATTGTCCGCGATTGAAAATGTTTGCTGGGAAGTTTGAAAGTTATTCTGGATGTTGGTAAATGCGTCTGATGAGATTTGACTTATGGTGTGTCCCCAAACATGTAACGCAAACCAGCCTTCCAATAAATTATTTGTTTTCTATTATGCCTTGTTTTTTGAAATTTTGCTGGTGTTTTGCATAAACACATTGAATAGTAAGCTCAAACCAACTATGTTATCTGATCCATGCTTATTTCGTAGAATGATTTAAGAAAAAAGTTGTAAAATAAATACTAATGCTAAAGCGAACATCGTGATGGAAATACTCAATACGATCACCAAAGTCAGATGAAAAATCAATGAGAGTCCGAGTAAAATTCCCCGGGAGTATTGATTCACGATAACCCCCAATATATTTCATGATTGCACAAAAATGTTTTAGGATTTTACATAAAACGTCACCGGTTAATATATCGTAATTTGAGCAAAAATTAAACACCAAATGCCAATATAAAAGCTAAGTAGAAACTTATGTAAGATATTTGATAAAATCAACAATGTTATATAGAAAATCGGTAAATTTATGAAGAGAACGAATATTTTTTTAAGGGTTTTCTTTAGGTTTCTGAATTGCACATGAATGTTTTATTCAAAACGGAATTGGCTAAAATTTTTGATTTTGGGAACATAAAAAATATCAATATAAAAGCAAGAAAGTTGTGTTAATATAATACGCATCAGCAGTCTATATCCAAATTTACTTGTGCATAATGCTAGTGATGAGAAAAATTAGTTTTGGTCTTAAGTCTTGGTACTGGTAATTTTTCGTGACCAAGACGAAGACCAAGACGCTGATATCTTTGCAAGACCAAGATCAAGACTGCAATAGTTTTAGTCTAGCTCACGATAATCGTCAAGACCAAGGCTTCCTATCAGTCTACACATAACACATGGTGTAGAGTAAACATTTTTTTTAGTTTTTTTATTAAAAATCCATTAATCACAAGTATTTGGCTAATTTCATACACAGCTAATCCTCTTTGAGGGTCCACAGTATGTTAAATGAACGAGAAAAAGGAATAACGCTGAAAAAATGGCTAAAAGAACCCAAAATTGTAGAAATAGTGATTAACGGTATAAAAAAAAAACCAATTTTTTGGAGATAAGAAATCAATCAAACTGACAGATTTGGTTTATTTCATCTACACATAATCCCGTCTGTGGTTCCTTAAAAAATTAGATGTGGGAAACAAGCCATAACGCTGAAAAACTAACTAAAAGATCAAAAATTGTAGAAAAAGTTACAACAGATCTATTTTAGGACCTGCAAAGAGCCTGAATAATATTTTTACCTGTTTCTTGCTATATTTCACTACTCCACTAAATGATGTCATTTAGTAATTTAAGGATTTCATAAAAATTTAAGCGCTTATTTATTGCTAAAATTTTTTCCTCCAAAATAGTTCAACTTCAACGAATGAAAATCATAAAATGAAGCAGAAAAACTTTAAAGATATGTAAAAGTAAAACACTAAACTAAAGCTAAGACTTCTGAGATATTTTTGAGATATTTCGTTTGGAAAAATATACCGTTAGACAGGAGAAATATGAGATCTAAAAGTATTATTGTGTATGCATGAAAGAGTTAATAGGTGTTTCACGCCCCTTTCGAGAATAAAATCACCCCTCAATTGGAAATTTGGGATCTTAAAAACCAAACTGCTTTGGGAAAATAACATTTCTAAATTTTGAATGCTCAACAATCTTTAGAAATTTTTTCAAGATCAAGACCAAGACCGAAACCTAGACTGAATGACCAAGATCAAAACCAAGACCAAGGCTCAGTATCAAAACCAAGACCAAGAACAAGACTCAACGTGCCAAGACTGCTATGGTCTTGGTCTTGGTCTTAGTTTGCTCATCACTACATAATGCCCATCAAAAAGCCATTCCAACAATAATGCATGAAATAATACCGAATTTTTACTGAGATCAGCTATTTCAATATGGTAATGCTGTCAAATTCTAATAGATTGTAACAAATTGACAGAAACAAAACTTATGGTTGTCTTACTTTATTAAAATTATTAATGTCACTTCAAAAATATTCGACAAGAAAAAAAATGAAAATGGAGTGAGCAAAAGTGAGTTTTAAGATAAATAGAATGTATGTATAGGTAAATCCAATGAAATTTTTTTTATTTTAAGACGGGAATAAAAAGAAAGCTCACTGTGTGGAGCGAAGCGATGAACAAGTGCTGTCAAGAAAACAAGTAAAGAAACAAATCAGCTATTTACTTAATGCAGAAGCTGTCAGAAACTGTCGGCTGCCAGAGTAAAATTTTCAATTGAATTAATATTTTTATAATCTAAATTAATGCTGTCATTTGACAACGCTATAAGACATTTGATGTAATCAGAATTGCCAAATAGAAAAATTGATAGATTACTGAATTGCTCAAAAATTGTTTCGAACTTTTTCCTGAATTCAATTTCCATTTTACTTCATTTTGATGAATTAAAATTTAAAAACTCGATTTTTACTTCAAGTTACCTGAAAACTTTTGAAAAAAAACACTTCAGCCAATTTACTTAATGAAATTTTAGTTTTGCACTCACTAACTATTGGACTCGTATATAAACACACGTTTACATTAAACTAAGTGGAGGATTAAAACAATTAAACAAATTTTAAGATTGGTGTCATTTAACTATAACTATGCTTTTAAAATCAACAATTATTTGTTACAATACAACACTGTACATACACGCACTAAACATATATTTATTCTTTAATAGATCAGTGTTTCGAGTGAGGTATTTTACAAATGTTCTACCAACGGTTCGCTTTAGTTATACTTTTAATCGCAATACAACTCGAGAATGTTGAAAATGTTAGTAAAAATCAATTTGGATTAACAGTAGAGGCTAAAATATTGTTATTATTTTTCTTTATTAGCGCATAACACTGGAAATGTCCAGTTTTATATGTAAAAATTATGCCAAGGATTATCTTAATATTACTGAGTGTGCCATGAAGTCGATTAACCGTGATGTAACTGAAATCACAATTTATTGTCAACTTTTTAAGAAGCCACTCAACAATATAACGGTATTAGTTTATACTTTAAAATTTGAATGCCTCGATATCATTGTTCCTTTAATACAGTTACATGCGGATATTAGAAAATATGGTTCTAGTAATAATCGACCTCTTTTAGGTTTTAAAATTGATTGTTGTGATTTTTTTAAAAATAAACGACTTCAGCCAGCTACACAGTTTTTTTACACATTGCTGGGATTTGAGAAATATAGCAACATGAATCATACCTGCCCATATGGTTATGTAAGTTGATTTATCTGCATTTTGAATCAGTATTTTATGTACCTACATTTAAACATATTAATTAATATTTTCATGATATTGTTACTATGCTAGAGTGGAGATTTTCCATTCGTACAACATACATAATCTAGTAAATGTTTTTTATCAAATTTTATTTCAGCATGATATCATCGTGGACAAATGGCGTCTGAATGAGAATCATCTTAAACTACTACCAATTGTGGCAGGTGATTACGCTTTGCATACCGTTTGGTCACTGTACAACAAGCCTGCTGTCGAATTGTTTTTGCGATTTAAGATATTTGGAAAAAAATAAGTTCCTTAGAAAGTTTGTAAAAAGTGGTCGACACAAAGTGTAAAGGCTTATCCTCATAAACGAAACATTTTCACTGAACTTCCAGAAAATTCTTGTATTAAAAATTTTGAAAATACTTTTGAACATAAAAAAAATTGGTCCGACTTTATGTTCAAAGGCTTAAATTGAAATACGAGCTTTCATTTTGATGTATATTAGCATAATGTAAAATTTTGTCCCTTTCAGAAATGATTTAATGGACTCGAAACTGTTTTTTAAACCGAAAAATGCTCCTTAACCCATCAATTCCCAACGAGAACCACAGTTGATATGAGTTAGCCTCCTGGGCTTCAGCTTCTTATGTTTATAAAAAAAAATTTTAATAAGAAAGCTATAAACTTAGATTATAGCACAATTAAGGAGAAAAGTAATAGTATGTTCGACTGCAAGGATTAAGTCCTGCAGAGGCAAAACTCTTGTTAGAAAATGCAATAAACTATTCAAATGGCTCTTTAATTAAAACTTATTCACTAAAAGTCAAATATAAAAACCCAACAAGTAGATTTTATACTATACAAATTGTGTTGTGATGAGAGTTAGCACCCACATACATACACAATGTACTATTGGCTAATGCCCAACGGTGCCGTGTGGCACATAGAGTAACAATAACTTTCGTGCTAGGTAATGCCCAGCGATGCCATATGGCACTCAGAAAAAAATTGCTAGCCAATGCCCAGAGGTGCCCTAGCACTTTGGTTTTTCAAATCATCACAACTCGTTTATTTTAAAATGGATTTTGCTAATTTTTTTTTTACTTTAAAATACTCATTAGTCTTTTTAAAATAAAACTGCCGACAAGAAGAAAATATATGACTAAATAACGATAAAAGGTAATTCCTTACCTCAAGTCAAACGGCATCAAAATATTTTTCACTTTTCTGCTAACAAGCAATCAAATAACGATAACTACCAAGAACGCTTGACACAAACAAACAAAAAACAATATCCAACAGCTAGAAAAATATCCAAATTCATACTTATCTAGTTTTTAAAGTCGTATCTTGTTTTGATTAGTTTTAAATAATTTTCGAAGTTAGCTTGGTTTTGGATGCAGTATGGTACTGCTGGGCACTAATGGGTTAGTATGGAAACAATTTTTGATTTAAATTTTAGAGTGTTCCCATTTGAAATTGGATTTTAGCCGCTAAAATCGAATCTGCAATTTATTTCTCCGAAAGTTCTGTAGTTTTGGATACATGCATTGTCCATTCAGGTAGAAAATTAAAATCTATATATTAATACGCAAGACAAAAATTTGTCCTACCTTTTTTACTACGTTAGAAATGTACCACGACTTTGAATTATACACCATTAGGAAGGTATTTGTGTGTAAATGTGCACACAATTAAAATTATTTTAATATTTTGCTACTAAACCAGGTAAAATCATATCCAAATTTTTCAATATTAACAACGACAAAATACGCGGTCACACAGGATGAAAAGAGGATGCAGCACAAATAGAAAGACAAAAAGCTGACTGAATTCATGTTTTCTGTTTTCTTTTCATTTCACTTTTGTCATTGCACCAGGGATGATAAATGAGCTTTCTTATTTTGTACCAAATAACAAAAAAAGTACTTAAACTGTCCAAAAAGTACCAAAATTATTTAACACAAATTTTGACAGTTGGGCGATTCAAGAATAAATAAAACAAGTAAGGCTGCTATATTTGGCTTGACCAAAAATTAAATATCCCATACAGTAACATTTTAAAAACTATTCCACGCCCTCTTGTTAGAATAATTTAGTGCCTGTACGAAATTTATTTGCATTATCTCAAACTACGCAGAAACAACGGCATTTTTAAAAATTTGCCTGTATTGGAGGTGCCATGGCTTTTTGTCCGAGTTCGCCAAGTTTTTGTTCAGAATTTGACCTCAGTATTTCTAGTATTAAGATGTTGCATTCCCGTAAATTCTGATCTTAATATAGTGTTTTAAATGACTTTTTTGTATGGGCGGAATTTCATCGAGTTACGTAGGGCCTAACAAAAGTTCGCTTAGTTGGTGTCATGTTATAAATTTTAAGTAAATCAAAAAATTGCGTATTATTTGTTATAGTCTTACGATATATCATTTTAATTTTCAGAATGATCGGTCAAAATGGAGAGAAGAAAACGTAAAATTCGTGAAACAATGTCAGCAGATTTCCAATGCCAACGCAGCAAGAGATTCGGTTTGCTATTATTTTTGGATTTCGACGTAAGCTCAAACCTATGGAAATATTTAATGAATGCCAAATAGCATTTGAAGTTAATGCGCCATCCCTCTTGACTATTTCAAAGTGGTTCCGAAGATTCCAGGCACGTAATTTTTCTGTGGAGGACGAACCTCGAGAAAGCCGCCCAAAATCTTCGACTGATTATGAATGTGTAGCGCTGGTTAAGTCTAAAATTGACGAAGATCCAAGATTGACCCAGGAAATCATTGCTGAGGAACTGGGCTTCAATGCCATGGCTGTATCGCAAATATTAAATAATGATCTTGGATACGCGGAGGAATCTGCACGATGGGTTCCTAGAATTTTAAGTGATGCTCAAAAAGAGGCATGTGTGCGTTTTGCTAAGTATTTTCTTGAAAAATTTAAAAACGGAGGGTCTAACACCTTCAAGAAAATCGTAACAGGTGATGAAGCATGGTTTTAGAAGTACAACCCTGAAACCAAACAACAATCTATGGTATGGAGCCCAGAAAGTGCAAGTCGACCTGTTAAAGTAAAGCAAAAAAAAGTCAGCAACAAAAGTAATGATGTCAGTTTACTTCAACAGAGAGAAAGTTGTAGCTGCTAGTCCTTTGAAAAAAAGTCAGACGATTACTGCTAAGTGATATACTGAAACCTACTTACCAAAAGTTTTCCAAAGTTTATTGGGAAAACGCCAAAAAAGGAGCTACGCTGCTACTTTCTACATTACGATAATGCGCCAGCGCACACTGCTGAAAAAACGACCGATTTTATTTTTCTTTCTGGCGTCGAAGAAATTCGTCCAGCTGTTTATTCCCCAGATCTAGCGCTTCGTGACTTCTGGCTTTGAGAGGGAGAGTCTTCAACAGCAATGAGAAGATAATAAATGCGGTTAATGATGAAATTGCAAAACTGCAAAAAGCCGATTTTGAAGACTGTTTTTCAAGATGCATTTATCGACTTTAAAAATTTATCAAAATAAATGGCGATTACGTTGAAAAAATACACATACATGAATAAATTTAAAAATTTAAAAAAATAAGCGAACTTTTGTTAGACCCCTCGTATCTTGCTTCAAAAAATATTTAAATGGTTTCAACAGACAGCCAGCCATCCAGACGACCAAAGCTATATCAACTTAAGAAGTAACGCTGATCAAGAATATACTATATATACTTTTCTATGATTTCTAAGCCGCCTTCTCTGCGTTACAAACGGAAAGTTAAAGTGAATATTATAATAATAGCAAAATTCTCCATACAATTCAGTTTCGAAACTGATCAAAAGTTTTCCGAAATGAAAAACCTTTTCATGTTTCTTATTTGCCAAATCTTAACCATTTTAATGTTACGCCAAACTATTAGAGCATCTGTTTAAATCGACCAGCATCTAATTGAAATCTAATTTAAGTAACCGTGCTTTGAAATTTTCAGAATATTGTTTCGATTAGCTATATTTGTAGGATGAAGTTTTTTGCATATATAAGGGAATATAAGACTTGCGAAAAGTTTAAGCAAATTCAAGCTTTCTCTATTTACTCAGTGAAGACGTAAAATTCAAATATATCTGTTTTGAAACAAGCATAAAAGGAAGCAATTTATGATATTTCTCTTTATAAAGAAAAACAATAACTTCAGCTTGAAAACTTCCGAATCATTAGTTTGGAAAAACGAGCATAAAATGAGTGAAAATAAAATAAAAAACTGTTCAAACTAAACAAACATTCAAACGAATTCTCCCTCAGTCTGTCAGACTTTTGGTTGTCTGTCTAACTACTGGGTAGCCAAACAGACTACAACAACAACCAACCAGTGAAAGGACAGACAAATGTTTGAATAGGACTTTGTCAGGATTTGCGCCAGTAAACAAAGAAATCCTTTATGCGTTATCCTTTAGTTTATGGTACAAAAGTGATGCCAGTAGCAGAGCGAGTGCAACAAAACTGAAAACTTGTTGAAAGTTAAAGTTTGAGTTTTGCCAATGCTACTTTCATCTCTACACATGTGCTTATTTGGTATGCAGATTTTTGACGAAGTTTTTTTAGAGTTTTATTTTCTCGTCTTGAAATTTTATGCTTTTTCAAATTTATGAAGTTTTTTTCAAATCTACTTATACATAGGTATAGCATTTGCATAGTCATATTTTACATGTAATGTAAATGTAAAAGTAAGCATACGAAGCAGTACAAAGGATATTCAAATGGCAAATTTGGATATTTGATGCATTTAAAGGATGTGTGGTAGTGGTGTGCTCTAACAAATAGTATAGGTTAGTGAACTAGGGAGCTTACGAGTTCTACAAAGACTTTTAGTTTGTGTTAAACTATTTCAGTTACTGCGAATTGCAATTTGAGCTATAAAATTTTGGCAGAAATTTTTGTAAAGGATTCTCATTTGGAAACCACCAGTTACAGCTGCTCTAGTAGAATCTAATCATGACAACCGCTGATTTCTAAAGTAGTGAAAGTGACTCAAGAAAATATTGCCACCATCGATTATATGACACAGCTGAATTACTAAAAATATGCAAGTTAAGCTGTCAAACAAGTGCTCAAGCTATAGAGCCAGATCTAGCCCTCAGTGGTGATCGAAGTGTTTCTAAAGAGAAGAGAATAATTTGAATTGACTATCCAAAAGCATTAAGTAAAATTCTGGTAAAAACGATATAGCATACTATGAATAATTGCAGAACCATACTGCGAGTGGCTCTTCAATTTGTAACTGTAGGATGGAACAAAACTTTCAATAGTGTCTTCCACGAAAGCTATGATGACACGTTATACCCTTGATGTGACTAAAAGGCGAATACGACAGAACTTTGACGAGCAATTGAATTTAAGCAGCTCGAATCCACTGATGTTATTTGCTTAGTAGAATTCACAAGACTGTACTAAAAGTAATTTAGAAAAGATTATTGGAGATGGAAATCTAAGAATCAGATATGTTATGAAGAAATATTCAAATTTATCGAAAATTACTACGTTTGATAGATATGATTAATTTTGGCCCTATACTCCTCCTTTAAGTTTAAAGACAAAACATTTATCTTAGTAAATACAGAACAACATAAATAAGGTCCTAAATGATGTATCACCTTCAAAACATTACGACTGTCTACTGCTAACTACAAATAAATATAACACCTCAAGAGAATTGTTGAACCCGAAAAAGGTTTATAAACCATTTCGAAAAGGTTCCGAAACTGGCGTTAGGGAATAACGCACAAAACAAAAACGAATAAACGCCCAAAAAATATGAAATAACGTCCAAAAACCAAAAACGGATAAAAATAATTTGGGCTTCATTTCTTAACACCGCTAAAACTAATGACCCAGTATATCCCAGTGAATTTGGAAAGCATCTGATCTACACTCTAAAAAAAATCTGTTTACCACAAGTGATATAAGTAGATGGAACTACTTTAACACTTGCGGCAAATAATAATAATCTTTTGAATCAAACGTTTGAAATTAAAAAAAAAAAGTTATCGAATGATCGCAACAGGGTTAGAACCTAGGACCTTCCGACTGATAGACTTTAACTTATCCTCTGCACCACTGACGTATGTTACAAACAGGTATACAATTTGTATACACAATTTGATGTTCGAATGCTTCATTGTGTATTTTATTTCAATTTAATTAAACAAAAGTAAATAAATTAAAAAAAAAGAAAATTTGGACCCGCGCCTATGGATGCCAAATATTTATATGATTTATCGCAAGCGATTAAAAGATTTGGGTGCATCATTTCATGAAATGGTTCGTCGAAGTTATAGGAATATTTCCGTTGACTTATTTTTTATTTGTATCAAGTGAAATATTTTTCCAAGTGTTTGCTGCAAATACTTATCACTTGGGACAAAAGATAAATGAGCCGTTCAAAATGACAATGGTGCAACTCCGAAACGAAACAAAAGTAATGCCATAATATTAATTGGCTGACATTTTGTTAGGGATGAATAAAATTGATTTCGTGTTTTCACGAAAAATTTACGTAACGAGATGGAATTGTTGAGATTAAGTTGAAAAAATGATATCGACCAAATAACCGATCATTATGGCACATAATTTATATGACATTACTTTCGCTTCATTTTGGAGTTGCACCATTGTCATTTTGAACGGCTCAAATGTTTGCTTGAAATAATAAATGTTTATTTCAAATATTCGACAATTTGCCGCAAATACTTTCCAAATAATCTTTTTTCTGAGTGTAGAGTAAGCCTGACTGACAGTGGAAAACAATGTTATAACCGCATGGGCATGTCTTGTGGAGAGTGGTGACAGATCAATGCTGCCAATACCAGTGAATCCTCGAAACTTTATTGCTGGGCGGAATCCTAAAAATCAAATTACAAACCAATTATCTTAAAAGTAGCAGCCCTACGACCATGGGTAAGGATAACCAACAATTTGTAACAAAATAACCATAGTTACAGAAACTGTAAGACTCTCCTAACATTTTTATAAATATTAAAACATTTGTTTATTTGGCAGCCCATTCAATCTCCTACAGCTTCATATAAACGATAACGTTCTATCCTAAATCCTTTTTATTTTTTGTAAATTCTGCACATTTTAAATTTTTCGTCCTTTTACTTTAAAGTTGTCATGTCGACAGCAATTTCAATGATTGCCAAGTCATTTTAATTTCCTCGCTATTTTTTATATTCATTATTTTTATTACCAACAATTTTTTTTTTTGCTTTGTTAACTATCTCAAAGTTCACAACAACACTCACAGATTTGAAGAACCCAACCGCCATTGCCTGGTTCATTTTCACTTTTGCCGCAGAAGAGTTTTTCTACCACAAAAAATGGCGCAATTTTCATGAATATGCAGAAAATTGCTATTGTGTTGCGGCTCAATTTAAGTGGCAACATTTTTCGTTCGTTATACTACGTTATTATTATTGTTGTTGTTGTAGTTGTTACCATTAGAATACTATGGCAGCAACAACAACAACAGCAATAACGTTAGCAACAAACCACTGACAGCGCATTGAAAGGGATTTTCCTAGATCACATCACAAGGATGTTGCTGCCTGCTGCTGGTGCTGCCGAGAGACAAAACCGCACACAAAAACACATCCGACCAGGAATGAAGCCAGTCAGTGTTGCCACCATTTTTTTGTTGGTTTTTCCCTAACTACAGCGCGCTGTTTGGCTTTTGCGCCATTATGCATTTAATTATATTTTCAAATAAATTCCTAAATGTGGGCGCTGATATTGAGAGTGAGTTTGGTTTTTGGAATGGTGAGGGGGTAAAAAGTAAAGAGGTGAGGTAAATCGGTATTAAAGCAAGTGCGAATTTTAACACTTTCGTTCATTTCTGGCATTAAAGTGTTAGAATTTAAATGTTAATGAAATCAAAATTTACAAGAACTTAATTTAATTATAACACAGTGCGACACATGAAAAGTGAACTAAAATCCGTTATAAGGCGTCGAAAGTACTCGCCGAAACAAGTAATTCTGCCAAAGCGTTTTGCAAAGTTGGCTCATATAAGGATTTTATGGTAATTTTTGCGATTTTAGGGTACTAGATGAATTTTTTTCGGTTAAGTTTGTTCGGCATTTTTTTTTCTTCTATTCAATAGCTACAACATTGCTGGAGTCATCAAAACAATATTTTCGGCTCGTTACCGAGATATAAAATCGCTCAAAATCCAATTTGAGGCAAAAAGTTGCAATTTTCAACTGGATAATTATAATTACTTAGCAAAAAGCTCTGGCAGAATTACTTGTTTCGGCGAGTACTTTGACGCCTTATAACGGATTTTAGTTCACCGTCAATGACTTGAAAAATGTTGCACTGTGTAATATAACTACCGAAAATCATATAATTTGAACTTTTAACCTAAAATAAAGTAACGAATCAAAACAAGAAGTTCGAAATTTAACAAACAGTTTGGATAATTATTGGAAAACACGTTAAAATATTGACAAAAGTAAATATTGGCAGCAAAAAGTCGATTAAGTTCAGAATATGGAACAAAATATTGGATTTCATCGAAAATGTTTAAAATATCAATTGAGGAGTGACCGTACCAGAAGGTCTAAGAACCAGTACAAGGCAAAAGTAGTACAAACCATAATATGAATCAGGTGTCATATTGTTAGAATTGATTAAAATTGTTTTCTGTTTTCACGAATAACTTACTTGATGGTGAGGAATTGATGGCATTATATTGAAAAAATGATACCTGTCAAATAACCGAATATTATGGCACATAATACCTATGTATTACAATACTTTTGCCTGGTAATGGTACTTAGGCTTTTTGGTACGGCCACTCCGCAATTATTTATATTCGTTGCTCATAATATAAAAAGTATGATTTATTTGCCAAAATAGGATCACTGGTATATTTTTTTCCTGTGAGAAAAGTTCTTAGGCTTTCCATAGTATGGTACGAATACCCTTCTCAACATGTAGTAACGAGTAATTCAGTTAAATGTATAATTTTCCAGTATTGATTTATTGAGTGTTCGCGACTGAGTCCTTTTGAACTGTTAACGTACTTTTGTCAAGTCTTTCGTGTGTTTAAACCAGTGGTCGGCAAATTAATGAGTGAGAATTTATGTTTGAGAGAAGATAGATAGAAGAAAGAAAAGGATAGAGAGAGCAAGGTAGATTTTTGAGTGCACAATTGTGCTATAGAATGCCGATTACTGGTTCAAAGCAATTTATGTAGCCCTTTTTTGTCCTAATAGTTATATCATTCTGGCATTATAACTAAGTCAATAAGCAAAATTGCAAAATTTAGATTGAAGAGCAACCCGAAAGGGTTTAAGAGGTGGTATTTTTTTACAAAAAATACCGTTAAGGAATGGGTTTTAGAATTATCGATTAATATTTCGCTAATACTGAGGTCTGGGGGAACGTTACTATGAATGGCGCTCAAATGCGAGGCAATCGAATTCATTCGCATCTTCAAGATAGTTGTTATCAACGAAAAAAGGATGTTCACTGATTAATCCGATTTCTTAGTTTGTGATGTACTTTATCTTATTTATTTTATTTTCCTTTTTAGAATCTTGAACTGGCCCAAAATAATTTTTTCTGATTTTGTATCCTTTTTAATTTTGAAATTCCTTTCTGGCATAACATACATTTTGATTTATATTTTTGAATTCTTTTTATATCATGATTTTTTTATTTTTTTCTTATTTTTTAAATATATTAGTTTTGATAAAATTTACAGACCCCACACAATATTACTTAATAAATTATAAGAATCAATTTATTTTTAATCTGCATTCGCCTCTAGTTGTTGCACAACTATAGAATGTAGAATTATTATTCTTATTCTCGTTCAGTAAGCTATATACTAATTTGTATCTTGAATTGTAAAGAATGATAATAAATAAATAAATAATAATAATAATAATAATAATAATAGGCATTTATACGCATAGTATTATATCTTTGCGTCTTATTGGTTAAACCTGAACTGCGAACGACAGTCAAGGCTCAAGATGGGATTCTAAAGCCTCTTTCGAATTATCGTCATTCGATTGATGAGGAAATGGTGTCCGAATGTTCAACGGTAAAGCTTAAATTCTAGCCGATCATCCTATTGCATCCTTGTCAAAATTGGAATCCGAATTGCAGCAACAATTTCACTGTATTGCTTTGGCACATCATAAATTGGAGTTTCTACTTTGCTTTCTTTTGATTCGATGATTGCCTTGGCTCAATGAAACAATACCCCCAGATTGACTAAGACTCTCTGCCACGGAATCAATTAATTACAATGTACTTTAATCGGAACCATTTTTTTTCCAAACATGAGCAGTAAATACAATTCGAGTACGCTCAGTTTAGTGATATTATTCCCGTTTACGTTGAACTCAAGTTTTCAAGATATTCATGTTTGATAATTAAACACGAAGAGACCCAAAAACATGTATTTTTGTATATTTTAAGCATATTTAAACTGTTCAGTTCGGTCAAAAATTTGTGTTTCATTAAATATTTTTCAGTTTGTTTTACTTATTAAGTGTTAAGGACTGCAGAAAGTGCAGAAATATTTTAATAAAATAATTAGTTTTTCCTCATACAACATGTTAACCGTGATTTAAATATAAATAATTTTGGAATGACTATAACTTTTGTATATATTACAATAAATTGATTTTTTAATTGAACTTTTAGTCATATATTTGCAAAGATCGATTTACATATAAACCTATCAATGAATTTTTTTACACATAATTATGACAAATCAAGGAAATAACACAAACAAAAATTATGATATATCAATACGTATTAGCACACAAACAAAACTGGCAAAAGTAAATGTAAATCGATCTTTGCAAATGTATGACTAAAAGTTCAATTAAAAAATCAATTTTCAGTATATAAATGTCATTAAGTAACACACTTAAAAATTCTTAATATTACAATAAATGATAAAGATGAAACCATAAAATTTTAGAAAAGGGCACTAATTTTACATTGGGCATTTTTTGTGGAATGGGTCAAAACTACAGCTAAGCCGTAAAAATTATTATAACCTCTGAACTCAGCAGTTTTTAACTGTGTTTTATTTACCAGGAACCGTCGATGATTACACTACTTTTGAACAAAATTTGTAAAATTGTATTTAGGGCCCCTAAAGCTATTAAGCACACTTTATAACTTTTTCAAAATTAATGTTTTACATTTAAGCAATCAATCAAAATGCATTAAAAATTACACCTCAAAACATGCTTTTGAGTGGCATCGACAACCAATCCATTGAAATTGAGTGTTTACGGTTGAGGCAACAAAGCAGGATATGATACAGGATGCGCACAAAATTTCGACAAAAACCAAATAGCAAAGTGCTGCATTGCAACAGACAGTAGTAGGAACGTTACTACTACTATTCAACAACAAAAATAGTACAGCAGCAGCACTCATTTTTGTAGCAACATGTGACATAGCAAAAGCAATAGAATTCGCCATTGTGTTGAAAAATTTTTGACAAATGACTTCATATCCGTTTCCGTGTGTCTATGTGTTACCATTGACTATTGTATTTTGGCATTGTTGTAATTGTAAAATTGTTGTTTTGTATGAGGTAACGCCGCTTTGTATCATCTCATACACAAAAGGTAAAAGTTTTTTCTTTGTATGTCTATAGAAAACAAAGGGCTGGGGAGTTACACCGCAAGAATTATTTTCATCAGTGGGAAAGTGTTCTCTCCTTAACAGACAGCATTTACATTGAGCAATATATTTTTCTCTGTGTACACTTAAAAAGCAAGCAATCAGCAACAACAGTAGCAGTTCACCGCTGTTGAAGGGTGCTTCAAAATGTTGCTCAATTTTAAAATGATGAAATATTGAAGGTCGTTAAGGTTGATTTGCGTTGACGGTGCTGCTATTGTTGTTGGCAACTCCGTACACGTAACGTTAATGTAATTGCATGTGTCCTTTGTAAATGTGCGCGTTTGTGTGTGCTATTGTGTTGCTAAGCATGTGTGTGAGTGCTTGTGTCAACATTGATTTAATTAGTTTTGAACGCTCTGCCATCACATGTACTTACATAGTGTTGGAAAATTTGCAAAGATATGAAAATTAAACATGCCAAAATGTTCGTGTTGGTGGGATCTATCGTCTTCGGTTACACCATCGTCATCTTGCACTTTAACTTACAATAGCGGTAATCATCTGTGCACACATAAGCAACTTAGATGAAAGCACATGCCAACCAACCTTCAATCTACTACTAATCCCCTCAACAATTTTGAATGTTGACGACATCATTTAAACAAATCGTCAGCAGGATATTAAGAGTTATTAATATTTACGTTATTTTTAGGCGCTTTGTTTTTGTTGCACACACGTACTGTATGTAGTAAATACTCATAGTATTAGATATGTGTGTTTGTGTGCATGATTTTTCTCATATCCTGGCGTTCACTTTATTTTCTCAGCTATGCTTTATGCATAATTAAATTCTTAATTATCTCATACCTGCCAGCGTGTCCTTACACAAACAATAATGTCAGTATGTACATATTATGTATGTTAATACTCACACTAGCTTATATGCAACCTTCAAACTTAGTTCAGTTTTCCCGTTTCCCTATTATTTATCCTTTATGTACTTATTTCTTCCGGGGCTTTTCTAACCTGGCCGTGTGTTTTTGTTTCCGCCCATTTAATTAAATTTAATAATTCACAATTTAACGTCATTCAAGGTGAAAGTTTTCATTTGGTTTTTCTTTTTTCCGCGTTGGTGTTAATTCGAAGATTAGTATGCATTACTTAAAGTTTGTTTGGAGTTGGGGTGCTTCTTTATTATAAAGTTTATAGTTCTGTTAAAGTTATAAAGCTGACTTAATTTGACAGTTTGTATGCTAAGCGAGTGAATAGAGATAGGAATTGTTTGTTTTAATGCTATTGGAAGCCGATAGCATAATTTAATTTTATTAACCAAGCGTTGGTTATAGCCAGAATTTGGCACTTTTCTTAGATTCAGATAGATATGTATGTATGTACTTATGAATGTATGATCCTTCAACTCCTAGAGAAGCATAGCGCAAAGAGAAAACGATTGAGTGCACGTTTAATTAAAGAAGGGTTTTCCGGATACAAGCTTTAAGTTCTCGAGTTCAAACTCCGCAGGATAAGTAGAAGTATTGGTCTTGGATACTAAATTTTTTGTTTCTTGAATCTCATGAATAGATTTTCGAACAAAAATAAATATGGAAACTTTTTAACTTTGAATTGCTTGAAGACATTTCGTTAGTATCGCTTAGGACTTTTGTCTTCGAATTATAAGTTTTTCCATTGATATTAAATTCATGCAAATAAATTAGCAATATCAACCGAGTCAAGTGTCTCTTATAACTCAGTGTGACAAAGATTTTCTACCACAAAGATTTTCTAACACAAATAGTTTTATGTTTATGCCTAAGAATATAAGTGCCTTACACGTTAGTATTCTAAAAAATCCTAACCTAAATGTGCAAAAAATACAGTCAATTATTTTGATTTTATATAAAGACAACGTAATTTTTAGCCACAAGGCCACTTTAAACTATATCGATATCTTTTGATCAACAATAAAACGAAACAATAAATTAGGTAAGTATGGAAAAATGACTAAAGGGCTTTAACATTTTAGTGAAAAAATTATTATACCTCTCACGTCGTTTAAACTCGGATATACCTCAAGATCCGCACACGCTAGGTTTTTTATGCAAAGTTATTCACTGGGGTCCAAATATACAGAAAGGGTATTTTTATGTAAAGGTATTGAAAAATTTCCCATTTCTTTTCAACCTTCAAGTATATCCAAACTAATGTTTAATTGAAGAAACATTACTATTTAGTGTCAAAATTAAGATTCGACATTGCAATTCGCTATTATCGCGTTTTTTGTTAATGTCTGCACATCAGAAGATGTAAAAACGGGCATAAAAATAAAACGGTACTTCTGCGAGGAAAGTTATCAATCTGGTGGTGACAGTAATAGTTGTGATGATAATATGCAATCTGTATTAAAACCATAAATAATTGCAATCGCGATATAATGGATTTACTTAAAAAATTATTAAATTTTGATTTAGTTTTGGTTCCTGTGCATAAAAGCCTGAAGTTGTTCTTTATTATTCTTGTATTTTGACCCAATTTTAATTTTTATACCTATGAACTTGAAAAGGCCCCCTGTATTGGTCTAAAAATCGATAGTAACGCGAGTTACCAATTTTTTGTAAAGCGAGTTACCACATAATTTTTATTTTTAAAAATACCACTTAATATTGTTGTTTCTAATAAAGAAATACTTATTGATATCCTGCTGCCTTTATTTATGTCTAATGTGAAGAAATTTACCGACCAATTTTGCAGAAACTTGCGAAAGAAATTTAAGCTCTGAACATGTTGTCCAAAAATGGCAACGCGAGTTACCAGTACTATTCACTATTTTACTGGTTAAATATTAAGTTATCAGTGATATTTTCAACTAATATGCAACGAGAACAAAGTATTTTCTTTATAAAGAATACAATTTTGTTAGTTAATCCAACAGCTGAGCCTCAAAAGTTCCATTAAACTCATAAAAAATTATCTAATTGTAACGCGAGTTACCATGGAGTTACCCGAAAAGTTTTGTTCTTTAAATCGGTCAACAAGCTAATCGATTTTCAGGGTTGAATATCGGTCACCAAATGGCCTTCACATTGTTTCTGTATCAAAAAAAAAAAAAGATTTGTCAATAATAAATTAAAAAACTGAGTACATATGTACTTAGTTAGTTTTCCGTTTATTTGTTGATTCAAAAATTTAATTTTCGGAAATCATAGCTGATCACGTTAACGATATATTGTATCTTCAACCCTAGAATACTCAGGCTAATTTTTTACCCGTTAGCACTATAGTTCGCCTGGGAGGCTACCCTTATGAAAAAATAATTTTTTTCTTTAAAAAGTTCAAAAGTTTTTTTCTATAAAGGCTAAAGAGCGTTAAATGTATTTCCAACACTAAATTAAAAACTAATTAAACTTACGTTTTTGATTAAGAGAATTAATAAAATTCTTATTAAAGCAAACACCTGTTTTAAAATATCGGTTGAGAAAGCCAATTTTCAAAAGCTAATAAAAAGATACAATTCTGCAAAAACTTTAAATTTTTATATATTTCCTGAAAGCTATTCGGTCACTTTGTATTTGTTAACACATAGCTAATTTAATTTATCTCTTTAAATAAAGTTTGTACATAAAAATTAAATCACGATAGCTTGCGACCCTGACTGTACGTAGGCTGCTCGATATATTTCTGGCCTAGGCAACACTAAGTGTTGCCAGGTGCAATTCGACATTTCTATTGGAAAGTTTGACATTTTTTAGCATAAACATACTCAGAACGTTTTGACGTACGACCATCATTTGTGTTATTTTCAGTGACTTGAAAAAATCACTTTGGCCAAAAAATGGAATTAACTCGTGAACATTTTCGTACGATCATTTTTCACAACTTTTGACGTGGAATTACACGACAAGAGTGCATTGATAAACTTAAATCTTTATATGGCAATGAAGCATTATCCTATAGTACTGTGAAAAACTGGTTTAATGAATTCTATCGTGACCGACGCTTGCTCAAAGACGAATTCCATGAAGGTCGTCCAAAAACGGCTGTTGTCCCAGAGAGCATTGACGCCGTGCGTGAACTGATAATGCAAGATCGTCATGTGACATACCGTGAGATAGAAGCATCCTTGGGCATTAGTTCCACTCCAATTCATTCGATATTGCATGAACACCTGGCCGTAAAAAAGGTTTGATCTCGATGGATCCCGCACAATTTGAATAAAAGGCTCGTGTCGATTGGTGCAAAGAAATGTTGAAAAAATACGATTGCGGTGCTTCAAAAGATGTTTATAAGATCATCACTAGTGACGAATTATGGATCTATGCGTATGAGCCCGAAACAAAACAGCAATCGACCGTGAGGGTCTTCGAAGACGAGCCAAATCCAACGAAAGTTGTTCGTGGAAGAAACACTTCGAAGCAAATGGTCGCCTGTTTCTTCGGCAAAACTGGTTATGTGGCGACTGTTCCTCTTGAGCAACGTAGGACGGTCAATTTTGAGTGGTACACCACAATTTGGTTGCCTGAAGTCTTCGGAGAAATCCGAAAAACGAACAAGAGAAGACGAATCATTGTTCACCATGACAATGCGAGCTCTCAGACATCGGCTCAAACCAGCGCCTTTTTGACCGGCCAAAACGTCGAATTGATGGGTCATCCGCCGTACAGCCCTGACTTGGCACCCAATGACTTCTTTTTATTCCCGCACATCAAGAAAAAAATGCGTGGTCAATGATTTTCGTCGCCAGAAGATGCTGTTGAAGCGTTCAAAAACCATGTTTTGGAGGTGTCTCAAACGAAGTGGAAAAAGTGCTTCCACAATTGGTTTGAGCGCATGCAAAACTGTATAAATCATGCTGGAGAATAATTTGAAAATCAATAAAACTATTTTTGATGATAAATATTCGCATTTTCATTATTAGGCCGGAAATATATCGAGCAGCCCACGTAAGACTTATAAGCTTACATATAAGTGAGAACCATAGTTTAAAGAAATACCTGCAAAATGAGGATATGCATATGTTTTTTCTACAATATGTACAAAACTAAATCTAAAAAAATTTAAATTAAATGAGCACTCTGAGGCTTATTTATACCGAAAAGTAAAAAAAAAAAAATATGCTATGATGCTATGGTTAAAAATTTGTACTGAACTTTTTATTAAAAAAGTGAATTTTTGTGTTTTTTTTTTAGAAAATAAGCAAGAAAGAAAAACAAGAAAAGTTATTGATAATGTTAATTTTAATGTAGAATCCGCGTCCGACCTTCGAATTGCTATATATTGTATAGTTTTGAGTAATCCTTATGTAAAAGATTAGTCTTTTGAAATTTTATAACAGAAGAAGGAAATTCTAAGCTACAAAAGCTGATAATGCTGCTTGAAGTCATAGTCTTTTATTTCAAAACCCAGTTTAAATTATATCGATATCTTTTTTGCTTCTTCGAATTATTCTAACGTGAAAAAGTGAAAAAAGCAAAACACCATGATTTTTAACCTAAATTGATTTTAATTATCTCACTATCCGCGATAGACAATGGTTAAAGTTCTTAACAATATCTTGTCTTAAATGTCTCAAATTACACGTAGTGCAGTGTGTCACATAGCACATTTTTGGACGATCGGAAAAGAAAATAAATTTGGGGATACACATACAGAGTTAGGATGCCTAAATGGGGAATTCTTATTATATTTCTTTCAATAACTTACCTAATGTTTTTCTGGAAGATTTGTTCAGACACTGCGATTGTGATTTTTAACTTATAATTATTTGTTTTTGGAAATCGATGCTAAGCAAAAATGCAAATTTTAATTTGGACAAACTGTTAATTTTTTAATGTAAAATGGACAATAGTTTTTGATTATTTTCAGATTAAGATTATTTATTATTCAACACAATTTTATATCGATATGTTTTTAGAAATTATTTTCAATATTTCATTAAACAAACATATGAACTTTTTTGAAATTTCAGCTCCAATAACTTTTAATAAAATATTAAATTTCAGCACTAACTGCGTCATTCGAAATCATTTCACTTTCATTCATTTTAAAGTCACGAGTCACTGCGAATTCCTTGAACTTGAAATTCAAGCGGAAGCACAAATTGAAATTTAAACGCAGCGGAAATTGATATGTTCCAGAGCGCTATGCGACGAGTGAAGCACCAACAACAACAGTAAAACGACGAACAACCGAAAGCACAAAATTACGCGATAGAACATACGAAAATAGCGCGAAAAAAATTCTTCCAATTCCGATGCGATGCGAAAATTCACAACCAACGTGTTGTGCGTACAAACCGCAACTGAAATGATATCCTGCGAACAGTAGCAACAAAAGTGTGAGTGAGGCAAAGCAAAAAAAGCTGCAGTAGCAAAACAACAAGGATAAGCGAAATAACGATGCGCCGCCACAAACGATGAACTTTCACTGCGCGCAACGAGTAATACAACCGACACAAAAGGATACGCAATGGAGACTGAATGTCTGTCAGCGACCAACAGCATAAAAATGCGAATTCTCATTTGTGGGTGGTGATGGGGTGGTGTTTCAATGCGGGTGTTGTAAACAAACGGCAGAGTTCGTTTACGAAGGGCAACAACTGTTCGATGTTCGTTGCAAAGTGTTGCATACCAACAGGCGGTGCTTTGTTCGTTTCTTTGCTTGTTGGTTGAATGAGTGATGATGAGTTTGCGAAGAGCATGGCTGTGCAATTGTGAATGGTATTTCTCTTGTGCTTATTTTGTTATTGTCTCTCAAGCAAGTGTTGTTGCTGATTTGTTGCATAGCAAGAAAGTTGTAATAGATTGCAGCTACTGTTAATTATGTTGCTGATTGTGATTGTTGCGAAAGAAATAAAGAGAAAAAGAAAAGTGTAGAGATTTCATTGTGAGCCTAAAGCTATGCAATTGAGTAAGTATTTTGCTCAGAACTATTTGCTGCTATTCACAGTCGTTACACGGAGAGAATTTTGAGCTAAAAACAATCCCAAACCAATCAATTTTGGGTGTGATTTTCAGCTTGTCCATAATTTTCTTGATATCAAGTAATAATGTGCTTGTTTATCAAAAAAATGAATATGCCCATTTGAGCTCAATTCAATTCAATTTGGGATTGTTCGTCAAAAATTTATTAAACGCATTTGTGCTTGATTTCAGCCCTTTTGTACTTGTTTATAAAAAAAATAAATATTCCCATTTTTTCTTAATAATTTCTTATAAGTATATCAAAATATGAATATGACAAATGCAAGAAATATCATTTCATTTTCCAAAATCAAAGTACCAAAATGTCCAAAGACACCTCAGTACATCGTAACATCCCACTATGGGATGTCAGGAGTATTTACTCTATTATAAATACCCAATTCGACTGTCGAGCAGGAATTATTTAAGCAGTAGATGACATAGTCATATTGAGAATCATAAGCACACAGAATAAACACAAATGAAAATTTATTTTTTGATAAACAATCACAAAAGGGCTTGAATTAAGCAAAAAATGGGCTTATTTATTTTTTTTGATAAACAAGTACAAAATGGCATGCATTGAGTACAATTGGTCTTAATTATCAAAATTTATATTATGCCCAAATTTGAGCTTGAATTGCGAACAAGTTGGGCGTATTTTGGGATGATTTTATGCTATATTGGGCTTAATTCTGAATATTTAATTTAAGAACGATTTGAGCTAGATTTTAGAACATTTTTTTCACTCCGTGTAGTTTTTTTTTAAACGGTTTAGATAAATTCTGTTGGACATAGCCGTAAATACATAGTACATATATCAATCGAAAGATACCTATTGCGCGAAGAGGTTAAGCAGACAGCTGATCTACTACTGAAATTCAAAATACACACTAAAAAATTAAAGTTTTCTTTTGATTCCCTTTAGTGTTAATTTTAAACTAGTTTGGTATTAAATTCAAAATTTTTTACAAAAAAGTCTGAAATATATTCTTAATGTTTAAAATTAATAAATTTTTTGTAATTGTTCTAAATAAATACTTTTTGGTATTAAAATTAAAACTTTAATTGTTACTGTGTACATATTACCATTTATTATTCAGTTTGTTGCACAATAAAACCTTTGGTACTCTTTTAAACGAAGAAAAAATAATTCATCGTCAGAAAAAAATTTTGAAGTGGAAACAATACATTAAGTATAAAAATAGTAGGAAATTACCTTAGGCTTGACCAAAAATTAAGTACCCTACACTGCAGTTATTTGAAAATTTTGCTTTTATGGGAGGTTCCTTGCCCTCTTGTCCGAGTTCACCCAATTTTTGCTCAGAGCTTGCATATATAATTCTTAGTGTACGCGTGAAATTTATTTGGATTGTCTCAAAAAACATTTTCAGTGTATCGTTTTGAAGCTTTTGCTTATATGGGAGGTGCGAACCCTCTTATCTGACTTCACCCAGTTTTTGCCCAGAGCTTGTATTCATAAGTAGTTTTTAGTGTTTGAGTGAAATTTAGTTGGATTATCTCAAAACACTATTTCAGTATAGCATTTTGAAACTTTTGCTTATATGGTAGGTACTACCAAGCAGGCTTTCCTGTTTTGTTCATTCTGAGCCTTTACTTGGTCTACCTTCGGTCACCATGCTTATGCAGCATAAGTGATCATTGGTACGGTGATAGCTTCAAAAGACCATGCCATCATTTTTGGCCGCATGTTTTACCATATAGCCTTTGACAAGCATATGTTATCCTTAAGGCTTTTATTTGTTATGTATGATACATGACTATTCCAAGTTAGACTTTTATCTAGTTGTATTCATTCAGTTACGGTAGAGTCAAGCCGGCAAAGCATTGGACCTAGTAGTTTGTCAATGACTAGTATCCATAAGAGCGGTGACAGTACGCCTCCCTGGGGTCATCCTTTTGTTGTCCTCACAGTTAGTCTTTATATACCCGCTTTATAGATGACTGTCCTATTTTTAAGCATATTGAGGACAAAATCAATGATCATTTCGGGTATTCCCTTTCTAATCAATGATTGCTCAATTGACTTAAAAGACGTGTTGTCAAAGGCTCCCTGTATGGCAATAGATGAACAGAGGGCTACTTCCTTGTCCCCTAAAACCTTCTCGATTTTAGTCGTGAGGTTATGTATGGCGAATTCAGTCGATTTACCTGATTGGTAAGAATATTTTTCAGGATGCAGAGGTGCAGCCACAAATTACACACTTCTGAGATATTGATCTAAAATTTTCTCCATTGTTTTTAGAGGAAATGAGGTTAGAATTTTAGGACGATAGCCTTTGGGCGTGTGGTCCACCTTTTTGCCTGCTTTAGGAATGAAAGCAACTCGGGCTTTAGTCCAATCTTCAGGTACTGCTCCTAGTTCTAGGCTTAGCCTAAAGATATTGGTTAGAATGGGTGCCAGTATACCTATATTTTTCTGCAATATACAGGGTTGAATATTGTCTGCCCCAGGAGATTTAAATGGGTTAAAAGTGGAGACTGCTTATATAACTTTGTCAATGGTAAAGATTCTACAGGATAAGGAAAAGTTCCGTCTGGTTGCCACCAGAAATTTTGTGTCCCTGGTTGGTTCACAAAACTCTTCGCTCCTAACACAGCCTGGGAAATGTGTGTCCAATAATAGCTGTCCAGTTTCCTCCAGATTTTCCGTATAATCCCCATTTGCCCTTTTAAGTGTTAAAAGGCCATTTGAGTGGTCTTTTATAAAGGGCTTTAGGAGTCTTGTAGCTGTTGGAAGTAACTCAGTCTCTCACAGTATATGGACAATATAAGCTACTTGCTATGATATGTAATTGCTTGTTATTTATTTCAATCTTAAGATTTGCCAACCTTTGTGATTTAGAGCCATTTAATCATAAAGTCAGTTTAAGTTTCAAAAGTATTTTGTTAAAATCGTATCTGAAGTAATAGTGTATTTTGATAATAAATATTTAACTTAATGAATATTTGGTACTCTAAAATAAATAAATGTAGTTAATTTGTTTTCTGCCACTTGCAGTCATTATTTTAGTATACCTAATACTAAGCAATATTTTTTCAAGCAATATAGTAAGGTTTTAATACTTTATTTAAGATAACGATTACTTAATGGTAACATTAGCGCAATAACCAATTAGTTGTGTTATGTGACTGAAATTTCATCATTCATTCACTTAATATTTATTACAAACTCAACATTAATATCATATTAAATCATCATTACGACTTTTTATGTTCCTTTAATATATGTACTTAGCTACATTAAACATTCATTTAGCTTTTTATCATTCTCCTTTCGCAAATTTATACGTGGTATACAATCATATGATCATAAATTCGTTTCCAATCGACAAGAAGTGAAACCAGTTCATAAATCTGTGTATTTTGACTTGTGATCGTGCCTGCAAGGGACAAACGCAGTTGCGTTTTTGCGATTGCGCTTTCCATTATACATATCTCTGAAAAGGAATTGCAAGAATTGTATATAATTTTTTGCAATGACAAAACATAAGGCTCCTTTTAAAGATAAACAGCTTTAGGCTATGTGATTATTTCAGGAAAAATGCTGTCTTTCTAATGACTACATTTAACGGTTTTGATTATTTGTTAAATAAAAATTATATCTTGAAATGATCGAAGTATTTTTAATAAATGAGTGCATAGATTTTTGCAAATATTGGTTGAATTCAGTCATTTAAAAATTCTACAGAATTAATGAAAGTTTTTTTTTTGTCAATGTCAATCCACCCTCTCTAAAAGAAAAAAAATAAATATCAACCCACAAATAATTTAAAGAAAAAAACCATTATCCACCCACTGAAAAGACGCAAATTCATAAGAAACGTAAAAAGAAAAAAATTCAAATTTTTGGGCCACTGCAACTTTCACTGAGGGTAACTTGACTTACGTAATTTTCCCCCCAGTGCAGGCTGGTACCACTGCGAATGTCTAGGTAGGTAGCAGCCAGCATGCTGTTAAGGATACCCCATCACTGCTGATGATTGCTATAAAAGTTTATTCATTACTTACGACAAATACGACGATTGCTTAATTGCGCAACGATGTGTAACTCATGAACATTTATAAGAATTGCAAATACCTTTCACTTTCCAGAAAAAAAAAAAAGGTTGACAATACCAACCGTCGAAAGCGCAAGTGAGCAAGGACACTCTTCTGATGGGTAACATTTGTTGTCCGCACATAACTTTCTATTCTACATAGCAAAATCAACATGTACGTTAAAAAGGCCAAACCTCAAGGGTGGTATCAGCTACTTCCACTATGGTTTTTATGGTAGGTATGCTTTGATGCCGTAAGTGGTAACGTTATTGTCAGGATTTAACAAACGGTAAAACTGATTGATTTTAATAAGTTCGAATGGGGGGCGAACTTTTTCTTAGCAAAATTTCTTAGTAAAATGAGTATTGTATAGCATTGTTTAGTATTGTATAAGAAGATGGGCACACTGAAGAGAGCAGACAGCTATGTAACATAGGGTGTTTACGGGTATATGAGGTGTATATAGTTTGTTTGTAAGTTTAACTTGCTTTGACAGCTTTGTAGGCATTAAGCATATGAGCACTAATTGAAAGCAACTTAATGGGAATACTTGAAGAAAATTGAAGTGCACATTCGTATCGTTGCTGTTGACATTTAGTTAAGGTTCTTCGTTTTTTTTGTCATGTCCTTGAGTTTGAGGAAATAATCAATTGAGTAAATAAGTTCTTGAAAGTAAAAGTAAATGCTCAAACTTGTAGCTTTAAGCTGATTCTTGTAGTTCAAAGGATCTTAGCTATTTTAAATGCTGAAATATTGAAGTGATTGTAAATGTAGAAAGTTTTCTCAGACGACTTTAATATCGGCACAAAAGGATTGCCGAGATTTTTAGTCTGATTTCCTGAGTTCCGAAAAATACAAAAATATGTCCGGCTAAAACTCGCACTAGGAAAATCAAATGAGAAATTCAAATAAAAATACTTAAGGTATGAAAATCTTCTTCCTCGTATGCCAATTCGATGGCTTTCATTACTTCTTGCTTTAGAATGATATTTTATAGCTGGCTAACCGTAAAACACTATTTACCTACCTTTAAAGAGACAAGAGAAACTCGAAAAAAATTATAAGAGTTTGCTGCGAAAAATATAATCATGACTGGAATTGTCAATGAAGACGAATTATGTTTTCAAATAAAAGACTGAAATATGTTATCTTCTTGCAGAATTTCTACTCCAACATTGTATGCAGGAAGCAAAATCTAATCCTACTAAAATGGATCGGAAATCTATCAATGCAGATTACTTCCTCATAATGTGAAGATAAAAATGCACCAAATTTAGTAATCCTATCAGATCCCTTTTTCGAGACATTCAAGGTCAAAAAGTTATAGGCAAAAGAGTACAAAAACAGAAGAATTCGTACATTTCCCCTTCTCCCCTCCGAATTTCACCCTCTCATTAAATAGCACCGCGGTTTTTTTTATCTTTAACGACCAATTGACCGATTTTCGTAATAAAAACCCGTGAACGTTTTTGATGGCACCCGATTTGGCTATAAATTAGCACAAGCAATAGTAGCATAGTGAGAAAAATTACTACCAAACTTTTTTTTAAAATTAAAACAAAAAAATGGCGGAGATATGGGACTTTGGAATTTTTAGGTTCGTTTTTTTTTGAGAAGCTATAACTTTAGTTGCATTTATCCAATTCTCAATTTTATGGTGTCAAATGACTCGTCTTGAAACAAGCTTTAAAATTAATGTATGTATGTATGTATTCTCCTTTAACTCCTAGGAGGAGCATAGGACCAATATGAAACATCTCCATTCGTTGCGATCCCTTGCGATGACTTTGATCTTTTGCCACGACTTTTCAGATTCTTGGATTTCCTTTTCCAGCGACCTTTTCCAGTTGGTTTTGGATCTACCACGTGCTCTACTGCCTTGTGGATTCCACTCATGAGCCTGGCGACAAACTTCGCTGTGTGGTTTCCGGAGAGTATGACCAATCCATCTTCATTTGCGCAGCTTGACCTTGTTTGCTATAGCCCTCTGATTGCATTTTTGATGAAGCTCGGCATTATATATAGTGCGAGGCCACCAAATCTTTAGTATACGCCTTAAGCATTTGTTGACGAATACTTGGAGCTTGTTCGTTAGTTGTTCAGTAACAAGCCATGTTTCGCACCCATATAACAAAACCGATTTCACATTCGAATCAAAAGTGCGCACTTTCGTTTTGGTGGATATAACGGAAGAAGACCATATTTTGTTCAGTTGAGCAAACGCGCCTTTTACTTTTGCTATTCTTGAGTTGATATCCTCTTTTGCTCCACCATCCATGGAGATAATGCTGCCTAAATACGTGAAGCTATCGACGTTTTCGATGTCATCACTGCCAGCTCTAAAGGTGATGTTTTCGTTTAACTCCATGCTTTTAGTCTTGGATACGTTGATTTTTAGGCCGGCCTTTTGTGATTCTAAGACAAGGTCTTCAATTTTGCTTTGCATATCTGAATGTTTGGACGATAAGAGGCAGATGTCGTCAGCGTAGTCGAGATCTTCCAGATGTTCAGTAAAGTTCCATTGGATACCCCTTTTGGCCTTATTAAGAGCTTTCTCTAGGATATCATCAAGAACGATAAGGAAGAGTGATGGTGATAGTAGACACCCCTGCCGTAAGCCTGAATTAGTGGTGAATGTCGGTGACAAAAACCCGTTGTGTAACACACTGCATTTAAAGCCTTCATATTGTGCACGTACTAAGTTTATGGCCTTTGCGGCAATACCTCTTCGTTGCAGTGAAACCCAGATGTTTTCTCGGGAGACAATGTCGAAGGCTATAGTCTACGAAGACAAGTTGAAGTGCAGCACGCCACTCGCAATTAAAATTAGCAAAAATTATTATTTTTTTATATTGTTTACACTGACAAAAAAAAAATTTAATTGAGTTTCCCAAAATATGTCATTTTTAATATTTTTTATTTTTCTTGCAAAAAAAAGCTACAGGTGTAACTTACCAGTTGTCCAAAAATTGGAGTGGGCCTGCCAGTGGTTCTCCAAAAAACCATAAAATGTGGCTTCTACCGCAATTTTTCAATACAATTTTTTTGAATTTGAAATTTTTAATTAAACGATAATTTGAATTTGAAAAAAGTGCGTTGGTATTTTCATTAGTACTATACAAGCAAAAACACAGTCAATAAACTAACTTCAGCATTTGAAAATTTTGTTTCATAAAAATTTTGAATTGAAAAAATGTACTGAAAAATTGCGGAAGATACTACATTTTATGGTTTTTCTGGAGAACCACTGGCAGACCCACTCCAATTTTTGGAGGACTGATAAGTTACACCTGTAGCTTTTTTGCAAGAAAAATAAAAAATACATTTTTTGGGAAAACTGAGCAAGATAATTAAATCAAATTTGGTACACTGCCTCCATCGTCAAAGATAGCTCGCGTGATTGAAAATGAATCAAATCGATCAAAGAGCACGCCTTCCGCCCATACAAATAATATATTCAAAATGCAACTTTAGGAGTATTTTTCACGACAATACAACGAAAATACACACAAATACTACGAATTGTAAGCGGAAGCTCTGATAAAAACTGGGAAAATTCGAAAAAGAGGGCGTGGCACCTCCCATAAAAGAAAAACGCTATACTGAAAGAGTTATTTGAGATAGTCGAACTTAATTTTACTCAGACACTAAGAGCTATAAATGCAATCTGTTTACAAAAACTGGGTGAAATCGGACAAGAAGGCGTGGCACCTACCATATAAGCAAAAGCTTCAAAGCAGTGTAGAATATTCAATGTTTGGCCTGGCAAAGGTTATACCCTTACCTACTAGTTATTATTGGAGATTTTATTTTGGATTTTTTGTCATTGGTCTTATCCTTCGGATTTTTTTCATTGGATTTGATTTTTTGGATGTTATCCTTTGGATATTTTAATTCGGGTATGAAAGGGTTAAGTACGCAAAAAGCAGTTTTTACTAAGTAAACATTCACAGGGTGTTTGCGAATCTAATTTTTTCAACAATAAGCCTTTTAGCTTAAAATTTCTAAAGAAAAATTTAATCTATAGAGATGTACTCATATCTCCTTACTTTCTAAGGAATTTTTTTATATTTCTGTGCCATCGTTCACTTAATTACTATTAAATTGAAACTACGACAACCAATGATTTCTTTTCCAATGAAATCTCAACTTAAAGTCAGAATTCTCACTAAAACCTACAATTAAAAACTTAAAATCCATCAAAACATGCGAACTTCATAACAGCGTTGGAGTTCCGTAGAAAAACTTAAGAAGAAACTTTGCGTCACTTTGCAATTTTGTACTTTTCATGACAAGGCACAGGCATAGTAGGTAGTGAAAGAGTGTTGCCTACATCACACAATTTTTCGAGTGCAATGTTGCATCTTTTTTTGTTGTTTTTTTTTTTTTTTCTTAAACTGGTTGCTGGGTTGTTACTTAATGATTTCTGTTTTCCCCTACACTTAAGTTGCATTCCTTTTAGAGAGGGGAGCACAACAAATTCTATCGAGATCAAAGTAAATAGAGCCAAGGAAGCGCAAAAGGGGAGGAAACGTAACATAGTAGCATGATATATGTATGGAAGTAGTAGTTGCAAGTCTCTTAGCTGCCATGACACATGCAATTCTTATCTGCGACGGAAATTTACTTTAATTGCTAGCTAAATGGAGTAAAAATGAATTTAAGTGAAAGAAAATTACAGGCGGTTTGGGTTGAGCCACATAGTAACTAAAGGAAATATTTTGTATCTGCAACAGTGGAATTGTACAAGCAAACACAATAAAGAGGGGCGCTAGAAGTCAGCTTTACTTATGCATGTAAATTCATGTAGGCGTAAGTGGGTTGTTTCTTTTAAATTTTTGATAAAATTTCATTCTTTATAAAACTTGGCCTCAATTTTAACTAAATGCTGCCAAATTGTGTTAAATTTATTGCTATGCATAAACATCAGCAATATCGTCCGTTACAATCAAATCTCGAAAGAACACCCCATTCCACACATTTGCAATTTACCCACAAATAAACTTTCAATAAGCAACACTTTTGAGGTCGTTTCGCACACATGTGTTGTGTATATGGACCCTCATATAATAAATTAAAAAGGACCAAAACGAAAAAGACGAGCAAAAGAGAAAATGGTCAATATCACGAAAATTGCCAACAAATCAATTTCTGCAATTGCAAGTGCCAGAGTAAAAGTTTTCTTATTTCTTTCCCTCAATTTTTTATTTCTGTGCTCGATATTTTCTTTTTTTTTTGCTAAGTTCTGTCATCTTTTTTTTTATTCTACTACTCTTTATCCAGCATTTCATTCTTTAGTGTTATTGGAAATGACAATTTTTATTTTATTTCTGCTCATTCTACAATATCGTACGTTTAGCTCAATCACTGTTCGCTTAAGTGCAGCACTGGCAGCTGCGGCAATAGTGAAAAAAATCCCCCTTTTTTTGTTTGCTGCACATGTAAGCAAAATATGAAACAAAAAAAAAAAAGTGTTGCAAAAATGTCCATCATGTGACGTGTCAGATGTTGGAAGAAGGCAACAAAATAATAAATATATGAGATTCTTCGTGGATCTCCCCAAAAATTTAATTCCCTTCACAGCAAGTATGGAAAGTGCGGAAAAATACTTCGGGTGTGTTTCGAGAAGGGATTGATACCAACTTACCCCTACTATGTGTGGTATTGTCACACAACGTTGGTTTTTTAATAGAGGCGAGATGGTTGTTATACCAAGTCTAGCAACATTTACTTAAAACTATTTCACTATAAAGTACCTTTGTTCATATCTAATCAAAGAATCGGAACATTGGACTTACCCTTCATAATAATTTATTACATAGCATATCATTGGAAAGAATTAGAAGTTTCGGTCATTGCTAATGCTTACAATTAGCCAATGTGAAAACCTTCATCGCTGTTCAAGTGGACAAAATGTTGCTGAAATATACAATATAAATTACAAATCCGCCATAAAGTCAACAAAATGTTGCTGAAACATTTTTATCACAACTAGTAAGTGTGTAGCCTTTGGCCTGATCAAGTATTAAATACCCTACACTGCAGTATTTTTAAAATTTTTCTTATATGGGAGGTGCCATGCCCTCTTGTACGATTTCGCCCAATTTTTGTTGAGAGCTTGCATTTATAGTTCTTAATGTCTGAGTAAAATTTAGTTGGATTATTTCAAAAAACGCTATCAGTACAGCGTTTTGAAGATTTCGCTCATATGGGAGGTGCCACGCCCACTTGTCCGAATTCACCCCGTTCTTTTTCAGAGCTTGCGCTTACAATTCGTAGTATTTATGTGTATTTTGGTTGCATTATCGTGAAAAATACTCCTAATGTTGCATTGTGAATATGTTTTTTTTATGGGCGGTAGGCGTGTCCGTTGACCGATTTACTCATTTTGTTATTATTGTATTAAACTTCTTCGAATAATTTTGGTCAGTTTTCCCAGAAAGTGTATTTCCACGCACACCCAGCCACCCGCCCAGCCAGCTAGCCAGCCAGACGGACATGGTCAAGAATATATGTATACTTTTTTATATATGCCACGCCTCCTTCTCTGCATTACAAAAGGAATGACAAAGTGAATATTCCCTGGGTATAGGGTATAAAAAATCGCCTTGAAGTTAAGAAAATGTTGCTGAATCATAGAAATTACAAAAAGTGCTCTCAAATCAACAACATGTTGCTGAAATCACTAAGATTAAAAAATTGCCATAATATCAACAAAACGTTGATAAAACCATTAAAATAACAAAAAACCCATAAAGTCAAAAAAATGTTGCTGAAACAGTAAATTATCAACATGTTGCTGAAATCATAAAAATTATAAAAATTCTATTACAGTCAATAAAATGTTGCTGAAATGATAATGATGTTGCAAAAATCGCCTTAAATCCACAATATTTTGTTGAAAACATTAAAATATCTCATATCACTGAAATTATTTGGCACAGGTGAATAAGATTTGATTTCAGATAAAGTGATGCGAATAGTTTCAGAGGTATGACGAATTTGTTTTTTTTAGAATGAGGGGGCGTGACCCTGCACATTTTTAATGAATATTTTTTTTCCATTGCCAATTAGATCCGCACCAAATCTCATTAACCTGAGTCAAATATTTTCAGAGATACGACAAATTTCGGGTGGAGGGGCGTGGCGCTGTCCATTTTTTTATTGGATGCTATTTACTCAAGTATTTTTCATATATGTACTAAATCTTATTATCCTATGCCAAATAATTTCAAATGTAGGATTGATTGTTTCCTTATTTTCATAGCGCTTTTCCGACATTTAACGGCCTGGTGGCACGACCAAATATCTTCCGATCCTGATAAAATTTTTTCCACTTGATGCCTACACTAAAGAGACCAAAATAAGAACAGAAAAAAATTTGCTTCTATACCAACTAAGTACCTTAAATTGGTTTCACTTTATTAGAGGGCCATATCCTGTTCGCTTCACTTCACCTGAATTCATGTGTGTAAAATAGATTCACAGATTTGACGAATTTATTTTTTTAGAAGGAGAAGGCGTTGCCCCGCCCATTTTTAAGTGAACATTTTTTCCCAGTGCGAAACTACATAAGTACCGAATCTCATTCCCCTGAGTCAAATATTTCCAGAGATACGACAAATTTTGGGAGGAGGAGGTGTGGCATCGCTCATTTTTTTAATGGATGCAATTGACTCAAGCATTGTTCATATACATACCAAATCTCATTCACTCATATCAAATAGTTTCAAATATAGGACTGGTTCTTTCGGTTAAAGCCGCATTTTTTCATATAAATAGCGTTTTTCCGACCTTCAACGGAATGGGGGCATGGTCAAATATTTTTCGATCGGGACCAAAGTTTTTATGCTTGATACTTATACCAATAGGAAACTTTTTAGCTCCTGAGAGCAAGGTTTTTCTCATTTTTATTTTTTGCGATAGGTCTAATGTACGTATCCTTGAAATGCAATTCATATGAAATTTTGATATGCTACAACTAATTACTTGTTGTATTTCTTGTTGCTAACAAATTTTTACAAAATGAATTCATGTTCAATTTACGCACATTATTTCATTAAACAGATATCCCTCCGCAGTTGCGATCGATGTTTTTAATCAAAATTTAATGCCATCAACACATCATCTATGTATTTACGTATAAGATAAAAGCAAAGAAAATTGAGATACCTTTGCGTGGCAGAAGAAAAAAAAAAAGTTATTGATAGATAAATCTATTTAATCATAAAAAACACGCACGCATATTTGTACCGCTGAGAATGAAAACAAAAAAAGAACAAAAACAAAGAGCTAAAATGTTTATTAAATTTATTACTACAAATAGTACGGTGTTGTTGTTCCTGCTGCTGACGCTGTCGTTGTTGTAATTTTAATAGATCGCCAGATAAGCGTTGAAGCTACGCAACGGAATGAAGCGCATTAAACAGCAGCAGCAGCAGCAGATGCAACGAAGAGGCAGGGAAAAATCTACAAGTTACACGCAAGTGATATTTAGCAGAAAAAACGCGTAGATTGATACGGGCGCATTGATAATATAGGAGACAAAGCGAAAACTATGGGTAATTTGAGACATTTTTAAGCCTAAAATTTAGAATTGCCAATCTATTTGAAGAACTCAATGTGAAAAATTAGCGTACTCGGCTCAAGAATATGCCCTACCAAAAAAAAAAAAAAAAAACCATATCAGCAATTCTATGCCTAACACTACAAGAACCTGGTTTCGTTTCATGTCAAAACCGATAAAATGACAAAACAAAATTAATTAGAGGATTTCAGAGGGTCCTAGTCATGAAACTTTTTTGTGAGTTTTGTATCGGACAAATTTTTGTTTCAAAATATTCAAAAAACCATAACTCCTAAGCAGTGAAATATAACTACTCATTTAATTATACCCTACACAGAAAAAAAAATATCGGTCAATCCAACCGATTTCAACGATAGAAATTGCACCAACCCGCAGTAAGGGTTAAATTGACTGTGCAGTCCAGTAAAATTACTGTAAAAATAGTACTGTACAGTTGCTGTTAAAATGTTTAGGTACTGTAAAAACAGTTAATTTAACCTCGATTTTCGATAGAAATCGCACCAACCCGGAGTTTTTGTATTTTGACCGTAGAACTCTGTAAGTTTACAGTTTACTCGGTTTAGAAACTATCAATCGCAGTTACAGTAAAAATAACCTCCTTAAAAGGTCAGCTAACAATATAAACTGTTCCAAACAATTAAAACTTTTTTGGAACGGTTTAATAGTTAGCACCCCAGAAGGGCTGTAACTAGCCGTTTCCAAAAACTCGTAGAAATTGAAGCAGACAACTTCTACGGCGACACCATTTCAAATGGCAAAATATCAGTACAACTCTAGCAAACTTATGTTGATTTATTCTTAAACAATGTGAGAATTTTATGAACCTGTTAAAAACTCAATTCAAAATGTTATTCATATGAAAAAAAAAATTTATGGAATACAAAATGTACAGTTGAATTCAACTGTAGAAAAGTAAAACTGATTCTGAAATTTTGAATTTTTGTTTTTGTTTCCTATAGAAAATTTGAAAAACTATAGAATACAAAATTTATAGTTAATTTTACCGTCAGTTTTTTTTTCTGTGTACACCCAGGTTTTATTCACTTTATCCTTCCATTTGTAACGCAGAAAAGCAGGCGTGGCAGGTATGAAAAAGTAAATATGTATATTCTTGAACAGCGTCACCTCCTTAGTCGATATAGCCATGTGCATTTGTCTGTCTGTCCGTCTGGCTAGCTGTCTGTTGAAATCATTTTTAAATTTTATGAAAGCAAGATAATCTAATGACGTTTAGTACATTGCTTTTGCCAAAAAAGATAATTTGTGTGATTGAAATTGAGCGAAATCGGTCAAAGGACATGCCTACCGAACATACAAAAAACTTTTTTTTATGGCTAACTTTATTTCTTTCAGTCAGATGAATCCGCGGGAAGAGTAAGCGATGAAATCTTTTAACGCAGAAATTTGGAGCTAGTTTCGAGCGTTGAATTTGGTGTTTTTTCGGAAAACCTTAAATTTCCCCGGAAAGTTAAAAAAAATTATTTTAATGGCTTGCTTTATTTTTTCAGCCAGGCGAACCCATGAGAATATTTGGCGATCATATCATTTGACACACGAATTTCGAGTAGAAGTTCGAGCTCATCAAAAACGAAAAGTATTTTCCGGAAAACCCCAAACTTTCCCGGAAAATCCCAAAAAACATTTTTTTATGGTGGTGCTATGACAAAATCCCCACGGACATAATCTCCATTTCGTAAAGGGGTGTTATATATGCAAATTATTTGGACTTAATCCCCAATTACGAAATGATCTTTGAAAACAAAAAAAAAAAAAAAAATAAAAAAATTTACTACGAAGATGGACCAAATTACTCAAAGTGCACTGGAAAAAATCAAGCTGTACTCTCGTTCCTTAGATCGCTAGATGGTACCCATGCCTAGCATCCACATATGATGAGAGAACAAACCAAATTTTTGGTCGAAAATCACCGATTGCGCTGAAATTTCGGTACAGGGTACTTTTATCGATTTGATTCGACAAATATTTTTTTATATTGCTCCAAACCGATTTTTTCGACCTATAGGCAATTATGTCCCGATTTTTGTGTTGTTGAAATTTAAGAAATAACTTCTTCAGAAAAGTTCTCTTAACTACGGTTCCTGTGCACCAAATATATTTATTTGATTATTTTCTATAAAAAGAGAACCCTGTACTAAAATTTCAGCGCAATCGGTGATTTTCGACACAAAATTTGGTTCGTTTTCTCGTGGAATCGGTCATATATTTGAGTCAGGGGAATATTTTTAGGGGTGCTCAGAGGGCTCTTCCCACCCCCGACTTTTTCAAATTACCTTGCAAAAAGACTTATGAGTAACATTTATTTCGTGATTTTGAACAAAATAGGTCGTCGTGCTCTCAACGAAGTAAAATCCTTTATACGCTCCTGATTAAAGTGCTAACAAATTTTCCCGAAAAATCGACCTATCTCAACAAATGGCAACACTGTCAGCCTAAGATCACACTCTATGCAGCTGCAAAGTTACACGCGCGCCATATTGCCGTCGTATACCTTTTATCGTCCACTCACTCGCCGGAACGCAAATGGAGGATGCGTCTTACTATGCATTTGTTCGCAGCCAAATATGGCGTGTTTGCCATGCATTCATTCGCCTTTGCAGTTTTTGTTTGTTCCGACGCGATTCGCGCGCTCACTGGGATACGGGATATCTAACAGATACTAAATTTTCCATATGAAAAAAGTAAATATTGCAGAATCCGTTTTTTTAGATCTTTCTTTTCCGTTTAGATGCCAGTCATTTTTAACCGTTGCATTTGGTTTATAACTCATTTGAAGTTTGAGTTATAAATGTTGTTGGTGTTGCTGTTGCTGTGGTGTTGTTAGCTCGAGACAAGTATATTTGTGCGGCAAAACAGCATGATGGTTGAAATTGTTGTTGTTGCGAGCTCTTCTTCTTTTCTAAGTTGCATCTAATGAATTTGCAACATCAGTGGTTGCTGCTGCTGCTGGTTGTTTCTTGTTACTGTTCACAGCAGGCTAACAATGTTGTACTTTGCTGACCACTGATGCTGCTGCTGAATTTGTTTCATTTTTTTTTTTGGTAAAAGTGTGCACTGTTAGAATTATGGTAACTAATTAGCTATGAATATAGGATACCATAATCTGACTTTATAGTTATCATATAACTGAAAATGTTATATCTAATCATCCAGCATGATTTTGGCTCGCCATTATTTAAATGTGACGTAGTACCCACGCAAAACCGATAAATACATCCTTCTTTTTTTCCTGTAAATTCCAGATACAGAATGTACCTAAATTGAATCGTCTGGGTCAAATGTGATTTTTTGCGATGATTTTAATCACTGTTTTTTTTTTAATAAAAATAGTCGGAACTTATAATTTTTAAAATTCCGAAACACGAAAATCCCAACATTTTTGTTATAGTCCCCAAAGGTCAAAAAATCGATTTTTTCCTCTCCAGTAAAATCGACTAAAGTACCGTGCACCAAAGTTTAGCGCGATCGCTTATGTTTGACCTGAAAGTTGATTCGTTTACACTTAGAAACAGTCATAATAGTCTATTGATTATGTCATTTTACGGGTTTTTATTACAGAAATCGGTAAATGGATCATTTAAAAAAAAAAACCGCGGAGGGCTATTAAATTAGAGGGTGGAAATCGGAGTGGGTTTCCAAAATGTTCCCTTTACTGTTTTTTTAAAATATCTAGCGAACAAAGCGAAATTTCAATATTTTTTTCAGTGAACTTTTTGCAGAGAATATAAATTGCCATCGAAATAGTTTATTTAAATATTTAAAAAAATTGCTTGTGCTCAAAATGTTATTTCATCCCATATCTTGACTAACCGATGATTGAATAAATTTATATTCATACCACGTGTACTCCCAATCTTACTAAGCATATATCCCCATATCAAAAAGTCCAATGGATTGAAGTCTGGTGAAGATACAGGCCATTCTTGCTAAGGTATAAAATCCGTCAAATCTTTTCGACACCAGTCTTGAGTACTTTTAGCTTTGTGAGATGGAGCACAGTCTTGTTGAAAGCAATGATAGTCATTTCCACACAATTTTCGGACATTTTCAATCATATGACCCTGCAACTCGTTCTGAATATAGTAGTCTTGACTGACTTTGACTCCCCGATCAATTAGCAGCAGTGGTAGCTTGCTTCTAGGCTATATCGCACCCCATACCCTGACAGATGACTTACTTTGAAACCGTTGTACGTCTAATTTGTCCACTGGAAAGTTCCGCAATGAAGCACCATAAATACTATCGTTTTGTTGATTGTGACTGTCTTGCAATTGGAACATATTTTCATCGGGAAAAATAATTTCATCGACCTCATGCTAAGCCTCCAGGTCCCCGCTTTTTTTCACTTTTTTCTGTTTATCGGTAAGTACGTGAATTTTTTGTTTTTTGTAGGCCATTAATCCAAAATCATGCCGTAATATACGACTCATTGATCGTAGGGATATTTTAAAATCTATAGCGAGTTTACTTGCAGATGGTTTTCGTTTCTTTAAATCGCTTAATAGACTGCAATATAAACTTTACATTGATATCTAACTGTTCTAGCTTCTTAAACATCTTGCACCGTCGGAATTTTTGTTTGTTTAAATTTTTAAATTTTGCAAAATTAGCAAATCTCCAAATGTCTGATTGCAAAAAACCTTACTAATAAAGCTTGTGTAACCTTAGATTGTCACATTTTTTTTATCCTCATTAGACACAAAATTTCTTAAGTCAATACTTTCCCAAATGGTACATTTTAATTGGAAACTCATAACATTAAAGTAAATGAGACTCACTTATATTTCATGCCTTTTTAAAATCCACTAAAACTCTTTCGCCATACTATACGCAACTACTCCGAATGGTTGCCATTAAAATTCCTGACGACTAGCAGACGACGCAGTCCTAGTGCATTAATCACGGTGCCACATAATAATGATTACATTAATTAGACGTTAGAACGATCGATCTTTGCGAACTGAAAAAAACACACAAAACAACAACAAAGTGTTGTAGCATCATGCCAAGCCCAACAACCTATGCGGCGGCGAATAGGAGCAACCTACCCGATAAAGTCAAAAGATTTTAGCACTCTTCCTAAAACTTCAACGCAACAGTTGATGTTGGATAGCAAGTTTTATACGACGTGATCGACATCGAACATTTTACCCAGTTGTTGATCCTTTAGAAGAAGATAAAACAGAAAAAAAATGAAATCGAATAAATCGAACATTGATCGATGTATCGAATGATCTGCGTTAAGACAAAGTAAAGTTTTCGGTCGACGTAACTTGGACATACGAGTAAAATAAAGCGTGTAAATTGCAAAACGACAAATGGCTTACCAGCGTAAATTTTAGAAAAAAATCCATAGAAAATAGAATTAGAAAGGAGAAGGGTACATGGGTTAAGCGCTGTGGCAACATAATTAAGCGGAAAGCGCGAAAGTGTCATTCAACCTTTAAGCCAGAGAGAGATTCCAGTACAGTGCAATCGATAGTGAAAAATCATTGGATGATTGAGAAGGAAGGGTATGTGTGGTGTAGATAGTTGTAATAGTTGACTTTGTCATAGAAAGAAAAATGGCTGGTTTACTTTGCTGGGCCGCCGCCAGCGAAAGCCGTTAAGAACCTGATTGATATATCAGCAAATTAAGATGAAAAATCTTTTTGACATAAACGGTAGCAGCTTAGGCAGTTAGAAAACATGCTGTATATAAGCAGGATGACAAGACAGGATGGATGAAAACGTGCGCAACAAAAAAAGATTTCAGATAAGCCAAGTTAATTTTGAGTATCTTTCATGCTGGTCATGGAGAAAAAACAGAAAGAAATAAGAAAATGCTAGAAAAATTGCAATGTAATCATGTAGAAAATTTTGTCTTCTTTTCATTTTTGTTATCATTGACCATATGACATGGGTACAGCGTGTGGGGAAAAGTGGAATTTACAGAAATCGAGTTGATTTCAATCTTTTATTGGCATTTGAAAAATAGAAAACAAGGACTGTTTTTAAAAACTATGGATCTTTTTTGAGTAAATGTTTCAGAATTGCTTTTCTGGCTTGCTATATTTGCTAAATTTGTTCTTGTGTCCAATATTATTTTTTGCAGAAATCAAATGAAAACATTTTTTAGTTACAAATTTTGTACGGGAGTAAAAATTCATATTGGTAAGACATCTTTCCGAATTTATTTATATTTTTATAGGGTGATCCGGATACAAATGCTTTTGAGCGACCTATTTGTTTCTACTGAAATTACTGACAGTCTTTTGGAGCTTTGGGAGGCATGGCAACTGCGACGTATAAGGTAAGGGTGGCAGCAAAAATGGGGAAAATTGAAGAAGTGGCGGTTTTTAATAATCCCATACATCAGACTCTGAATAATCCACAAATCCACTCTTATTTAACACAGCTGCTAAGTGAACATGCTTGCCTTAAAAAATATTTCACTTTAAGAATGGGGAAGACTCCTACTATATTGACAGCCTTCGAGGTGTAGAAAATGCCGACCGAAATGATTTGTGGAATAAACCACGTTTCAATGGCATGTATCTAGAGATACAAGAGGACCTCGAAGAGGTTCAATTCGTTCACGAAACACCAAACAAATGGCAAGCGGTAAAATCAACTGTAGTGAGAGTGACGAAAAACACTCCGGTTTATCAATGTCTTCAGACCGGACAACTAATGACCGCCCCTTAGATAATGCATATTTTTGCAGAGTATTCCAGGCAAAACAGTTAAGGACCTTATAGAAAGTGGCGAAGTTTTACGTAATACAATAAAAAATTCTTTATGCTTGTCGTACAACAAATACTATTTCCAGTACTGCACCATTTGTTTCTATCTTCAGGAAAATCACAACCTTTAACTTCCAGAGAGAGCGCGAGGCCAATTCACTTCCTACGAACTCATTGCGGATATTTCCATTGGGTGAAGAACCCAACCAATTTTTAGCTAAATAAACATCATATCTGATATCCTATGTAAAATGAATTGCCTGGAAAAACTATTCACAACATCCAGCTAAATACTCTGTATCAAACCAATTAGTCGTAATTTACATGGGTAAAATTCAAAGAAAACATAAACATTCTGGCCATGTCATAAAAACCTGTATATGTTAAGAACTTTGCATTAAGTTTTATTTTCCAATTTTTTTGTGACTTTAATTCGCAAAATAATGAAGCGCATTTAGTTGAAACATTCGAACAATGCAATGACAGGGTTTTTGTTTCAACGCTCTCAAGCTTCTGGTCATTATTTTTAACACCGATGTTAAATTCGTTGTTGGGTAAAATCAGGCATTCTGTAGAGTTTTCTACATTTATTACATGTCGAGCATGAACTTTCCAATTTTAATGTTAAAAACTGCAAGAAAGGGATAATTTTCTTGAATACGTTGCAAGTGCATGTTCATGTTTGTTTTTCATGTTTATGTTCATGTTCATGTTCATGATCATGTTCATGTTCATGTTCATGTTCATGTTCATGTTCATGTTCATGTTCATGTTCATGTTCATGTTCATGTTCATGTTCATGTTCATGTTCATGTTCATGTTCATGTTCATGTTCATGTTCATGTTCATGTTCATGCTCATGTTCATGTTCATGTTCATGTTCATGTTCATGTTCATGTTCATGTTCATGTTCATGTTCATGTTCATGTTCATGTTCATGTTCATGTTCATGTTCATGTTCATGTTCATGTTCATGTTCATGTTCATGTTCATGTTCATGTTCATGTTCATGTTCATGTTCATGTTCATGTTCATGTTCATGTTCATGTTCATGTTCATGTTCATGTTCATGTTCATGTTCATGTTCATGTTCATGTTCATGTTCATGATCATGTTCATGTTCATGTTCATGTTCATGTTCATGTTCATGTTCATGTTCATCTTCATCTTCATCTTCATCTTCATCTTCATCTTCATCTTCATCTTCATCTTCATCTTCATCTTCATCTTCATCTTCATCTTCATCTTCATCTTCATCTTCATCTTCATCTTCATCTCCATCTTCATCTTCATCTTCATCTTCATCTTCATCTTCATCTTCATGTTCATGTTCATATTCATCTTCATCTTCATCTTCATCTTCATCTTCATCTTCATCTTCATCTTCATCTTCATCTTCATCTTCATCTTCATCTTCATCTTCATCTTCATCTTCATCTTCATCTTCATGTTCATGTTCATGTTCATGTTCATATTCATGTTCATGTTCATGTTCATGTTCATGTTCATGTTCATGTTCATGTTCATGTTCATGTTCATGTTCATGTTCATGTTCATGTTCATGTTCATGTTCATGTTCATGTTCATGTTCATGTTCATGTTCATGTTCATGTTCATGTTCATGTTCATGTTCATGTTCATGTTCATGTTCATGTTCATGTTCATGCTCATGTTCATGGACATATTTTTTTCATTTTAATATTCGTTATTTTTAAATGCAATGTAAAATATTAAGCCCAACACTGATTATTGCAGCATTTACTCCGTTGATGTCATTTTGATTGAATTCAAATCAAACATTGAAGTCAACAGCAACAACATTAACCACAGCAACGGCAATGACAACCTGAAAAGGCAACAACAACAACAAAAACTAAAGAAATCATTTCAAGTAGGAATGTCAAAGTCATTTTTGTAGCATTTAACAGCGTACAATAACAAAATGAAGAAGATTCAAAGCAAAACAAACCAGCAGCACATCATCACGTGAGCAACATCACCAGCAATGGCAACAACAAAATCGACGTTAACCAAAAAAAAAACTTGGTAAACAACAAATGTTAAAACTAACAATAAGTGTAGAAAAAAATAACAACAACAAATGGCAGGCAACAACAAACTCATCAACATGACCAACAAGTGAAGATGCTTCTGTTGCTGCCTCTGCTATTGCCATGTGCAACAATGAAGAGGCAGCAAAAGCTGCAGAAAAAAGTGGATTTTTGTCTGCTACTTTTTTTATCAGTTAAATTTAATGTTAATGCAATGGATGGATGAGTACACTTTGAGGAAAATTTTGAAACATTATTCTCAAGTTGTCACCACTGGGTCTCGGTAGGACTAAAATCGACCCGGCTAGTTCGACTGAAGATAATTTTTATGTCATTTGAGAAAGTGTGCTTAGGCACTTGTTAAATCAATAAAATAGCTCATATAACTTAGGGAAGTATAAGTAGCATTTTTCCAGTGTAATCTTACACGCAAGAAATACAAATAAAGTAAAAATACTAAACAGTAACCTGCCAGTGAATTTCTTTTACGCTTGCGCAACAATTTCTTTTCAATTTTTCACATAAAATCCATCATTGTCAAGAAAAGGTTCTGAAGACACAACTTGGCCATTGCAAAGAACCCTCAGTCCTGAAAATACTTACGAGTGTACAATAAGACAATAAAATAAAATAGCAAAATGTGTACAAAAACAAAAAAAAAAGAGGGAACCTTAGATGAAGAAACAGCAACATTGGAAAAAATAAAAATGGCAAAACATTTAGATGACATCCGTTGCTATTTGTACGTTGATCCATCGAGAAGGCCCAGCAAAATGCATTTTTTGACTTGTTCTAACAGACTATGCTACTCAGCGATTTCAAGTAATTTTTGCTAAAGTTTCTTCTCTTTTCCATTTAAAAGAATCATTTGCAATAAAATGCGGCGGTAACAAAAAGTTGCTGATTCAACTGTGAAAATGTGCTACGGAAAATGTAAGTCATTCGTATGCAAGCTGGACTTTTCTTAAGTTTTTTCTTCGGGGTTTTTTTCCGCCTTTGTTTCTATGAATGTTACCAAAGCATTTTTGCAACACATAAATATTAGCAGGAGAATTTATTACAACAGTTATGTTTTGACTTGAAGCTTGCCACATAAATGTCGAAATATTTTTGTGGCACACAATGGACAGTCAAAAAATTTTAACGTTGTGTTTATGGCAAAAAAAAAAAAGAGGAAATAATTTTTCAAAAATCTATTACATAATTTATAGTTTCTTTTGCGAACTGTTCCAAGACGAGAGTCATTGAAAATTTTAAAAGTTGCCAAGAGTTTTAAAAAATTTTCACAACACTCAAAAAATCCGTAAAGTTCCAAATCTTAGTCATATGTCATCAATTTCCAAGTTAATATTTGTAGCGTCGGTTGTCGTTCGTTGCAAAATATGACGGAAAAGTTCTTATTAATGGAATATTCTCAAAAACAAATTAAAAATCATTTAAATTTGTGAAAATCATAGCCAAAACTAAAAATGCTACTGGCTGTACTTCTGCTGTTCTACTCGTCCCATTGTGAACGTTCCGAATAGTGATTGAGCACTACTGCTACTACAATCATGCTTAACAATAAAAAGTACCATCGAATTATAAATTAAAGAGTTTTTGATATAAGTTAATTTTTAAGATATTCGAAATTTTATCAGATAAGTCATAATGGGCACTTTGCTCCATAAAATACAAATCAACTGGTTTTCGTTCCAGATAGATGCATTAGAAAGTTAATGTTATAAGCCCTAAAACAAGTCTAAAGTCAATATGTTAAAAAAGTCAGGCGACGATATGTGTCATAAGAAATTAGTACATTGAAATATAAATATATCTCAGTAACCAGAAGTTCCATTTGGCCCTATGCTCCTCCTAGGAGTTAAAGGAGAATACATACAACCAGAAGTTCCTAGGTAGATAGTTACCGCCAACGTATATAGCAGGCAAGGTCCTGGTTCCAAGACACACGCACAAAAAGACACAAAACGAACGTGACATAAATAGAGGTAGTTTTCGTGCCTATTCAAAGAAAATCAGAATTCAGCGAAGTAAGTCAGAATTTTTTAGTGCGACTTATTTCAGAATCTTATGCAATAATGTTACTTTATAATGTATTTTGTTTGATTCAAATATCTTCTGTACTTTTCCTTGTTTTGATCATTATATGAACTAGACACTTTTTCCATTGTGATTCAATCGGGTAATGATTTGCATATATATGTATTTTAAGTTTATTTAGTAAGAGTGATTTAAGCCAAATTCAGTTTTGGGAGCGAAAAAATCGTGCACGCTGTGCTGGTGGCAATTGTGATATTTCGCTGTAAAACTTTTATGACTTTTTTTGCGCATTATTCTTACGTTTTAATGATTTCTTGGCTTTGGTGAACCTTATTGAAATTTTGCGTAAAATATTTCTGTAGAACACTTTAACCCATAATAACCAAGTCTTTTTGAAAAAGGTGTCAAAAAGACCATAAAACAGGATATAATGGGTTAATGTGTTTTAAGTAAATGATCCTCGTATGATTCTCTTACGACCTAGGGACTACAAAATTAATCCGAAATGTAGTTTTAGAATATAATAATAGGATGAAATATCAAAAACACGTTATTTTTGAGCTTAAAGTGATGAACGTGACCAAATTTAAATGGATTTAAATTTTTGTTTTTTTTTTTGCAGTAGACTTTTTTTTAATTGTGTGTATTAAACATAATATGTGACACATTTGCTGCTTGATTTGCACTTGATTTGTGAAGCAATGATGACAAATTATCTTTTCAGTGACGAACCGGACAATAGAAATTGGACTAAAGCAAATAAAAAATGTACAGTTATTCGGGAATGCATTGTTCCCTTTCCATTTTTTTTTTTTATATCATTTATGTTGTAAGGGAGATTTTGTGGAACAACTGTTATCATGTATTATGCCTGTTAATGAAGATTAGGTATGGAAAAAAACACATCCAGTTAATAATTACTAAAAAAGAAAACTTGGTACATTTGTGCAACTTTGGAGTCGGTTTGATCATCATGGTTAACAAATTTTTGAGTGAATTGCTAAAATTAGTAAAATTTAAATATTTCCCTAAGATAATATCATAAAATAATAAGTTGTTATTAACTTTTAATATTTTGGTCATGGTGACCCTTTTGAAGGAAATGCCGATATATAGGAGAAGAGTACCGGGTGTGGGCTAGGGTGCAGCACTTATTCGAAATAATGGGAAAATCAAAGGTTGCATCAAAGATTATCTTAGGAGCAGGCCTTATAACAAAAACTGGATACTTAGTTTTGATGAAAACCCCGGAAAAGATGGCCCACCCGGGCCTTGAATGAAGGTCTAAACGAAAAGAATCATTTTTTTTTTCGCAGTTTTTTTATTTTATCTCAAAAGCCAAGAAATTATTGGTAGTAATTCATCCCAAATCTTTGAAAAGGATTCATTTTCCTCATTTTTTGGTTTTTTCCTCATTGCTCTACAGTGAAGTTTGCCCTATGAAAGTCCCGGAAGAAGTTATATATTTCAGATTAAAAAAAACAGTTTTTTAGCTATAACTTAAGATACAAGACACACACAAACTCTTTAGACCTCAATAAATGTAGGAAATTTATTTTTCTTTAGTTTTGTTCTCAAATCTTTATTCCAAAAGTAAACGGTTTCCCGCTAGAGGCCGAAATTCATTAAAAACAATTGTGGATCATTAACAAGCGACCTTTTATTGTTTAAGTTTTAAAATATACCCAAAATTTTGATAAGAAACTAATTTAAGAGCTTTTAAACATAGTCTTCAGAATGGAAATCGGATTAAAATTGCGCGAGATATGATAATTCTTACATACTTGGTATTTTTTGTAAAGTTATGATTTTGGGTATTTTTGTTTCACAGTGTATCCACAACTTAAGATTTTTTTATGTGTATTATCTTACGTTAAAAGACGATAAACAGTGTAACATTCAAGATCAAGAATTTCAAAATCTGTTTGTGATTTCCTTGCGAATTTCAGCTTGAGAGTTTGAATTTTTTTAAATTTTGGTCAAATACGGCTTTTTTTGAGTATGAGCGACTGTGTGCCCTAAGTTCCGTAAAAAGTTTGTACTATTATATCCCAAAAACTGAAGGAAATATATTTTGCTATATTTTGTTCCTGATAGTCATCTTTCCACAGCTAACAGTTTATGCGCTAGAGGCCGATTTTTGTGAAAAAAAAAATCAAATTTTTAGAAATTATTAATTCGAAACGATCTTTTGATGTATTTGCTTGCAAATTTTCCCATTCACCATGGGAAATTTACATTATAACATCACTCAGTTTGTGTGTACGAATGTTTTTGCGCGATAAGAGCGTGTAGTAATTGAAAATGTTAATATTTTAATTCAGTAAAGAAAACATTTACATGTTCTACATGCAGCTTGAAAACTATATACAGTGACTCACGAAATTGATCACGCTTTGGAAATGAATGCAAACAACTAGCAAAAAGTCTGAAATGGGTTTGTATTTTACATGCATCTTTATTTTGGTAATACTGCATTAAGTAAAGGAAATTAAACAAGAAACACATTCCAGAAAACTCTTCCTTAAAAGAAAATAATAGAACAAAATCAAAAATACTCAACGTGATCAATTTTGTGACTTCACATTATGAACCTCGGAAACTAATGTTAATATTTTGTATAGCCTTCTAGTGCATCATTAACTGCTTTTATTCTTCTGGGCATACTATCTTTAAGAGTTTCACAAATTTCTGGAGCTATAGCATCCCAAGCATTTTGAGCCTTGGGCCAAAATTCAATAAGAGTACCAGTTTCACCTTCCATCGATTTTCTCAATATGCCCCATGGGTGCTCAATTGTATTGAGGCCTGGAGATTGCGGGAGCCATTTTAACTTTGTTATTCCATTATCTAAAAGCCATTTCTGGGTCCCCTTTGCAGTGTTTTTCGGATCATTGTCCTGCTGAAAGACAATATTCGAAGCATTTACCTTCAAATCTTGTAAAGTTCCAAGCAAATTACTGCGTAGAACTTGAATGTAAGACTATGCTATCATTCAACCTTCGATTTTTGTATCTCTGCCAACTCCTCTGGTGGTCAAACATCCCCACACCAATATTGAGCCTCCTCCAAACTGAAGTCTGGGCCTTACGCGGTGTAGCTGAAGTCTCGTACCCTTACTCCTCCAAACCCACTCACTGCCGTCCTATTCTAAGCGGTTAATTTTGGTCTTATCTGACCATATAACCTTCTCCGAATCGTTAGCGCTCCAGCCTTTGTAAAATTTTGCGAACTTCAAGCGCGCTCTTTGAGTGCATAAAGTTTGAGTTTGTTGGAGGCTCAACAATGGTGTGGGGATGTTTGACCACCAGAGGAGTTGGCAGAGATACAAAAATCGAAGGTTGAATGATAGCATAGTCTTACATTCAAGTTCTACGCAGTAATTTGCTTGGTACTTTACAAGATTTGAAGGTAAATGCTTCGAATATTGTCTTTCATCAGGACAATGATCCGAAAAACACTGCAAAGGGGGCTCAAAAATGCCTTTTAGATAATGTAATAAGAAAATTAAAATGGCTCCCGCAATCTCCAGGCCTCAATACAATTGAGCACCTATGGGGCATATTGAGAAAATCGATGGAAGATGAAACTGGTACTCTTATTGAATTTTGGCCCAAGGATGAAAATGCTTGGGATGCTATAGCTCCAGAAATTTGTGAAACTCATCTAGATAGTATGCCCAGAAGAATAAAAGCAATTAATGATGCACTAGAAGGCTATACAAAATATTAACATTAGTTTCCGAGGTTCATAATGTGAAGTCACAAAATTGATCACGTTGAGTATTTTTGATTTTGTTCTATTATTTTTTTTAAGGAAGAGCTTTCGTGGAATGTGTTTCTTGTCTAATTTCCTTTACTTAAAGCAGTTCTACCAAAATAAAGATACATTTAAAATACAAACCCATTTCAGACTTTTTGTTAGTTGTTTGCATTCATTGCTAAAGCGTGATCAATTTCGTGAGTCACTGTATATCAAGAATCACCAGATGCATACAATACTAGCTTAGTAGGTACCAAGAAATATATACATAGTTTCATATAAAAACATTGATTGATGAGCGTACATTTCGTTGATAACAGATTCAAATATTGCAATGTCACTGATTTCATGGGACTATCCAATTGATTAGGAAAACTAAATGTGGTAAAATTCGTTCGCTCTGGTAATTTATGCTCTAATTAGGGAATTTATTGTTTTTGCGATAGTGGCATTAATCAACTTAAAGATTTTATCAACAACCGATTGGAATATATAAATAGCGAGCGTAAAATGATCATCAACAGTAAACAGTTTTTGAAATTACAATCAATCAGATAGTAGTAACTTTTAGGATGAAGAATTCTATAACTATCTTACTACTTTTGTGGCTGCCGGCTTACATTCAATCTGAATGTTGTCACAGGACAGGAATATTTATTTACAAATCAAGTTCAGATATAGATTGCAAAGTCTTTGGAGCTGATCCTGCTGATACATTTAGCGATTCACCTCATGGTATATGTCAGATGCGTATTTGCGGCAATGGTAGACCACCTGGTGCAGGCACTTATTGCGGTAAAGGTCCCTGCGATATTTTCGGTTGTGATTGTAGTAATGGCTGCGTACCTGGTAATGCAATTGAAGAATTTTCGCGTATACATGGTGATCGTGTCTTAGGCGTTAGAGATGTAACAAATCCATTATATTTTTAATGTTACGAATTAAAAAAATTATCGAGTAATTATTATTTGGAGTCTTTATTTATTTTTTAAACTGAAATGTGCACTGTATTAAGCAAATCGCTCAGTTCAACATGTTTCAAAGAGCAAAGCATTTCATTTATGCTCAAATTTTAGGCAATTACTTTCAATTGAAATCTTTCAAAAAGTTCAGCAACAGTTGCAACAATTGTTTAAAGTTTCCATTTTGCACTTGAGCTGAAGAGGGGTTTATTGGTGCCGTGACATAGTCCCCACGGACATAATCCCCATTCACGAAATGGGGATTATGCCCACCAATAATTCGGACGTAGTCCCCATTTCTAAAATGGGACCTCAATTCTAAAATGGGGATTATGTCCGCAAGTGTTTCGGACATAATTCCCAGGAAAAAACGGACATAGTCCCCATAACGATATTTTGTTATTGACAACAGCCGCAGCTCAGGATTTACAACTCCCGAAAATTCCAATACCATTTCCGCGGCGGCTTTCAGCCGCTGATCAGTCTTTAATATATCCAACACCTAGTTTGCTAGCCACAGTTATTTTACATAAGGGTAGGGGTAAGTGGGCGGCCTGTGGCCGCAGCTTAGGATTTAAAACTCCCAAAAATCCAACACCGGCTTCGCGGGGGCCTTCGGCCGCGGATCACTCTATAACATCTAACGCCATATAAATTTTTTAAATGGATTATTGCAAAAATTTTGTTCAATCTTAATTAAATTTTTCGGACATAACCCCTATTGGGATTATGTCAAAAAAATTTGCGGACATAACCCCCATGACCAAAATGGTGATTATGACCGGTAACCGGGCTTATTGTTCAAATCCCTGGACAACACTTTTCGTTGCCAATTCAAAGGAATGCGCATAATAAGTGAAATAATTGCAGACACATGAGTGTAGGCCATTCAGGCAATGGCAAAGTGAATGGGGAGGATATTAAAGAAAAGTAAGTATGGGTGACTCTTAAAAAAATGTATCATTCAATATTCCACCCAAGGCTCAAAACCATGTTTAAATTTAAAATTTTATATTTTAACTGTTTAATACAGATACTTCACAAGAGCTTCTAAACAATAGATTAGAAAAAAAAAATTTAAGTCAACAAAAAAAAGTCTTTCACCCTGCATCCTTAAACTCTTCTTAGTGCACTTAATTTGTCTCTTTCCCATATTACGCTATTTTCTAAAACAAAAACATTGTTCATATACTTTAGTTACTGTTTTAACTATTCGAAAAAAAATTTTATTAATCGGATTGACATACATAGAAGTTAGTCCCTCATTTTAGACTATCTCCGCTTAGTTTTTCTTATTTTAACAGTTTATCGTCCTTTAACGTAAAGTAATACTCATAAAAAAATCTTAAGTTGTGAATGCAAAATACACTGCAAAACAAAAATACCCAAAATCATACCTTTACAAAAAATACCAAGTATGTAGAAACCGTCATATCTCGCGGAAATTTCGACCGATTCCTACTTTGAAGAACATGTTTGAAAGATCTGGACTTTTTCATTAGTTTCTTATTATAATTTTGGGTATGTTTCAAAACAAAAACATAAAAATGTTGCTTTTTCCTGATACACAATTGTTTTTAACAAATGGCGCCCTCTAGCAGACAGACGTTTACCTTTGGAATAAAGATTTTCAAGCAAAACTATAGCATATCAGATTTTCTATCTTTATTGGGATCCAAAGGTTTTGTGCGTCTCTTGTGTTTTGAGTTATGGCAAAATAACCGTTTTTTAAATCAAAAAATTTTAACTTCTTCAAGTATGTGCTTCCATAGGGTAAACTTTACTGTAGAGCAATGAGAAAAATACAAAATATGTAGAAAACTAATCCTTTTTAAAGGCTTCGTTAGAATTACTACGAAAAGCAGAATGGTTTTAGAGATAAGTTAAACAAACTGTAAGAAAACACAGATTTTTGTCAATATGTCCTTCGTTCAAGCCCCAGGCGGGCTATCTTTTGGGGGGTTTTGATCAAAGCAAAGTAAAGTATGCAGTCTTTGTTTTAAGACCTTCCTCTATGATAATTTTTAATGCACTCATTTTTTTTTAAGTTTGCTGCACCCTAGTGTGGGCACCTTTCTGTTTTCGACTCAAATCTTTTGACCAAATGAATATTATACAGACATTTAAGTGTGAGTGGAAAGCTAGAGACCTTATCAACTACTGGTGAAAAAAGTAAATTGATTTCGTCAGTTGAAAAATTTATATCAAAAACATAGTGAAGTGATCATTTTTGACAAAAAAAAATAAAAATTTGGTTCGGGCACCATTAGAAAATTGGCTAAAAATGGGAAAAAATGGAGTAAAACTCAATCAAATGGAGAAGAAAGCATTTTCTTACACAAATTCAACGAATTCTGCTCAAAGGCTTCAACAAAATCAGCGTCACTGAAAGCGTCTGGATCGAATGGCATCATACCTGTTGCCCTGAAACCAGACTTGGTTGTCTTCGGCGTCAATGCCAGAAAAATTGTTTCTAGCCCTCGTTTACATTGCTCTTTTGCTGCTCCTCGGTCCACTTGTCAGCAAACTCAATACAGAGATTTTTTGCAAAGTGGTACGTCATTCACCTTACCACCCACACAATTTTTTTTCTGCGATATCTTTAAAGGGCCTATTGGTTCTTTTCATTCCATTAAAAAAGCATAAAAAGGCATAAGAACAGCATTTAAATTAGTAACGTTAGCATCTATGATGATATTTTAGTAAAACACACGCTTTAAATAAAAAAAGAGGGGTGTCCACACCCGATCAAATTCGGGGCCCACACTCGACTTTGACAGTCACTTTGAAAAGCACTAAGCACATTGTGTTGTGTGAGCATTTTGGCTGCATTCGGTGTTGAATCACAAAATATATCAGCTTTTCAATTGATTCACTTCGATTTATCGCAATTGGAAAATGATTAAAAAAAACTTTTGTGTTCGCTTTCACTTATTCAAAAATAATGTTCTTCTCAACACAAAGAAAATGCGTCTGTTGGCTCCAGTAAATGCACGAAAGATTCATGCAGTCATAACACTCGCTTAACATTTTTCAGAACAGCCGCATTTGTTTTCTGTCGAAAGCTATGGGGGGTGCCCTTACCCGAATCATGCACGCAGGCACCAGTCTTCCCCTATATGTCAATCATTATGAGTCAGTTCTTAATATTTCATCGTTACGCAAGAACGGACCCATAATTGATTTATAAATCAATTCAAAAGTGCAGTACATTGCTTATTTCTTGGAGGACGTTCTTTAGGAAAGGGAAATTTACATTCTTCAATTTTTGCGAATGTCATTCTTCCTCGAATAAGCAGACCTCTAGAATGTTCTGCAGTCTGGAATCTAATGAGTTCTAGGTGCTCCAAAACTACATAGTTGTATACAGCCAACTCCTTAATTTTTTAAGCGCTCTCATACATGATTGTCTTGACTACATACAATCCAATTAATAGGTATCTTAGCACGGAATTTTTTGTGTTAATTTTATTCAAAATTGATTAGTTTGAATTTATCAAAAAATTTTCTCAAATGTTAGCGAACAAATGACGCATGTGCGAATTTCTAGGCTGGTCACCACATGCCAACCGCATAGATACATAATAACAAATGGGTTATAAAAAATCCTTGTCAATATTTTGCCTTGCAGTTATTTACAATATGCTGGGTTGCGCATGCGCATGCGCACGCAAGACAACAAGACAAGAACAACAGCAATGACGACAACTACAACAACAACAACATGCAACTGACAGTGTACAACGTCATATTGGACAGTAAGACAGACCGTGAGGTAGATAGACAAACATTCATTAAACTCCAATGATTTCTATTGAATGAACTGTGACTGTGTCTGTGCGATTGGTTGATTTCGTGTGTTTTGCATTTTGTTGCTTGTGCGCTTTTTAGATTTATAGCGCATGCGCGCACGCGCGTTGCTACAAAACCAATTCGAAGTCATAATGCTTTGTAAACAGTAAATGCAAAAATTGCAGCAATTCGTTTTTTTTCGTTTTTTCTAAATAAAAATCAATAAAAAATCGATACAGTCAGTCGATCGAAATCTCGTTTTTAACGTGAAACTTGTGGTCTTGCATTGCAATTTTTTTGGTCAAATGAAGAAAAATTAAAATTTTAATATAAACCGCCGCCAGTTGTTTTCACCAAAATAAATAAAAAAATAAAAATCTGGCAAAATCAAAAATATTGCCAACATAAATCGCATGTTGTTGACTGCCATTTTTATCTACGCTTTCCGTTGCTGACATGTAACAACTTTTTTGCGTTGCGTTGCTGTTTTTACCTGCGCATTCGTTTTGGCAGTGGGAAATGCATTTAACACGCATTAATTTTGGCATAACTTTGATTGTAACTGACAGTCAAAAACGTCGGAATTGTTGTTGGAGTGATGCAAAGCGATAGGGAACGATGGCGCAGGAGTTGCAGTAACAAGGGCAGTTAATTTGGGTTATGTTTTTAGCATGAAGAGTGTGTTTTAATTAAAAAGATATTAAGGCAAGTTTTGTTGCAGCGTTGGTAAATTGCAGCAATACATATATAATACTCTTTTTGGTTTGGGGGTGCCACGTCCCCTATTAAATATAATTCGTCATATCTTCGATATATGACGCAATTGAATGAAATTTGATAAAAATGTTTAGGGCACAATTCGTCATTTATCAGATTTAAGTTGTATGCAGACAGATGAAATTTGATAAACAACTATGTACTGGACTGATTCAAAAAAATCAATTTAGAGAATTCTACGATTACCATAAAAATCTGATAGAGGGTGTCAAGAAAGTGAGCAGAGATTTTTTTCCAAATATTGTGATGATCATTTATAGTTCTGTAATAGTCGTTTTATGTAAAATAGCGCCCATGTGCGCTTATTTTATAACGGTCTCAAAAATTCTCGGAATTAATTACACTAGAATCACACAGTGGTCAAAATTCGACCACAAATGTATTAAATAATTTTGGCACTTTTTGGACACTTAGTACTTTTTTTGTTGCTATATGGTACTAAATAGAAAAGCTGATTAATCATCCCTAGTATGATTCTATAAGCAAACCAAAAAACATGTAGTCATTGCTATGCTTTTTGTATTTCTCTTTGTGATTTATCCTTTTTAGCTCTGTGTGGCCGTGTATTTTGTTGTTGTTAGTATTGAAAAAAATTGTATTTAATTTAACCTGGCATAAAGTCAAAACATTAACATAATTTTAATTTTGTGCATATCTACACACAAATACCTTTCTAATGGTGTATAATTTAAAGTCGTACTCCATTTCTAACATAGTAAAAAAAGATGGACAAGTTTTTGTCTTGCATATTAATGTATTGATTCCTACTCATAACTTTTTACCGTAAACCTAGAGTATATTCACTTTGTCCTTACATAAATCGATACGTCCAACGTAAAAGTTGGTAACTCGAAAATCGTAGTTTTTAGTTATGACCATTTTTGTATTGTTTTCGTTAAAACAAGAAAACCAAAAACAAAAATTGAATAAATATTTTAGAAATCTGTAGACAAAATAAAGGTTTTTCAACTATTAAATCGTTGTCACTATTCCAAGTTGATTTACAGAGATATTAATTTCAACTTATAATTTGGATAAAATAAATACATATGAGTTGTAACTCTAGTTACCAACTAATGTTCTTTTTCAGTTCCATGAGAAAAGTTGGTAACTTAACTTGCCAATTAGCATTATAAAATACTTTACGGATGTCGTTGGTATGTAGGACTTACAACCACTGATTTTTGAAGAAAAACTAATTTATTACTTTGTAAGTTAAGTTACCAACGCAATTTGTCATTTTTATCCCGTGCATAAGTTATCAACTTAAGTTGCCAAGTTTTAGCATGGAGACCTCAGTAAAATATACTTAGGTTGTAACTTCAAATATAACTCCCAGCCTTTCAAATTTCAAGCTAGAGGTACCAAAATTTGGCACAAGATGGAGTCTAATGCGCAGATTTTGAAAATTATTGTCCCGTAAAAAGTTGGTAACTCGAGTTACAAACTTTTACGTTGGATGTATCGATATATATGGCCATTTCACAAGCGACGAATGTGACCGTGGCACACATTTGAAGTGCATAAAAAAGAGGAGGTAAAGCATATTTTTATTTTAGTTTGTACTTTACATTACAGCTCATAAGTAGCACTATAATAAGTGCCAAGATTAATAGCAGGCGAAGTTTTAGTTCCAAGATACACGCAAAAAAAGACACAACACGAACGTGATAAAAATAGAAACCGTGCCTATTCAAAGAAAGTCAGAATTCAACGAAATAATTCTTAGTTTTTTAGTGCGACTAATTTTAGAATATTATGCAATAATGTTTCTTCATAATGCATTTTTTATACCCTACACCCAGGGTATATTCACTTTGTCCTTCCGTTTGTAACGCAGAGAAGGAGGCGTGGCAGATATAGAAAAGTATATATATTCTTAATCAGTGTCACCTCCTGAGTCGATATAGCCATGTCCGTCTGTCTGGCTGGCTGGCTGGCTGGCTGGGTGGCTGGCTGGCTGGCTGGGTGGCTGGCTGTGTGTTGAAATACACTTTTTGGGAAAACTGAGCAAGATATTTCAATGAAATTTGGTACACTGCCTTCGTCATCAAAGTTAGCTCGGGGGATTGAAAATGAACGAAATCGGTCAATGGACACGCCTACCGCCCATACAAAAAATATATTCAAAATGCAATTTTAGGAGTATTTTTCACGACAATGCAACCAAAATACGCATAAATACTAAAAATTGTAAGAGCAAGCTTTGAGAAAAAACTGGGCAAATTCGGACAAGAGGGCGTGGCACCTCCCATATAAGCAAAAGCTTCAAAACGCTATACTGAAAGCGTTTTATGAGATATTAGAACCAAATTTGACTTAAACACTAAGAATCATAAATGAAAGCTCTCAACAAAAATTGGGTGAAATCGGACAAGAGGGCGTGGCACCTCCCATATGAGCAAAAGCTTCAAAATGCTATACTGAAAGAGTTTTTTGAGATAATCCAACTAAACTTCACTCAAATACTACAGACTATAAATGCACGCTCTAAGCTAAAACTAGAGGAACTCGGACAAGAGGGCGTGGCACCTCCTATATATGCAAAAACGTCAAAACACTATACTGAAAACGTTTTTCACTCAGACACTAAAATCTATAAATGCAAGCTCTGAACAAAAACTGGGTGAACTCGGACAAGAGAGCGTAGCACCTCCTATATGAGCAAAATTTTAAAAATACTGCAGTGTAGGGTATTTAATGTTTGGCCAGGCCAAATTTTACACCCTTACTAGTTTTTTTTTTTGATTTAAATATCTTCCATACAATTCTTTGTTTTGAGCATAATCTGAATCGTTACGTGACAATATGAACGTGACATTTTTATGTATTTTAAGTTTATTTAGTAAGTTTGATTTAAGCCAAATACAGTTTTGGGAGCGAAAAAATCTTGCACGCTATTCTGGCTGCAATTGAGAAATTGCTTATCTGACAACTGCATCACTTTTATTAATTTTTTAAGCATTATTCTTAAGTTTTAACAACTTCTTGCTTTTGATGACCACTAATGAAATTTTACCTAGAATATTTTTGCAGGACACTATAACTCATTATAACCGAGACTTTTTGAAAAAGGTGTCAAAAGGCCATAAAACAGGAAATAATGGGTTAATGTGTTCTACAAAAATGTTCCTCGTATAATTTAAATATGACCTTTGAATAACAAGATATATTCAAAATGTAGTTTCAAAAATACGTTACTTTTGAGCCAAAAGTGACGAAAGTGACCCACTTTGAATAGCTTAAAGTTTTTTGCAACAGATTTTTTTTAATTGTGTGTATTAAACTATATTTGCACTTAATTTTTGAAACATTTGCTGCTTGATTTGTGAAGCAATGATGATAAATTTTTTTTTCAGTGACGAACGGGACAGTAGAAATTTGACTAAGGAATATTAAAAATTGAAGTTAATCGGGATTGCATTGTTCTCTTTTCATTTTTTTATATAATTAATCTTGTACGAGATTTTTTGGAAAAACTGTTATCATATTTTATGCCTATTAATGAAGATTAAAGAAAAAAAGAAAAACCAGGTACATTTGTGCAACTTTTGAGTTGGTTTGATCATCATGGTTAACGAATTTATGTGTGAATTGCTTAGATAAAATTTTTAATAACTTTGAATATATTGGTCATGGTGGACCTTTTGGCAATATTCACTTTGTCCTACCGTTTGTAACGCAGAGAAGGAGGCATGGCAGGTATAGAAAAGTATAAATACTCTTAATTTACGTCACCTCTTGTGTCCGTCGGTCTCGCTGGCTGGGTGCTTGTAAGTGTAAATATTTTTCACGGGGACGCTAAGCAAGATAATTCAATGAAATTCGACACATTTCCTCCGCCGTCAAAGCTAGCTCCGCCGGATCGAAAATGAGCAAAATCAGTCAATGGACACGCCTACCGCCCATACAAAAAATATATTCAAAACGCAATATTAAGAGCATTATTTGCGATAACGCAAGCAAAAAACCCACATAGATACTAGAGATGGTAAGTAAAACCTCTGAGAAAAAACTGGGTAAACTCAGACAAATAGACGTCACACCTGCCATATAGAGGGTGTGTAGACTCCTGGGGCTATTCTGAACAACTTTTCTTAGTGCTACTTTTCGAAATTTGCAAAACCAACAGAGTTATTTAAGTAAGTCCTTAAGGGACAAAAGTAATGTCATAGTAAGAATCGCCTGGCATTTTGTTAGAAACTAATTAAATTGACCCCATTTCACAAAAAGTTTACCTGATAGTGTAAAATTGATATCATTAAGTTCTAAAAATTATATCGCTTAAATATTTGACTATTATGGTATAAATCATGAATGACATTACTTTGGCTTTTTTGTGAACTTATCAAACACACTTTTGGCGAATTTCGAAAAATGGATCTGAGAAAAGTTGTTCAGAAGAGTTCTGCAAATCTAAAATTTTCCGGTGTTCTATCGATTTTCGCCCACTCTACCTGCAAAATTTTTAAAATACTGCAATGTAAGGTATTTAATTTTTGGCCAGGCTGAAGCTAGCACCCTTATTAGTTTTATACTCCAAGCCAAGATTTTGCATAAACAGCGCACAGTGGCTTGTTTGGGCTTTTCTCGTTGCAAACTTCTGAATTATTTAACCCTTTCGAACCGGCTGGGGCAATATATCCCAAAAATTTTTAAATAAATACATAACTCGGTTATTAATGTCACTTAAATTGAATGAATTAATAAAATTAATGTTATTTTTAGTAACCACTGTTTTTTCTTATAACCACTCCATTATTATACCACAAAAATTCAAATCAGAAACATATGTTGAGAATATAGACTGGAAGTGCCTCTGGTGGTGAAAATTTGAATTTAGAGACGGTCAAACATTTTACTTAAATTAAGGAGTGAGATCGTAAAAATCTTAACACACGTTTTACCTAATAATTTTTTTTGGGTGTAAAATTTAAAAAATTCTTTGATCCAGTTATCTTTGAAAAATATGTCCGTTATTGTTTTTAATGACTAACATGTTGATTTGTTGTGAGTTTAAACAAAATGAGTGTAGAAAAAGAAGTACGTCTTAAAATTATTAAAAATTTTCAAAAAAATTACAAATTGGTGCCAAAGAATTGAAGGTATGCCGTCAAACGTCCAAATGTCCAATGTTATTAAACAGTTTCAGGAGAATTTGACCATCGATAAGAAACCTGGTTCGGGTAGAAAACAAGGACCATATGATATTGGCAAAGCCAAGAAAGTTGAAAGCATATTGAAAAGATCTCCAAACACATCTGGTAGAAAAGCTGCCCGATAAGCCAAGTGCTCTGACTATTTGATGCGAAAAGTTAAAGCCAATGCAGGTTTGAAAACATACAAAGTCCAAAAAGTTCCAGACAAGAATGCTGCAAAAAATTTAGACGCCAAAAGTAGGGCTCGGAAATTAAAATCGAATTTCATACAAAAATATTCATGTTGTATAATGGACGACGAAACGTATGTACTGGCAGATTTTACGCAGCTTCCGGGTCAAAATTTGTATGTTCCTGATGCTTGAGGAAATGTCGAAGAACAATATTGAAGCCAAAAGCAGACAAAATTTCATAAAAAATTTCTAATATAGCAAGCTATATGCAGTTGCGGCAAAAGAAGCAAGCCATTTGTTACAGTTGGCTTCTATAAATACTGAAATATACATCAAAGAATGTTTGAAAAAAAAAGAGCACAATGTTTCCACATATTTTTGGCCTGATTTGGCATCATGCCACTACGGCAAGAAAGCCCTGGAGTAGTACCAAAGTAATAACATAGTTTTTGTACCAAGAGAGGCCAATCCTATAAATTGTCCGGAGCTGAATCCAGTGGAGAGATATTAGGCTATTGTGAAAAAACTTAAAGTGCACAAAATGGTGTCCCAAAATATGGAAAATTTTAAAAGGAGAAGGCAAACTGTTCCAAAAAGGTGTCTGAAACAACTATCAAATCTCTAATGGAAGGCTTACCAAAAAAGGTCCACGAGTTCACAAATAGTGGTTAGAACTATAAAAGCTATATTTTTCTGTAATTTGTAAAATATCAATTAAATAAAAAAAAAAATCAAAACTCTAAGATCAACCGTTTGAAAAAGGTTAAGATATTTAAATCATGTTTTCGGTTACTGATAAAAAATTCTCTTATTTCACGATATTTAATTTAGAAAATACTTGTCCAATAGTTTTTAGAGAGCTTTTCAATGATACCAGTCTTGACCGTCCCGTCAATAAATTGGAAAAGTTTTTTGTCAGTATAATTTGTACCATGCATGAAAAGGGAATCGATTCAAGTATATTTACTCAAAAATGGGAGGTATCCAAAAACATTTCTAATTGCCGGGAAAGGGAAAACATTTTCATTGATCACCATTATTTTTCACTCCACAATATTTATCTTTTTTCCCATCTTCAAAGTATAGATAAAAGTATAAATTTTAAACAAAATCGGAGAAGCAAAAGCCAAATAATGTCTCGTTTGGTATGGAATGCTCCATATGCAACTACATTTACCATTCAATTCACGAGCAACGCTGGAATATTCAATATTGAAATAAAACATTTGATTGTGAGCAAAAAAATACAAACTTGCAACAGCAATGTACAAATAAACTACTTACCATTTAATGAACATAAATTCAACTCCAAATTAAGTGAGGTGCTAACAAGCTCAATTTTAACAGCTTAACACCTCTTGATATAAGTGCATGCATTAGGCACTAATAGGGTGATTGCAGCATAAAGAAATCACAAAACGCTTAGTAAGTGTTAAGCTTGAATTGTCAGTTAGTCAACCAACAGTGGCATAAGTGGTTCAGCAGTCACAATCGTTTTGAATGCAAGAAATCATTATTTTTCACTAGACAGCCGTTTCATTAAAATTGTAAAATGGACGCGGAAAATTTAAATTTTTTATGTCAACGCCAGATAACGGCAAACCGCGGAATTAAATATGGCGTTGATTAGAGTGACCAGTTTAATGCGCACAATTAATATGGATTTAATAAGAAAAATCCTTTTTTTTTACTTTTAATAAAATTTTTTTGCTTTAAATTCACTTCACTTGCAACTATTATCTTTGTGGTTGCATCTTTGCTTTGCAACGTTTCCACTCTGCACAATTTCAACTCCTTTGATTTTTTCACTTTGCTCAATGCAGAAGTAACTTCTGAACACTTTGTTATGTTATCGCCATTTAGCCAGGATTGCTAAGATTTTTCTCGTTTTTTCTTTTTTGGATTTTTTAATTTTGTCGTTTCCTTTTTTTGTTCATTAAATGCGATTTTTTTGTTAAATTTCAGCTGCTTTTAGAATTTTCGCTCTGCGCACTTACGATTTATTTTATTCATTATCCATGATTTTTATTTTGTTTTAATTTCTGTCATGTTTGTTTTCTTATCGTTGATTGAACAACACCAACCAGCAATTGCAAGAGAGTTAACAGCAACAGTCAAAACAACATCGACAACAACAACAGCAACAAAATTGGCAACAACTGTCGATTCTTAACAACTGAGCAATAAAATTACATGCAAATCCAATTAAGTTGTTAACTCTTTAGCTGATTTTTTTGTTTTTTTTTGTTGAATTTGTTGTTGTTTCCCTTCCTTTTTTTGTAATTTTTGTTGTCCCTTGCTTAAGGGCTTGTGCTAGTTAAGGACAAATCTGGCAACTCTACAATTAATGTGTTGTCCCTATTGTCAGTTGGCGATTTAATGCAACCGATTATTTGTGAGTACTTCAATTATCGCGGGAATAATGTGCGCATAAACCGTGAGAAAAGAACTCAAATGCATTTATTTATGTTGGCTTATATGTACTATATATATATGAAATATAGTCTACAAGCTTACAAACATTCACCTTTTTTATTTGAAATACATGGTAAAATATGACTTCATGATCTAAATAGGTCCTTGATTCAGAGGGCAATAGTCAAATTTTAACTTTATAATGATATTAATAACTAGTAAGGATAGAATCTTTGGCCTGGCCAAACACTTAATACCCTACACTGCATAAATACAATTCAATATTCTTGTACACACAAGTTTTTATTGAAATAACTTGTTTTATTCTTCCGTAACTCCTAAGAGAGTATATGAACAAATTGCTTATATGGGAAGTGCCACGCCCACGTTTCCGAGCTTATGTAGATTTTACGTAGAACATGCATTTACTGTTCTGAGTGTTTGAGTGAAATTCGGTTAGGTTTTCTTAAAAAAATCTTTCAGTGTAGCATTTTGAAACTTACGCTTATATGGGAGGTGCCACGCCCTCTAGTCCGAACTCGCCTTGTCTTTGCTCAAACGTTTGGAAAATGTTACTTTTTTTGAATTTCTACAATTGTTTTGCAAGATTAAAATCAACAATTAGAAAAATGTTTATTTATTAGAAAAATGTTTATTTTCCAAAGTTTTTATAGTCGTTTTCCAAACTTTCGAAACATTTTTTATTTTACGACTTATCGAGCTAAGTAAAACACAAGGCACTTGAATCATAACTGGTACGCTAGGTCAGTTGATCAGATTGTCGACTCATAGCATAGGAAGTCATAGGTTCGATTCTGCATTTTTCTAACGCCGAAATTTATGACAATTGAGAATGAAAAATGCATAGATTATTGATTCTTGCAGATTGACTAAAATTTAATGGTTTTCAAATAATTTGACATAAATTGAATTTACTAAACTGAGCTTCCAAATCAGTAAACTAAAATCACTTCGCTCGCAGTTTTCCTTATTTTTATTCTTTTAAAGTTATGTCGTATCATAAAGGAAATAATATATTTTTTTAATTTAATGTTCCTATCCAATTGAGTTGATGTTTTTATTGCCTGCTTGTCAAAGCTTAAATTTTAATTGGTGCACATTGTTATGTCAGAAAACCTAGTGCATATATCTATCACATAAGTCAATCGCGATTTTGACAGAAAGGAGCTTATAAATTCCATTGCTGATTTATATGTCATAACTACATATCATATCTAAAGAAATAGTGTCATTAAGTCATTAGATACATTTAACTTTTCAAATTTTCTTAGCATATAGTGTAACTTTCTTAAATCAAACACTTTTAGAACTTTAAAAGCGATAATGGTAACACTTTCGCTCTACATAATAGCTACTAAGCCTTGCTGCCACTTATATTACAAAGCGTATAATTTAAAATTTACCTCAACACTTAAGGAAGCGCTCTTATTGCTCTACTTAAAGACATACAAATTTATTACAATTTAAACAACGATTTTCACGCTTTAATTACAACGAAATGCTTAAGATAAAAAAAAAATGTGACCAACTCAGTTGCATTCATTTCGCAAACCCAACTAATAATATCCTAGATAAATGATTACGAGTTTTAGGCGGTAAAACAGCTTACAACGAACAAGTTGAATTCGGTACAAAAGTTGGCTTAAAGCAAAGAAAATCCAACTGACTGAACATTGATTAAAAGTATGCTACCATTGCACTGAAAAAAAGCAGAAAAATATTAACCGCAGGGCAGACAAAGCAAGAAAGGAGTCAAGCAACAAAGGCAGCAGCTTCGAACTACCGAATGGACTACCAAGCGGAGAAGCCCACAACTCACTTAAAAAGAAAAGAAAACCAAGCGCCGATGCTGTTTATCGTAAAGGGGTAGTCATGTATTAACCCATTATTGCCAGTTTATATGCAAATTGAAATGTTTGTTAGAGTTTTACTAAGCATTTATCTTTTTTTCTATTATATAGAAGAGTAGTCTTTGAGATGATCTTATATAAATGGAAAAGATTGAAGCAAAGAAGAACTTTCGTAGATTTTTTTTCCATATTTTTCAAGTATTGCTTGGATTAGTATATGGAAGTCGAGCAAAACTTTTTTCGGTAAAAAATACGTTTGCCAATTTGGGAGTAATGTTTCTTGAAGAAATAGAAAAAAACTTCATTGTATCTAATTCTTTTATATAGCATTAGCATTAAATTGATAAGCGATGCTCAAAGTACTACAATATTTGAAGTCATTAATTTGTTTTGCAAAGTAAAAATTGTGATAACTGATACATTATTTGATAAGATTTAAGTAAGTTATTCAAGTATTGCCCCACACAGACGGCAGCTCTAATGCACATTACAGAATGAATAATGTGAAACTTTTTATTGCATGATTTTCGGCATTTTTTAAATACATCTTCCATAGACATTGACTAAAAGAATTAAGCTTTTCTGATGCTTAACTCACTATTAATCTTGTTTTTGATGTTTTAGAATTGTTTGGACTGTGAATTGGGAAATATTCTTTTAGTCAATGTCTATGAAATATGTATTTAAAAATGCCTAAAATCATGCAATAAAAAGTTTCACATTATTCGTTTTGTAATGTGCATTAGAGCTGCCGTCAGTCAGTTAGTGAAATTTATTTTGCCCAATCACTTATTTGTTTGGTATCAGTAAATAGATAAGTTCGTACACTTGTTTTGATAAACATTAATCAAAGTTTAGTTCCGTGTAATGGTAACTTAGGAGCAAAGAAAATTTAATGTCGATAAGTGATTAAATTAACGTTTTTCTATGGAAAAAATGTGCCCAAAAGACGTCCTCAAAAATTGCTGAACTTTTGCGACAATTTTTAATTGATAAGTTGTATTTTAATCTTGGATAAGCTTATGTTAACAAAGCTTTTTTATTACAATAACTTAATGCTCAAAAGTGCTAAACGTAATAAGCATTGTTATAAGCAAAAAATAGCGTAAATTTTTCTTTATGATAAGTAACAACAAGAGTATGATTTTTATACCCTACACCTATGTTATATTCACTTTGTTTTTCCGATTGTAACACAGAGAAGAAGGCTTGGCAGTATAGAAAAGAATATGTATTCTTGATCAGCGTCACCTCCAGAGTCGATATAGCTATGTCTATCTATCTATATGGCTGGCTTAATTTTTGGAAGCAAAATAAAAGCACGTGGGATTGGAAATGAACGAAATCGGCCAAAGGACACGCCTACCAAAATAAAAAAAAAACCTTCAAGTTTATAAGCATTATTCGCTATAATTTAACCAAACTACACATAAATGCTAAGGATATTAAGCGCAAGCACTGAGAAAAAACAAAGTGAATTCGGACTAGAAGGCGTGGTACCTCCCATATAAGCAATAGGTAATGAAAGCATTTTTTGAGATAATCCAAAATTTCACTAAGGATAGGTAATGTAGCAAAATTTTGCACAAATATAAGGAATAGTATGTGGAAGCTTGTAGGCGATCTCGGACAATAGAGCGTGGCACACTACATACACTGAGCAGAAAAAATAATAAAAATGAAGAAAAACATATTTAATTTTATTATTTTCATATTTAAAACAGAGACCTTAACGACTTATTAAAAATGAAGTTGGGCAAACTTAAACTCAGGACAAAGATCAAAATATTTTTATTGAATATACAGGAATTTAAATTTCAATTAAAAAAAAAAAATAAATGATCCGCAGGAGGATACGAACCTACGACCGTCCACATGATAGATAGAAACATGTTATTTTTACTTACAAACTCGTTAGACCTATACACCATTAACCAATGTGATTAAGAGGTATAATATTTGTATATTATTTAAGAAAATTTTAAAGCAGAAATGTCTCTCGAAACAAAATTTTATATTTGAAGGCATGCATCTTCAAAACATATTTTTTTGTTTGCTTCCTTACAAAAATCATTTTGTATTGAATTTCAATTCAATTCAGCAAAAACAAAAACATACATAAAAAGATAAGGTCTGCAATAAAAAAAAAGGAAACAAATAAAATAATACAAAAAAAAAGTAAAAAAAAAACTTTCCTGCGGCAGGAGTCGAACCCGGGAACCCGGCAAACTTGCATAACGTGTGTGTAAAACAACTCACATGACATTGGAAGATTAGCGTGCTTAGATTTGTATGGAAAAAATATTTTTTGAAGGTGTATACCTTGAGATTTTATTTGAGGCAAATATCTTAAATTTTACTATGCATTTCTTGGCTATGTACAAGAAAAAGTTTCATAATGCTGTAGTTCAAGCGATTTTTCGGTTAATGCAACCAAATATCAATGAAACACTTGGAACTTTAAGTGCAAGCTCTGAGCAAAAACAAAGTGAGTTCGAACAAGAAGGCTTGGCACCGCTCACACAAGCAAAATTTTCAAAATACTGTAGTGTAGGGTGCTTATTTTTGATTAGGCCTCACCACTTAGTTTTTTATTCTGGTTGAGTGGAGCATGGACAATTTTATAGTAATTGACTTAAACATTAAAATTCATCACAAGTTTGATAAGTAAATGCTTATTCTTCTTGCTTATCATTTTATAGTTTAGCAAATTTTATTTAATTGCACAAATTAAACAAATTTTATTTTGATAAGTCACTTAAGAGCGCTTACTACTTAGTTTTTTTAGAAAAATAATTTTTAACGAATGTAACAAACTTTTCATTTTTTCGTATACGAAAAATTTTCACACTTGCAGCAAAAACTATGTTGCTATTCAGTAACTTCGGTCAAAAATGGGTTAAGCAGTTAAAACTGCTCTTCACTGCTTAACGCGCAACTGTGACTGTTTAATCATTTGTTTGGCATCGTCGATAATTTATTGCGTTTTGGCACTCATCACTTAGGGCGGTTTTTAATGCGCCGCGCAACGCCACCAAACTAAAGTTGAGTGTTGCGCCGCTTAAAAATATATGGAGTTAAATTGTAACGATGCCTTACAAGAAGGAGGCATTCTGTGTTATTTTTATCATTTTTTGTTTTTTGAAAGTTTCACAAGGACTTTGCGTCACCAAATGCAATAATGCGTTAAGTTTAAGCTCTCCCCCTTAAAGGTAGTTTAATTTTTTGGTTTATGTTCACTTATTTTTTTTTTTTTAGTCACCACTTAAAGCCACGTTATGAGAACTACTAACTTGCGTAGCTCAATTCGCGTTGGGATTCGCTTTTGAACTGTTTTCGCAATTTGCAGTTTTCTTACGTTAGACTCTCGACAGTTCACAGATGTAGATGCCTGGTGTTGAAGCCTTGGTGAACAGCATTAACAACAACAACAACAGCAGCAAAAACAACAACAACAACTAAATAAATGTGGAAAAACGTGCTTGTGTTTTAGACGTGAGTGAATTGGGGAAATTGTATGTATGTGCCCGGCTTGCCGGCCAATGTGAGGTGAAGTTTTCTTTTTTCTTTTTTCATTTGACCGTGGTTCATGGAAGTCAAGTTAATGCTGCTGCTGCAACTGCTGGATGCATTCTAAGTTGCAGTTTTTAATGAACGAATGTAAGTGAGCGAAAAATGGCTGCGTGGAGCTAGTGTTGTAAGCTATAATACGAAAGAAAATTAAGTACAAACAGGTCGTTAAGAATAATTTTTAAGAGCTTGAAAGACTTTAATGGCAAATCGCATATAATTTTTTTTGTAGCATGAGATTCGCTATTTTAATACAGAGGCAATAATATTTGGTGTATTAACAGTTTTTTAATCCAATGAGATCTTTTTATTCCCATGATATATTTTTAGTCGCATGAGATTTTTTAATCTCATGAGATTTTTTAAGTCTCATGACAGTTTTTATTCGCATGAAGTTCTTTGGTCCGTTTAATTTTTTTATTCTTAAATAAGTCATTATTTTTTACATGAGACTTTTCAATCACCACCGACATTAAGTCACTTAAGAGTTTTTGGATTCGACCATTTTTTAGTGCAAGCTACTCGTTACCATATTTTCTGTCTAAGCTGATTTTTCAAAATTTTTGAATCAGTACGCAAATGTAATGATTTTTGTCAATTTATACTGATAATATTATACTTTTTGTTACTTTGCTGAGATTGTTTTTACATAATATAAAGACCGTTTCTCGATGTCTGACTAAGAACTAATCAGAACTTAAACCAAAAGTTTTTACTGAAAACTGTTGATTAAAGTTATGATTATTGGTTAACTAGACTACACAGACAAAACAACATAGTCAAAAGTGGCAGAGACGTGGTTATTTTAATAACGTTGCGACCCAAATTTTGAGCATGGCTCGTTCGTAGCCGTTTTGACAACGCGCGTTGGTTGATAAGTTCCATCTACATTCGTGATTTAACAACGCGCGTTGCCAAAATAAATACAAAAAAAAATATTTTTTTTTATTATATTTTTAATTCTAATTTTTTTCTGTCAACAACAATGAAACCGATACTATTTTTTTTTTTTAATTTTCAATTTTTGATTTATTTAAAAAAATATTTTTTAGCTTGGTATTGGGGAGATTGGAATCTGGAACATGTCGTGTTATAGATGCGGACGTTAACGAGCTCAGTCACTGCCGTCATTTTTATGAGGTTGACTGAAAGTTTATTTGTTTTAAACAAACTCACGTTCGTGAGTATTTTGACTACGTTTCGTAGCTGATTTGGATTTAACAACGCTTGGCAACCAGCGTTGCTTTCAACCACGTTCGTGAATGATTTAGCAACGCACCATACAAATGTGATCTTGGAGCGTTGTTAAATCCAAATCAGCAACGAAACGTAGTTAAAACAACACGAACGTGGCAGAAACTCATTTGGCAACGCAAGTTATGCTCTGTGTATGAGAAAAGGCTGCAATACTCGAAGCAGTTATTCCTTTTAAATAACTAGAGATAATTTAGCTCTGAACCATGGTATGCTTCAGAAGAATGTATCACATCACGAAGATTTTTTCAAGTTATGATTTTGGTCCAATAATTAAGTATTAAATAATAATTTATGTAGAAATTGCAAACAGAAAATAGATTATTGGGCTCATTTTTGTTTTCGCATTATGTTCATACTTTCACTGAATTCCTTTAAATGTTTAGCATAATCGGAACAGACTATGTTATGAACTATATACATATGTATTTAAACATCTTAGATTTGAATCCCACTACAGATATATGGGGGATTCCATGCGAAGTTTTTTGACGAAAAATAAAAATCGATTTTAATGTGTTCTTCAAGTGCCTTCGATGACCCATTCAAATTTTACGGCAATCGGTTGCGCCAAACCCGATACATCCACTTGACAGACTATTGTGTAGACCGATTTTTTTAATGATTTTCAGGCGTGAATAACTCGAAATGAGTGCATTTTCAAAGCATGATGATTAGGAAGAAACTTGTTTCTTGCAACCTGATAAATATTTTCGTCACGGATAAAAATATTTATGCGCACGCATGTTACATTACATGTGTTTTTCTACTTTTCGTATCGTGGGCCCCGAAATTTTTTTTCTCACCCAGTCTCAAAAGGTTCGTCGAAGTGTCCTTTGGTAGTCACAAAATTTTCAGAGTGGAGACTTTCATATTGCTCTTAGCAGCTCGATATGACTGATGCACAGAAAAATAAAAAACTCGGTTTTAAAGGTAATCTGCACGCTATTTCACATTTCATCGGAAGTACTTGAAGAACACATTTCCCCCATATACCACAAAACATTTTATTCCTAAGTAAATGAGAAATATGAAAAAGGAAAGAAGAAATAACCAAGCGTAGGGCAACAGAGACATAAGAGAAGCAAAAATATTACATGATCAGGTGCTTACATCTAAAGAGAGAGAAGCGCCAAACAAGAACGCGTTTCTCAGCAAAGTTAAAATTTAAAGTTAGTCTACACACTTTCAGCACAATACAACATCAGCAGGAGTCTGAGTCCCATTCCGAACTTTCAATGAAAGCAGTCAATTGCACCAACTGTCTAACGTTATCACCTACTGACAGTTGGTGCATTGGTCTTTCGTTTAAGCAACCGATTGGTCGGCCTGTCGTTCGTTTGTTCGGTTTATCTGTCCATTGAGTCTTCGCAATGCAGTACGTATCAATCGCTCGTTTTCTTTGGTGCAACCTGGCCAAGAATGACTGAAGATAATGCAAACGGTTGAGTAAAAATTGGTAAACAGCATTTAAGCTTTTGGCTCATGCGCAGTGCTACCAACTCAAAGTGGCGGATGATGATGATGATGATGATGATCAAACATCATGACGACCGACGACCAACAATCAGACAATCGCCATGTTGCACTTGAAGGCGCGGATGTTCGTTCATTCCAGCGAGATCTTAGCAACTGTTGCCGCTGCCTGCTGCTGCTGCTGCGAAGGCTTCTGCTGTGCCACGTTGTTGTTGATGTGTCTGCGCAATTCTTTATTTCCTTTTTATTAGATCGACTTATGAAATTAAAGCCTTCAATGTTGTATGCAATTCAATTGTTGTTGTTGTTATTATCGATTTTGTTGTTGTTGTAATTGGTGTTGTTTATATTTTATTGAGTGCGCTCTTGCTCTTGTTATATGAAGTTTAAACCTGTGTGATATCAATGTTTGGGCAACTACAGAACGACAGCGGGAACATCACCAGCAGCAGCAGAGGCATCTGCAGTACGTTTTTCATGTTCAGTGAATTTAAAATAAAATGTTGTTGTATATTATTGTTATGGCCCGGACATATTGTACTTCTTATTTTATGTGGAGGAGGATATTGAAAAAATGTAAACGGGACAATGGACTTAAGTTGATTAAGCAGACCTGTAAGAAATTTTGGTGATGCTGTATTGCTTTTAGCAACAACTATCTGGTTATTTGTGTGTAGAAAGAGGTTTTCAAAATGATTTCCCTTTTCCATTCTTTATTCTTTCTATTTTACTTGAAACTGAAGACAACTAGATTGTTATTCCAAAACGGATTATTCGGATCCTGCTTGGTCGCGCAGACGAATAAATTGATCATGCAGGATTTTTGGGGATTCACATTATACTCGAACTCAAATTTGAAAACTCCTGCCTTCAACACAATTTCTAAGAAAAAAATGCTAAAAAAGGTTAATAAAGATACGAAGGAAATTAATATTTTTTGCGACCTAATAACATGTGATTACAAATTTTTCAGATCTTTTATTTTTTTTTTTTTTTTTGTAAATCAGTGTAATCTATTTATTCCTAATTTTGTATTATTCTTCTGTAATTTCAAACGATAAGTAAACAATATCTCAATCAAAGATCAATTTAGGGCCGTTTTCTTCACTCCATGCTAAAAATTGTTAAAATGCCAAGTTCAGGACATGCTTGCTTAAGGCGAGCATGTATTCTCGGCGAATAAGAATATAAGAATTTCTTCACTGCATGCTCGCTGAGAATGCATGTTTTAGCCAGCATGCTCAGAGCAAGCACTTGAATGAGGCTTTTTTCTATTTTAAATTCGTTGTTATCTTAACGAAAGACATTCTGTGAAATTGTACAAGTAAAATTTACTGTTTATGGTTGTTTTCAAGTAGAGTTTATGTTAAAAAGCCTTTGTTTGTCGAAAAGCAACGGTGCAGTCAAGACAGAGAAATACGCTGACCTGCAAGGCGCCCGAAGAAAACTTACAATACATTCCATTAAAGTTGCCCAAAATGCAGACCTACATTGCATACGCAAAAAAATTCAGCAAGCGCGATTAGATTGCATGTTACCAAGTGAAGTCAACGACTTGGAATATTCTTCCATATCAAACAGCATTTAAATGTTATTTCATTTATTTTAGTTAGCTAATATTCCTGGGAAATAATGACGTACAAAGTTCATTCGTACATTTCTCCCTGGTTGCTCTAGTGCTTCTTCAAAGTTCACTTCGGCTGTTCGCTGTACCGTTTTCAATTAAAGTCGGATGCCATAGACCAATACAAGGAAATGACACTTCGATACCACATTCCAAGTGTGAATTTGGCTTTCGCTATAGAGATGTTCCACTTTGCCGCTTGCTTTGAGAAAAGGCGTAGCCAAATATATCGTATTTCGATAGCTGCAATCGCCTACCAAAATAAAATTGCCGAAATCTCCATTTTCGAAGCGATACTTTATCCGCGAACCATTAAAAATAGTTTGGTCGTGTCTGCATCCTAGCCAATGACACACCAAACTAATAATTTTTAAATTTGCCAAAGACATTGGCTGCACATTGATGGAAAACAAGCCTCTTTGTTTCCGCAACACAGGCTCAGGCTCATGACCGCCTAGCGATTGAATTCGAACATGCGTGCAATCAATAGAGCCGATGGTCCGGGTATATTTTGCAATATTCAAGAACTCTTTGGCAGCAACAAGTAAATCATCCTGTGTGGAGTACCAAAGAAATTCGTTTTATTAACGGACGCAATACAAACTCCCGGAAAATCAGCAAATGCCACCTTCAAAGAACCGAGTGCGTAAAATCGTAATGCAATCAGCAACTGTGTAAGTGGTGTAATGTGGCGCGACCTGCTGAAACAAAAAAAAAAAAAAAAAAACAATTTATAAATTGGCAATGGAACAGGTGCTTACCACGAAATTTCAAAGAATCTTTAATCAATACTAATACGGTGGCGACTGTTCTTTTCTACAAGCGAAAGCGGTATACGAAGTCGACGTTATCCTATTTATCCATAGTAATTCAGGGCAGCATTTTATATTGGCGTCGTTCACGTGCCAAAAACTCATCCTCCATCTCATCAAAGCGATAGAAACGATTTTTACAAATCCTGTAAATAATCCAAATTTTCCATAATTGCACTGAAAAAACGCGATAGCATTCACTTTAAAAATGACGTGAAGAAACGAAATTCATATAAAAGTTTCTAAAATCTGCATGCTAAGGCCGTTAGCAACCCAACTTTGGCTTGCCCGCTTAGATTACATTTACACCGAGAATGAATCTTGCGAGAATTCAAAAATTGTCATTCTCACCGTTAGCATGGATTGAAGAAAATGAAATAGTGCGACCAACTATTCTAAATCGACGCGAGAATCCATTCTTGACTTAGCATGGAATGAAGAAAACGGCCCTTAGAGTTTTTTTAATTTTTGCTGTTGTACAGTTTCAGAATTTTTATTAAGTAATTGGTAGAGTTTTCAATTATTGTTTTTTTGTTTTCGAATTAAAAGTCGTATTTTAAAATTATTTATAAAAATATAACATTTTAGTAAATTTTGTTTTAAGATAATTTGTCAAAAATCGATAACAAAGTAAACAAATATCACAAAAATAATTTGAAACCGGCAATATAGCCCAGGAAAATAAGACATTTTCTGCGAAAAAATTCCCAGTGGAAATTTTTCACCGGAATTGTCTTTATTTATGCATGATACACAAACTGTGAAAAGTCCATTGCAAAGTCGTGTGCGCATAAAAAGTTATTCGGGCTCAAAGGTCACTAAAATCAGTTTTTTGCAAATATCTCGCTAATGCTAACTTTTACAGAAAAATGTTGGTCTCCAATTTTGTTGCACAGGAAATTTCCTATAAAAGTACGTTAAAAGTATTTGCGTACGACTTCTAGTTTAGGAGATCACCCGATTTAAAAAGTTGTTAAAAGTTATGATATGAAATACTACCTATGAGTTCATATTAAAATATCTTACTTTTAAAATTGCAATAACTCTTCAACGAGAAGTTGTACAAACAAAATTAAAATGCCGTTTGAAAGATAATTTAATTTTCTATATACCGTACAAAATTTTTTTTTTCGAACGGCTCATGACCTTAAAAATATTCTTGAATAACCGTTTAGGCTTCGAAATTACTGGTTTTTTAAGGATATCTGCGAATTGGTAAGTACTACGATAAAAAGTAATGGGACCAAATTTGTAGAGAATTACAAGATCTACAAAAAATAAGCGATATGTGTACAAATAGAAGTAACCGTATATAAGATATTCAATAGAAACCGGTTTTTTGGCATTTTAAGGGTTTTTTGGAATATCTTCTAAACGGTTACTTCTATGTGTACACATATCGCTTATTTTTTGTAGATCTTGTAATTCTCTACAAATTTGGTCCCATTACTTTGTATCGTAGTACTTACCAATTCGCAGATATCCTTAAAAAACCAGTAATTTCGAAGGCTTAATGGTTATTCAAGAATATTTTTAAGGTCATGAGCCGTTCGAAAAAAAATTTTATACGGTATATAGAAAATTAAATTATCTTTCAAACGGCATTTAAATTTTGTTTGTACAACTTCTCGTTGAAGAGTTATTGCAATTTAAAAAGTAAGATATTTTAATATGAACTCATAGGTAGTATTTCATATCATAACTTTTAACAACTTTTTAAATTGAGTGATCTCCTAAACTAGAAGTCGTACGCAAATACTTTTAACGTACTTTTGTAGGAAATTTCCTGTGCTACAAAATTGGTGACCAACATTTTTCCGTAAAAGTTAGCATTAGCGAGATATTTGCAAAAAACTGATTTTAGTGACCTTTGAGCCTGAATTACTTTATATGCGCACACGACTTTGCAATGGACTTTTCACAGTTTGTGTATCATGCATAATTAAAGACAATTCCGGTGAAAAATTTCCACTGGGAATTTTTTCGCACAGAAGCTCTTTTTTCGTCTTATTTTCCTGGGCTAATATGATAGATTTACATCACTGATATGAACATAAAATCAATAAACTAACTTCATAATTTATCTTGTTGAACCTGCCTATAATCATTAAAATTCTCGTAATTTCAAGAGCCTGCATTGTATGTGGACAACAAATCCGCCCTTATAGGCTTTAATTGTATCTAGCGTAGCATGTCTCAAAACCAGAGTGTGTTACCAACTAAAAACAATTTAGCAATTTTTTACAGCAGACGGCGCACAGTGGGGTATTTGATACTAAAACACGCTATTAATCCATCCAGACTATTGAGGGTTATAATAACTTATTTTATTAGTTCATTATGCATAAAAAAGTAGAAAACTTATGCAGTTGCATATTATGCAGTGAAATTTTTTTTTAATAGCAATAAAAAACGGAAATTCAAAATTGTAATCAAATTTTTTACGCATTATTCTGACGTTTTAAGAATTTCTGTGTTTTGTCACCCCTAGTGAAATTTTTTGAAGAATATTTTTATAGAACATTTTAGCCCATTTCAACTAAGTTTTTGGAAAAAAGGGTTAAGAAGACCCATAAAATCATTAAATAATGGGTTAAAATGCAATAGATAATTGTTTCTTGTATGATTTTATGATAAACTTATGAAAAAACAATTTTTCCAAGATGTAGCTTAAGAGTTTTACAGCAGGCCGAAATATCGAAAATATGTTTTCTTTCGGTTTTTTTTATCTAAAACAGCAATATACGAATGATTTTAAATTTGAGATATAATATTTTTTCATATACCTTGACTCAAGACAAAAAATTTTCTATATCAAATGACACATTCCGAGCGTTTCTTAAATCGTAATAAAATAAAAACTGTACTATGCCGAGATTTTGCTTAAAACGGCGATGAGCGACCTCTTAATGACCTTCAAAAATTTAAAAAAAACTCAGCGTACTTTATTGACACCCTCTTGCAGATTTTTGGGGGTAATTGTCAGTATATATGTCTGTATTTAACTTTTTATTTATTTTATGCTCCACTTGCATGCATATTGGACATAAAAAAAATTAAAATTTCTCACAGCCGCGCAAAAACCCGCAACCCTTTTTTTCATAGAAAGTAACTTAAATGTCTACTCTTTATTAAAATAAAAACATTTTTGTTTGAGCTCACTTTTGGAACAACTATATGTCTATGTATATAGCCAAAATGCACTTAATTTTAAACTAACGAACAAAAAAAAAAAAAAATTAAAATATAACAAAACACTTTTTCACAAAACAAAAACCACTTTTGGGTTACAAAAATACCTGAACTAAAAGGGTCCATCGAAATTTAAGAAGACAAACAAAACAAAAGGAAAAAAAAATCATTGCATTGTTGGTGGCTGTACTTGCTTCTTATGATTATAGTGACTGGAGTTCTCTTACATAAAGTTCATTAATTTCTAAAGAGCAAAACATCGCACAACCAAATTTTTAACACTTATTATGGACAGTCTATAGTTAACGAAAATTACAATAAGATGAAAATCTTTTACAGACTTAAACACTTTAACTCCACTTGAATAGTAAAAAACCTTAATTTTTTAACACATATTTAATATATATAAAACAAAATTTTTTAAACATTAACTCAAAAAAACTTTTATGTAGTAAGAACCACAATTACCTGAAGTTAAAGGTTCCATTAAAACTTTTTCCACAAAAAACTGTTTTTTTTATTAAAAATGTACTTTAAAAAAGCCAAAAAATTACAATTTTTCAACCGCATATAACTTTTTTACTAGTAATGTTAGGTAAACAATTTTTATTGTTTATGACGCAAAATTTAATTATCTTTAAAACGGTATCAAAAACATTTTTTTTTTTTTTTTTTCAATTAAATGCGTAAAAGCACATACAATACCCCTTTGTGCGTCGCTAGTAAGCCCTATGATCTATGCATATGGCGATCTTGTATAGAGAAATTTATCCGTATCCAATAGCCTAATGGTTAAAGCACCGCGTTTTCTTTTATTAGAAAACCGGAGTCACGGGTTCAAGTATGTACAGTTTCTGACAAGATTTAACTAAAACTGATCTGATGAAAATATATAAATATGTATGTATGTGGAAATAGCCGAAACATATGTTATCAATTTCCATGTTAACACTTGCTTGCGCTTGTTGTTGAAAATTTGCAAAAAACTACTGTTTAATTAGTTCAATATAAATTTATCATAAAAATTCTTGTTGAATAAATTTTCGAAAAAATTTTCCACTGACATCTTTTCCTCATGTATCTCACTATACAGGTTACATAAATAGTACACGCTTAATTAAGCGATAATCATAAAAATGAAGTACCGTTTTTCCTTATTTTAATTAACATGCGGCCGCAATATCGCCATATTAATTCTGATGCGTCCGTCGTTTCCATAGTTAATTTTGACGTTTCGTTGATAAATGGCGTGTTATCGCTATTTGTGGTAAAATGCAGCAGTTGGTGCTGCACTTAATGTGATCAGCACACACCTTGTTTGATGGACTGAAAAAGATACTGTAGGTATTCGTAGGTTGTAATAATGATGTTGCCGCTGCGCTGTTGCTAAGATGTGATCCTTAGATAGACGTAAGAAAAATGCAACAGTGTTGACACATTTGTTTTTCAATAGACTGGGGATTTTCTTGTATTCTGAATCAAAAATTTTTTTATTGTAGTTGAGATTGCATTCTATGTTTTATGACAATCAAAAAATGAATAAAAAAATAATCTAGTTTTCATTGCTTAGTAAATTAGCGGCTAAGCTCTTAAGCCATTTGCTCGAGGATCATTAACAATTTCTGAGTATATTGGCAGCTTTAAACCAGAAGCATTTTAATGGAATCTTCAACACTAATGCCAAACAAAAATACATCACCTCAGTGTACAGCAAATTTCCCATTCTCAAACTTGTTATGTTTTGAATGGCATCACTGCTAATGTGATGGTTACACTTTCAGACAGACAACACTGTTAGCTCCTTTAAGTGTGGCTAATATTGACAATTTTTTATTTTTTACTTAGAATATCTCGTCTAACGCCTAAACTGTTAGTTTGAAAAATGTTTATGGGGTATGCAAAATGGTGCAACAGCATTATTATCATAATACAGAACACATGACTTATGTACAAAAACGTAGACTGAAAACTTGATTTAATGTAAGTTATGCTAAGGAATATTACAGGTTACTGATGCTCCATCGATGACGGCAACAACACAGCAAAAAGTTGGCCAATGTGATGTTGGCGATTCTACAGCGTTTTTTTTTTTTTTTGCTCTTGGTGATTCCTTTTTTACTGTGCACCTGTGCTAACTGACGTGGTGGGTCGCATCATGTGACTGTGACATTTTTTTTTTTTGTATTCAGTACATTATCACTTTTTCTTATTTTTTTAATATTAATATGATTAATATGATGTACACAATGTATGCCAAGTGTACCAGCTCAAAATTTTTTATTCTAAGATTTCGCTCAAATTTGGCAATATAGTAGATCCGGTGTGCAAGAACAACAATCCGGGAGGATTTGGTCCTAGTACCATTTGTTGTTTAAATACAGGATGTTGAAGTTGGCGTTTTTAGTAATTTTCATGAAAAGAGTGTTTTTTCAAAAACTTATAGCTTACACTAAAGTTTGTAAATTGATAAATCTAAGTTACCGGTCCTATTCAATTTGAAGTGGGGTCAGAATTCGTCAAATTTACGTAAAAATTTATTTAGTGTTTGTTTTTGTTGAAATTTTAAGAAAATGTTTATTTTAAGGAAAAAAATTATTTATTTTTAGTTTTTCCAAAGTTATTGCAATATGCAATTTTTAGACACTTTATAAACAAAAGCTTATATCTCATGTACTGTTCATCCGATTTCAACGAAAATTGGAAATATTGTCGTCAATAAAACAAGCTTTAATTTTTCGATGATATAAAAAAAAAAAATAAAAATTTTTAAATTATTAGGGTAGAAGGGGGAGGTTTCGACACGTGGGAGGCTTCATCAGTGCCAAATTTTGCGATTTCTATCCGCACTTACTCCCGCGTGTAAACCAAAAAGTCTTTCTCCTAATGGTACGCAGCTATCATAAAAATTTCTCTGCGTAATTCGGCTAGGGTGCGTAGTTAGTCGTGATTTTGTATTTTTATAGCAAGTTGATGTAATATTTGCTTCTTGCTTTTGTGTGATACTCGGTTAATAAACCATAAAATATCCGTTTTCTTTTAGCAGATACTTAAATATATCATTACTGTTAATACTACATTTAAGGTTTGCAAAATAAATAAAAGATAACTGCGAAATTTTGGAAATTTCGAAACAAGTGGATAAGGGAGGATTCGTCAAGTGTAAATGGGAGGATTCGACAACTGAAATTTATACATATGATTCAATTATTTTCCATGAATCTGATTTTTCACACGATATGGAGTTCGGTACTTTTGCCGATGTGCAAATGGATATAGAATCAGCCTGAATCATGTCTCGAACTCGTTCAAGGCTCTGACCTTCCTGGTCCGATTGATTTGCTGGATATGGCCCCGATTGAAGACGCCATCCCTGATTTTCGTTCTCCCATTGTATCAACAGAAGCAATTCGTCTTTTACCATCTACATTCAAAAGGTTGAAGGTTTCAAAAAATCAAGGGAATCAAGAATTTATATGACTGACGATGCCTCCCCAAAAGTGGGAGGTTTCGTCATTTATTTTAACTTTGGTTTATTGGTCACATTTCTGAAAATAGCAAACATATCGATTTTTTTGTAATTTATAAAAGAAACACACATATTCATGCATAGTCTATGTGTATTCAAAATAACATGCAAAATTGCATTTGGAAGATATAAGGACTTTTTTGTTAGGGTGTCGAAACCTCCCCCTTCTCCCATATATATCTATTTGTTTGAAAAAAAATAATTTTTTTTTATGTTTGGAGCTTTAAAAAATCTAAAAAAACATTTCACTATATGCCTAATCTATTGTTAATTCAAAACCGTATGAGCCGTAAGTATTTTAAAAGTTATGACAAAAAGAGTGCTGCTCGAACGAGCTTTTTCACCCTACGCTTTCTCTATGTGACCATATTTGTTATGCTTAAATTTTTGTTTTTGGAATTATTGTCAAATGTGTCATTAAATGTAATAACAATTCTAGTAAAATATCCATTTAAACAGTTTGATAAGTTGTTGTTGTAATTCTAGAACATATTTTAACTTTATTTCACTATTCTTTTTAATGTGATTTCGCAAATTTCGTTCGTGGTTATACAGACCACACGCGTTTTTATTAAAATCAGAAAAAGTTTAGATTTTAAACATTTTAACACTGCTAAAAACAATTTGGAAGACTGGCAGTTTTTAGTTACTCTTGACTTTGGCAAGCACTACTCCTTCAAAAGTCAAGACGCTTTTCAGTCATTTCACAGGTCCAATGAATAGGCAACTCTACACCCCTACGTTATTTATTATAAAAACAAAAACACTGTAGTGCATGAATGTTTGGTCATAATTTCAGGCTGTATTAAGCACGATGAAATCGCGGTCATTTTTGGGGTAGCAAATGTTAAAAAATTAATTTTTTTTTCTGACGGATGCGGAGGTCATTACAAAAATAAGTTCAACCCGATTATCTTGTCTCGTTATAAATTTGATTTCAATGTTAACGCAGAATAGCACTTTTTTGCAACTTTGCATGGGAAAGGTGTTTGTGATAGGGTAGGAGGAAGCATCTCGTGCTAGTGTGCAAAGGCCTGAAGGACAACAAACTACAACGACTCTTACTATTTCAGTGGGCTGAACAAAATTTTGAAAACATTTGCTTTGAATTTTGTTCGAATAAAGAATATAAAAAAAAGGATTTAGTTTTAAAAAAGCGATTTGAAAGAGCTGTTGCTATAAATGGAACGCAAAAGTATCATTCATTTATACCAATAGACTCTAAAACAATAGCTTGCAGAAAAATTTCTTACTAAAAATATTTCGATGTTCATGATATTACAACAACTAAGAATGTCATTTTGTAAATTTTGTAGATATTTTTGTAAAAAAATGTTATGTTTATGCTAATAAAAAATTTAATTGGATTTTTTTTTTTCGGAAAAAAAAGCTCGTTCGAACAGCACTCTTCTTGTCATAACTTTTAAAATACTTACGGCTCATAAAATTTTTTACGGTATATGAGGAATTCTCAAAAATTGTGGAATTCTACAGATTTTGAGGCACATTCACCAAACTCGGTGGAGAGGTCACTTTTAATATAAGAATCCAAAATTGGAAGGGTGCACGTCAAAAAAAAAAAAGTAAAAAAAGTTACGCATATATACTTATATGAAGCAAAACACGTCAAGTGTACCAGCTGAAAATTTTTTTGTCTCCGATTTCGCTCAAATTTGGCAATATAGTAGTCCTGATATACAAAAACAATATTCCGGGAGGATTTGGTCCTAGTACCATTTATTGTTAAAATACAGGGTGTTGAAGTTGGCGTTTTTAGTGATTTTCATGAAAAGGTGTTTTTTCAAAAATTTGAAGCTTACACCAAAGTTTGTAAAGTAACTTGTCCCATTCATTTTTAAATGTTCTTTTTATAAAAAAATATTACATGGTGAAAAAAATTTTTTTTCACCGAAATATTTTAAACTTAAAAATACTTTTGAATTTTTTTTAAAAAAAACCCCCCTTAAATTTTTTTTAAAAGTACTTCAAATTAAAGCATAATTCAAAAGCTTTAAAATGAAGTGTGACTCAAGATGGTATTCGGTCGTTGGATGAGAGTTTTTGGCTTTTAAACGCTTTTTTCGTAAGATGCCTTCCTCTTGAGTAAACAAAGAGTTTTGCCTGCTGTGGGCGTTTAAAAGCCAAAAACTCTCATCCAACGACCGAATACCATCTCAAGTCACACATCATTTTAAAGCTTTTAAATTATGCTTTAATTTGAAAGACTTTTAAAAAAAATTTACGGGGGGTTTTTTTTTAAAAAAATTCAAAAGTATTTTTAAGTTTAAAATATTTCGGTGAAAAAAAATTTTTTTCACCATGTAATATTTTTTTATAAAAAGAACATTTAAAAATGAATAGGACAAGTTACTTTACAAACTTTGGTGTAAGCTTCAAATTTTTGAAAAAACACCTTTTCATGAAAATCACTAAAAACGCCAACTTCAACACCCTGTATTTCAACAATAAATGGTACTAGGACCAAATCCTCCCGGAATATTGTTTTTGTATATCAGGACTACTATATTGCCAAATTTGAGCGAAATCGGAGACAAAAAAATTTTCAGCTGGTACACTTGACGTGTTTTGCTTCATATATATATGCGTAACTTTTTTTACTTTTTTTTTTTTGACGTGCACCCTTCCAATTTTTGATTCTTATATAAAAAGTGAACTCTCCACCAAGTTTGGTGAATGTGCCTCAAAAACTGTAGAATTCCACAATTTTTGAGAATTCCTCATACATCGTCAAAAAATTAAAGTCTGTTCTATTGACGACAATATCTCCAATTTTTGTTTAAATCGGATGAACAGTACATGAGATATAAGCTTTTGTTTATAAAGTGTCTAAAAATTGCATATAGCAATAACTTTGGAAAAAATAAAAATAAATAATTTTTTTTTTTTACACAATTTTTTTTCCTTAAAATAAACATTTTCTGAAAATTTCAACAAAAACAAACACTAAATAATTTTTTTTCCAAATTTGACGAATTCTGACCCTGTGTTTTTTTTATAAAAAAATATTTCTTAGTGAGAAAAATTTTTTTTCACCAAAATTTTTTACACTCAAAAATACTTTTGAATTTTTTTTAAAAAATCCCACTTAGATTTTTTTTAAAAGTAGGGGAAGGTGGGGAATCGTGGGCCACGTTTTTATTTTGTTAAATATCTTCAAAAAAAATAAAAAATTTCGCAAATTGTAATATGGTATGTTATTCTACATGAAGTTAGGTAACTTTTGACTATTACACTTTCTAACAATTCTTTTGATTTTTCCGACTTTTCGTGGTTTGAAAAAAATTAGTGTTTTTGCAATTTTCAAAAATGGTGGGGAATCGTGGGCCACCGCCGTAATTAAGTAAAAATCAAACAATTATGATGCAAAACTTTATTGAATTAGTTGAAATGACAAGTAAAGTTATTTTAATAGACAGAATGAAGAAGAAGGGTTATGCACGATCAATCATATACGCAATTTGGGAAATAGGAAAATTTGATACAAAATATGTATTTATTGTTTTATTTATTGATTCACAGGCTCCATTTTGCACAAAACATGATAAACACAACATACAAATGTGTATTGATACGAAAATTGTCAAAACACGGGTGGCCCACGAAGTGGCTCACGATTCCCCACAAGCTACTTTTTGCAAAACAACGGCGTGTAATTGACTTGTTGAAGTGTCATGCAAAATTACTTTTGTATGTTGAAAGGCAAAGGTCTAACGATAATAAAAAACATATTTACCTGTCTTTTGTCGTAGCAATTCGTCCAAGAATGATGAAAATCAAACACGCAAAAAAAGTTTTGCAGATACTTTTTTTTGGGCGAGTATTGTACAAAGCAAATAAAACGCGTACGTTTGTCAACAACCAATGTAAAAATAAGTTGAGGCTAAGAGAAAACGATTACAGTTGCATTTAACTATTTATCTCGACATACTGCCAAAAGGTGGCGGTGGCTCACGATTCCCCATGGCCCACGATTCCCCACTTTCCCCTACTCTTTATTAAAGCATAATTTATAAGCTTTAAAATGATGTATGACTCAAGATGGGATTCGGACGCTAAGTGGGAGTTTTTGGCTTTTGAACGCCCGCGGAAGGCAAAAATCTTTTTTTACTCAAGAGGAAAGCATCTTACGAAAAAAGTGTACCAGGCATAAAATGCTTAGAATCATCAAGGAAATGAGTGTGAAATTTTTTGGAAATTTTTTGGAGAGTTAAAAAAAATTTCAAAAATTACACAGGCCTGCGAATTCGACACTTTTTTTTCCTCTCTTGATTTTTGAAGCCAATTATGGGACCTCCTAATCACGAATCTGAACTTGGTTTCTTTCCATCACGTCAGAGTTTTGAGATATTCCAGTTTTCATAACCTCAAAAATAATGAAAAATCGTGTGTTTTTCACTGTTATTTAAATTTTCTCAAAATTCGGACGTGATGGAGCAATTCTGTGAATGGATTTGAATTCAGCATCAACAAATACATTAAAAAGCACTCTCGTAATTTTAAGAGGGGTACCCTTGTTCGTCTGTGCAGCATTTGAAAACTTATTAATTCAATCGTTTGTGCTTACGTACTCTTCAATATCACGCCTAAAATACTCAACATATTTAAACCATTCTTGCGCCATCCAGATATCAAGTTTCATAATGCAGGTCAAGTCAGTAGATATGCGTTTTTTTTTATTTGTTTATAGTATGTTTTCCTTGCATACCGAGCGCACCGTACATCCATTCTATTACCCCTATTGTCAAGTAAAATCTGTCGGAATATCAGGCGGATATATGCTAATAATATGGTTTCAATATACTAACTGGTATAGGCGTAGGAGCGACTCAAATAAAATTTTCAATTATTTTAAGAATTTTTTAAGTGTGTAACTTAATGACATTTTTATATATAGAAAATTGATTTTTAATTGAACTTTTAGTCATATATTTGCAAAGATCGACTTACATATAAATCTATCAATGCATTTTCTAACACATAATTATGACAAATCAAGGAACGGATTAAAAAAAATCCGTTCCTTGATTTGTCATAATTATGTGTTAGAAAATGCATTGATAGATTTATATGTAAGTCGATCTTTGCAAATATATGACTAAAAGTTCAATTAAAAATCAATTTTCTATTTTCAATTATTTTGAGTTTTTTTTTTGTATGAGGGGTACAACACCCCCTTGTCCAATCGATCCCATATTTCTTATAAATATGTTGGAGCATCAAAAAAAACATCTGGTGCAAATATGGTTTTGATACGTTCAGTAGTATAGACGTGGTAGTCTTGTATAAACAAAAAGGCACTAAAGTAAAACTTAAATCACTGAAAATTGTGACGTGCTGGAATTTTTTCACTATTTTTCTCGTAATCAGCACACTTAAATCTATAGAAATCGCTTTTTAAAACTTATAGAGGAAAACACATGTAGGACTGTGTTATTCAAAAATAAAAATTTTTTTCACCAAGAAATATTTTTTTATAAAAAGAACACTTCAAATTGAATAGCACCGGTAACTTAGATTTATCAATTTACAAACTTTAGTGTAAGCTATAAATTTTTGAAAAAACACCATTTTCATGAAAATGACTAAAAACGCCAACTTCAACACCCTGTATTTTAACAACAAATGGTACTAAGACCAAATCTCGGATTGTTGTTCTTGCACACCGGATCTACCATATTGCCAAATTTGAGCGAAATCTTAGAATAAATAATTTTGAGCTGGTACACTTGGCATGGAGTGCTTCATATTAAAGTGCGTGATTTTGGCATTAACTCATATGGCTCAGATGGATAGTTTCCACCCCTGCACTAAAATAAAGATTTCTATGAATCTGGATACCATAAAAATGATTTCTTGATACATATTTAATCTTTTGAATGTTTTCTATTGTATTATTTATATATTACGATGACCTTGGCTTTATCATGACCCCACCGCCTTCTCAAAAACTAAAAGTCTCCAAATATACCTTTTAATAGAAAAAAAGAGATAATAATTATTTAAATTTTTAAAATGATAACATCAGCAATGGCTCCATGTTACCAAAAGATGGTGTTATTACAATGTGCAAAAATAGTTTACCTCGCGATTTTTTTATCTGACACGTCTGCTGTTAAAATTGCTCGAGTAGTTTTCTACCCCTTGGGCCAATTTTTATATAGGGCTTCCTTCCTAAACGTCAGCTGCTTTGTATTGAAACAGCACTTTCATAAAAAAATGTCGCATAGTTTTAGGAGCTCATTTTTAATTCAGAGCTGTTCTTAGTGCTCAGTATGGAGACGGAAAATTTTTTTTTTTCGCAAGCTATGGTTAAGAAAGTGTCAGAGTGTCTTATTAGTGTTTCTACGAAAAATCGATGCAGTTTTCATCCAACTTTCAAAAGGTTTCCGTAAAAAAAAATTTAAAAAAAAAATTTATTTTTGGGAAAATTTATTTTTAAGATTTTTCAAAACATGGCCGTCATTTTGTCAATATTCTTATGATTTATACGAAAAATATTGGTTTTTTTGTATACCTTCTATTTTCAAGGCAATGGAAGATATATCCTTCCTTCTACTTTGAAATTTTTTTTTTGGGTGCAAAAAAAATTAAAAAAAAATCATACTTCACTTTTTGACATCCGCTTCAGTTTTTTGAAGATAATAGTGGATTTTCCGAAAATCACGTATTCAAATAGCGCATTTATTAATGTTATTAGAACATTCATTAACATTTTCAATTAACAGACTAACAATCACTATAATCAACACAACGTTAACAAGTTCACTAAAGTGGCTAGCACAAAAATTGTAATTTATCAAAGCCATGTTAACGTTTATTTTTTTTATTTTTTTATTTCATTGCCAATAACTAGTTATAGTACTTGTATTTTTCCAACTAACGAATTCTTGTACGCTAAATTGAAAATCTTGATCGATGTTGAAAATGCATGTCAGCTTAATGGTCAAATTCAATTTAAATATGTTTCATATTTCGACCAAGTCATGTTAATGTACGAAATCAATTAAATTTGACTAGGAGCACATATTTTCAATACCATTATTATATGTAACATATATATATATAAAAAAGTATTCAGACCACGTTTGATTTAGAAAATTTCATAGAGTGTTAAGATTATTTTGATATTAAAAATATTTACTATAGAAACACCGTCGGACAAAATTCAACTTTTGGTTGCACAGCTAAAAAAAAGCAATATATTCTGAAAATATCGCTAAAAATAAGTTACACCTGTTTTCCCGTTTTTCTGAATCAGGTCGATTTTTTTAAAATTTATTTTTGAAATATTCTTTTCACGCGTTGAGTTGACAATCTTAATTTTACGATCCTTACATCGGAGATATATCACGTATTCTGAAAACTTATGCAGTATATTAAGAGAAATATTTTTGTAGAAAACTTTAACCCTCTCTCACAAATGGGTAATTTTTGAACTTTTGTTTAAAAGGTACAAAAATGACCCCCATGCTTAAGTCCAATTTAAAAAACATCAGCTCGTTTTCTTTTTCATCTATCAGTATTGGCTAAGCAATTGTTGCTTTGTGAATACTTAAAATGTGGCCTAAACTTATAGTTTTATTCTTCTACCTACTATAATCTGACGTTTACCTCTATCGCAGCTGCGACTTGCGCGCTATGTAATCGATCTTACGCACATTTGAGTTTTACGTCAAGCATAATTGCATGACATTAACAATTTATTGGCCTTAAGCATGTGCATTGTATGAGCATAAATCATTTTGCACGAAAACTTCATTGCCTCCTGCCTCATTAATTATATTTCGACAGTAGGACTCAATGGACGAAACAAACCGCAGCATGAAAAAATGTCAAAAAAAGAAATTAAAATTTTAATTCCTTCTAAAAGCGCTTTCAACACATTTGCTGCTTATCTACCGCCCATGAATTAGCAGAATAATAAAGTTTTTTTTTTATATATTTTTTTTTTTTTTTGCAATATCATCTCTTCAACCCTCAAAAACTAAAATTTTTTCAATTCAACAAATATATCTGGACAAATCTTCAAAACGTTTTCGTCGAAATTTTGTTTTTTAACTTATGCTGGTCTTGCATCCAACAAGCGAAATGATTTTTGACAACAAAAGTGTTGCTTTTGCGAAAAATTTTTAAAAGTTTGTCTTTTTCTGCTACGGAATTTTTCATTTTGTTAATTAAATAAAACTTTCACAAATTCGTTATACAGCCATTCCATGCCTAGCGTAACAAGATCTGCCACACCCCTTCTGACTTGGCTGAAATTTGGTACATACTTAGTTTCGTTTCATGCCTAACCTTTGAGGAATGGCAAAATTGCATAGCGATCCCTAACCGCCAAAAAGACTTAATCGAGCCCATATTAGATTTTAATTTTTTGATAGAAATCGATTATTTGCGTCCATACACACCCCTTCATATTTCGCTGAAATTTGGTACATGGTTTCGTTTCATGCCTAGACTTTGAAAAATGGAAAAAAAAAAATTTTGCGATTTTTTTTCTGTAAAAAGTACTAAATATACTACTATTTTAGTATTAAACTACAAAAAAACGTGCTCAGGTACACCTTTTTTACCTTCCAAAATATATTTTTTGGAAATAAGAAAAAATATTCTTTCATATGAAAAAGAGGGAAAATTGGTATGTCTCGAGGCTTAGAAGTTATGTTTTTTTTGAAAATTTGAAAAAAATGTCTGACCACAAAATGGCCCATGACTGGAACATTTCTTAACCCATTTTCATGTTTGGACCATTTTTAGAAAGGTATTGGATTAAGTTAATTTTTTTGTGTATGGTAAAAAGTAATAAATTTACTACTATTTTAGTACTAAACGACAAAAAACGCTATATCACTTATTCTCGACTTTCCAAAATATTTTTTTAGAATAGAAGACAAAACCACTTTTCACAAGAATTTAAAATGAACATGGTATCTTTTATGGTATACGAGTAATGATTTTTGGAACATTTCAGTACATGCAATAATTCGTGTTATGTTAGTTTTTTTGTAATTTACATTATTTTAAATTCCTCGAAAGATTTTTAAAATTAAATACACCATGCTGCAATACTATTACGTCCTAAGGGACTTAAAGAAAAATTTGGTATTGACGTGGAATGGCAGTTTTTCACCGAAAAGGGCCTTGCATTGGTAATGGTGGTTCCTTTAAGCAAAATGCTAGAAGAGCAAGAAAGCAGAGACCTTACCAAAGCCAAATATTTGATACTTAGTTACTTTTTGAATAAAAAAATAGTAAAAAGTCCGATACAGTTTATCACAATTATCTAACGCTTTTTTAAACATAAAAGCCTTACCAGGGTCCCAAAAATTTCATAATTTTGTTCCCTTACAATTTTCCCTCTTTTTCATATGAAAGATTTTTTTTTCTTTCCAAAAAATATATTTTGGAAAGTAAAAAATTTGTACCTGTGCCCGTTTTTTGTAGTTAAGTACTAAAATAGTTGTAAATTTAGTAATTTCTATCAACTACGAAAAATTAAATTTTGGGCTTATAGCCTGTTCAATACCTTTCCAAAACAGGTCTAAACATGTAAATCGGTTAAGAAATGGCCAAGTTATTGACAATTATTTGAGGAGAGTTTGTCACATTTTACCGATTTTTCCACTTTTTCCATCAAACGCCTCAAAAACTGGCGAAAATAGCGCTTTTGCACTTTAACGTTAGGGTATTTAAGAAACCTGACGTCATAGAGGAATTCTGAATTCGGACTCAGCGACCCTCAAGCAACGCGAAATGACTATTCTCATTCAAAATACATTTTTCAAGTCGAGTAATTTTTCTGCGCCAACCTTGCGAATCGTCCTCAAAATGTATCACAACCTAAATCATAATCAATTTAAGTTTCGGAAAGTGTTTTACATCTGCAACTTTCAATTATGACTGACTGAATCAAAAATTTTAAGGAGATAAAAAAAAAAAATTAAAATCAAATTATAAAATTCACATTGGAATCTCGCGTATAACAAAGCAAAATGGAATAAATGAAATTGTAATCATATCCAACCACACATTTCTTAACCCTTTTTGACTGCTTTTTCGATTATTGCACCTTTTGGCACTGACACTGTAATTATTTCGTACTCAAAGCGTAATTTAGCAATAAAAATCACAAGAAACAATTTGCACAAAAGCAAAGAACTTTAACTGAACAACAACAGCAACAAAGTCGCCACTAATACTAAAGGCGCTCATTCCTCTGTGGATCTTGGATAAAGTCGGTCGGTTTCATGGCAGTGAAATTGTATGAAGTGCAGGAACACATTTGGTCCCTGCTGTTGGCTGTTGGCTGCTGCTGCTACTCGCTAATGAATTTATAATTTGAGGGTTGAATTTGTATGTTTGCGTTAACATTAGCAATTTACTTGTTAAGATGTTTTATGCGGTATAACTGCTGCTGTTGTTATTGTTGTTGTTGTTGTTGGTGCAACACGTATTTTTGCTTGGTTCGAAAAAATATTGTTTTGAATTACATATATATAAACTGGTTATAGGTTAAAAAAGGTATTGCAAATTTTAAAAGTTGAAAATCTTCAAAAAATCAAAATAATCAAAAAACAAAAAGGCGAAAAGTAATTGAACATCGAAAAAAAGCGAAACAGATGGTATTGCAAAATATTAAAAACTATCGAAAATGATCTAATGGCATTGAAAAGAATTGTTTATTTCTCAAAAATATCATTTGCTTAGAAAGATCCAGTGAAAGTACCAGAATATTTCATTAAATTCTAAAACATATTATACATAAGTAAATCATTCCAGAGATAAAGCCAATTAATAACAAAGTGCAATACAAAAATCTAAAAGAGATCTCGATCAGTTTTTTGACTAATTTAGGATCGCTGATTCTGAATATGGCAATGGTTTGTTCATCAGATCTGACTTACCCCTTCTTTTGGATTGAATTTGAAATGCCCAAAAGTGTATTCAAATCAATTCCTATAATCTTGGTGCTTGAGAAAAATTTAAGCACATTGGACCAAGAAATTCTCTTTTTTCAAATAATAATTTCTTTTGACCCCCCCGTTATTGCCTTATTGGGGTATTTTGTTTTGCTCCTTTTTGAAAATTTGGCCATAGCATGTAAACGGCCAAGAAAACTATCATGGACCTTGCGAGAAAAATTAAACCTCTAAAAAATAGTGGAACAAGATTATAGTTGCTTCCAAGGCCGAGTTTTTTTGGGCAAAACAGACATTAACAAAAATTTCGGCCTGGAACTAATTTAGCTTTTATGAAAATCGATATAGGTTCTGAACCCTTCTATAGATTTTAAAAAAATTTAAATTATATACAAAATCGGTGTAAAAAAGTCTTAAGTCGAGTTGTAGTTTTCAAGATAAGGCAAATTTTTAAAAAATTAGACCAGTTTTCTTTTAACCTAAAATTATTCCAGAAGTACATTTTTATAGATAAAAAGAAATATGTATCCAGGATTTTTAGGAAATATTTTTTGGTAAAATTTTTGCAATTTTTATAAGTAAGTGTTAATCTCTTTATTAACGTACATAAATCGAATGACACCGCATTGGCCAAAATCGGTTCAGTAGTCTTGAAATCAAATTTTTCAGTTTTTAAAAAGTGCGCGTATGGGAAGTGACACGCCTACTGTTCATATTTTAACCACTTTTAATTGAGGAGTCCCTTATCGCGAGCAAGCTCCATATAAACTATATCAGAAAGATTGCTTTATTATTGTAGCTTTCCTTCAAAAGCGTATAAAAGTTATGTGGGCAGTGCCACGTCCTTTAACGAGAACTCACAATACCATAATGTACCACACATCAATCAACGTTATTAGTGGTAATACGTTCTAAGCTTTCGTCAAAATCGTTGCAGCCGTTTCTAAGTAATATTGAATAAATCATTTTCATTACTTAAAAGTATGCTTGGCACTTCTCCGATGCTTCATTTATTCCAAATGGATTGAAAAGCTGTATTTGTTTACCAAAATTCATCAAAATGCCTTGTACCATTTGTGAGAAATAACATATAAACTTGTTTACTTGTATAGAAAGTTCGACGCCCACCCGCGATATCTCGTCCAGGTGACTAATAGCAAGCAGACTTCTTACAGTTAACTGCAGAAAGATTTCCTTAGCAGTTTTCTTTTTATAGCGTATTATATTTTTGTAGGCGGTGCCACGCCCACCAACGAGTTTTCATAATATAATGACATATTAATTCTTGTTTTTACGGGCACCATCTTTTTAATTTTCATCAAAATTGTTGCAGTCGCTTTTGACTAATATTGAATCAAAATTTTCAATGGTTAAAAATTGTGCGTTTATTACAAGGCGTTGATAAGAAGCACCCGCCTTCCAAGTTTCAGCTAAATACCTTGTATGGCTTGCGAGATATAACCAGAAGTCTCCAGTAAGCTAATATGCATCATTGCTCTCAGTTTTATTAAAATCCTATAGAATATAAATACTTGAACTCAAACACTATACCCAAAATTCAGGGGCATGTTATGTTGCGCGTATAGGAAAATGTTCGTCCGTCTAACCATCTACTTTCGCTACAACATGTACATAGGTTATTTATAATTTTGTTTAATTTAAAGAACATCTTTAATTTACAGCTTAACTTGTGCTCGAACATTTTGTTTTATTCTTTTGTGCACACTAAACACAGCTCGCATACGCTGAATGTCTTTTGAGCACGCAACCCATAAACAAAGGCGCTATGTTCAGAATAACAGAGGTGTGTTTATTGGTATGTCTTCTCTTTGCTTTCTTCATAAGCCATCTAATGATGTGTGGACATAAAAATGTACTTCACTTGCATTGGTGTTGTCATTATTTTGTGTTGTTTTTGTTATTTTACTTGTTGTTGTTGTTTTTGTTTTTATTTCGAAAAACCTAAACTGTAGCGCATAGGCGTCAAAGTATCCAAGAAGTGAGTGGATTCAGCCACATTTTAAAAACTCATTCAACACTTTTGTTAAGAAAATTTTAACGCTAATCTATGGCGAACATGCCATCACACTCACCGTTTCACAAAAATATATACGTTCACAGTCAGGACTTCAAAATTTGTTCTTTGTATGTGAGAAAAAAGGAAGCATCAAAGTAGTAAGGTGAGTCATGTTCGACTTGCCTGACTTTTGTTTTTAAAACATTTGAGATAATACAAATACTTCTGTTTGGTGTATACGAAATCGGATATAACTCTTAATATAAAAATCAATCCAAGACTTTGTCCCAAACCATGTGTTACCAACTAAAAACACTTTGGCAATTTTTCACAGCAGACGGCGCTAGTGAGCCCTAAGATCTATGCATATGGCGATCATGTATAGAGAAGTTTATCAGTGTTAATAGCCTAATGATTAAAGCACCGCATTTTATTTCATTAGAAAACCGGAGTCGCGGTTTCTGACACGATTTAACTAAAAAACTGATCTGGTGAGGCTATATACATGTTTATGCATGAAAATATATAAAGCTGTATGTGTGAATAGCCGAAATATATGTAATCAATGTTAATAAATACTTGCTTGCGTCTGTTGTTGAAAAATTGCAAAATAAATGTCTAGTTAGTTCAATATAAATTTATCATAATTAAACAAATAGCAACTAACAACAGCAGAGGGCGCAACTGAGATCAATTATTTATAAACATGAGCGTTCTAGAATGATAAGGGTTTACCCTAGTCATAGCTTCTCTAAGTTAGATTTGAGTGGCGGCAAATCAGTTACACATACACGAAAAAGATCCACATAAGCCCGGGCGTTGAGTCACATCGATGTAAGTAATAACATGTAATTGGTTTTGAGACCTAGTCGGGCTTCAGCGCAAAGGATTTTAAAGGCATTGCAAAGCCTTTGGGTAGTCTGGGACCAGTCTCTAAACGTTATTCTGGATTGTTAAAAAACATTTGTCCAATGACACAGTAGATGTTCCAAATTTTCTCTTTGTCGCCATCACACCAGTGATATCGACTATGAGCTAAGTTGCCCATTCTATGAGCATGAAAATCGATAAGACTGTCACCACTAATGTCTCTTACAACAGTTCTACTTACATGTTCTATGAGACAAAGAGAGGCTCGAGAAAAATTTTTGGTTATTTCGTTGGAATTTAAATAAGTTCATCTATTTTAGATTACACTTACAGAAAAGCGATTTCTGATATATAACATTATGGTGCTGTAAAATAAGTTATACGTTTAACGGTTCCCTTTCGAGGAGGAAGACCACTTTTGCCTGCTCATCAGCAATTTTGTTACCCTCTATACCGTAGAGATCAGGTACCCACTTGAGGCATGTTTCAAACTAACTGCTGAGTAGATTGAAGCACCGAGGAACTGAATGACTGATTTAAGGGCAGCTTGACTTTCAACATAAAAATTTATACAATCGACGTCACTGCTCGCAATTAAATGTTCCGTCACCACACTAATCCCCTAAAACTCAGCTTGGAATTTGCTAGAGTGTCATAGCAATTCAGACTTTCGTGTTGCATTATATGTGGAAATAAAAACCCCAGCTTCCTGCTTCTGGTTTTGAGCCGTCCATATACTACAAAGATATTAATAGAATTCGATGAGTCTGAAGTTCGGTTAACCCAGGATTAATATTGAATTCATTCTAATGATTTTAAGAGAGATTTGTGTTCGAGCGTGTTTCACCAGAAAAATTCTCTATAAAACAATATTGGTCTAACAAAAGAGCAGTATATCCTGTATGAAACCCTAGGTTCTAAGCCACAAATGATTTTGCAAACGTAGAAGGTATCTCTTTATTATTTTATTTGCAGCATTTTGCGTATCGGGTCAATATTTTAACTTCCAGGATGCAGTCCTTTAGGACTTCCTCCCACAAATGGAAGGAAGAAATGAACATGACATAAATAAGATAATTTGGGGCTCTAATGACGATTAGGTATAGTTGTGGAATCTGGCACATGGAATTTCTGATACACCTTGAGTGGCCCGGAACTACAGTGGCAAAATTTTGTTTCGCTCATAAGTGTAAGAATATAATGAAAAGAAATTGGATATACGTGGGCTGCTCGATATATTTCTGGCCTTACAATGAAAATGCGAATATTTATCATCAAAAATGGTTTTATTGATTTTCAAAGTATTCTCCAGCATGATTTATACACTTTTGCATGCGCTCAAACCAATTGACCACGCATTTTTTTCTTGATGTGCGGGAATAAAAAGAAGTTATTGGGTGCCAAGTCAGAGCAGTACGGCGGATGACCCATCAATTCGACGTTTTGGCCGGTCAAAAAGGCGCTGGTTTGTGCCGATGTGTGAGAGCTCGCATTGTCATGGTGAACAATGATTCGTCTTCTCTGGTTCGTTTTTCGAATTTCTCCGAAGACTTTAGGCAAACAAATTGTGGTGTACCACTCAAAATGGACCATCCTACGTTGCCCAAGAGCAACAGTCACCACATGACCAGTTTTGTCGAAGAAACAGGCGATCATTTGCTTCGAAGTGCTTCTTCCACGAATAACTTTCGTTCGATTTGGCTCGTCTTCGAAGACCCACACGGTCGATTGCCGTTTTTTTTCGGGCTCATACGCATAGATCCATGATTCGTCACTTGTGACAATTTTATAAACGTCTTTTAAAGTACCGCAATCTTATCTTTTCAACATTTCTTTGCACCAATCGACACGAGCCTTTTTTTGAGCGATTGTCAAATTGTGCGGGATCCAACGAGAACAAACCTTTTCCACGGCCAGGTGTTCATGCAATATCAAATGTATTGGAGTGGAACTAATGCCCAAGGATACTTCTATCTTACGGTATGTCACATGACGATCTTGCATTATCAGTTAACGCACGGCATTAATGTTCTCTGGTACAACGGCCGTTTTTGGACGACCTTCACGGAATTCATCTTTGAGCGAGCGTCGGCCACGATTGAATTCATTAAACCAGTTTTCACAGTGCTATAGGATGGTGTTTCATCACCATACAAAGATTTAAGTTCATCGATGCACTCTTTTCGTGATAATCCACGTCGAAAGTTGCGAAAAATTATCGCACGAAAATGTTCACGAGTTAATTCCATTTTTTTGCCAAATTGATTTTTTCAAGTCACTGTAAACAACACAAATGATGGTCGTAGGTCAAAACGTTCTGAATACGTTTATGCTAAAAAATATCAAACTTTTCAATAAAAGGGTTTGATTGCACCTGGCAACACTTAGTGTTGCCTAGGCCAGAAATATATCGAGCAGCCTACGTAATAAGAAATATAGGAAAATTCGGAAATTCGGAATCTATATATTAATATGCTCGTTGGATAACGAGCTTTTGCAGTGACCGTTCTATTCGTGTTGTCGTAGACGGTTCCACATCTTGCGAATACTCCATTAACGCTGGAGTTCCTCAGGGTTCGGTCCTATCCCCGTCTCTTTTTCTTGTTTTCATCGATGACCTCCTGTCATCGACCATTAATCCAATCCACTCCTTTGCGGATGACAGCAGTATTTGTCATTCATATTGCTTCAAAAAGCGTCCAAGCTCTGAGGAGATTGAGAGAAAAAGGCGGTATATGAATGCCACACTCACAAATGACCTCAAAACAATCTCCGAGTGGGGTCGAGCTAATCGGGTCGAATTCAACGCTAGCAAAACCCAATGCTGTCTGTTGTCTCACAGACGAGTGGATTGTCCCCCTCCACCCCTCAATATGGCCGGCGTAGACATTATGAGATCAGCAACTCTTGACGTTCTGGGCATATCGATTCAAACTGATCTGAGGTGGACGGACCATGTTTTCGATGTGTCGAAAGAAGCGGCCAAGTGTTTAGGTTATCTAAAACGGTGCAAGAAATACTTCACTCCTGTTGATCTTCGGACTGTCTATTTCGCCTATATTAGACCTAAGCTAGAGTACAATTCGCACATCTGGGCCGGGGCTCCAAAAACTACTTTGGAGCTGCTAGACAGAGTTCAACGTCGTGCGATGAAGTTGATTGGGGATGCGGATGTTGCATCCTCTATTGATTCTCTTGAACACCGTCGTAACGTTGGGTGTGTTACTCTTTTTTATAGATATTACCATGGGATGTGCTCTAGAGAAATTTATGGGCTGGTTCCATCAGTTCGTATATTTTCTCGCAGCACTCGGGCGTCCCATCAGGCCCATCCCTACTGCATTGCAACGGTGTTTAACAGAACATCGCACTATCGTGATAATTCGTTCTTTGGTCGTACGATTAAGTTGTGGAATAATCTCCCTGCGAGCGTTTTTCCCGACAGTTGTGACATCGGTAGATTTAAAAAAAATGTTCATCGACGCTACTCCTCTTTTCCCCCATCCCTCTAACCTATTTCCTTTTCTACAAATCAATACGGTGCATTGCATTTATAGGGGCTATCCCCTGAGCGTTGGTTTAAGTAATAAAAATAAAAAAAAATAAAAAAAAAAGTTTGTCTTACTTTTTTTACTATGTTAGAAATGGAGCACGACACTGAATTATACACCATTAGAAAGGTGTTTGTGTGTAAATGTGCACAAAGCTAAAATTATTTTAATATTTTGTCATTAAGCCAGGTAAAATTATGCAAAAATGCAAATTTTCCAATATTAACAACGGCAAAATACGTGGTCCCTAGTGATGAGCAAAATTAGTCTTGGTCTTGGTAATTTTGCGAGATCAAAACCAAGACCAAGACGCTGATATTTTTGCAAGACCAAGACCAAGACCATAGCATACTTGCTCACGATAATCGTTAAGACCAAGACTGCTTTTCAGTCTTGGTAATTTATAGTTAAAAGTTGTTTCACTCCCATTTTGAAGACAAAATCATCTCTCAATTTGTATTTAGGCATCTTAAAAACCCAAGTGCTTTGGAAAAATATGGTTGAATACTCAATATCTCTGAACATTTTTTCAAGAGCAAGACCGATACCAAGACTTAACCCAGTGTGCCAGACGGTTCATATCTTCGCTTTTTTACCCGTTACGGATCCGTTACTGATCCGTTGGCGGGAGAGATTCCCAAAAAAAAAACGAATCGTTTATTTTTTTGGAATTTCTCCCGCAAACGGATCAGTAACGGATACGTAACGGGTAAAAAAGCGAAGATATGAACCGTCTGGCACACTGGGAATGTGCAAGATCAAGACCAAGACTCAATATCAAAACCAAGACCAAGACTCAATGTGCAAGAACAAGACCAAGCCTAAGACTGCTATGGTCTTGGTCTCGGTCTTGGTTTGCTCACTACTAGTGGTCAGTGACATCATCACTGGTCACACACAGCTGAAAAGAGGATATAGCACAAAAAGAAAAAGACAAAAATCTGACTGACACTGACTTTATGTCTTTTGTATTCTTTTCGTTTCACATTCGTCATTGTACCAGGGATGATAAATGAATTTTTCTATTTTGTACCAAATAGCAAAAAAAAAAGTACTCAAACTATCCAAAAATTTCCAAAATTATTTAATACATTTGTGGTAAAATTTTTGCCATTGGGCGATTCCAGTATAGATAAATTCCCGAATTGAACCCGGAATCTCATTTATAAACACAGTAAACTGCCCTTGTGTCACAAGGTGAAAGAGAAGAAGGGCTCAAGAAGAGCCGTTAAAGATCATAGGAGTGAAATTCATGTACAAAATTGATTTTAGCATGAAGTGATACAAAATTTTATTTTTATAATTTAAGGTTTTTTTGTTGGAGAATTGGCTTATTGGGTTTTTAGTGTAATGTGAACTTGAAAATGTTATTCAAATTATCTTTTTTCGACTACTTTGAAATTTAGCGCAGAACTAAGCCAAATTTTTTATGCATAATTTTAATTATCATATGGAAGTTTTGCAACTATTGTAACCTTTTCGCCTATATTTGAACATAGATTAGATAAAGCAATCAGAGTTTCCACTGAGCAAGTTTTATTGCGCAGTTTCCAAGGTATGGAAAAATACGTCTCCAACCGAAAAACGAAATAAAAAGTAATTTTTCAGACATTGTAAACTAAATGGAAATAAAGTCCGTACATACTTTCCACAAGGCTGTAGGGTACGTAACAAACAGTTGAAAAAGGGTTTGGCTGCTTACACTTGCCTTAGATTAGTTTTCCCCACTTTCAATTCGTGTGTCGCACTGTTGCGCTTGCAGCACACGTTATGTCGCGTTTTCGATTGAAGCTTCATGCTTACAACTTTAAAGTACATTAACTTAAGACAACGTGTAGATGTTTTAAAGTAATGAATGCGCGCTCTCATCTCAAACATCATCTGTAGCTTCCTTCGTATTCAGTTGCCAGTAATACTTGTTCGGTATCAAACTGCCTCGTCGTTTAACTGGCAATGTTTATGAGATTTAATTTTGTTGATATTCGCATGAATTCGTGATAGAATTTTTATTTTCATAAACAACATTGGCAACAGCAAGCAGCAACAAAGTGATTTAGAAAAGAATGTAGGAAAGTGTATGCAACTGAGTTGGCTTTTATCGCAACTTGTCCATGAAGGAAAGTCGCTTGTAAGACGCCGATTACCGAGAAGCTGTCATTAGAGTTATAAAGAAACTACCTAGCACTTTTTTTCGATTTTGTGGTTCAAAGTTTGCTGAGGTTATGCAAAACGATACTTTGATATATGATGATATATTTGAATTTAAGTTGGCTATAACTTGAGAATAAGACATTTTTCATTGTTATAATTTATATATTTTGACTTCAAAGATAGAGCTTTGCGTCATATGACATTTTCTTTAAAAAAGCCTCATTATCCACTCGAAACAAAAAACGAAAAAAAAATATTATTTCTTTTGAGGGTAGGATTAAAGGGTAATCCAATAAGAGCTTCCTACTTTGTTTTCTAAATAAAAGATATAAAAATCAATGCGTTGATGGAAATCTTTATTTGAAATGATAGTTCGGTTCCTACAATTCAATATTTAAAAACTATTTCGTTCAAACGTCGCCAACGACTAGCTCTTAAATGGTTCATTCTGCGAGTTATGTTGGTTTCCAAAGCGTTTAGTTTCGGGTTTGTCGACATAAACAAGTGATTTAACATATCCTTAAGGAAAGTAATCCAATGGCGTCAAATCACATGTCTTGGTGGCCAATTAACAGAAGCATTTCTTGAGATGATGTTTTTATCGAACGTTTTCCTCAATAAAGCGATTATTTCTCCAGCTGTATGACATATTGCGCCATCCTGTTGGAACCAGAGGTCGGCTACACTAATATTCTGAATTTTTGGCAACAAAAGTTCATTGGTCATTGCTCTGTAGCCAGCACCATTGACCGTAACACGGGCTTCATTGGCATTTTTTAAGAAATACAGTCCCATGATGCCTCGTGCCTTTAAACCGCACCACACAGTACATTTATCGGGATACATTGGAAGCTCTTGGTTTGTTTTCGTTGTTTATCGGCCCAAATACGGCAATTTTGCTTCTTAACGTTCAACCAGAAATGAGCTTCGTCTCTTAACACAATTTTTCGATGAAATAATGGATCAATTTGAAGTTGTTGTAAGGCCCATAAACCGAAATTAAAACCTTCACCAAGATCAGCCGGCTTCAATTCTTGTGAGAGCTGTATTTTATAAGCCTTCAGACCCAGATCACTGCTCAAGATAGGCCACTTTGATCCATAAGAGATGCCCAAAGCCTGAAATCGGCGACGAATGGATTGTTCACGGTTTTCACGAACACTCTCTGTTAGTGCAACAATATTCTCTAAATTACGGACTCTATGCACTCTGGTTAGATGATGTCCAATAGTGTTAAATTGTTTCGAAATCTGGTGATGGTGTTACGAATAGTGCGCTCAGTTGGACGCTTATAACGACCAAAGTGATGTTGGAGAACTCTATAACATTTTCTAGCTGATGACTGATTTTGGTAGTAAGTTTTCACAATTAATAAACGTTGTTCAGGAATAAGTCTATTTATGATTAAGTCGTATTGAATACTGAACACAAACGTCATATGGATAAGCGATTTGACACATAACAGCTGTCAAAACAACCCAGTTGGAAACGAGACCTAATATTGGATCACCCTTTACGTATTTTGATCAAAAAGGTGCCACAAACTAAATGTAACATTTAGAAATTTCAAACAGTAGTTATGATTAAAAGTCAAATTTGGCATTTTTTTACTTCCAAAATTAATGAAACACAAACATGAAGTTTTTTTGAAGAATTACCCATAGTTCAAATCATTAAAATTGGTGACATGGTCCATAGGCCATTTTTTATTTGGAGAGTTCTTTCTGCCTTTGAACTCATTTGATTAATTAAACTTTGAGCGCATGTATCCATATCACTTGAACAGCTACTTTTTACTGTGCTTTCGAAGCGTCAAAGATAAGTTCAATGTAAAACCTTTTCAACATTCTTATGTTACAACTTCTTAAGTTGAACCCATGAAAGAAACAAACCTTTAAAAGAATCTGCGCATGCGCAACTCCAACTCTAAAAAAAAAAAAATAATTACTTGAGAGAGAAAAAGAGAGGATAAAAAATTTACGATAATGTTATACTAAATTTAGCTTTCATTTTTATTAAGGGGTTTTTGCACATTAAATCACGTCTATTTCAGATTAAGGCTGTGGATCACATGATATTGAAAGTAATTCATGGACTTCATACTTACGGATAGGTAGAGCGATGAGTATCCGTACAAGAAGCGGTAGGTTATGGTTGAGTAAGTTGAACGTTCATATGAACATGCGGTTGGCAGGCGAGTTTAGCATTAAAGTGCATGTACGAGTGCACTCTTTTGGCATGACAATCAACCAACAGCAAGAACAACAATAAAGGTGGATTATAAAGGTTGTAACTTGTAGATGAAAGCGAGTGTTTAAAAACAACGAAAAAAGTCTTAAATTAATGGAGCTCTAAAAAGATGTTTAAGGAGTTTTTTATATAAATTCTTTGTTTTTTCTGTAAAATTAATGGTGGGTCATGTTAAATTTTACAAGGTTTTTCTTTTTTCTTTGAGCGTATAGACATACATATGCGTTTTTGTACGTAAATTTTTAATGAAAAGCGTGACCATTCTAGCAGGTGTTAAGCAAAGCGCTGAATTATATTCGTATGTAACAAGTAATATGATATTTTGATCGATTTTTTGCAAGTGATAAAAAGGCGTTTTTTATTTCGACAAGAAAAGCATATAGTTAGCTAGTTGTATTATTTAAAAACAACCACATATTCACAAGAGTCACTTTTCTCATATTTAGAAATACATATTTCCGATACCGATCTAAATTCGGTCTGAACCTCAGAAGGTAAAATGGGTTATCTAGCGGAATTTAATTAATAACTTCCAAACAAACACAGTTATCAAGATGAAATTAAATTGACACAAGCATTGCACACAAATTGGAAGAGTTCTGTTTTTTTAGCAGTTTTTTTGTTGTTGTTGTGCGAATTTTTGCCGACTTGGAACAAAAGTTTACTGAAAACTGTAGAATTGACGGCATTTAGTTGAAAAAACTATATCGCTCATATGACCGCCTCTTAAGTTAATTCACATTTCTGCTTGATTCATGGCATATTAAACTGTTCCTCGCAAAATATCTTGGCGATTAACTCATTACACTGTTCGACAATTTCAAACTTTTTGTAAAACACATGAGAAAAACCAAAAAATTTTTAAAGTAGACATTGAAAAAAAAAAAAAATACTCGTGTCTCGTCTTTTTTCTCCAGCACGTCATACTTTTTTTAATCGATTTTTGAAGTATTTAATCCACTGTACATGAAAAAAAAAAAACAAAAATACTACATTCTTTTGTAAAATTGATGAATTTAACTATATGATCCTTACATCTGAGGTGTATCATGTGTTCAGTAACCTTATGCAGGACATTACGAATATTTTTGTACGATATTTTAACGCTCTACGAAAATTCTATAACCCATTGCAGCCCTTTTTAGGGAAAAAAGAGTAAAACACCCTTTAAACAGGATATAATGGATTAATATGTTGATCCTTGTGTGATTTTGTTATGATCTTGTGACAACGAGTTTTATCTAGAACAAGGGTGTCAGCGTTTTCAAATCACTGAGCCAAGCGCAGTCAGATCAAAATTTTGGCTTTTACAACAACTTCACATTCCTCGAACTACAACAATCTCAAAACCTATTTTTTGTTGGTTTTTTGGTAGCTCGTTTGCAACAACAACAATATTTCAATAATTTTTTAAATTTCTGAGGTCTACAACACACATGAAAAATGTTTGTTGTTTTTTTTAGAATGCGAAAAAACAAAAACAATTTTTCATAAATATTTTAATTCCGCGAATTTTGACGAGCTCAAAAAAAAAACAACAAATATTTTTCGTGTGTGTTGTAGTAATCAGAAATTTAAAAAGTTATTGAAATATTCTTTTTTTTGTAGGCGAGCCAAAATTGGCTCACTTTTGTTCTACGCTGACACCCTTGATCTAGAACAGTGATCGGCATTCTATAGCGCAATTGTGTACTCAAAAATCTACCTAGCAATCTCTATCCTTTTCTTTCTTCTATATATCTTCTCTTAAACATAAATTCTCACTCATTAATTTGCCGACCACTGATCTAGAATGTAGCTTTAGAGTTTTTTAGTGGGGTGAAATTTGGAAAATATTGATTGTAAGAAGTCCTAATTGATTTTTACGATCTTTTGGGTTTCAATTTATTTCAATTTATTTACTAATAGTTGTTCGTATAACAAGAATTAAATTCTTTTTCAATACAAAGGAATAATGGTTTAGAAAAGTAAAAAATAATGCTAACATTACTGTCTATGTATATATGTTTTGGGATACAATTTTTACTTTTTGGTGGTCAGCAACTATTAGTGAAATTTTATAGCAAATATTTCTGTGGTACTTACTGACTCAATATTACCCTGTTTTAGGTGTCTTTTTTGTACCTTTTTAAGAAACATGTGGGTTATCATGTCTTATTATGGATTTTCTAATGTGTTTTTTTGTGTCGATCCGTGTTATCAATTTATTCGTACAAAATCTGCAAAAATGTTATTTGCAAAAGCTATGCCACATTTGCATAATGATATTACTTTTGCTGCACCTTCCACAATGAAATATTCCATTAATAACGTAACAAGATTTGACTTTACCATCTTCCGCTGAAATCAAGTACACATGGTTTCGTTTTAGGCTAAAATTTATAAAAATAGCAAAACAAACAAGATTTTTCCCAATTTTTGTACATTTTCAGGGGTTGAAAATGTGACAAAATCGGCAGATAATGATGAAAATGTTTCACAAAAATTGTTCATAGCCTCGACGTTTCTTAACCGATTACCATGTTCAGACATATTGTGGGAATGTATTGGGTCAGGCTATAACCATAAAGTAATTGTTAGCAAAAATAATTGAGGAGTGGCCGTACCAAAGGGCCTAAGTACCATTTCGAAGCGAAGTAATGTCATACTTTTTATGTGCTTTATAGTCGGTTATTTGACTGTTATAATTTTTTCAACATAATGACATGAATTTCACATAATGAAGTAAATTTTTAGTGAAAACAGAAAACAATTTTATTAACTTCTAACAAAATGTCACCCGTTTCATATAATGACACTACTTTTGCCTCGAAATGGTACTTAGGCCCTTTGGTACGGCCACTCGTCAATTCTCTTCAGTATCTATTCTTTTAGTACAATATTATAAAAAAAGTTAAGTAAAACAAAGTACTACTCAAAAAGAAAGAAACTTTTATATGAATTTGGAAAATATTGAGCCTTAACCGCCAAAAAGACTCAACCGACAAAAAACAATTTTTACAGTAGAAGCTTTTAATGAATTTTCTTTGCATATATTGTAGTACAAAAGTCAAAATTGCTATCCCAATAACTTCGTAATGGTACTTTTTAAAGCTATAAAATTCGCATATAGACGCAAATTATCGATTTCTATTAGAAAACGAAAATCTTAAATCGTGTAGGTTACATCTTTTTGGCGGTTAGGGCTCGATATAAATTAAGTTTAAAAGCTCACAGCTTTTCATAAAAATCTCGTAAGCCAACAAGTACTAATAGCCTAAATGGGGTATTGGAAAACGGTATGAAAATACATTTTTCTGCAATTCTGTGTTACAAAAATTGAATTAAACACCAGTAGATTGGCCCTTTCTCCCACTATGTGAACGTAGCGAGTAAGCATGTTAATAACAAATTTTTTTTTAAGGTGAAACTTTCTTTGGAGGGGTATGGGGTAAAGTCTTAAGGCACAATTTTCGATACTTCTTTGGCAAGACATTTTACGTCAGTTTTCGGTGACACTTTTTGACGACACTTTTCCTGGCGACATATTTTTTTAAACATTTTTTGACGACACATTTTTCGATATATTCTTCGATACATCGCCATTTTCTTTAGCTACTCATTTTTGGAAACTTTTAGCGAAATGTTTTTTGGTGTTACTTCGACACCATAAGTGTTTGGCGAGAAATTTTTTGACAATTTCTTTTTTTTTGGAGACAAATTGCTCTACACTTTATTTGGCAAAACTTTCTTTAGCTACACATTTTTTGAAACATTTTTAGCGACACTTTTATGGAAACATATTCTTTGACACTATTTTTGGTAACTCTTTTTTTGGCGACACATTTTTCGATATTTTTTGACAGTTTTTAGTGACATATTTTTTGGCGACACATTTTTCGACACTTTCTTTAGGTACACATTTTTTGAAACACTTTTAGCGACACTTTTTTTGCAATATATTTCTCGACACTTTTTTGGCTACACATTAATCGACACTTTTACTGCGACATATTCTTTGACACTATTTATGTTGCCATTTTTTTGACGACTCATTTTTGACACTTTGGCGACACATTTTCCGACACTTTATTCGCCAGATATTGTTCTATTTTTGGCGACACTTTCTTAAGCTACACATTTTATGAAACTTTTTTAGCAACACTTTTTTGGCAATGTATTTCTCGACACTTTTTTGGCGACACATTATTCTACACTTTCATAGCAACACATTTTTTCACACTATTTTTGGTGACATTTTCTTTGGCGACAAATTTTTTTCTACATTTTTTGACATATTTGCGACACTTTTTTGGCGACATATTTTTTGACAATTTTAGGGAAACTCTTTTTGATGACACATTTTCCGACACTTTTTGGTAAAAATTTTTTTGGCGACACATTTTTGAAGACATATTTTTCGAATATCTCGCTTATTATAAAAACTATTTTGGTGATAATTTTTAGGTAGCTGCCGGAGACAATAACAAATACTAGTCAAAAAGTGGTGGATATCACGTAAGTCCCTTGCCCACTTTTCAAAAATAAGCTTCTCTTCTTCCACGTGTTTTTTTAAAAAAAAGTAAATGACAACCTTCCTTTATTGAAACTATACCCTTAAAGAATCTCTAATGCTCCGTGTTGCGCATGAAGTTTCCGGTTTTCTAAAAGCTTCCTCTATCTTTTCTTCATTCCGCGGCGTTCGTTATAAACACAATCAGTTTTAATCCTTTAAAATTTTCAATTAATTTAATGTTACCAGTAATTAACTACATACAAATGTATAAGGAGATGAGCTAGCTACCAAATATCCGAACAGAAATGAAGCCAAGTGAAAGTGACTTTCCAATTAACAGCTGCTTAATTTGGGCTGCTTATTAAAACAAAATCCGGCAAAACTGAAGTTACTTTAAAATACTTCACATCGCACACAAAACAAAAGGAAGCCCGAATAAACAACAAAAACAACATATGCTCACAGCTCACAAACACGCTGTAAAGAAAAGGAAGAAAGCCCTACGTATCTACTTAAGCTTATTTATTGTTTTTTTGGTAGGTGGGATTTTAAAGCCAACATGGTATTTCAATAAGCAAGATGTTGAAGGACACATGGTGTATACTTTCGTGTGTAAGTGTGTAAAATGTTGCATACTTGTTGGCGTCTAAGATTTATGTCATGTTCCATTACGAAGCTAATTTGTCAGCTTGGCTGGGAGTGTGTTGAGATTTTTAAAAGCTTTCTTAAGTAGAATTTTCAATTGTACAGCCATAGGGATTTCTCTTTAAAGAAATTTTTTAATTAAGAATGTCAGCTTGAACAATTTTAATTATGAGCTCAAAAGATTCTAAAAATGCTCATAAAAGCAATGCATAAAACTGCAGAAATTTTATTAAGGTTTTATTCGTCTTACCTTAACTTCAGCATTTTATTTAACTTTTAATGCTTAGGATTCCGACTAAATTTAAAAGCCAAATTTGCGCAGCGAGTTCATCGCGCTCAAAACTAAACAAAAACTCTTTCGTGAGCATAAATCTTTTTAACCCTCGCGATTTATTTTGCACACTACGAAGGCTCAACAATAAAACCCGCAAAAAATTGGGTGAAAGCATTCAAATCGGATTAGTTTAAAGAAAGAAAAAAAGGATCAAGAAATTGTAGCAGAATTTTAAGTGTTGCCTATTGAGGGTTTTATTTTGTGCTAAAACGGTGAAAAATTTCATGCCCCCTCCCTTTTCGCAAAAAAACAATTTTGGCAAGAGCAACAATTTAAGTTTCAAATTTATTTGTTTTTTTCTTTGTGTGGATAAGGGATAAATATGTAAAGCCGTGTAGGAGGGTTGCTTTTGTCACTTGTGGCATATTGGTTTTTTTTTTTTTTTTTTGATTTCCTAAGTGTAAAAGATTGACTTTTTGGTAGTATTTGTAAAAGCGTAATAATATTATTTCCTTAAATTTAAAAAATTGCTACGAATATGCTTTTCTTCTCTGCCAAATTTTTATTAACTTCATTTTATTCGGTATTTTTGGTATTATTTTTTTATTCCAAATTAACAGAGTTCCTAAATGAAACTCGCCTTTCAAGTAAATATCATCTATTTTCGCCCAGTTCGAATTATGCGGATTCATTATTAATGCTCAAAAATTGAGTAACTGTCAAATTACTGAGCATCGCCCTTGTCGCTGTTTTAAAGATGTTATTTAATGTTAGAAATATCTATTATTCAATAAATTCTTAGGAATATAAAATTTGATCGCATAACAAATCTAGATCTGAGGAACTTAAAACAAGAAACGATATTGATACCGTTACGGTCGCGGAGGTCTGGACCAAAAGCAGAGAAATATTTACTGTAGCTTGGAATTAAAAAAAAAATAATTATTTTCTCTATCAATTTTGTTGACAATGAGGCGATTTTTGTTGTTTAAATGGTTTCAGCAACATTTTGTTCACTTTAAGACATGTTCTATTATTTAAATAGCTTCAGCAACATTTTGTTGACTTTAAGGTATGTTTTGTTATTTTTATAGCTCCAGCAACATTTTGTTAAATTATAAAGTTTAATTGACAGTTTGCTGACTCTTAGGCGTGTTTTGTTGTTTTAATGGTTTCAGCAACTTTTGTTGACTTAAAGGGATGTTCTATTATTAAAATAGCTTCGGCAACATTTGGTTGACTTTAAGGCTTGTTTTATTATTTTAATAGCTCCAGCAACATTTTGTTTAATTATTCAGTTTCATTTTGCTGACTATTAGGCGTGTTTTGTTGTTGTAATAGTTTCAGCAACATTTTGTTGACTTTAAGGAATGCTTTTTTATTTAAATAGCTTCGTCAACATTTTGCTGTCTTTAAGGCAAGTTTTGTTATTTTAATAGCTCCAGCAACATTATTTAAATAACTTCATCAACATTTTGTTGACTTTAACGCATGTTTTGCTATTTTAATAGTTCCAGCAACATTTTGTTTAATTATAAAGTTTCAGTGACATTTTGCTGACTTTTAGCCGCGTTTTGTTGTTTTAATAGTTTCAGCAACATTTTGTTGACTTTAAGGAAAGCTTTTTTATTAAAATAGCTTCATCAACATTTTGCTGTCTTTAAGGCATGTTTTGTTATTTTAATAGCTCCAGCAACATTTTGTTAAATTGTTCTATTATTTAAATAACTTCATCAACATTTTGTTGACTTTAAGGCATGTTTTGCTATTTTAATAGTTCCAGCAACATTTTGTTTAATTATAAAGTTTCAGTGACATTTTGCTGACTTTTAGCCTCGTTTTGTTGTTTTAATAGTTCCAGCAACATTTTGTTTAATTATAAAGTTTCAGTGACATTTTGCTGACTTTTAGCCGCGTTTTGTTGTTTTAATAGTTTCAGCAACATTTTGTTGACTTTAAGGTATGTTCTATTATTTGAATAGCTTCAGCAACATTTTTTTGTCTTTTAGGCGTGTTTTATTGTTTTAATAGTTTCAGCAACATTTTGTTGACTTTAAGGCATGTTTTGCTATTTTAATAGTTCCAGCAACATTTTGTTAAATTATAAAGTTTCAGCGACATTTTGCTGACTTTTATGCGTGTTTTGTTGTTTTTATGGTTTCAGCAACATTTTGTTGACTTAAAGGCATGTTCTGTTATTTTTATAGCTCCAGCAAAAATTTATTAAATTATAAAGTTTCAGCGACATTTATCTGGCTATAAGGCGTGATTTGTTGTTTTAATGGTTTCAGCAACATTTTGTTGACTTTAGGGCAGTTTTTGAAATGTTAAAATTTCAGTAACATTTTGTTGACTTTAAAGTTCAAGCGAAATTTTGTGACCTTAAAGCGTGTTTTGTTGTTTTAATGGATTCAGCAACATTTCGTTGACTTTATGGCGATTTTTTTAATTTTAAAGTTTCAGCAAAATACCTATTGTTGACGTTAAGGCGTGTTGTGTTATTTCAATAGCTTTAGCAACATTTTGTTGACTTAAAGGCAATTTTTGTTATTATAAAGTTTGAGCAACATTTAGTTGACTACAAGGCAAAATTCAGCAAAATTTTGTGTGCCTTAAGGCATGCGTTGTTATTTTAATGGTTTCAGCAATATTTTGCTGACTTTAAGGCGATTTTTGATATTTCAATATTTTTTTATCAACATCTTGCTGACTATTTTAGTTTCTTCAATTGCTTAATGGTTTGTCCAAAGAATATGTTAATATACAAAAACTGTTAATATACCAAAACTCAAGTTTTGTTAGAAATCGTCAAATACCATTAATTTTTCTCAATAATATCTTTTGCGAAAAATCCCAATTATATTTTTCTAGCCAGTCCTCTGCTTTCTGAGTTTGCGAGTAAAATACTTTAAAATACAAATGCACTTAAAAAATACTGTGTATCCATTAGCTTTCTAGCACTATGCTTTATCTTAAGGCATACTTCAAGTGCCCTAGACAAATGTTTCCTCAGCATATAAAGTGCAAATATTTAAATACTTTTGTCATAAATTTCAATGAAATCATAAAAAATACTTTTACTACTTTTTGTTCACTACTACGGGCTTAAGTCACGGAGCATAAAGAATCGCTTGGACGTGTTTAATATAAAACTGAATTTTATGCATGCATACGTATGTGTGTCGTATACCTAAAAGTTGTTGCCTAAAATCACTGCATACGCACAGGAGCTGATAGCGTGTGTCCGTCCGCATGTATGTGGTGTGTGTGGTTGGAGTAATGCTCTCATAATAATAATGCTGGTAATAATATTTCCTAAATGCCTATTTTATGCCATATTATTAGCATAATAAAAAAAGGATGAGTGCATTTTATTTAAGTGGTAATACAGGGTGGGCAATGTGCTTAAATAAAAAGCGACAGCGTGGAAGATGGACAATAAATTTTTATAACAATGAGACAAGGCAGCTGTAGTTGTTGCAGAGTGGTTGATTTCTATAAGAGCGATATATGCATAAATGCGATGATGATGATGATGATAACAATGTTGATGCTGATGATGGCACTTAAATGTAAAATGTAAGTTATAAAAGAATTTTAAATGTTTTTCGAGCGTGAGGCAATGAAATCAAAGTAATAAAAGTTTTTTGTAAAAAGTTATGTGAGCAACAAGTTTTTTAGAGAGCAATGAAATTTTAATAATAAAGCTGAGATTTATACAAAGATTTGAAGCAGCAATAGCAGAGTGTCTTAGATTAGGCTACAGATTTTCCTGTTTAATTTTAATTCTGATGCTGCATACGTGGATTTTGAATTAATTAAGCGACTTACTTGCATTGACAACATAATATTTTAAGGATTTTAGTAACTCCTATTAAGGCCACTAGCAGCAACAAAAATTTAATGGCCGCACCGAACTATCACACCGCACTGTGTGGTCACTAATTCGAAATGTTGCCACATTTAAATGAAAACCGCAAATTTCATACAAAATGCTAGAGCACCAAATGGAAATTATTTACATAAATACATTAACGCACACAAAAACAAAAAACTCATACAAATCCTTTTTGGTAGTAATACATAAGCTCACACTGACCACCTGTCAAATGCACAGCAAATACATTGACAGTGGCTTTGAATTGGAATGTTTTAATTAAATATTCCATTTTAGTTCCGGTTTACCTAATTTTGTTGTTACTCATAATGTTGTTGTTGTTGTTGTCATAAATTTTAAACTCACCAATTGTGGTCGAATTTAATGCGTATTTTGCAAAAGAGGATTAGTTGTGGTTCATAATAACAGATGCCCCAATGCGAAAATAGGTTGTACTTTGATCAATATTTGATTGCATATTTTCATAAGTCTATTTGTACTGAATCTATGTATACATTTTATACCGCATGTGTTGCATGGCCATCTCAATTTTAAATTACCATTTGACACATTTTCAAATAAAACTAGTAAGGGTGTTACCTTTGGCCTGGCCAAACATTAAATACCCTACACAGCAGTGTTTTGAAAATTTTGCTTATATGGGAGGTGCCACGCCCTCTTATCCGAATTCACCCAGTTTTTTCTCAGAATTTGCATTTATAGTTCTAATATTTGAGTGAAATTTGGTTGGATTATCTCAAAAAATGCGTTTTGAAGCTTTTGTTTATATGGGATGTGCCACGCTCTCTTGTCCGATTTTATCCAATTTTGACTTAAAGCTTGTATTTATAGTTTTTAGTGTCTGAGTAAAATTTAGTTCGATTATCTCAAAAAACGCTTTCAGTACAGCGTTTTGAAACTTTTGCTTATATGAGAGGTGCCACGCCCTTTTGTCCGAATTCGCCCAGTTTTTGCTCAGAGCCTGCAATTATAATTTTTAGTATTTATGTGTATTTTGGTTGTATTGTCGTGAAAAATACTCCAAAAGTTGCATTTTGAAGATATTTTTTGTATGGGTGGTAGGCGTGTCCATTGGCCGATTTCGCTCATTTTCAATCTCCCGAGCTATCTTTGACGACGAAGGCTGTGCACCAAATTTCATTGAATTATCTTGTTAGTTTTCCCAAAAAATGTATTTCCACACACAGCCAGACAGCCAGCCAGCCACCCAGCCAGACATGGCTATATCGACTCAGGAGGTGACGCTGATCAAGAATATATATACTTTTCTATATCTACCACGCCTCCTTCTCTGCGTTACAAACGGAAGGACAAAGTGAATATACCCTGGGTGTAGGGTATAAAAAGGATTTTTGTGCGGGAATATTTTTGAATAAATATACCAGGAAAGGATAATATGGCCTTCATGTTTTTAAGTGGGCTGTGCCACGTCCCTAAATGAATAATGCGGTGCGGCTTAGCCACTGCATTGATTTTTATAAAATTCTGCATCAAGATAGAAAAAAACGACATTTCCACAGTTAAATCTAATACTTATAAAAATCTCGTGTCACGGTGTTTGTGTTTGAACGCCTCCGAAACGGCTCAACCGATTTTTATGAAACTTTTTGTTGGAAAGTATATTTCATACCGCTAAGTATACATTTAGGGTGGCCCTCATACAAAAAAAATATTTTTCAAATCGCATTTTCTCACAGACGGGTTAGTTGATTCACATTAGTTCTACACCACGTGGCTTTTATATTAAGTGGCACAGCTTAGACTATAAAACTTTTTTAGGGTGGATATTTAGGGTGGCCTTCATACAAAAAATGTTTGTTTAATAGTATTTTTTCGATTCACCTGGAATTTACCTTTTATATTAAGAGGGACAGCTTTGGCTAAAAAACTTTTATAAAGAGTGCATATTTAGAGTGGCCCTCATACAAAAATATTTTTAATTCGCATTTTTTCAAGGACTGCAAAATCGATTCAATTGAAATTTACAACACGTGGCCTTTATATTAAGGGCCATAACTCAGATCATGAAACTTTAATTTAGGGTGGCTCTCATGCAAAAATATATTTTAAGGTTATACTGCACCGATTTTCATGAAATTAAGTATTGAGGGGGATTGAAAGAAAGATTTTAGAACGAAAAATTTAGCATCTATTTTTAGGGTGGTACCTCATACAAAAATATTTATTAAGACCATATTGCTGCACCGATCCTTATGAAATGAAGTGTGGAAGAGGATTATGGGGAAGCTTTCTGAAAAAAAAAAAAGATTTATTTAGGGTGGCCTTCATACCAAAATATTTTTCAAATCGTATTTTTTTGATTCAAATTTATTTAGTGTGGTAGGTATGAGAATAGGTCGTAAATTATGTTTCATATTGCTATGTGATTAGGGTATCCTTATCCTTTTTTTTTTTTTTTTTTTTGATTTGGCATCAAAAAATACCTATGATCCTAAATTTTCACCCTCCTATCAAAATATTTTAAAGCTTAAGATACTTGAATAAATTATTTAAAAAATATTCTGTTGTGGATAAAACTACTTTTGTCAAGAATTTATTCACTTTCCAATAATCCTTAAATATGAAAATATTTAAATATTTCTGAAATAGACATTGCAGTTTTTTAAAATCTTACATGAGATCTTAGGAAGAAATTTGCAGAAATAGAAATTTTGTCGAGACTCGTAAAATCCTTTGTTTGTATTGCTTGACTTATGGGACACTCTTATATTTTTGAAACTAAACATTATAGACATAGAGATTGCACCAAAGGAATCGTGTTTAAACTATGTTTCTATGACTAAAATCCTGAAAAATTCTTTTATCTCGGTTGGTTCTTTTATCAAAAGTCCACTAAAATATACCTATCTATTGTAAAATACATGCTTCAATCCAAACTCTTTACTAATCCGAATAGGGAATCAATTTTGGGTTTTTGGATTATTGAGACTCTACGGAGTTTTTTTTTTTTTGGACCTCGACATAAATTTTCAATGGTTTAAGGACCCCACTTAAAACTCTGATATAAACAGTTAAGATGGACATACATCATCCATACTAAAATTATCCTACGAGAAATGGCAGAACAACGTGTGCCGGGTCAGCTAGTATAAAAATTTATTTCAAACCTTCAAGTTTGAGTTGTGTGCAACAATAAATTGATCAACATAAAATTGGACCTTCGATTTTTTATCTTGAAATATTAGCTGTATATGTACTTAATAATTTAAAAATTTTATCATTTCGGGTGAGCAACACATATTGACACCTGGCAAGCAATATGAGTTAAATTTTCAAAACAAAAAGTGCTAAAAAGTGCATCTAAATTTTTTATATGTGTTAGAAAAGGTATCTATCTTCTTTTTAGTGGAACCTTACGGAACAAATTTGCTCTTGGTTTCTTTCATAACCATTGCAAACTGGATTTGTAAAATAATTTGATTTGAAATAAATCACGATTATTAAAAAAGTATAACTTGTTGCGAGTTTTGAAATTAATGGTTCGATAGTACACTCTCTTACGAAAAGATTCTGTATTCAAACATTTAAATCGGGTCCATTTTACAGTAACTAACACAATTATTACAATGACAATTTATGTTTAATTTCAACGCATAGATTTTTCCGTCTGAGAACCGTACTTTTAGAGAGATCCCAAGGGCGTTTTAGGAATACCTGGATCTTTTCGATATATTTTTTCTATATATATTTTTCTGTTAAAAGTTTATGAAAAAAAAACTTAAGATTATCAAAACCTTTTCGTGTTTTATTGCGTCCTCAAAGAAGGATATAAAAACTTTTTGTTTTATAGTAAGACTGAGCTGCTATATATATTTCAGCCCAGGCAACACTAATGTCAATAGCTAAAATCTGGCAACACCATAACAAAGTTTGACATTTTTTAGCATAAACGTACTCACAACGTTTTGATGTACAAGTGTTATTTGTTTTGTTTAATTTTTCCATTGATAATACAGTCCTGCGTCTTTTAAAAAGTTAAAAAAGTATGATATGAGAGCAGGTGATTTCTATAGATTTTTGATCGCTGAATCCGAATATGACTTCCAATTTGGTTTAAAGTGCAAGAAACGCTATTTTTTGACGTATGGCGTACATCCTGAAAGTCGTGTGGTTCACTTTTGTCAGCGGCTTTGAATAGCCCTGAGCTTCCTCTTTAAAGCGCACTTTTAACCTTTTCAATTAAATCAATAGTTTCCGAGATGTCATCGATTGAACCAAAGGTATCGCTAATCCCTGTAAAGGACTATATTCAATTTGTATACCTTTACTTCAATGAATGATATCTTAAAAACTAATGATCCTATGATCCAAGGCTATTTAATGCCGCTGTCAAAAGTGAACTAGACTACTTTAAGGATGTACGCCATATATTTGAAAATAGCGTTTTCTGCACTTTAAATCAAGGACAACTTGGATCTCAGACGGAGCAAATTGGAGGTCATATTCGGTTTCAGTGATCAAAAATCTATAAAAATCACTTGCTCATACTTTTTTTCATCGCAGGGCTGTGTAATTTAAGCGATTGATAAATTATGGAGTTTCCAACAAGAACAAACGTTTTTTACAACTAACAGTTCATGCAAAATGAAATGTATTGGAGTGGAACTAATGCCGAAAGATGCCTCTATCTCACGGTATATCACATGACGATCTTGCATTATCAGTTCACGCACGGCATCAATGTTCTCTGGCACAACGGCCGTTTTTGGACGACCTTCACGGAATTCGTCTTTGAGCAAGTGTCGGCTACGATTGAATTCATTAAACCAGTTTTTCACAGTGTTATGGGATGGGGCTTCATCACCATACAAAGATTTAAGTTCATCGATGCACTCTTGTCGTGATAATGCACGTCCAAAGTTGTGAAAAATTATCGCACGAAAATGTTCACGAATTAATTCCATTTTTTTGCCAAATTGATTTTTTCAAGTCACTGTAAACAACACAGATGATGGTCGTACGTCAAAACGTTCTGAGTACGTTTATGCTAAAAATATCAAAATAAAGGTGTTGCCAGATTTTAGCTATTGACATTAGTGTTGCCTAGGTCAGAAATATATATAGCAGCCTACGTAGTGGCTACTAATAAAAGATGACACCTGACAGATAGTGTCGAAAAACTGCGGTGAGATAGTTTTAAATGTCATTTAAAGTTCATTTCATGCAAATTCATGGCATAATAATATAATACGAATTTTATCTGCATCAAAAATTTTCCACACTCACTAAAAATATTCCCAACTGGGTTGTTTTTACATCATAAATGACCATTCTCTCCATCATCAACTGCATTAAATTAATGATGCATCGCAGGGTCGATTCGCGGTACAATGTTTCAATGCATCAAATGCAGAAATTGAAATGTAAATTTTAAAAATTAAATAATGACGATTACGTTTTGAATTCATAGAATAAAAATAACAAAAAAACATTTAATGTGATATTTACAATGTAATTGAATTTTTTTCCAATAGCACTTTTTTCAAATGAAATCATTTTTTTTTTTAGCTTCCAGTTATGTTGAAATAAATTGAATTAAAATTAAAATGCAAAAAAAATCCTTTTAATAAAATTTGTGTAAATTGAATTTTGCCGCTGTCATTTTGTGCGCGCACCTTAGTTGCATGAAATTAATTTGCAACCACAACATTCACAGCTGAATAAACAAATACGGCTCCGAGAGTGAGTGGTGGCCATTTAATTGACATAATCCATTAATTGCTTGCTAATTAAAATTGCAATACCAAAGTTGGTTGATGCGCCTGCTGTTGCAAGTTCTGCTGCAGAGGGGTTGAGATTTTAAGCCTGCATACATTTTATTAAATGAATTTTCAGAAAAAAAAAAAAAATTAAAATTCAATTTTAAGATTCAATGTGATTAAGTATATCGATACATAAATTTAAACTTTATGATATCATGACATTTAACTGGCATGAGATTATATTTTTGATTCCAAGGGGCTTTTATACACATAGTTCTTGTTTCATGGAATATTTCTCTAATCAAATATGTTTCCCGTAATTGTTTCATCTCATGTGATTTTTATAATGTGAGATTTTAATAACATGATATTTTCATTACTTGAGGTTTGTGTTCAGGAAACTTATACTCAGGGATATAAGTGACTTCAACTCTCAAGATAAAAATAAAAAAGTTTGCATTTCATTAATACAAGGACGTCTTCAGTTAAACTTTATCGATTAAGTTTAGTGATGAGCAAACCAAGACCAAGACCATAGCAGCCTTGCTCTTGGTTTTGTTCTTGCACATTGAGTTTTGGTCTTGGTTTTGATATTGAGTCTTGGTCTGGGTTTTGATCTTTTAAGATGCCAAATTTCAAATATAGAAATGATTCTATGCTTAAAAGAGGCGTGACACACCTATTTACTATAAATTCGCAAGACTAAAAAGCAGTCTTGGTCTTGGTCTTGCAAAATTACCAAGACCAAGATCAAGAATAAAAACCAAGACTAATTTAGCTCATCACTAATTAAGTTAAAAGCTCAGAAGCGCAAACACCGAAAATAACTGGGATAACTTCAAGTCGTCTATTCTCAGAGAAATTGCCTGTCGCATAAAATTTTGCTACTTTAAGACTTTAATCTCGTATATACTAACCTATATCATAATCTCAAAAACGATTAGTTCACAAATTTTCCCTTGTAACGTCCCAAGTGACGGCACAAATCTTATGTCTATCTGCATTGGTAAGTTCACATAATTTGAATATTGACCCGCGGCTTCAAATATACGCACCTCAATAAAATACTCACCTCAAGTGAAATATTCACCTCAAGTAAAATATTCTCCTCAAGTGAAATATTCACCTCAAGTGAAATATTCACCTCAAGTGGAATATTCGCCGTAAGTGAAATATTTACCCCAATTTAAATATTCACCTCAAGTAAATATATTCACCTCAACCAAACGACTATAAAAGACCGAACGAAAGAAGGCAGGAGTCACAGCCAAGCGTTCGATGCGACAACATCAATATTTTATTTTAATATTGATGTTTAAACGTTGAAAGCTTAAAGGTAAAGTGCAGAGGCCTCGTATTTTATTTATTTATTTATTTTATTTATTTAGGTATTTCTAAGGTAGTTAGTAAGTACTTTAGGCTGGGAAGGTTTTTCATACCTTCTAAAGGCCCCTGGACACCATCTGGTGAACAGTGTCGTAGTCTGTGCGTGTAATACTTATTATCCCAGTTGGGCCAATAGTCGTCGAAGACATTTTCGTTAACGACCATGTCATCTACAATGTCTACATTCAGGGCTTTAGAGACATAATAGATGACAAAGTCTTGTAAGATGTCTGCAATGAATGAAAAAAAAAAAAAATAAATTTCAGAGTGCGGAAATTTTAATTTTTTCAATTTAAATTTGAAAAAAATTTTTATATAGAAAGCTACGGAAAAAAATATAAAATAAAAAATCATTTTGTGACAAATATAACATGTTAGAACTGTTAACTGAAAACAATATTTTATTGCGGCGAAATTTAGGACTTTTCGTAATGACTATGACACGATTCCCGCTTGAATCGGAGGATGACATCAAAGGCCTGAAAGAAGAGATCAGTCGTGATAAGAAAGCTGACATTGTAAGTACGTGCTGTTCCAATTAATAACAAGTACTAGGAAAGCGAATACCAATATATTCTTGATCATCGTCACCTCCTGAGTGAATATAGCCATTTCCATCTGTCCAAACCACATTATCATCGATTCACTACTCCTTTAATACTAGAGTACGCAACTGTAAACAAACTCCTATTAGTAACAATGTATGCATATTTTAAGTCCTAAGGGTTGAGTCTGTCACTTTTCAAAAAAATTAAACTTCTTATTTGCCTTACTTAGTGTTAACCGTATCTTTATTCCGAATTTCATAAAAATCGATGCAGTGGTTAGGCCGTGAGAGCATTTTTTCCATTTAGGGGCATGGCATCGACCACTTTAAAAAGCGATATAGTCGTATCCACTGCTCCTGCTCACAACAGGACTGAACCAATTTCGTTCGCATATTTATGTATATATAAAGAAGTCATTAAAAATTATGGACAGGTTGTCACTGCTCTTCAAGATATTCTTGTAAATAAAATAAAGAACATGTAAAATTAAGAATGCCGAACATTCTATTTTATTACATGGCTCGTTTAATATCGTCATATTATACATATCGATATATTTTATTTAATTTATTGATTTAAATTGTTTGCATAGAAGAACTTAGCCTTTAACATGCCACTTATTCATAACAACAACGAAATATAATTATAACAACATATAAGTTGGTAACACAAGTTATCAACTTTTTACGGTACAGTGTTTTTAAGGGCTGGTAGCTATTTTTGAAGTTACAATACAAGTATATTTTAGTGAAAAATACTGTCCCGTTAAAAGTTGAAATCTTGAGTTACCAACTTATACTTTGGATGTATCGATATATCTACTGTAATAAACCACATTAGCTTATGTCGACTTAAGAAAAAAACCTAAAAAGATAAATTTTCTTGTATTTCTGAGTTTAACTTCATCTTTGTTTTTATATTATCTTTTAGTACTTAACAGTACAAAATATGTCGAGTAGTTTGTTTTTTTTTTGCCACAGATTAAAAAAACAAACTAAAATTTTCCTTTTAACAGAAGCAACTTCAAAAGGAAGGCCTTACGAGGAATTGATGAATTGCGGACCATTTTTCGAATAATAAAAAACCGGTGCAATAAGCAGCAATCTCGAAAAAATGAGTAATATTTATTATTACATAATTACCTTTTATAAATCGTGTTATGAGCGTGTATTATTTAATATTAATTTTTTAAATATTGTATTACAATGTAAACTGCAATTTTTTGAAGTTTTTTTATAAACATTTCAAAATACCTATATGTCTTTATTTAGCTTGTTGAAATAAGAATTTTGATAAGTATCTTCAAATGGGTTTAATTCGATGATACGTAAATATGTCACCAAAATATCATCAACGAAAAGGTATGAGAAACTGTCGCTCTAAATGTCATCAACGACAACGTTAGGGAAACTGTCGCTTTTAATGTCATCAACGAAAATATGTAAAAATTGTCGCCCTGAATGTCATCAACGACAACGTATGAGAAACTGTCGCTCTGAATGTCATCAACGACAACGTAAGGGAAATTGTCGCTCTTAATGTCATCAACGAAAATGTGTAAAAATTGTCGCTCTGAATGTCATCAACGACAACGTAAGGGAAACTGTCGCTCTTTTAGTCGTTGATGAAATATGGGACACTTGTATGAAAATTTCGTTAACGACTGCCATACAAAAGTACACATCCGTCATCAAAGATTTCATATGGTCGTGCACCCGTCATTGATGATTTCTTGTAGACTGGCCCAACTGGGATGGTATTCATCAAGCGTGCATGGTAGCGTATTTTTAAGGATTTGAGCTGAAAAGGTTTTTCATACCTTCTTATGGCTCCTGAACACCACCTGGTGAACAGTGCTATAGTTTGTACGTCGAATACTTTTTTATAGTGTTCGCTAGGCGTGCATGATACTTTTAAATAATAATTCTTATAATTTTACCGACATAGGTTAAACAGCACTACGTAGAATCCCCGTAAGCAGCTGTCAACTAAAACGGTTAAGGAGTTCAACATCGGGTAATCCAATTCCGAAACCGCGGTATATTCCGGTCGAGAATTTAAAACATCTTTATTTGAAATATATATTAAGGAAAATTGGAGACAAATAAATCTGAATAACATAACGCATTGTTTGTAAAGTATTATTAAGAAATAAAAAATACCATGCTGTTATGCAAAAGAAACTAATTTATCTGCTGCAGGAATTCCAGCAAATAAATAAATATTTTTGTAAACTGAAAGTTTTGGATTGTCTTTTAGTCTGACCCTGAACGCCGCTGCAGCTCACCTCAGCCATAGACCAAAAAAATCGTTACACCCTCTTGATATAAGTGCTGTGTAAATTATATATATCAGGATGTTTTTATTGCATAACATGTGTTTATCATAAGATTTTTATCACATGAATTTTCTAGTTATCCAGATAGTACAAAAACAATAGAAACAATTTTCTAGGTCTTAATTAACCATCTCAAACTCACAATAAGAATCTTTTTCTTCAGCTTGTAGGGCTTCAAAGTAAGCTTATAGAAAAAGTTTTACTTTTACAAAACAAATATTAATATTCTTAGTCAAAATAGACGGGTGTTTTTTAGAAGTATAGAATTTGCTACAGAGAAAGCGGTTAAACTACTATACATTGGCAAATTACTATACAGAGTTTTACACCGTAACAACGTTTTCTGGCGAGATAAAGCCGACTACGCTGGAAAAAGTGGTGCAAAATTAAGCCGACAGGATGGTCTTCATAAGTCGTTGTCAGAGTAGCTACAAAAGAAAATAAATCCCAATTATATATCATTAGCATTGCAGTATAATTACAAAATTTCAATTACTTAGTTTCCACCAATAAATTTTAAAAGAAATTATCAAAAATATTATGATAAAATTATGTTTCGTCAAATTAAATTTGTAAACTTAATTAAGTAACAAAACCGAACAAAGCCTCAATTCAGCTGTAAAACGAAATTAAGCTGCTTAGCATAACAATTGACAGGATACACAAAAATGAACAACGAAAAACCCGACCGACCAACCCTCCCAATGAAAAATGGCAAAAACCAATGAAGTTCAATAAACATAAATTAAGTTACGATTTTTAATAGAAACGTCGCAAATCGAAAATTCAAAAATGAGATTTTCAAATCAAAACACACACAGGGAGAGCAAACGAAAGGACATAAATAAAGTAACCCACGGAAACGGAAGTTATTGGCGCGCACACATATAAAATGATAATAATGCAATACGGATACAACAATGGAAGCAAAAGTAGGCAAAGCTTCGTTACGCACAATGGTCTCTAAAGAAGGAGAAAAAGAAAAAAAAAAACGATATCGAAAATTTTTAAATTAACAAGAAAATGTAAATAAGTTAAGAAAAGAAATAAATTAGATGAATACCCATAACTTTTTTTTTTTTTATTCATCTATTGATGGCTATGCTAAGGAATCACCACCAGCCGCATAAGTCAAAGCAGCAGCTAAAGCTGTTTAAGGATATCAGAAATACGTAAATTATGCTAAGACGTGAAAGCGAAAATTGCTTTAACCCTCGAATGGATTTTGTGCTTAGAGAAGAAGTTTCAAATTGTTATTAAATGTTAAAAATTATTTATATTTGATACTGTTCTCGGAGACTCAATGTTTTCTGTAAAAGCAACAAAAAACTATTATTTACATGAAAAATTACGAAATAATTAGAGTTCGTATGAAATTTTAGAGTTTCAACTCCTTCCATCATATCACAAGACAGAGATTTAGACATTTTTATGCTTAGCAGTTTTAAAAACTTTATGCAGTAAGTAGAAAATAATTTCAGGAGATAAAGTTATACACATTCCATCTTCAATCAAAAGTATTAACATGTATTTGGATAAAATTCATTGAAAAAGTATAAGCCCAGAGTGGGTTAAAATAGAAAACCTCACGTTATTGCCTTCATTTTCCCAACAACGTCCTTGCATTGTTCTTTTGTATAATCGTCCTTTGACTGGCACGTTTTTTTTTCTGCCTTTTTGAATTGTTGCTACTGCTGGCTTTGTTGTTTATGGCGCATTTGCCTGCTCTTTCACTTACTGGTTCGTTAAATGTTGGCTTTTTTTTTTAAAGGATATAAGAATTCTAGGATATTTGGCAAGCGACTAAAGGCAATCGCCGCCCACCAATAAGTGAAAAACGAAGGCATTTGGTTTGGGGTCTTAACGTGTGACTGCCAAAAGACGTTTGTTGAATATTAACAAGTTTCTTGTTAATACTTAAAATAGTTAAAAGGATTTTTATAGCATAACTTATGCATGTACGCGCTAAAGGATATATGAAAATTATGTGGCCATTAAGAACTTTAACATTGATATTGACATAAATATAGTTTAGAATTGGCTATAACTATTAATAAACATATAGTAAGAAATTTCTTATGCATAAATTTTTTCACATATGGTTTAGCTCTTGAGTTGTTGAGGAGAGAATGTGGTTACTTTCAAAGATGTAGCTTAGTCAAAAAAAAATTTTTTGTATGCTCGCCATTTTAATAACACACTAAAATATAATAGTTTAAATCGTTTAAAAATTGATCGACGACTAAATCGTTAAAAATGTATCGAACCGAAATTTGGTTTAAGCCAAACTAGCAACAAATAAAAAAGCCGTATGGCAACCCTAAAAATTTTTGTACTGTTTCAGAAAAGTTTATCTGAGCGGTTCTAAAACCAAAAATTTAAACCAAAAAATTTATTTTGAATTTTTGAAAAAATTTATTTAAGTGCCTTAAGGTTAACTTTTACTTTTTTTATATATATGGTTTAAGCAGAACTAAAAAAAAGTCAGATGGCAACATCGAAAGTTCTGTAAAGTTTTAAAAAAGTTTATCTAAGCGTTTCTGAAATTGAAAATTTCAATTTTATCAAAAAAAGTAAGAATTATTTAAGATTTATATTGGATTATTGAAGAGTTTACTTAAGTGTCTTAAGAATAAATTTAAATTTTTCTTTTTTAAATAAAACAAAAAAATAACCAGGTGGAGAAATACAATGCGAAGAATGACTAAACGGAGAATGACAAAATATTGTACAAACAGTAATTTCACAATGAAAATAGCAATTATTTTCAAAAATATTTAAACTGGTTTAATTATATTAAGATAAAAGAATGCGTTTAGTAATATAAAAAAAACTTACGCGGAGAGTGACACGCACTTGCATTCTTTACAAAAATAAAAAAACCCTAAACTAACTGAACTGAAAATGCACTGAAGATCCTCTTTTTCTTCACTTTCAGTTCTCTTATTACTCAATATTTAAAAAATTTACAGTAAGAGTAAGAAAACTGAGCGGAGATAGTCTAAAACGACGGGCCAACTTCTATGTATGTCAATTCTACATAAAAAAAAAGACAATTTCGAAGAGCTAACGCAGAAACACAGTAACTAAATATATGGACATATCCGAAAATAATCTCCTCTTATATGACCCAGATTTTAAGAAAATTTTTTTGTTTCATGTTCAATAACCAAATTTAGTTGAATATAGACATATAAAATGAAATTCCCAAAAGGTGAACAAAAAAGTTTCGACCCGAGAGGGTATCAGGAGGTCGTTTTATCTAAAAATTTTGTGAAAATCGAGATTTCCGATTATATACGGGAGAGCACATATTTCAGAAGTAGTAGATATGTTACGGGGCAAATTTCCAAATATTCTGAAGTAAAATTCAGAAAAATCGTATGTGGATCGTGGTGGCAGAATGGGAAAGAAAATCTAAATCGCTCATTACGCCCACATAGCAGGTCCTAAAATTCTGAAAAAACTCAAGCAAACTCCTTGACGAAAAATAAGTCGACTTTGTTTATGAGTTTTTTTTTGATTTAAGACCCCCATGTCGAGACGGAGAATGACTTTTTAACTCTTTATGTTATAATTTCGTAGAAAAATATTAAGAATAATTTTTTTTGTTAAGTATCTGTATTAAATAGTTAAAATATTAAATTAAACATAGTGTTGGGCCCCAGGTCATTGAATGGTACATTTTCTAGAGAATTACACATATTTAAGCCAAATGCTTTTAGTAAGCATCTGCTTAAAAGTATGTTTACTTTTTTTTAAAAGTTTCGTCTTAGAAACCCTTCTTAAAACAAGTTTCATCTCTTTGCTTGCAAATGAACTGCTACCCTCAAATACCTAAAGAAAGTAGTGCCTATCCTTGCTTTTTGAAGCACAAATTCCTATCAGCTCCTTTACATTCCTTTCAAAAATGTGTACAATAGCGACAGCTTTTCATTAATATGACATTTTCTGAAAATTTAAGTCTACGCTAAGCAATTTTCTTCAAAACATATGTGACCTTCTACAGGTCATATGCCAGCATGCACGCAAAGCTTACACTTTCTCCAGCAACAAATACGCATACCTTTCCATCTCCTCGGCGGGGGCGTCTATAATTTTGAAAAATAGATTTCTAAAACGTTTAAGCCAGCAATGGTCTTGAATTTAAAATAGAATGCAAAAGAAAATGAATCTGAAAACGAAAAAAAAAAAAAAGAAAACAAAATAAATAAAAATAATAATGAGAAGGTAAACAAGTGGCAGTTCAGTTGGGTTGTAATGATATCTGTGGCAACAACCCCCACTCCCCAAAAGAAACACAGTCTTAAGAACAAAAGTAAGCACCATCCAAACGTTTTGACTTGACGTCGCATACACCGGCATTGCATGCATTTCCATGTGAAATACCATGAACGTGACCAAACTTTTTGTGACTTTTAAAAAGCGACGATCATTTATCTTAAATACGCGCATTTAGCGTACAACAGGACCAAGGTGGATGTTTTTCGGTATGCGTGTGTACCGATGATGTGTGTGTCGTAGTTAAGATGTAGACCAAAGAGCTTGGCAGCTCTGATGGTACAGTGGATAAAATTATTAGAAAATTCAATCTTAACTCAGATTAATATTTTACTAGGATACAAGCTGTGAATTTTGCAGTCTTTCCGAAGTCTAACGGACTGAGGTGGGAAGCCGATGTGCTTCAAAATTTTTACAGCAACTGTGGTGCAACACTTATTAATAAGTTTTTAAAATAGCGCGAATCTTGCACTGTAAGTCTTACACTCACTTGTGCAGAAAAAGCATATATTTAAAGAAAATTTAAATATGATCTGCACTAAAATACCCGAACATCGTTAACCATTTAAATTCAATTTTCAAAAAGTTAAATTAAAACTAAAATATAAAGGATCTACACATGTTTTAAAAATATTCGAAAAATTTTAGAAAAAAAGTTTCCTCTTTTTTTATTTTATTATAATCTTAAAAATCATACTGTTTTATGGCTGGACAACAAAGTAAATACCTGACTCAAGTACAAAGTATGGGAATGGTTTATGAAATTTTTAAGCAGCTTAACGCAGGATAAAAGCCACAACTCAAATAGCAAAAATAATAAATGATACCAAGGAATAATAAAATAAATTTTCTCCTAAAAATTTAAATGAAGAGAAAAAAAAAAATCTAAGCTGTAAAATAATCTCTTTATGAAAATCTTTCCAATTTCTAAGTATTTTTCACATCACATTAAACTAAGGGCACATATTTCAATCTTAGTAGAAAGCAGCTTTTTCTGCTCCTTTTTTTTGAAAACCTTACAACTTTTTCACCTTTTTCTTTTTTTTGTATTCTTTACTGTGCACACCTTCTGTTTTCTTATTGCCTTTCCTTTTTCAAATCTTAGCGCACTTATTGTCATTGTCATCATATCCTGTTGTCGTTTTATCCTTAGGTTTAACTGCATGCCTGCTGTTTTGTCTGTAGCATGAGTATGTCAGTATGTAGTCACCTTTATGTTACGCTATTTATATGTATTTCTTGGATTTTCTTTTTGTGGTATGTAGGCGGGAGTTGTGTGTCAAAAATCTCAGCTTTCTTAACTTTTGCTTAAGCTTGTTTTTCTTTTATTGCTTGCTTTTTCCATTGCTTTTAGTGTTTAGTGTTTACCATCACAACACGAGCTCGTAGTTTCCTGAAAATTGCAAAATTATACAAAGACGTGTCTAAGCAAAAAATCCACAAATGAAAAGTTTACTACTTGCAAAAATACTAAGATTTCCTACTGTGGGTTTGAGGTTGGTAACGATTGGATGTTTTTGTAAGATTTGCATTACATGATTGCGAAAACTTTTAAATGGTGCATAAAAGTAAAAATTGAAGATTTTGTAGATTTCGCTATTTTATCAAAATTTCGCTTTATAATACATGATGTGGAATTAAAAAAAGAAGGTTTTTTGGTTTTGTAAAATGATTTAAAATTAGAAATTGCTTCAAAAACACTCTCTTAATTATGTTTTTCAAAGAAAATATCGATGTATGCCTATAAAACAAAATGAAGCTATGTGGGTGGTATAACACATAAGTATAAGGGAACTGATGCTATTGTGGTATAGTTTTTCAATGTGGTATGGTCGCATATCTCCGATTTGGGAAAGAACTTGCGAGTTACTGCTTTCATCCTGTCAGAAAACATGAAAAACTAGGGATGTGTTGCTGTCATGGACCAAACAAAATTTTTCCAATGTCATTTGAACGAAACATAAATCGCGTGTGATCGATGTAGTTATGCGAAATTTATAAATTCTAAAAATAGGCCAGTGTGGTATAGTCGGGCTTCGCTAATGTGGTATATGAACATTTCTTGATATTCCTAACATTATTTGATGGCTGCTTATTTTTAGTAAGAACTATGAATTTGAGAACCAATGTTAAAGTTAATATGAACTCATTTCATACCTTTGAAACTTTAATTTGGTTGTATGGTTAAGTATACCACATTACCCTACTTATATGTACCACATTACCAGCCCACTTTACAAGTACTGATCAGTGTATAGCATCAGTTCCCTATTTGGAAACAAGTCAGTGAAGAACGTTGTAAGCCAAAAGTCACGTGTAAGAGATTATACAAAGGGAAAAAACGGCGTTAGGGAATAACGTCAAAAAAAAAAAAAAAACTATATGATGCCCAAAAAATATGAGATAGCGCCCAAAAACGAAATAACGCCCAAAATATTTTCATATAAATTTGGGCGATAATCATTTTGAAAATGACGCCCAAAATTTGGGCAATATTTCGTTATTTTGGAAGTTATTTTGTTTGAAAAAAGAAAAAAAAACAAAATAACGCCCAAAAACATAAAACGAATTGACACCCAAATAATTTTCACACAAATAAAATTTGGGCGTTATTTCCAAAATAATTATCACATAAATTTATATGAAAATAGTTTGGGCATTATTTCGTTTTTGCTTTTAGACGTTATTTTATATTTTTGGGTGTTATTTCGTATTTATTTGGTCATTTTTACGTCATTTTATTTTTTGGGCGTTATTTCGTTTGTTTTTTTTTTGGGCGTTAGTTCATTTTTTAAAAATAAAACGAAACAACGCCCAAAAAAAACGAAACAAAGCCCAAATTTTTGGGCGCTATTTCGTTAAAAAAAAAATTCTTGGGTCACCCTAACGTTTTGGAGAACACTTTTTTACTTTTTATTTGGCTTAAAAAGATTTGAAAGTTAATACTTTCCATTTTTTTTTTCCCTATTTTTTAGAATTTGGTGGCCATTTCAGTAGGGGAAAGTGGGGTAAAGTGGGAAATTTTTTTTCGAAGCTCCATAAAATGAACAAAACTTCTTATTTTTTCATGTTTCAACTTCCTATAATAAAGAAAATTAAATAAGCTATATTTCTGCCGAAGAAACGAACCGAAAATATGAATTTTCTGTTGAGTACGACGCTTTGATTGAGGATGCCCAAAATGGCAAAAATTAAAAAACTCATAAAAAGTAATACAAATGTTGGAAAAAAGTTCTAATATCTTTATTGTAAGTCAAAAAAGGTTCAAGGAACACACCCATAGGAGTAAATATGAAAAGAAATAATGATTTTGCTGCTAAAAAATATATGAAGAAATGTGTTCAAAAAAATTTGTGAAATAGTAGCTTATTCGTTCGTCTCTGATGAAACATCAAAGTCCGAGTCACAGTGTTAGTAATAAAAGAAGCTTGTAGTGAGATTAACGCATTTCAAAAGAAATGGGCGTTGACAATCCTTTATCACGATCTTCATCTGAGCTAAAACTTCTTTGTTTCTTCTTAGACGCCTTCTTTGCTAGTGTTGATTTTTTGCTCCTGGTACTCTATTTTTTGTGATTCGTTTTTCTCTTTCTTCCGTTTATTTGCTAAACGTTTCTCAGCTGCTTTTTGCAACTCGCTTAGCTTTTCCGGAGTGGTTACTCACAATATAAATTTACAACACTTATTTGGATCATGAAATAGTATAATACGTTGGCAAGTGGGGACTAGCAATCGTGAAATAACATTTCCCACTTTACCCCATAAAAAGTTTCCCACTTTACCCCGATACCTCATTTTGCAAAAAATGTGAGCTTCATTCTTTCACTCTATGAATTACACGGAATCCTTTTGCGTTATCAAAATTAAGACTACAAAGAATATTTTTGTGTACTTACAATCGGTTTATCTCCAGAAACAGTAAAAATATCGATGCTTAAAAATTTCAAAATGAAATTTCAAAATCACTTAAAATGCTGCCCTTTGTCTAGCGCAGCCTACAAACAGATTAATCTTGAAAAGTTCTTTTTCCTGACCTTAAACTAAAAACTGGAATGATAAATATACTGCCGAATAAAATAAAATTTAACGAGAATTTCAAAACAAATTATAAACGGGCCCCCAAAGTCAAAAAATAGGAAAAATGCTACAATCAACTAAAAGTTTTCTATAAAAGAAAAAATCTCTATAACGTTAGAGTGACCCAAGGATATTTTTTTGTAAAATCAGTCAGTCAGAAAATCAGTTTGAACCCTTTAATTAATCAATTAGACCCCTTCAAATAAAATTTTTTCGAAGTATAGGCCTCCTTTATCACCTCCCAGATGTTTCATAACCTTATCGATTACACCCTATACCCTATATGTACAAACGTTCTATTATTCCAATGTCATGTGAAATAAAAACTCATGAGATAAAAATTTCGTGAAACAAAAGTTCGAAGAGCGATTACACAAAAAAAATTGTCTATTGGTAAGAATCTCATGAGATTAAAATATTATAAGAAAAAATATGAGGACATATCAAAATTCAAACGTCAATAGAATAATTTTCATTTCAGTTTAGGCAAATATCGTACGAAAACGAAAACACAGTCTCACAAGCTCAGAAAAATTAATAAAATGCCTACATCTAAGTCTCAACGGGATAAGAATCTCATGCGATAACATTGTTTTGAGCACAAAATCTTCTCAAGTAACCAAAATACATATTTATTTTTTTGAATTAAATTATAATTCAATATGATTCAACAATCTACACACAAATACGTGAAAATTATTCTGTCTTAACTCTGAATTTCGGAAGAGAGATAGACTGAATTCAAAACTTTTATTTAAGAACGCGTAGCCACGCCTTAAATGTCTAATATGCTTCCATATCTAAAAGACTACACCGACTTCTTTAAATTTGGAATGAAGATATACTGAACATTACGGAAGAATATATTTATGTCATGAGATAAAATATCGCAGTACAAAAATATCGCCACCCAGATCTATTGTGTCCGTATTTTACTAAGGTCATTAATTCTATGTATAGTCGCTTCTTCTATTCGTCATTGCTAAATTTAAAGGCTCATTCAACAAAATTTTGGACAATTTCTTGATTTATGTAAATAATGTCATGATATTTTAAAATTGCATATATGTAATTGCGCAGCACTAGCAGCAATAAAAGCGCAATACATACAAAAATAAGTCTCCAAAAACAAAACATATGAAAAAAAATACACAGTATGCACTTTCGAAAAATGTCAACTTCGACTGCTAAACTTCTCAGTGATGATTTACTGTTATGAAGATTGCATTTGGCGTAAAACTTCCGCTGAGTCTTCATAAATAAAGACAACCACATATGGCGGCATATCCGGTTAAAGGGTAAAGTAAAACGAAACAAGAATAACAACAAAGAAATTAGGACTACGTATTTCTGATATCGAAGACAAAAACAGAAGCGGAAAAGTAGAATTGAATTGATTTCTTTGCAATGGCAACTATAAAGTAGAAGGAAGAAACCTATGATTTTGTTCAAATATAACTGGGAATGTGCTTCCTGGCAACACTTACTTTTTATTGTTGTTCAAGTTGAAAGTTGAATTTTATGATTTCAGTTTGAAGTCCATGGAGTTCATGCTGTTCCATTGTAACCGCCTTTTCGCTTTTCAATTGCAACAAAAGTTCTGCCTTTTTGCTGTAGAATTTTTCGTTTGTTTTAATTTCATCAGGACACATGCGACTTCAAGTAGAATATCAATATGCTGGATGACATTTTTTTTTTCTGAAATTCTTGCAATTTTTTTGGGAATAAATGCCTCCCATATTACTACAGAGAGCAGTACTGAATCAGTTCATTATTTGCAACTTCAAGAAATATATGAAACAATTTATTTTTATTGTTTTTTGCGCATAAATTTAAAATTGCATTAAGTTGATATTGGGAAGGAGAAGAACAAAAAAAATATTGGATAGCGAAAATAATTGAGTCACGTATTGGTACACATGAATTTATTCGTTATTTATGGTATAAGTAAATATTAGCAAATTTATAATAAGATATAGAAAAATTTTAATGAAAATATGTTACAAATTTCGTTTAAGAAACACTGAAGAAAGTAAACATCACGGAGTAGAGGTCGGAAGAAGAACCGTCGAAACAAAACATAAATAAATTGCATTAAATATTTTCTTTTCCAATACAGGATGGAAAGCAAAAATATAATTCGTTCAAAAAAATTCTAGGATATACAAAAATTTATCTTTTGCTTTAAGGCATCGCTTAATTTTTGGTGTTTAAAACGAGTGTCAAAAATCGACAACGAAATTACTGCCTCATAGAAAATTATTTAGGTCAAACGTCGTAAAAATCTGTTTCTAGCAAAACCTTCTACCGAAAAATAGAGGTCTACAGTTTTGTTGCTCATGGAATTTTCTTTAAAATTAAAAAGTAGTGAGAATCATTACGTTTGACTTATAGCTTAGGAGATATAGTTCAGTGAAATTAGACTTGATATTACCTGCTAATTTTCTTAATCTAGACCAGTCAAATTAGATACTGACTATACTATATATGAAGCAAAACACGCCAAGTGCACCAGGTAAAAATTTTTTGTCTCCGATTTCGCTCAAATTTGGCTAGGATTTGGTCCTAGTACAATTTTTTGTTAAAATACAGGGTGTTTTTAGTCATTTTCATGAAAAGGGTGTTTTTTCAAAAATTTAAAGTTTACACCAAAGTTTGTAAATCGATATATGTAAGTAATTGGTCCCATTCATTTTTAAGTGTTCTTGTTAAAAAAATATATTACTTGGCGAAAAAAAATTTTTTTCACCAAAATTTTTTAAACTTAAAAATACTTTTGAACTTTTTTTGAAAAAGCCCCCTTTAGATTTTTTTTAAAAGTACTTTAAATTAAAGCATAATTTATAAGCCTTAAAATGATTTATGACTTAAAATGGGATTCGGTCGCTAGTTAAGAGTTTTTGGGTTTTGAAGGCCCTCGGCAGGCAAAACTCTTTGTTTACTAGGCAAAAAATGCTTAGAATCGTTCAAGAAATACGTGTGAATTTTTTTGGAATTTTTTTAAACTTTTTTTTTGATGAATTTTTTTCAAAAATTATTGACAGAAAAAAAAAAAATTTTTTTAACTTTCCAAAAAATGCCCGGGAAATTATGTAAGCAGGGGTTTTCCACGTGAAATACGAGGTAAAAATTTTTGGTATCTCCGATTTCAGCTATACTAGAATCTCCCAATATTCAAAATATGACCACAAATGTATTGAATAATTTTGGTACTTTTTAGACAGTTTTAGAACTTTTTTGCTATTTTGTACAAAATAGAAAAGCTGGTACAATGACAAATGTGAAACAAAAAGAAAACGGAAAAACATGAAGTCAGTGTCAGTCAGTTTTTGGTCTTTCTCTTTGTGCTGTATCCTTTTTTCAGCTCTTTGTGACCATGTATTTTATTGTTATTAATTTTGAAAAATTTTTACTAATTCTATCTGACTTTATGTCAAAATATAAACATAATTATAATTTTTTGCACATCTACATATAAATACCTTTCAAATGGTGTATAATTCAAAGTCGTGCTCCATTTCTAACATAGCAAAAAACGGTAGGACAAATTTTTGTCTTGCGCATTAATATGTAGATTTCATTATGTTACACCTAAGTATATATGTTCCCGATCCAAATACATAATATTTCTTTTTCTTTCTTTATTTGTAGTAAAATATCATATAATAAACTTTAGTTATTGCACAATTTACAGAGACTTAGTACTTATATACTTTACATCTAGAAAATATTACATTGTTGTATATAGTTATTCAATTAAATAGGGGAAAAAAACTAAAATAATCAGAAGGAAAACTACAAGAAAAACCTTCTATATATAAAAAAAAAATAATAGAAAAATAATTATTCTAATTTGAGTTGTATAGACTTGATATTAATTCATTATCAGACATGCTACTTAAGGTTTTAAATCTCTCAATAGCTTTAGGTATGCAGACAGAGATAAGATTTATATTATTATTATTATGGAGTTTTTTGGTAGAGTAGTGCCAAGGTAGTTTTAGAGCCATTTTTAGCAATTTGTTTTGACAAACTTGCAACTTCTTGGTATGCATTTTAGCACATGTACCCCACACAGGACATGCATATAAAATTATGGGCTGGAATATTACTTTCACCAGTATAATCTTGTTTTCATTGCTAAGTTTAGAGCCTCTGTTCAATAGAGGGTAAAGTAAATGCTTTGCAATGTTAAACTTATCAACAATGTTTTTGACATGATCGCGAAAAATAAGTTTCTTGTCGAGAATAACACCGAGATACTTTACTGTTTGTGACCATTCAATTCTACAATTGTTAAGTTGTAATTGAGAATTTGGGTAAAAGCAAGGTTTTCTTTTTCTAGAGAAAAAAATTGCTTGCGTCTTATTACCATTGAGTTTAATTTTCCACTTTGTAAAAAATGTATTTAACTGATCAAGAGCACATTGCAGTTCAGTCAAAATATTTTGACCAAATGAATGCGAGTAAAGAATACAAGTGTCATCGGCATAAATAGCATATTCGCAACTAGAGTGTTTAGGCATGTCTGAGCAGTATATAATATAAAGAAGTGGACCAAGTACTGAGCCTTGCGGAACGCCCGCTGGGACTTCCAAGAGATCAGAAAAAACTTCATTAAGGCAAATACAAAAATAACGATTTCTTAAAAAACTTTGGATTATTTTAGTAATATGAAGAGGAAAACATAAATCAATCATTTTGTAAATTAGCCCATTATGCCACACAGAATCAAAAGCCTTTTCCACATCAAGTAAAACTAAGCCAGTAGACTTCTTTTGACTAAAATTTGACTTTATAATATTTTGTATCCTTTTAACTTGATGAACTGTACTATGAAAGCTACGAAAACCGAACTGTTCATTAGGGATAATAGCGTTGCGCTCAATAATAGGCCACAGCTTCAATTTTAAAACTTTTTCAAGAACTTTCCCTAAGCTGCTTAAAAGGCTGATAGGTCGGTAACTGTCAGCTCTATTAAGAGGTTTTCCTGGTTTATTTATTGGAATGACTTTTGCCACTTTCCAGGAGTCCGGAAAGTATTGCAATTTGAGGCAAGAATTAATGATAAAAGTTAAGTAGATTATAGCTACTCTAGGAAGCTGTTTTAGCATAAGGTTTTTAACTTCGTCAAGCCCAGAGGCTTTTCTTAGACGTAACTCTTTAATGATCCATTTAACAGTTTCGTCAGAGACATAGTCATCTCTATTTGTATCAACCTCTAAGTTATTGAATTGTCTGATTGTTTCATTAACCATATCTGTATGACGTTGGCATCCAATACTTTCAGATATATGATGGTTGCTTAAAAATTTTTCAGAAAAAACATTCGCTTTGTCTTCATTAGAAATAATAATTTTGCTATCTTCGAGAAGAGGTGGAATATAGACAAACTTTTTTCGTAGCAACTTAGAAATTTTCCAAAAAGGCCTGGAGCATTTTTCTAGTCTACTAATTTTTTCATTCCAGTTTTTGTTTCTATTTTTATTCAATTCATCGCTAATAAGAAATGAATATCTTTTCATGACGTTGTAATCTGATTGAAGCCGATATCTGCTCCATTCTCTTTTATACCGATTTCTTATTTTAATTAAGTTAATAATGTGCGATGGGATTTTGTTGCAGTGATTTTTGGGCAATATCATTGGGACTGATGCTCTAACTGAATCAAGGATTTTTGAAGTAAGAAATTCAATATGTTCATCAACTTGACTAGGAGCTATAACACCTTCTAATTCTTGACTTTGATTAGTAAATGAAGCTCTGAGCATAGATTTGAATATACGCCAGTTGGCGTTATTAAAATCAAATACTAAATTATCGAAGAACGGAACATTTACTGCGAGATTAAATTTCACTGGTAGGTGGTCAGAACTTAGCTCATTAAGGGCAATAGGTTGCGAAATAAAAGCTGGAATATTTGAAAGTATCAAGTCAATAGTAGATGGACTGCCTCTAGAAGATGCAGGAATATACGTGGGGTCCCTCGAATAAGATATTGCAACTGGATACTGAAAGGTACAATCAAAGAGAATGTTGCCCCAAGCGTTAGCTCTGCGACATCCCCAAGACCTATGCCTGCTATTTAAGTCCCCACAAATAAGAAACTTTTCGGAATTGTTGAGTAGCTTTCTTAAATCACGTTTGTAATAATTTCTTAATTCAGGAGAAGCGGTTCCACCTGGAAAATAAACGCTATAAATGACTAAACTTGTATTTTCAAATGAAAGTTTTACTCCAATATTTTCAATAACTACGGTATCTACTCTTTGCAACTCAAAACATTTTATAGATTTTTTTAAGACAATGGCAACACCACCGCCAATTTGACTATCTCTATTTATACAGTATGAAATAAGGCTTACGAGCTAGAGGGCGATAAAAATTTGATTCGCACACCTGCCGTTTTGTTATATTTTTAAAGTCCTCTAACTCATTAACCAGACTCTATAATACAAAAATGTTTCGTATCTGGATCGAGGGCATTCTTATATAGGTATAACATAAGCAAATATTACTTAAATCGAAAACATAAAAATTTTTTACATAGTATGGGAAAAACCTAATTTACATAATTTCCCGAAAAAAATTGGGAGGACCCAATGATTCGATTGGTACTGGTCTAATCGGTTTACTTCATAGTTTAAAGAAAAATATATATTTCAGACCGATTCAAAACAACATTTTATGAAATTCCACAATTACGTCCATATATTTGAAAGAGGGTGTCAAAAAAGTGAGCTGAGAATCTTAAACATTTTTTTTAAAGTCATTTAGAGTTTGCTCAACGTCGATTTATGCAAAATCTCAGGTTGATGCGGTTTTATTATACTACTATCTCAAAGAATTCTCGAAATGAGTTGTACGATACATCAAATTTTTTTGTCTTGAATTAAGGTATATAAAAAAAATAATAACTGGAACCAAGCTATAAATCTTCAAGGTCATCATGAAATCACGATTCAAGACAAAAAGTTTTATATCTAGTACAACTCCGAGAATTTTTGAGCGGCCTTTAAATAAATGGTCTTCAAAAATATGGAGAAAAATCTAAGCTCACTTTTTTTGACATACTTTTGCAGGTTATGGGCATAATCGTGGTATTTCCATAAATGTTTTTATACCCTACACCAAGCGTATATCCACTTTGTCCTTTCGTTTGTAACGCAGAAAAGGAGGCGTGGCAGATATAGAAAAGTATATAAAATCTTGATCAGCTTCAGTTCCTGAGTCAATATAGCCATGTGGAAATATATTTTTTGGGAAAAGTGAGCAAGATAATTTAATAAAATTTGGTACGCTGCCTCCGTCGTCAAAGTTATTTCGTGGGATTTAAAATAACCGAAATCGGTCAACGGACACGCCTACCGCCCAAACAAAAAATGTATTCAAAATGCAACTTTAGGGGTATTTTTAACAACAATGCAACTGAAATACACATAAATACAACGAATTGTAAACTCGGACAAGAAGGCGTGGCACATCCCATATAAGCGAAAGCTTCAAAACGCTATACTGAGAATGTTTTTGAGATAATCCAACTAAATTTCACTCAGATACCAAGAACTATAAATGCAGGCTGGGTGAACTCGGACAAGAGGGCAAAATCATAAACACATAGTGTTAAATGTTTGGCCAGGCCAAAGGTAACACCCTTACTAGTTTATTTTTGCAGCTGTTTAATGTAGTTTTATTTGGTAACAAAACTCTGTCGCATAAATAGTTATTCAGCTTCGAAGATTGCGATATCAGGTTTTTGTTAGATCGGAAAGTCTTATTTCACTAGATTTTATGTCCTAAGCTATAAGTCGTACAAAAACAACTTGCACAACTTTTCTGTAGGGAATTTCTTGTGAATCAAATTTTTACTCCAAAAGTAACAGTTAAGCTTGAATACGTGATCTCGCTGTCCACTTTGGCATTTGTTTAAAGACACCAAAATAAGGTTATTCAAAAAAACTTTGAAAATAATCCAAAGTTGGTCTATACATTCCGAGAGGTAACTTATCAATTTTAGACTCAATTTAATTGTTGTTCTTTTGTATGTAGTACTTCAAGTGACACCTCGTTATTGTGATTATTTATTATTATCTAAATAAGCTGTCTATAAATAACAAATTTTGGCTATAAAATAATTTCTTGACTTTCCTAAAGTACTCAGTACCGAATTTACTTTGATTTACTACAACTTTCATATTTTAAGTTAAACCAAAGATGATGATGCAGTATATTTTCATTGAAAAAAAAAAAAAACCATTTTGGTATTTACTGAAATAATACCTAAACCAGCTGTCTACACAAATTAACTCTAGTTAACCCTTCCACTCGTTGAGTTGGTTGTCAACAACATTTTCCAACTTGAAGTATGGAAAATCTTAACAAAACCCCAATAAATGTAATTAAATCAAAGTTCTGGGGGGTTAAATTTTCAAATAAATAAAGAAGATTTGATTAAATCAATATTAGAAACAGTAGAAATATTTACTATGCCATGATGGATGGATGGTTGGATGGATGCCGTCAAAACAACCCTTGCGTTATAATGAATTTTTAACCCCAAAATTTATTAATGACTTGTGAAATTTTTCATAAACGTTACGGTTACAGTGAAGGATAAATGTTTCAAATTTCATTTCAACCCCTAGAAAAATAATTTTGCTTAAAGTGTGTCCGGGATTGGAAAGTGTTGAAACTGAAAGTTGGTAAAGCAAAAATGTTAAATGATTAATATACAATTTTTAAAGGCTTTAAGACAAAATGTTAGGCTTTTGAATGTTAATTCCTAATGTACTTGTAAAATTTTAAAAACAGTCTATATGTAAAGGAAACGTAGTGCTGTTTGGCGCATATTATATAATTTTCACAAGTCTGCGTATATTTTTAGGAAGTTTGCAGAAAAAGAGGTATCCAGAAAATTGTGCTGATTCTAATCAATATTCCATATTAAAGTAATTATCTTGTTCTATGTATGTATGTATATCTGTCGCTGCGGAAACTATACAGACTCTGCAACGGATATGTCTGTCAATGCACTTCATTTCCATGTTGTTCACTTAATTTTTTCCTTCACGCGCTCACTCTTTCAACCGAAGCGCACACGTTTTTCCCAAAATATCCTTACAAAAAACTAATCACAAAATCACATCACGTTTTCAAAAACACTTTCTACCATTTTTAGCCAAAAGAAGAAAATTTGTTCCTATACTTCTACATGTGTACTATATATGTAGCTATGTGCAAGCCAAAAATAAACGAGAGTTTTAAAAACTTTAGCTGCAAGATGAATTCGTTGGATTAACTGGCATGGTATGCAGAACTGATAGAGATAAATGGTTAAGTTGTTTTTTTTTTTTGTTGGATTTTTTTTTTTTTGTTGTAATATTTTCTTTTTGTTTTCTCTATTTTGCAGTATGCAACCACCATTGAAAATATATATTTTCACATTCATACACATACAAACACATACACATGTTTTATTATAAACTTTTTTTGTTAAAATTCTAGCACGTCCTTGCAACCCAACAACGATCACGTACGCGCGCGCATCCTGTGCTCCAACATAACTACACGTTATGGATCTGTTGCAAAACAAGTTGTTGTTATTTGGGGTATTCTGTTGTTGTTGTTATTATTTTTGCAATAGTTTATTGTAAAACGGGAAATCTATCATTTGACCAAGATGACAGACGACGCATTTAATTTGTTTTCATAAATATTTTTTGCCCTATTTTTGGGAGAGAGCGACCATATTGTTTGAAGTTTGTGTTATTAACAGGGTTTTACTGGTATCTGTTTCAGAATTGTATTGGAAATCCTTAAAGTCTTTCGTAAGGCAAAAGTCTATCGTGAGATATTTTACTATTCTTTTCTACTCTCACACCTCTCCTGATCGAACTTTTAGGTTTATGAAAATGTTGACGAAATCTAACAATGGGGTACTTTTCTGTCATGCTGATACTTCAATATTGCGTCTAAACGAAAATCGGATCAGCTAGTATTCGCGAAATATCGCAAAAATACATATCCCATACAAAATTAAAAAAAACAGAACAAACAAATATAAAAATAAATACATATAATTAATGTATTTTGCAATGCTGAATCCCAATCTGGCCTTAGAATTGCTGTATCTCATACCGTTTTCGATAAATCCATCTTGAAAAACAGTCTTCAAAATCAGCTTTTTGCAGTTTTACAATTTCACCATTAACCGCATTTATTATGTTCTCATTGCTGTTGAAGGCTCTCCCTCTCTTATTTTTTTTTTTATTTTTGGAAACAACCAGTCACAAGACCCTAGATCTGGGGAATAAGGTGCTGGACGAAATTCTTCGATGCCTGAAAGCGCATTTTTAACCGTATGCGCTGGCGCATTATCGTGATGTAGAAAGTAGCGGCGTTGCTCCTTTTTTTGGAAAACTTTTGGTAAGCAGGTTTCAGTATTCCACTTAGCAGTATCCGTCTGACTTTTTTCCAAAGGAAAAGCAGCTACAACCTTTTCTCTGGTGAAATAAACTGACGTCATTACTTTTGTTGCTGACTTTTGTCTTGCTGCGTTGGCACTGGAATGTCAGCTGACATTATTTCAACGAATTTTTCGATTTCTTCTTTCTATTTTAACCGATCTTTCTGAAAATTAAAATGATATATTGTAAGACTATAAAAAATAGAAGGCAATTTTTTGATTTACTAAAAATTTATAATATGACACCAACTAAGCGATCTTTTGATAGGCCCCCCGTATATGGGCATATCCGAAATATGACACAGGTTTAAAGAATTTTTTTTTTTTCATGTTCAATAACCAAATGTGGTGGATAATATACCTAGACGTATAAAATAAAATTCCCAATAGGTGAACATACAAATTTCGACCCGAGAGAGTGTCAGGAGGTCGTTTTATCTTAAAATTTTAGAAAAATCGAGATTTCCGATAATATACGGGAGAGCACATATTTCAGAAGTAGTAAATATAAATTTTGGGTAAAAAATGCGATTATTGGCGATATGCAATCGAGCACACTATAGCGACACATTACGCAAGATGGCGGGATGTATAAAAAATATTCCAGAGTAAAATTCAGAATAATCGTATGTGGGTCGTGGCAACAGAATGGGTTGAAAAGTCTAAATCGCTCATTACGGCCACATAATAGGTCCTTAAATTTGGAAAAAAATCAAGCAAGTTCCTTGATAAACTAGTAAGGGTGTACCCTTTGGCATGGCCAAACATTAAATATCCTAAACTGCAGTATTTTTAACATTTTGCTTTTTTGGGAGGTGCCACGCCCTTTTGTCCGAGTTCGCCCGGTTTTTGCTCAGAGCGTGCATTTACAGTTTTTAGTGGCTGAGTGAAACTCGGTTGGATTATTTCAAAAAACTTTTTAAGTATAGCGTTTTGAAGCTTTTGCTTATAAGGGAGGTGCCACGCCCTCTTGTCCGAGTTCTTCTAGTTTTAGCTCAGAGCGTGCATTTATAGTCTTTAGTATTTGAGTGAAATTTAGTTGTACTATCCCTAAAAACTCTTTCAGTATAGCGTTTTGAAGCTTTTGCTTATATGGGAGGTGCCACGCCCTCTTGTACGATTTCACCCAGTTCATGCTCAGAGTTTGCGATAATAATTCGTAGTATTTATGTTTATTTTGGATGAATTGTCGTGAAAAATACTCCTAAAGTTGCATTTTGAATATATTTTTGTATGGGCGGTAGGCGTGTCCGTTGACCAATTTTGCTCATTTTTAATCCCACGAACTGTCTTTAACGACAAAGCCAACGTACCAAATTTCATTGAATTATCACGGTTAGTTTTCCCGTAAAAAATATTTCCACGTACAGCCAGCCTGCCTGCCAGCCAGACAGACGGATATGGCTATAGGAGGTGACGCTGATCAATAATATATATACATATTTTTCTATGTCTGGCACGTTACAAACGGAGGGACAAAGTGAATATACCCTGGGTGTAGGGTATAAAAATAAATCGATGCTCTGCGAAACTCTGACTTCTTGACTTCTTCGAGATAATTCAGATTATTGAAAATTTTTCTTTTACTTCATTATATTTCGACTCCTCCAAAATATTCTGAGTATTTTAAAGATTCTTCAAAGTCTTCAATATATTCTACTTTATACAAAGTTTATTGAAATTTTTGCTCTATGTCAGTCGTTTAAGCTTCTAACTATTTCCTTTTGACTTTCTTTATAGTTCATTTCACAGCGTTTAATTTTGTTGCATTATGTGCGTCTTTCTATTCTGTTCCTTTAGAGTCATGGTTTCTTTCTTCAGCCAATTTAAATCAAAGCAGTACAGTATCTCTTATATATCAGTGTTACATTCAAAGCATATCAAGCGATCACTCAGCAGTCAGATTAGAAAATAAAAAAAAAGTTGGCTAAAAGACCCTAAATTCCCACAGTTCAAAAATACTTGCCTGCTAACAAGTCAAACGACTAAGCAAACGTGGGCAATTACAGGCCAACGTGTTGTTAAACCAAAGAGCACAGAACACAAGCGAACAAACATATCAGCCAACATATCAATTCCGATACGGTCGCCATTAGTCAATCAATGTCGTAATTGACAATAAAATAGACGAATTGCACGAATTAAGTGGGGCTGGCGCAAAATCATCATCAACATCAACATCATCAGCAAACATCATTATCATGAGCTAAACTGAATTGAAGTGAAAATGTCAAATCAGTGCACAGGATTATTAGGTTGTTTAGAAGCAAATTTCGCTAATGGGAATTCCACACAGCACTGAGAAGAAAAAAAAAAAAAACTTGAAAACCTGCAAAATAGAAATTTTAATTTTTTATTCCGCTACTTTAATGTTCTCATAAATTAAATTGCCCTCACTTTTCACATACATCGGACTCATTACTAATGACACGTAAAATGGAGTTTTGATTGCTATGGCAATAAAATGTTGGCGTAAATTAAGTGCGTATCTTTTTTTACCACAATTTTCCCGTACAATTTTCATTGTACTCTAATTGCTATACGAAATCTCCCCTTTTCGTTTATGCTACTGTACCTTTCTTATCTAAATGGTTTCGATTTGAATCCGCATCATCATGGCTGCGAATTCCACATTTTCTTTGTTTTATGGTACAGACATGCGTTTATCTTTAGCTACTTATCAATGAAATACAATAAATACGCTCATGTCTTTTGCTATCCCTATAGCCCCAACTACTACCGGAGCATTTACTACGAACGTAATTCAAAGGTTTTATGTTTCCACTTTGTTTTTTTTTTTTTGGTGTAGAAGTTTTTTCTCTCTGATTGTGAGTTTGAGGAATTGAAATGTTTTCTATGCAGACACAAGCAAATCTTTGAGTTGTTAATGCTTATCTGATCTGGCTTTGGAAATGTTGGTTACGTACACACATATCTATAGAAACGTTTTGTTTTACGTTGCTTAGTTATCCTGGTGGGAACAACGACATTTGTTAAAGTTCGCATGCCAATACTAAGTGAGTGTAAAAGTTTTCGTACATTCGAGAATTTGCGTTTCAGCAAAGAAAAATCATGACTACCTGCGATGAACCAGTCCCCAAAATTTCTAAAGCTAAATTAACACATTGTATGCAAGTTCCTTTAACCTTTTGGCGGAAAAAGGTTCGCAAAACGTCAGAAGTGATATATTGAGTTCTAGTCTAGATATTGGAATTTGGATTGAAGTTTTGGAATTGTGGTTTTTCGAATATTCAATTTTTACTGAAATTTAGAAACATAAAACCAATGTAATCAGAGTCAGTAACGTCCATACGACGTGTACCAGTTTAGGGTATTCAATTTTTCGGCATATGCCGAAATGTCCGCCAAAAAGTTAAATCCTAAGGGAAGATAGAGCCAAAATAAAGCGTTTCCATTTCATGTGATCCTTTGCGAAGCCTTTTATATCTATCCATTTCATTCTCGATTGTTAAATTTCCTTCTTCAAGTATATTTTACAGTCGGTTTTTGGTCTTCCAAGTTCTCTACTACCTTGTGGACACCAACCAAGGGCTTGGTCACAAACTTTGCGGTGTGGTTTCCATAGATTATGACCTATCCATCCTATCTTATGTAGCATGATAACTTTTGCTATTGGCCTCTGATTGTACTTTAGTTGAGATTCGGCGTTTGAGATGATCCGAGGCTATCAAACTCTCAGTATGCGCCTTCAGCACTACGTATGCTTGCAGATCGTTACGTTTTTGAGATTCTGGAGTTGATATCCTCACTTCGATCACCATCAATGTCATCATTGCCAGCATTTAAAGTGATATCATGTTTTGCCGGATTCAGCTTCATACTTTGAGTCTTGATTCCATGGCGAGGTCTTGAAGTTTGTTTTGCATATTTGACTAGAAAAAAGCTCAGGTTGAGATCCGATTCCGATCAGGCTTTCCTGAAGAATAATCAGGAAAGTCACACCTCATATGAAATGGACCAGATCCGGATCCCACAAAGTTTTCAGGAACAGATCAGAATATTTCAGGTCCTCATCAGAAAAGTAATATATTCATTATTGAGGATCGGATCATATCCATAAAAATTAACTTTAATTTCGTCCGGCCACAAAATGCTTTCCTAAAACATTTTGTAGCATTTGTTATGATATAAACATGATAACCACCTAAAATGTGTTTGAGAAAACTTTCTGTGGTCATTTTGATATGGAATATTTATTTAGTTCCGCAAATTTGATGCGATACTGATTTAAACAACGCACTTGAACCGTATTAAGATTTTTGGTATCAGATCCTGATGGAGAACTGATCACAAGGCCGTATTAAGGAATACATGATCCGGATCTTATCCTAATCCGGAATTCCTGAACTAATTTCTTGTCGGGCAGATAACACAGTGCAAGAATGAGATCTCGATATTTTTATACCCTACATTCAGGGTATATTCACTTTGTCCTTCTGTTTGTAACTCAGGGAAGGTGGAGTGGCAGATATAGAAAAGTATATATATTCTTGATCAGCGTAACCTTCTGAGTTGATATAGCTATGTCCGTCTGTTTGGCTTGCTAGCTGTGGAAATACTTTTTTTGGGAAAGTGAGCCTGATAGTTATATGAAATTTGGTACACTGCCTCCGTCGTCAAAGTTAGCTCGTGGGATTGAAAATGAGCAAAATCGATCGAGGGACACGCCTACCGCCCATTAGGAGTATTTTTCCCGACAATACAACCAAAATGCACACAAATACTACGAATTATAAGCGCAAGCTCTGAGAAAAAACTGGGCGAATTCGGACAGGAGGACGTGGCACCTCCCATATAAGCAAAAGCTTTTAAAACTTTATACTAAAAGCGTTTTTTGAGATAATCAAACTAAATTAGACTCAGACGCTAAGAACTATAAATGGAAGCTTTCAACAAAAACTGGGTGAAATCGGACAAGGAAGCGTGGCACCTCCCATATAAGCAAAAGTTTGAAAATTCTATACTGAAAACGGTTTTTGAGATAGTCCAACTAAATTTCACTCAAATACTAAGGACTATAAATGCACGCTCTGAGCTAAAACTAAACGAACTCGGACATCAGGGCGTGGCACCTCCCATATAAACAAAATTTTCAAAATACTGCAGTGTAGGGCCTGGCCAAAGGTTTCTCCCTTACTAGTTTTGACTAATTTGGGGTCACTCATCCCGAATATGGCAACGGTTTTTCTATGAGGTCCGTGATCCAAGCTATCTTTTCTTTAAAGTGTAAAACAAGTTTTTTGTACACATAAGGCGTATATCCAGAAAATTGTGATGGTATCAGATAGCCCAAATCTTCCACTTTAAATGTTAATTTCAACTTTTTCAATTGGACTACTTATTAATTAATTTCTTATGAATCATCCATTGACATAAAGGACTTGCGATACCTTTACTTTAATCGTTGATATCTCGGAAAGTAATCATCCAATTGGAAAAGTTAAAAAAACTTTTCATGGAGAAGATTAGGGCTTTTTGATGCCGTTGGCAAAAGTTTACTACATTACTTCTGCATGTACGCTATATGTCTGAAAATATGGCTATCTGCACCTTAAAGGATGAATTTCTCCCATCACAGACCTACTGGAGAACAATGATCACCAGATTTGAAATCAACGACCCTAAAAAAGTCAAAAAAATTATTGAGATCTCATAAAGAATTTTGTGATTCACTTTAGGCAGATACCATTGTTAAGACTATCAGTTTTCCAATATATTTTGGGACTACTGTAAGTTTATCTATTTTAATTTGTATTTACTGCTACTGCTTGAATAATTTAATATCTTCCATAAATTATCGCTTTTTTTTGGCTGCAATATCTAACAAATTATTTTTGCGCATACTGAGTGTTACCCAAATCATTTGTGCTTCCATTTGTAATGTCAGTCGACACTTTTAATGCCAAAAGCTTACAATCAATGAATTTGGAGTCTCGTGGAATTGACTTTATCTGTTGTGGCTGCGTAGCAATGTTTTTTCTACCTTCTTTTTTTTTGGCAACTTAAACCAATGAAGCTGGCACAAAATCATTAAATTGCGTTGTCGTCGTCATTCTCGTTAAGTGGCAACCTTCAAAGCAATGAAGGTACAACTACCAAAAGTGTCGTCAGGATTTTGCGTAGGTATCCCGCATGCCTTGCAATGAATGCGTCAGCCCATTACGTTTATTGGATTTGTCCTCTACTATGGTAATCGATTACCTGCGGATTACTTTAATGTTTGTGCAAATTGTACGCAATTATTATCGCATTTGTCTGGACTATTCGAGAAGTTGAAGCTGTTGTGGTCTCATTCAAAGATTTTCAATTTGTTGATAAGGAAACAGCAGGAGCTGAGTTAATTTTGTTGCTCCAAAGTGTTGGGCGCATTTAAAGCATAAATTGTGAAGAGGCGATTACATAATCTTTCCAGAGTAGACTCTTGAACGGTTTTTCACCCGTATGCTTGCATATGCTCAGCTTAATGGATGGTCAGCAAATCTGAAAGGATAATAATGTTTTAAATATTTTTTAAATTTAAAGATTTGCATCACCCATCACCACTCACCTTGCAATAATATGGCCGCTCACTGGTATCCGTATGCATATGCATATACATAAATGCAAATTCATTTCTGATCGTCTAAACAAGTACTATATAACTTCTCAAATTCTGAGTACGCTAAAAGTTTCAAGGTTGTGGATTACGAACAATGGAAACGACAAAATCCTGCCTATATTTTTTTGGATTATGTTTTTTGGATGTTTTGTTAAACAATATCTTGTACAATATAAACAACTATTAACAATCAAAACTGGTAGTTTCGAATGTACTTTCAATACCTATATCGAGTTCAATCGCAGAATATGCTAACCTCAAAACTCAAAATTATGTTTTTGCTTTTTTTAAGTTATATAACAACACAAGGTAGTTTTTATTTATAAAAGAACGAATTAATTACTGTAAAAGAGGAATTTTAACCTAAACCAACCCAAATTTTGTATATGCTGCAGTGGCATAGATTGAAAATCTTTAGTTGTTTCTTTTCGTCAGCACGAGCTGCTTAAAAAATTTTTGATTTATTTATTTTTTTATTTTTGTTTAATTTATGGGTTTTTTTCTTAAGTTGAAATTGATGCTGTATGAATAGAATAAGCTCTTGTTTTTTTCTATATTAATTTTTTGTAGCTCAAACCATGATAACGATAAGCTTTTTAACAGTTCTGATTAAAATTGGTTCAGTTTGAAATTTAATTCCTCTGAAGATTGTCAAATTAAATTTTCTGCAGACAACAGCAAATCAACTTAAAATAAAAGCTTTTGTCTAAAGTGCTTTATTAAAATAATATAAAAAAATGGCTACCTGTAAGGGATCCTTGAAATATGGTCTTTTCACATTAAATATACTATTTATGGTAAGCTGCGAGTATAAAGTGTAAATTTAATAAGTGATCACAATTTGGATGCAAAGATTTAACTTCATCTAATTTTATCAGTTTTTTCCACAACATACAAAGATTGTACAAATTTAAACCATATGAAAATATGTATTGCGAAAGTCATTATAAAATATTACCATGGGTTCGACGAGCGACATTTTATTAACTTGACCTGAACTTACAAAAAAACCTCAATGAGCTGCGCATTTTAATTATCCACATTGTTGGCCTTGTAAGACATTATCACATTTGCACCGAAACGTTAGCACGACTGATCTTTAAAAAAAAAACTTTATAAAATATAATGCTGGCCGTCTTGATTGATAACCTTTTGCAATGTTTCTGCTAAATCCATTCTGACATCACTTTAACTGTAGAACTCTTGGATTTCTGAGCGAAAAACTAAAGCATTTTTATAAATATATATAAATATATTGAACTAATAGAGTTCTACAGTGGACAAAATAAATGGTACTAGAACAACGCAAACTGTATCGGTGGCTTCAAAACTTTACAAACCACCTGTCTCAATTTTTGCCAAGTTGTTCAAAATGTTTCGTCTTTTTCGAGTTTTCAACATTTCTCTAATAACTACGAGATCGAGGAATGGAACGTAAGAAGTGAAAATAAAAATACAAATTTACTTTTCCTTTTCAAAATATTCTTTTTTAACCCAATTACATTTTTTAATTTCATTTTTTGGGACATTGGCCTTTGAATTAGGTATCGTTGAACAGAAGTGTCAATCCCGCATAAAATTTAGTTAAAAAAAAAACCAAAAAATTAATGGAGTATTCTTGCGAGTTTTTAGAACTTTGTAGTCAAGCCATAGATGGAGTATTGACACGAATAGTTACTGGGGACTAGTCTTGGATTTTATCGTTATGAACCTGAGTCCAAAGAGGACTCTATGCAGTCGCAAAGAAAGGCCCGCCACCACCTAAAGAATTAAGATGTCACAGCCGGCTGGGAAAATGTTTTGGGAAGGAATCCTGCTGATCGATTTCAAAGATAAAGATATCTTCGTAACCGCTGGAGCTTTCAGTTTTTGGAAAAATTTTACATTTACATATTAGTGACGAAAAGCGTCAATGAAGCCAATCTGAATATTTATTTACGCAAAAATTTTAAAGTGGTCAGTGCTTATTATTCATTTAGACAAAATTTTAAGCATATTTTACCAAAGAAAAAAGCCAATGAAATGAATGTCTTTCGCTTACACAAAAGTTTTAATTTTTTTTTTGTTAAAAAGCCAACAATGCTTCAACTTCAGAGGAGCGTGTGCTCTTATTTAGGCAAAATTTTATATATGTTTTCCTAAAGAAAAGTGACAATGAAATGAGTGTCAGGGCGCCAAAGCCACCCGAGCGTTAATTTTTAGCAAAATTTTAACATATGTTACTGACAAAAAGCGTCAATCAAGTCAGTGGGAGAGCACCAAGGGAGCCTGAATGCTGATTTACACAAAAGTTTAAACTTATTTTTATAAAAAAAGAGAATAACGGCCAGTGTTTGAACACTAATGGCGCGCGTGCGGTTATTTAGACAAAAATCTATATTTTACTAAACAAAAGCACCAATGATATAAGTGTGAGGGCACCAAATGTGCTCAAAACGAAATATTCCCCAGCAATTTGAAGTTTGGCAAAGTGTCGATGCTCTCAAAATCGAAGCTACTTCATTTCTCGTTCTATGACCCTAAAAAAAAAAAATCCAAAAACTGAGTACACAGAAAGTTGCACATGTCTGTAGAGCAAAAAAAGAAAACTGGATCATTCTAACTATCCTCCTTCAGATTACAAATTATTACAATCTGTTAAAAAGTCGAGGAGCTATACATTTTCAAATACGGGGGTATCCACAGGTTGGATCGAATTCTTGAAAGTTTTCAGAATTTCGGAAAATCATTTTACCACAGTAATATGTGTGTCAAATAGTAACTTTTCACCAATTTTCATAGAAATCGGACAAATCAAGTCGAATCTTGGTCGATAAAGAAAAGAAAGTCTCATTTATATTTTTATTTCCCCCCATTCGGCGAAATTTTTGACCCGCTTTATTAAGCCAGCTATGAATTGATAACCAGAGCTGAAAAAACATTGAAGTATACCTTATCTTCTTGTAATTTTAGATATATCATATCGCTCTTAATGCAATCGGTTTGTATATAAATTACAAGATAAAATATATCAACGGAACTCTTGAGGAAATCAACATCTTTGTCATAATCGCACTCATTACGAGCGTTACTTTACTTGTTTTAGCTCTATTAGGATATTATGGAACTATACGTGAAAAAGTAGGCTGTACAATAACGGTAATATATTTATTTGTTGTTGTTTTGTTTCATGTGTATATTACTAATTTAATACAATTCTTTTAAGTACTCCATATTGATGTTGATAATCTTTTTGAGTCAAGTGTGCGGCATCGTCCAAGCATCACGATTATATCATGTATTCATTCGTTTTGGTAACCACTTTTTTTCGAGCATATGGGAAAATCACGGAACCGAACAGCAGGCTATGGATAGACTTCAGACAAGTGTAAAACGTTTAAATAATATATGAAGTATTGAGGTGTGATAAGAACTCCTTTATTTCATTAGTTTAAATGCTGTGGTAAGTATGACTACGATGATTACAATCCATTAAACGGGTCCATTCCAAATTCTTGCTGCGGTGAAGAGGCTACATATTGTAGTGCTGTTTATGCTTATGGGCGTGGTTGTCAAGGCGCATTTCTTTCAGCTTGGGAAACAATGATGGTGGCCTTAATTTATGCCGTTATTGGGATCGCTGTAGTTGAGGTAAATAGAAAAATTTATTTTATAGAAATAATATCTTTTTTTTTAATTTGTGATTTAAGTCAATTGTTATAGTACGAGATCCAGCAGTAAAAAAACGTATCGATCTAGTTTTTAGTTGAAATCTAATTTTTAACTAATCTCTAGAAATGGGGGAATTAATTTTTGCCGAGTTGCCTATCAAAATGTGGTCGCTAGTATTTTCATAATGCGACATATTATGAACCGTGAGTCTCACGGGGAAAATTGCCCAGATCTTTTTTATTGAGAGTCATATGTTCTACAAGCAATTTTTATTATTTATATATAAAAAAAATTTACCGTTTAGGAGTTATTAACTAAAAACCAATTTTTTTTACGCTTATTGTTTATTGCGTAAAAAAAATCGGCTTTTAATAAATAAGTCTTAAACCGTAAATTTGTTTTAACATATAATGATAATTCTTTGTAAAGCATATGACTCTTCATAAAAAAGAGTCGGGCACTTTTCCCCGTTCGACTCACAGTTTATAAGTTATCGCTGGTTAAAAATACTAGCGGCCATATTTTGATATTCAACCCGGAAAAAATATATTCCTCCATTCCTAAAAAATACCCGTTTCTCGTGGTTTTTCTCCAGCACGTCACATTTTTTTTTTAATCGATTTTTGAATTTTTTTTCCACTGTATATGAAAAAACAAAAATACCGCATTCTTGTGTTAAATCGATGAATTTAACTATAAGATCCTTGCATCTGAGGTGTATCATGTATTCAGCAAACTTATGAAGGATATTACGGGGAATATTTTTGTAGATAATTTTAACCCTGCACAACCTCCACATGTGGGTTTTTTTTTGGCCTTTTCTTAAAAAGGTACAAAAATGTCACCCAAAACATTGGAATATTGAGTCAGTATGTACTACAGAAATATTTGCTATTCAATTTCACCACTAGTTGCTGAACACTAAAAAAGCAAAATTTTATCCCGAAAGCAAACAATAAATATTTTTCAAATTTCACCCCACTGTAAAACTCTAAAACTACAATTTGGACAAAACTCGTTCTCACAAGATCATAACGAAATCACACAAGGATCATTTTTCTAGAAGGGTTAAAAAATTTTGCAAAAATATCCTACAAAAAATTTCACTAAGAGTTGCCAAAGACGAAAAATTCTGAAAACTTAAGGTAAGTGCGTCAGGGATGTAATTAATATGCAATGTGAAAAGTCCTAATTGATTTTAACAATTTTTTTGGTTTCGTGCTCAAATTTCGACCTTTACGAGTTTAGAAACTAGTAGTGAAATTTTATAGCGAATATTTCTGTAGTACATACTGACTCAATATTTTCCTGTTTTGGGTGTCATTTTTGTACCTTTTTAAGAAAAGGACAAAAATGACCCACATGTGGGGGTCAAAAAGAGTTAAAATTTTCAACAAAAGTATTCCCCGCAATATCCTGCATAAGTTTGCTAAACACATGATACACCTCAGAAGTAAGGATCATATAGTTAAATTCATCGATTTAACACAAGAATGCGGTATTTTTGGTTCTTTCATATACAGTGGATAAAAAAACTTCAAAAATCGATTAAAAAAAATGTGACGTGCTGGAGAAAAACCACGAGAAACGGGTATTTTTTTTTTAACGTATACTTTAGGAATTTTTTGGATTTTCTAATGTGTTTTAAGAAAAGTTCGAAATTGTTCCACAGTGCTATTAGCAATTATTATAAGATATTCAGAAATCAATCAATGCATTTTTATAATACCGACTTATAACAAATTGAGAATCTAAGCTGTTGACATGACAGTACCATAGAGATTTAACATAAAAAGAACTTGGAATTAGTACGTAGTTTTCATTGTACTATTGTATTTTATATTTAATCAAATAAATATCAAAAGAACATAAATGATTTGAAGGTATCTATGTGATTGTAGTCTAAACAAACGCCAAATTTGTTGCGAATAAGTCAATTCTCAATTTAATAAAAATCAGTGTTTGAAAAATTTGTGAATTCTACGAAAATATCGATGTGTACATAAATATCGATAAGAGCTAAAACTTCAAAGTAAAAATAGTTTTCATTAAATCGAGTCTTAACCATCAAAAAGACTTAACCAACACGATTGTGGATTTCGTTTTTGTATAGAAATCAATAATTCGCGTCTATGTGCGTCAAGTTTCATAACTGTAGAAAGTTTCGTTGCGGAGTTATAGCGAAAGCAATTTTGATTTTGTACGCAAAGATAACACAGTGCAACAATTTTAAAAAATTTGATAGGGACGAGACTTGGCTATACTGTGACAATAGCCCTAGCATAGCTGAGTAAAACCTCCGATGGGTTTTGCAAACTTAACTGCATAACGGTTTTTATCGACCTCTAAAGTTTTTGTTAGAGACTCTTTAGTTTTCCATTAATAGCTCCTGTACTATTCCAGAAACCTTTATTTTATTTTACTAAAATTATAACCAAATGTCTAACAACTAACTTTTCCTAACATAATATGTCAATAATACTATGTATTATGATGTATAATGTTCGGTCTTTTTGGTTTTTCGACCATAACATACAAAATATAAATTTTTCAAAAAAACTTCCTGGTGCAAAATTGTTCACAGTCTAAAATTGCATGAGTTTTCTAAACACTTAAGATAGGACTCGGTCGTTTAATTAGAGGTCTTGGCTGTTGAACGCTCTCGGTCGGCAAAACAATTTTTTTACTCAAGAGCAAGGAATCGTGCGAAAAAAGTGTATCAGGCATAAAATACTTAGAATCGTTCAAAGAAATACGTGTGATTCTTCTAAAAACTTTTTGAGATATTTGAAATTTTTTTATTTTTAAACTTAATTTCTGAAAAATTTTAAAATGTTTTTTCTGAATTCTGAAAAAATTCACACGTATACCTTGGATAATTCTAAGCATTTCATGCATAAGACACTTTTTTTGTACGAAGCCTCACTTTTGAGTAAAAAAATCGTTTTGCCAACCGCGAACTTTCACCATCAAAAAATTCTCATTGAACTACCAAATTCCACCTTGCGTACTTATGAAATTCATATATTGTACAGTCTAGTACAATTTTGATAAAAAAGTTTTTGGGAAAAATTTATCTTTTGTGAGTTATGGTCGAAAAACTAAAAAAGATCGAACATTTTACATCAAAATATCCCCTGAATAAAATTGTTTGACATGGTATGTTAGGAAAAATTACTTGTCGATAGAAATCGTTATGCAGCTAACTTTGCAAAAGCCATCGGGGGTTTTACTCAGATATGGTAGGGCTATCGTCCCAGTATAGCCAAGTCTTGTTCCTAGTTTTGCTGTTGCACAGTATAATTCAAAAAATCCATCTACTGAAAAATTTACTTTTTGTCTATTAAGTCTTTTTGGCGGTTAAGGCACCATATGTATATAGCCATAATATAGTAACATACTTGATAATATGAATAATATAACTTTTATTTACAGTTTGTCGCCTTCATTTTTTCCTGCTGCCTGGCAAATCAGTTTCTTAAGAAAAAGAAGGAAGTCATATCACGATTATAAAACTCAGTTTTGTTATTTTACAATAACAATATCAACATATTTTGAAATATAACATATGTAATATATTTTTGACATTATAAAGTTTTTTAGAATATAAAAACATAACAGAAAATTTACAAAACTAATACTCAACTCAAACTGAGATTACCATAAGATAATCTCTTGTTATCATAAGACAATGACCCTAAACACATTCTGGGACACTTTTTTATACCACCAAAGACATTAAAACACCACCGCAATATCCTGCTTTGAAACCAATAGAAATTTTTTGGTCTTATCAAGTGGAAAATACCATATTTTATCAAAAAAATGTGCTGAAACAAGTAAGTACTTCGTTTTCTTCACTCAGTTTGATCAAACTCACAACAAATCAAGAAAGTCTTGAAAACAAATTGCTGGAAGAGTACGAGAAACAAGGTCGCAGAATTGCTGATGAAGATTCAGCATTAAAAACATCGAACTTTAAGAAAGGCTACAATGGAAGAAGTCCATAATATGTCATCACTGTAAAGGAGTTGGACATATACGCAAGAACTGTTGGAAGCTTAAAAATAACAAGCCTAAAGATCAACAAAAAGCTCACAAAGTCGGGGATATCAAGATGCCGAACAATTTTTGTTTTGTTTTGAATAATGAAAGTTCAAATTGGATCGTCGATTCTGGAGCAACCTGCCACATTTGTTGCTGTCAAGAAGAATTTATAAGTTTGGATTTATCCTGCCGGGATAAGGTCACCATTGCAAACGGTGAAGTTGTCAAATCTTCGGGAAAAGGTACATGTTTGCTGAAGCTTATAAATCAACGTGGCGAACAAGTCAATGTGCATGTGAAAAATACCCTATTCATACCTTCATTTAAAGGCAATCTTCTTTCAGTGAAATTGCTATCTGCAAGAGGTTTTAAAGTAATATTTAGCGGATCAGTATGCAGCATTCTATCGAAAAATAACTATGAAGTAGGAGTGGCTGATCAAATCAACAATTTATATAATTTACGTCTTGAAAGGAACCAAAGTGCTTTAAGTGTTTTGTGTGAAAGAATGAATTGCCAACACTTCTGGCATAAGGTATTTGGCCATAGGGACATAAATGCAGTAAAATCCATGCAATCCGGGAAGCTGGTAAGAGATTTTAATATTGATGATTGTGGGGTTCGAAAAAGTTGTGAAATCTGAATCCAATGTAAGTTAACTCAAAAGCCATTTCCAAAAAAGTCCGATTATAGAGCAGATGATGTCCTTGAATTAGTTCACACTGACATTTGCGGGCCAATGCAATCTGTGACCCCAAGTGGGAATAAATATTTCATGACTCTAATTGACGATTACAGTCGCTATACTGTAGTTTATCTCATGAGAGAAAAGTCAGAGGTATTGAATAAGATAAAAGCATACGTAGAGTTGGTCAGAAAAAAGTTCGGAAAAGTTCCGACCTTCATAAGATCTGACAATGGCCGTGAATACAAGTCAAAAAGATTAACAAAATATTTCGAAGAAAACGGCATAAGATCACAATTAACTGTGCCATATTGTCCGCAACAAAATGGTGCTGCAGAGAGAAAAAATCGTTCTCTTGTAGAAATGGCACGCTGCTTGCTTGCAGAAGCAGGTATGACCAATACATATTGGGGTGAGGCTGTTAGTGCAGCCAATTATATTCAGAATCGTCTTGTGAGTAGTTCAATCCCTTATACTGCTTACGAAAGATGGGAAGGTCATAAGCCAGACATAAGCAATTTTCAAATTTTTGGATCGGAAGCCTACGTTCTGATTTCTAAGCCCAATAGAAGAAAACTTGATGAAAAATCCGAACTAAAAAGATTTGTTGGCTATGACGAAAGTTCCAAAGGTCTACGGTTTTTAGACTTAAACACTAATAAAATAACAATTAGTAGAGATTTTAAATTTGTTTCATGTAAAAGAAAGATGAATATTAAAAGTACTATACAGAACACTTCAGTACCCGAATTTGAAACAAGTATATATTCAACAGATAATGATGTAAGCAATACTTTATCATATGACACCAATAATATCCATTTTCAAATAACTGACTCTAGCATGGACCAAATTGCAAATCCTGAAAGTAATGCAATTGAAATTGAAGAATGCGAAATACCGGAGAGAACTACAAGAAAGCCTTCCAGGTGTAATAAAAGAGTTCCTCCTAAAAAATTTCCTGAGGTAATACAGTTGGTTGATGAAGTGAATTTGCTACAGCCGCGAACATTTAAAGAAGCTGCACACGTTTGGAACGATGCACTGGAAACAGTTCTCATAGAAGAAAAATTTATGCAAAGTAAGGCTGATCCTTGCTTATATTTTAAGATCATCAACGGGGAAGGAATTTATCTCTTGGTTTACGTTGATGATTTGGTTGTTGCGGCAAGTAGCGAAAATAAAATAAAGGATTTCTACAATTTCTCATTACTTGGGTGTTGAGGTTGTTCGAGCAGATGAAAAAACTTTTATGCTGCGTCAAAAACTCTACATTGAAAAAACTGCAAAGTATATAACTATCCACTTGATCCATCGTATGGGAAGGGAGGGCAGTCAAAAATTTTGGACTTTAATAAAAGTTATCAAAGTCTACTTGGCTCTTTGCTGTACATCGCCATAAATACCCGACCGGACATATCGGCAAGTATAGCTATACTTTCCCAAAAGGCAAGTAGCCCAACCGAAGAGGATTGGAATGACCTGAAAAGAGTGGTCAAGTATTTAAATGGAACTTCAGATTTTTATTTAATGCTGAACGATTTTACTATTGAAAAGGATACACTAATCGGATTTGCAGACGCAAACTGGGCTGAGTGTAGGCAAGACCGAAAATCTAATTCCGGGTACATTTTTATGATAAATGGCGGCGTAGTAAGCTGGGCGTGCAGAAAACAGACATGCGTTGCATTGTCTACAACTGAAGCCGAATTAATTGCACTCTCAGAAGCAGCCAAAGAAGCCATTTGGATTAGAAACATTCTTGCTGATTTAAATTCTAAACAAATTTTTCCAACTATTATATATGAAGATAACCAGAGCTGCCTAAATTTAATAAAGGAAGAAAAGTTAAGCAACAGGTCAAAGCATATCAATACGAAATTTCACTTTGTTAAAGATTTCGTCGACAAAAAGATAATTATATGTAAATATTGCCCAACGAATAAAATGCTAGCTGATATGATGACAAAATCTTTACCTGCAATAAAACTACAACAACTTCGAGCAATATCTGGTGTATAGCGCAAATGAGGAGCAGTGTTAAATTTTAATTTTGTACTGTATTTAAAAATACCTTTTCATTTTCAGCTTTTCACATTTTATGTACTTTTGATTTTATGTTTTAATTTTTTCGTTTTCTGAAAATCATTCCGAAATATAATTTTGTTATAATTAGATCTTAGACCTTAGATCTTTGTGCGTTATTCATTTTGAATAGTTTCTGATCAAGGTACTGAGTTCTTTTTTTTTATTTAGTACTATATAACCCAAATTCTGAGTACACTAAAAGTTTCAAGATTATGGGTTAAAAACAATGGAAACGTCAAAATCCTGCCTATATTTTTTGGATTTTACTTTTTGGATGTTTTGTTAAACAATATCTTGTATAAACAACTATTAACAAACAAATCTGGTAGTTTCCAATGTACTTTCAATACCTAATCCGAGTACAATCGCAGAATATGCTAACTTCAAAGTTCAAAATTATGTTTTTGCTGTTTTTAAGTTTTATAAAAACACAAGGTAGTTTTTCCTTATAAAAAAAGAATTTAAACCTAATCGCCGACCATTTTTACTTTTAGAGAAAACCCAAGTTTTGTACATGCTGCCGTGAGAACCTTTTGATGTTCTTTTCGTCAGCACGAGCTGCTTAAAAAATTTTTAATTTATTTATTTTTTTATATATGTATATTAGGCCGGGTCAAATTTTTTTGCGGCAAAGAGTATAGCAACAAAACAATCTACGAAAAATTCTAAGAAACTTTCCCCAAGAAACCATGGGACAAAAATCAATATCGAGCCGCCGAAAATTGCGTTGAAGTTTTGTATATAGTACTTTAAAATTCAATAAAAAAAAACAAAAAATTCAAATACTTTGAATAATTTTATATGAAATAAGTAAAAAAAAAATTAATTTTTTTCTTTTTCTTATTGTATTTTAAAGTACTACATTCAAAACTTCAACGCAATTTCCGGCGGGTCGATATTTATTTTAGACCCATAGTTTCTTGGGCAAAGTTTTTTAGAATTTTCCATTGATTTTTTTTGTTGTTATACTCTTTGCCAATTTTTTGCCTCCCGAACAAATTGACCCGGCCTAATGTATATGGGTTTTTTTTTCTTAAGTTGAAATTAATGCTGTATGAGTAGAATAAGCTCTTGTTTTTTTTTTTTTTTTTTTTGATATTTATTTTTTGTAGCTCAAGCCATGATGACGATAAGCTTTTTGTCAGTTCTGATTGAAATTGATTTAGTTTGAAATTCAGTTTCTCTAAAGATTGTCAAATTAAATTTTCTGCAGACAACAGCAAATCATCATAAAATAAAAGCTTTTTTCTAAAGTGCTTTATTAAAATAATTTAAAAAAATGGCTACCTGTAAAGGATTCTTGAAATATGGTCTTTTCACATTAAATATACTATTTATGGTAAGCTACGAGTATAAAGTGTAAATTAAATAAAAGATCACAATTCGGATGCAAAGATTTAAATTCATCTAATTTTATCAGTTTTTTTCACAAAATACAAAGATTGTACAAATTCAAACCATATGAAAATACAGGGTGGTTGATTCGAAGTGTTGCCAATTCAAAAGACTATATTTTTAGTTTCCATGCACAGATTTTATTGATCAAACGCTGTAATTGTTGGGAAATGTTCAAATTTTAAGAATCTACTTGAGATTTTCGATATGGCCACCTTTGGCCTTAACGGTCGAAGAACGAGTCGCATGCTGCACGAATTTGACTTTGTGGAAGTTTGCGCCATTCTCGTTGAAGGGTCACTTTTAGCGCATCAACGCTCTGGTATTTTTTAGTCAAGACCTTCCTGTCCAACATACCCCAGATTGAGAAATCCAGCGGATTCGCATCAGGCGAGTTTGAGAGCCATTGTTGAGCAGAAATGAAGCTAGGAACGTTTTTTTCTAACCATTCTTGATTCACACGAGCTTTGTGTGACGGTGCCGAGTCTTGTTGGAATGTCCATGGCTTGCGACCGAAATGTTTGCGTGCCCACGGTAGTAAAGCACCCTCCAACACTGATTTACGATATACCTGGGCGTTTACTTTGACGCCAGCGGCCAAAAAAACGAGTGGTGAGCGCCCATCAGCAGTCACTGCAGCCCAAACCATCACATGTGGTGGTGCCTGCGTCCTGGTGGCCAAACGAACATTCAAATTTTCGTAGGACCTCTCTGTCAAGTAAACCCGATCATTTTGTTTGTTTACATATTGCTGGATACAGTAATTTTTCTCATCAGAGAAGACAATTTGTGACAGATTTCCGGCGGCGTGCAAGCGCAACAACTCCTTGGCTCTATCGAGCCTAACTTTTTTTTGAGCAGGAGTGAGATCATGCGCCTTTTGGAACTTCAGGGCCTTTAGTCCGAGCTTGTTTGACAATATGTGTTGCATTCGTTCACGCGATATTTTCAGCTCGGCAGCCATTTGTCTGCCACTGCGTCTCGGATTTCGCTCCGAGTGATGTTGCAGTTATTTTCCGACCACCACCATGTCGTTTGGCAACGCTGCTGGTACCATTGTAACGTGTTATGGTCCGATACACAAACATTTTATTCACTTTTGAATGTTTCAGCTCACGAACAATTGCTGGTTGCGATTTTCCAGCCAAATAAAGAGCAATCACACTATTACGTTTGAATCCCATTTCGAAAATTTTTTATTTTCAATAAATTGACGCGCAAATGCTTTTGGTTACTTGTTGACAATAGAATGAACAAACATCATGCCAATTTTTAGACAGCTGTCATGTTCCATTTGTCAGATAAGTCTATCTGAAGTTGGTAACAGTTCGAATCAGCCGTCCTGTATATATTGCGAAACTCGTTATAAAATATTGCCATGGGTTCGACGAGCGACATTTTATTAACTTGACCTGAACTTGCAACATTGTTGGCTTTGTAAGACATTATCATTGATATGTAAAGATCGTCTGAATTCTGCAATGATGTTAGGCTATTTGCACCGAATCATTAACACGGCTTATCTTTTAAAAAAACTTTATAAATATAATGCTAGCCCACGGTGTTCAAACGACAGATTTAAATAAAATTTCAAATTACCAATTTTTTTTTGATTTTATATTGTTAGTAGGTTAATTTTATGAGGAACAGTGCAAATTTCAAAATAATATATGGAGCACTTTTCAAAAAATTGAAAAAATTCGATATCCCATATAAAATACAAAAAATTAAGAAAAAAAACAGAACAAACAAATATTAAAATAAATACATTTAATGTATTTTGCAATGGTGAATCCGAATCCGGCCTTAGAATTGCTGTATCTCATACGGTTTTTGAGATATCTTAGCCTAAACAAGGAAAAAATACCGTTTTTGCTATATTTTGAAGCTATATAACTAGAATATAGAACATTTATACGCAAAATCCGATACAGTATCTCAAAGTTTTGATCTTTTTCTTTAAAATTTCATTTAAATTATGTCAATAGCTTGATGTTTCTTTGAAATATTGTAGACTAAAATAATGAAAATATATGTTTTTTGCACTTTTTTAACTTTTTAAGTTAGGATATCTCCGAAAAAAATAAAGGTATGGACATAATTTAAATTAAAATTTAAAGAAAAAGATTAAAACTTAAGGATATTGTATCGGATTCTACATATAAATGTTCTGTATTCAAGTTATGTAGCTTCAAAATATAGCAAAAACGGTATTTTTTCCTTGTTTAAGCTAAGTTATCTCATACAGATACAGCAATTCTAAGGCCGGACTCGGATTCACCATTGCAAAATGCATTAAATGTAACTATTTTTATATTTGTTTGTTCTGTTTTTTTTTCTTAATTTTTTGTATTTCATATGGGATATCGAATTTTTTTCAATTTTTTGAAAAATGCTCCATATATGATTTTGAAATTTGCACTGTTCCTCATAAAATTAACCTACTAACAATATAAAATCAAAAAAAAATTGGTAATTTGAAATTTTATTTAAATCTGTCGTTTGAACACCGTGAGCCGTTTTCATTGATAGCCTTTTGCCATGTTTCTGCTAAATTCATTATGACATCACTTAACTCGTAGAGCTTTTGGATTTCTGGGCGAAAAACTAAAGCAAGTTTATATCACTACATTCTTTTGAAGCCAGCCTTGCAAAACTAATAGCATTCTACAGAGGATAAAATAAATGGTAATGGGACAGTGCAAGCCGTATCGGTGGCTTCAAAACTTTTTTGTTTTCAACATTTTTTAATAACTACGAGTTCCAGAAATGGGACGTAAGAAGTGGAAATAAAAATACAAATTTACTTATCCCTTTCAAAATATTCTTTTTTAACCCTTTCATCGAACAAACAAGTCAATCCCGCATAAAATTTATTTAAAAAAAAAAAAAAAAAATTTATGGAGTATTCTTGGGAGTTATTAGAACTTTGTAGTGAAGACAGAGAAGGATTATTGACACGAATTGTTACTGTGGGCGAGTCTTGAGTTTTATCGTTATGAACCTGAGTCTAAAGAGGACTCTATGCTGTGGTAAAGAAAGGCACGCCACCACCTAAAGAATTAAGATGTCACAGTTGACGGGGAAATTCTTTTTGGACTCATAAGGAGTCCTGTTGATCGATTTCAAAGATGAAGGCATCTTCATAATCGAAGAATACTGCGCTTTAATCTTTGAGCGGTTCAAAGAAGCATTCAGAGAAAAAAGAAGCGAAAAATTAAATAAAGGTGTCCTCCTTCTGCACGACAACGAGTTCTGTCCACAAGAGCCGTGTTGCGATGGCCGCCCTGCAGAAGGTGGGCTCTGAAATTTTGGCCCACAGTGAGAGATCTGGCAAATATATGGGGAAGAAAAAAAGAATATATTGAAAACGAAATATAAATTCATATTTTTGTTTCCTCCCAATCCGCGAAATTTTTGACCTACCCTATTAAGCCAGCTATGAATTAAAGACCAAATCTGAAAAAAATTTAAGTATACCTTATTTTCTTGTAATTTTAGATATATCATATCGCTCTTAATGCACTTGGCTTTTATATAACTTACAAGACAAGCTTTATCAAGGAAACACTACTTGAGCAAATCAACATCTTTATCATAATCGCAGTCATTACGTGCGTTACTTTACTTGTTCTGGCTCTACTAGGATATTATGGAACTATACGTGAAAAAGTAGGCTGTACAATAACGGTAATATATTTTTTTGTTGTGTTTCATGTGTAAATTACTAATATAATACAATTTTTTTAAGTACTCCATACTGATGTTGACAATCTTTTTGGGTCAAGTGTACGGTATCGTCCAAGCATCACAGGAAACAATATTGGTTGCCCTAATTCCTGCCAGTATTGGGATCGCTGTAGTTGAGGTAAATGGAAAAAGTTATATTAAAGAAAAAATAATTATTTTTAATTTGTGATTTAAGTCAATTGTTAGCAATTATCATAATATCATGCAATATCAGATTCACAAAACTATCAATGCGTTTACATATATAATAGCGATTTATTACAAATTCAGACTCGACAAAGCTACTGCTGTTCTGCAATGATAGCACTAGAGAGGTTCAGCATGAAAAAACTCGGAATTAATTAATTTAGTTAATTTTAATTCATATTTATTCAAATATCTAAAAACAGAAATGATCTGAAGATATCTATGTGATTGTAGACAAGACAAACGCCAAATTAGCTGCGAATAAGTCAATTCTCAATTTAATATAAATCAGTGTTAGAAAAATGCATTGAAATATTTGTGAATTCTACGTAAATATCGATATTTGCGAAAATAGCTTTCAGTAAATCCAGTCCTAACCGTCAAAAAGACTTAACCAACACGATTGTGGATTTTCGTTTTTTTTATAGAAATCAATAATTCGCGACTATGCGAATCTTTCCGTTAAGTTTCATAGATGTAGAAAGTTTCGTTGCCGAGTTATAGCGAAAGCAATTTTGACTTTGTACTACTTTGTACGCAAAGATAACACTGTGCAACAATTTAAAAAAGAATGTGATAAGGACAAGACTTGGCTATACCGGGACAATGGCACTACCATAGCTGAGTAAGACCCCCGATATGTTTTGCAAAGTTAGCTGCATAACGGTTTTAATCAACCTCTAAAGTTTTTGTTAGAGATTCTTCAGTTTTCGATCAATAGCTCCTGTACTATTCCAGAAACCTTTATTTTATTTCACTAAAATTATAACCAAATGTCTAACAAGTAACTTTTCCTAACATACTATGTCAAAAAAATTTATACTGGAGGTATAATGATGTAAAATGTTCGGTCTTTTTGGTTTTTCGACCATAACATACAATATATAAATTTTTCAAAAAAACTTTCTGGTGCAAAATTGTTCACAGTCTAAAATTGCATGAGTTTTCTAAACACTTAATATGGGATTCGGTCGTTTAATTAGAGGTCTCGGCTGTTGAATGCTCCCGGTCGGCAAAACAATTTTTTTTACTCAAGAGCGAGGCATCGTACGAAAAAAGTGTATCAGGCATAAAATACTTAGAATCGTTCAAGAAATACGTGTGATTTTTAAAAAATTTTTTCAGATATTTGAAATTTTTTTATTTTTAAGTTTATAGGAATTCTGAAAAAATTCACACGTATTTCTTGGATGATTCTAAGCATTTAATGCATTAGACACTTTTTTCGTACGAAGCCTCGCTTTTGAGTAAAAAAATTGTTTTGCAAACCGCGGACTTTCTCCATCAGAAAACTCTCATTGAACGACCAAATTTCGCCTTGAGTACTTATAAAATTTATATATTGTATAGTCAAGTACAATTTCGATAAAAAAGTTTTTGAAAATAATGTATCTTTTGTGAGTTATGGTCGAAAAACTAAAAAAGACCGAACATTAATATCAAAATATCCCCTGAATAAAATTGTTTGACATGGTATGTTAGGAAAAATTACTTGTCGATAGAAATCGTTATGCAGCTAACTTTGCAAAAGCCATCGGGGGTTTTACTCAGATATGGTAGGGCTATAGTCTCAGTATAGCCAAATCTTGTCTCTAGTTTTGCTGTTGCACAGTATAATCCATCTACTGCAAAATTTACTTTTTGTCTATTAAGTCTTTTTGGCAGTTAGGGCACCATATGTATATACTATATAGCCATAATTTAGTAACACACTTGATAATATGAATAATATAAATTTTAATTACAGTTTGTCGCCTTCATTTTCTCCTGTTGCCTGGCAAATCAGTTTCTTAAGAAAAAGAAGGAAGTCATATCACGATTATAAAACTCAGTTTTGTTATTTTACAATAACAATATCAATATATTTTGAAATATAACATATGTGATATATGTTTGACATTATAAAGTTTATAAGAATATAAAAACTTAACAGAAAATTTACAAAACTAATATTCAACTCAAAATGAGATTACCATAAGATGATCTCTTGTTTTCATAAGACAATGACCCTAAACACAATCTGGGACACTTTTTTATACCACCAAAGACATTAAAACACCACCGCAATATCCTGCTTTGAAACCAATAGAAATTTTTTGGTCTTATCAAGTGGAAACTACCATATTTTATCAAAAAAATGTGCTGAAACAAGTAAGTACTTCTTTTTTTTCACTCAGTTTGATCGAACCCAAAAAAAAATCAACATGTTTGTCATTAAAAATAATAACTGACATATTTTTCAAAGATGACTAGATCAAAGAAATTTTTAAATTTTACACCCAAAAAAAATTATTAGTAAAACGTTTGTTAAGATTTTTCAATCTCACTCCTTATTGCAAAATGAGCTCAAGGTACAGCCTTACAAGTTCCAAAAGGCACACGATGTTACACCAAAGCTAAAAAAAGTTAGACTCGAAAGAGCAAAGGAGCTGTTACGCTTGCACGAATGAGGCCAATTCCCTAACATTATGTTCTCTGATGAGAAAAATTTCCCAATTGAGCAGTTCATAAACTCTCAAAATGATCGTGTTTAATTGACCGAACGCTCTTACGAGAACTTGAGCCTACGAACAGCCACCCTAAGTAATTTCCCATTCCAAGTAATGGTATGGGCAACTGTGACAGCCGATGGACGCTCTCCAATCGTTTTTATCGAGTCTGGTGTCAAAGTCAATGCGACATAAGTATTATCGGGAAAATGTGTTTGAATACGGCCTTAAAGCAGATTCACAAACAAAAACATTTCGATCGCAGATCATGGACATTCCAACAAGACTCAGCACAATCTCATAAAGCTCGTGTGAACCAAGAATGGTTAAAAAACCACGTTCCACACTTCACTTCGTCCACATACTGGCTCTCAAATTCGCCAGACGCAAATCCGATGGACTATTCCATCTGGGCTATCTTTGAGAGCAAGGTGAGGACTAAAAAATTTGGATGCTCTGAAGAAATCTATTTTACGAAAATGGGCCAAAAGATCACATTCGTGCAGCATGCAACTCGTTTTTTGACCGTTTGAAGGCCATAGTCAAAGCAAAAGGTGGCCATATCAAGCTAAAGTAGCCGGATTCTAGTTTTTTTATTATTTCCACACATTTTTGTCATTTGAATCAATAAAAAAAATTTCACACAAAAAGTAATAACCATTTGATTAGGTAACAGTTCATGCGCCTAACCCTGTATATTCGTTATACGTATCTACAATAATCCAGGTACGTTTCTGCGCCTTTACGTGCTAAGTAAAGTTGCATATTAAATTAATAAATTATTTCTTTTTATTTAAAATTAAGTTCACAATACATAATTTTTTCTTTTACATGTAATGTCTTTTCAACCGTTGCTACTCTCGTTGAAATGTTTCCACCACCTTCCAATTAAGAAATTCTTGCAGTTTTAATGAGGCTATCGTTAAATTCATAGTCCATCTGATAAAGGTTAAGAATGTATTTTAATTGGAATGAATAATGCACGAATTTTCCTGTTTATGAATTTTACGCATATGCGTCTTGAGCTGTGCTAATGGTGAAAAGGCGACAACATAATCTTTCCAGAGTAGACTCTTGTGCTTGAGTATGCTCAGCTTAATGGATGTTCAGTAAATATGAAAGAATAATAATGTTTTAAATATTTTTTAAATTTAAAGATTTGCATCACCCACCACCATCCCAATGGGGAATGGAGCGCATCAATAGCGCTTCTGAAGCGTTCTAAAGCAGCAATGAAGCGCATCTCTCCCGTATCCAAAAGCGCTGAAATTAACATTGGCATGTCATTGGAAGAAAGCGATTTGTTCTCGCTACCAGAAATACTCTTTGAATGCTCTTTGGATGACAATAAAAAAATTTAAAAAATTAATTTTTAATTGAAATTTTTTTATGCCTTTCGCCCGCCACAAAGACTCATCAGACAGACTATTTTTTTTTTTTTTTTTTGACGTAATTATAATTACTAGAGTTCGCCTTGTGGCCGAAATTCGACCATTTCTATCTGACTATAAAGCCTTGGTCGATAAAAAACAAAACGCTTTTGATATTCTTCCTTAGGGTTTTGGTTGTCATTTAGAGCCATGTTATTCCTACTAAAGAGCAAAAAGTTTTTGATATCTTTCCGTCCTGCTCATTCTGTCCCCATACCAAAATTCACCAAAATCAATGCCGTTAGCGTATGGCACCGGCCACTTAAAAACATAAAAATCATATTCTCATTCCTTAGTGTATACCCAATTTTATAAAAGTCAATGTAGTGGTTTAGCAGTGAAAGTGTTTTTCCATTTAGGGGCATGGTACCACCTACTGAAAACCATAATGTTCATGTTATTATTCCTTAGCGTTAATCCTCTACACCAAATTTCGTGAAAATCGCTGCAGTGGCTTAGCCGTGAGAGCGTTTTTTTCATTGAGGGGTGTTGGACTGCCCACTGAAAAACATAATGCTTATGTTATCGTTCCTTAGAGCTTACCATATCTCCATACCAAATTTAGTGAAAATCGCTGCAGCGGTTTAGCCGTGAGAGCGTTTTTTTCATTGAGGGGTGTGGCACTGCCCACTGAAAAACATAATGCTTACGTTATCGTTCCTTAGAGCTTACCATATCTCCATACCAAATTTCGTAAAAATCGATGCAGTGGTTTAGTCGTGAGAGCGTTTTTTCTATTTAGGGGCGTGGCACCGCCCACTTTTAAAAAAGATATAGTCCTATGCACTGCTCCTTCTTACAACCTTTCCAACAAAAAAATAATCAATCAAATCGGTTGAGATTTAGGTATAGAAACAGGGACTGAATCGATTTTGTTTGCCTATTTATATATAGATTTTTATTTTACTTAATTAACTATAATTGAAAAATTGCAAGTTGAAAAACTTTTGTGTTAGGTCTGGGCCGGAGTTGAACCGAGGACCTCACGGTTGCTGCAACTCTCAATCGCAGTGCCAGTCGCTAGACCACTGCTCCATCCTTGAGCTCTTAGGAAACTGACTTATTGACTTATTTTGTTTTGTGAGTGAATACGTGATCGAAAACGCTTCGTTCTCGCTACCAGAAATGCTCTTTCGATGCGCATCGCTCTCGCATTCTGAAATGCTCTTTGGGTGCGCTTCGCTCTCGCTACCTATAGCGCAGAAAATATGCGCATACAAATCAGCGAGATGCATCGCTATTGCATCTTGGGGATGCACATCGAAATTTTCTGTTGGGATGGTCGCTCACTGGTATCCGTATGCCTATGCATACACATAAACGAAAATTTATTTTCTGATCAAGGTACTGAGTTCTTTTTATTTTTATTTAGTAGGGGAGATTGGGGAGTTTTGCAACAGAGGGAGTTGTGCAACACGTCGATGAATGCCAAATGACAGTAGTTGTCATGTGTCCAACTACTGTAAATTATTAGTCTCGCTACGATATAACTTTTTCGCCAGCACTCGCCACGTCAATACATATTGTTCGTGTCGCTCTTCATTGTGCGTTGAAAAATTTGTCGGAAAGTTTCATTGTCTTCTTGTGTTTGCGGTGTTTTCAATCACTTGTTGAAGCTGATCATGAAGGTCAGTATATACAAAACATTCCTTTGTGAATATCCTTTAAACGCATGAAAGTAATGATGTGTAAACATTCGCTGTATCGATGACGCGTTGGCCATTTCGAATATGTAGAAAGTGGGGAGTTTCGCAACAAAACGCCACATTTGACAGTTTTCAACCCAAGTTTGCATTTTACATGCGTATATCGCATTATTTGTGAATAATTCGTATGTTTCATGCAGTTTGGTGGATTTCCTTCACAGAATTTAGTATTTTTCTTGATTTTATTCATGACTTTCCGTGATTTTTGCACATAGTCACCATGCCAAATCGTACGTATCGTGCGACCAGCAAACCAGCGTGTGATATCAATGCCTTAGTGACTGCAATCAAAGAGTTAATTTTACAAAGAATATTCATCAAAATATGTAATTTTTAAAGCTGTGTTGCACAACTCCCTCAGTGCTGCACAACTCCCTCCGTGATGCACAACTCCCTCCGTGTTGCACAACTCCCCAAAAACGCGTCTTTTGCGTAAACAAGCATATTTTTTGATTTTTTAAAATTTCAACCGAACCCTATAGCAAGAAGTTGTGTTTTGAGGCATACTACAGATTTCATATACTGAGATGCTTAAAAAAATTAATTTCATAGTTTTTTTCCACTGAAACAACTCCCCATTCTGAGTACACTACAGGGTGGCTGATTCGAACTGTTACCAACTTCAGATAGACATATCTGACAGATGGAACATGACAGCTGTCTAAAAATTGGCATGATGTTAGTTCATTCTATTGTCAACAAGTAACCAAAAGCATTTGCGCGTCAATTTATTGAAAATAAAAAATTTTCGAAATGGAATTCAAACGTAATAGTGTGATTGCTCTTTATTTGGCTGGAAAATCGCAACCAGCAATTGTTCGTGAGCTGAAACATTTAAAAGTGGATAAAATGTTTGTGTATCGGACCATAACACGTTACAATGGTACCGGCAGCATTGCCAAACGACATGGTGGTGGTCGGAAAATAACTGCAACATCACCAGAAATGGTTCGAAAGGTGAAGGCCAGAATTGAGCGAAATCCGATACGCAGTGGCAGACAAATGGCTGCCGAGCTGAAAATATTGCGTGAACGAATGCAGCACATATTGTCAAACAAGCTCGGACCCTCAAGTTCCAAAAGGCGCATGATCTCACTCCTGCTCAAAAAAAAGTTAGGCTCGATAGAGCCAAGGAGTTGTTGCGCTTGCACGCCGCCGGAAATCTGTCACAAATTGTCTTCTCTGATGAGAAAAATTACTGTATCCAGCAATATGTAAACAAACAAAATGATCGGGTTTACTTGACAGAGAGGTCCTACGAAAATTTGAATGTTCGTTTGGCCACCAGGACGCAGGCACCACCGCATGTGATGGTTTGGGCTGCAGTGACTGCTGATGGGCGCTTACCACTCGTTTTTTTGGCCGCTGGCGTCAAAGTAAACGCCCAGGTGTATCGTGAATCAGTGTTGGAGGGTGCTTTACTACCGTGGGCACGCAAACATTTCGGTCGCAAGCCATGGACATTCCAACAAGACTCGGCACCGTCACACAAAGCTCGTGTGAATCAAGAATGGTTAGAAAAAAACGTTCCTAGCTTCATTTCTGCTCAACAATGGCTCTCAAATTCGCCTGATGCGAATCCGGTGGATTTCTCAATCTGGAGTATGTTGGACAGGAAGGTCTTGACTAAAAAATACAGAGCGTTGATGCGCTAAAAGTGGCCCTTCAACGAGAATGGCGCAAACTTCCACAAAATCAAATTCGTGCAGCATGCGACTTGTTCTTCGACCGTCTACGGGCCAAAGTTAAGGCCAAAGGTGGCCATATCGAAAATCTCAAGTAGATTCTTAAAATTTGAACATTTCCCAATAATTATAGCGTTTGATCAATAAAATCTGTGCATGGAAACTAAAAATATAGTCTTTTGAATTGGTAACACTTCAAATCAGCCACCCTGTAAAAGTTTCAAGATTGCGGATTAAAAACAATGGAAATGACAAAATCCTGCCTATATTTTTTTGGATTTTGTTTTTTTGGATGTTTTGTTAAACAATATCTGGTACAAAAAAACAACTGAATCGGTCATTTTTAAAAGGGGATATGTGTCGTTCGGTAGAAAATTATTCTTTTGCTTTTTTGCCACTGTGGCGACGGCACTGATTGATTTATCTATTTTCCAAGTACGCAGATTACTGCTTACTATTATTGTTAGTTAACTTCCATCACTAAAGTTGCACCAAAATTATAAAGGTTTTTCTTAAATTTGCCATAAGATTTAATTTCGTCACATATCCCCTCAAAGCTCAAAATTACGTTTCTGCTGTTTTTAAGTTTTATAACAACACAAGAAATTTTTCCTTATAAAAAACCGAATTAATAATTGTAAAAGAATTTTAACCTAGTCGCCGACCATTTTTTTTTTTTTTTCAAGGAAACCCAAGTTTTTAAAAAAAATTTTACATATTTTTTTTTTTCTTAAGTTGAAATTAATGCTGTATGAGTAGAATAAGCTTTTGTTTTTTTTATATTTATATTTTGTAGCTCAAGCCATGATAACGATAAGCTTTTAGTCAGTTCTGAATAAAATTGGTTCAGTTTGAAATTAAGCGCCTCTGAAGATTGTCAAATTAAATTTTCTACAGACAACAGCAAATCAACATAGAATAAAATCTTTTGTCTAAAGTACTTTATTCAAATAATATAAGAAATGGCTACCTGTAAGGGATACTTGAAATATGGTCTTTTCACATTAAATATACTATTTATGGTAAGCTATGAGCATAAAGTGTAAATTTAGTAAGTGATCACAATTCGGATGCAAAGATTTAAATTCATTCATGTTGATCGATTACAAAGATAAAGGTGTCTCTACAACTGGAGAACACTACGTTTGAATTTTAGAACAGTTCAAGAAAGCCATCGGAGAAAAAATAAGTTGAAAATCGACTCATGGTGTCCTACTTGTGAACGACAACGCGCCCTGTCCACAATAGCCGCCAAGCAAAAGGTGGGTGCAGTTGCAGTTTGATAATTTTCAAAGAGTGAGAACAGTTTCAACTTGCCCTTTAGGCTTTCTAAAATGTCAAGTTTAGAATTGTTTTCAGCAATTGTTAGCCATTCATTTCATATGAGAGTGAGCAAGACGGCAACACTCGTTGGGGTTAACGAATATTCAAGGGCGTACGCAGGATTTCATCTAGGGGGGGCCAACCTCAAATTTTGCGAACCATTTTTTTTTTTTTTTTTTTTTGAGAAATTTCAATGCAAGAGCTGTATAGTTTTGTGCACTTAAATATTAAATAAAAGTTCATAATAACTTATGAAGGTACTGAGATAACTTTCTTAATAAAAATTTGCTTAGGTATTAAACTAATTTGAGGTCGCTGACTCCAAAAACGCATTAATTTTTTTTCCGAGGAGCCGTTCTAGATATAATCGAAACTTTCGATTTTTGAGGTTATAGCTCGAATTTTATAAAAAAATTTTTCGAGAAACCCAATTTTGATCGAATTTTTGTATACACTATTTTAAAGAAAAATTCTTACGCTTATTTTAAATGTATCAATAACTAAAATCCTATTTAAATTGGCTGAGTTAAAGTTAAAAGTTAAAACTGAGCGAAAAGTTAATTTTCATAATAATTTTTTACAATTTTGCAATTTTTTTATATTTTATAAGTGTGTTTAATTTTAAATATTTTACTAAAATCAGATCATATTTTAAAAAGTTATTAAGGTTTCAGTGAAGTAAGACCATTTTGATTTTTTATCGGAAAAATAAACAGGTACAATAAACTGGGTGGATTTTTATGAAGCAAAACAATTGTATAATGTTTAAAAATGCTTAGAATCGTACAAAGTACACGTGTGAATTTTTTTAGATTTTTTGGAAATTTTTTTTTGACCAATTTTTGAAGAGTCAGAAAAGGTCTGAAAAAATGCATGAAATACTTTGATACTTTGAACGATTTTAAGCATTTTAAGCCTTATACATTTTATTCGTAAGAGCCTTCCTTTTGAGTAAACGAATGCTTTTCCAACCACGTAATTGAAAAACATAAAAAAATCGACTTTTGGAACCGGATATTATCTAGGTATACTACCTGCACAAAAAATTTTGAATTTTTTAATGCAGCATTTTTTGCAAAAACATAGTCTTTAGGCTTTGGGTATCCCTTCTGAGAAGAAAAAAAAGTTATGAGCAAAAAACATTTTTTTGTACCTGTTTATTTTTTCGATAAAAAAACGAAAAGTCCTCCTTCAGTGAAACCTTAATAACATTTTAAAATATTATCTGATTTTATTTTCAAATTGTTTGCAGTTAAGTAAATAAATAGTATAGTAATGATAAAAAAAGTGTATTTGTATAAACTATTGTCCAAAAAATCGTGTTTTATTTGGCTTTAATATGAAAAGTTTTAAAAACTACTGTAAAAATGAATGAATATGATATATTTGTAACTCTAAAGCTAGAGCTAGGGGGGCAGCTGCCCCCTTCCCCCTGGCACCCTTGTGTACGCCCTTGCGAATATTATACATACTTATTGGAAAGTTCAAAGATCGAATGTAACGAGTAGTTACAGATTGATCGGGTGGGTAGTGTTGCCGTTTATCGGAAAATTACACTTAAGTTTGGGATTTGAAGTTAACGCATTTCCCCGCGTAAGCAGTGGGCTTTGAAATTTTGATACCCCTTCTTACAGTCTAGACCTGGCCCCCAGTGGCTATAATTTGTTCCCAAAAATGAAGAAAGAGTTACATGGTAAAATTGAACAACGTTCAATTTTGGTCTATTTTCACACCAGAGATAAAATATTTTGTCGATGTAATAAATAAGCTTTGTATTTTTATTTCCATTCTTCAAAATTTTTGAACTCCCCTTTTAAGCTTGCTATGAATTATAAAACCAAAGCTGAACCAACGTTTAAGTATACCTAATTTTTTTGTAATTTTAGATATATCATATCGTTCTTAATGCACTCGGTTTGTATATAAATTACAAAATTAAATATATCAGCGGAACTCAACTCAACTCAATGGAAATCAACATCTTTATCATAGCCGCAATCATTACGTGGGTTACTTTACTTGTTCTGGCTCTTTTAGGATATTATGGAAGCATACGCGAAAAAGTATGCTGTACAATAACGGTAATAAATTTTTTTGTTGTTGTTTTGTTTCATGTGTATATTACTAATATAATACAATTTTTTAGTACTCCATATTGATGTTGATAATGTTTTTGGGTCAAGTGTTGTGTATCGTCCAAGCATCACGATTCTTTCATGTACTCATTCGTTATGGCGATCACTTTGTTTCACGCATTTGGGAAAATCACGGAACCGAGCAGCAGGCTATGGATAGACTTCAGACCATTGTAAGTTGTTTAAATAATATATGAAGTATTGAGGTGTGATAAGAACTGCTTTATTTCTTTAGTTTAAATGCTGTTTTAAGTATGATTACGATGATTGCAATCCATTATACGGGTCCACTCCAAATTCTCGCTGCGGTGAAGTGGCTACATACTGTAGTGCTGCTTATGCTTATGGGCGTGGTTGTCATGGCGCATTTCTTTCAGCTTGGGAAACAATATTGGTTGCCCTAATTTCTGCCAGTATTGGGATCGCTGTAGTTGAGGTAAATAGAAAAATTTATTTTATGGAAATAAAAACTTTTTTTTATTTTGTGATTTAAATCAACTGTTAGCAATTATCATAAGATATTCACAAATCTATCAATGAATTTTTATAAAACCGACTTAAAACAAATTGAGAATCGACAAGGTTACGGCTGTGTTGACATGACAGCACCAGAGAGATTTACATAACATAAAAAGAACTCGGAATCAATTGATTTAGTTAATTTTAATTCATTTTAATTCAAATATCAAAAGAACATAAATGATCTGAAGGTATCTATGTGATTGTAGACTAAACAAACGTTAAGTAAGCCACGGATCAGTCAATTCTCAATTTAATATAATTCAGTGTTAGAAAAATGCATTGAAAGTTGAAAGCAAAAATAGTTTTCATCAAATCGAGCCCTGACCGTCAAAATGACTTTTCGTTTTTTATAGAAATCAATAGAAAGTTTCGTTGCGGAGTTATAGCGAAAGCATTTTTGTATTATTTTGTACGCAAAAGATAACACTGTGCACCAATTTTAAAAAAATGTGATAGGGACAAGACTTGGCTATACCGGGACGTTAGTCTTAACATAGCTGAGTGAAACCCCCGATGGGTTTTGCAAACTTAGCTGCATAACGGTTTTTATCGACCTCTAAAGTTTTTGTTAGAGACTCTTCAGTTTTCGATCAATAGCTCCTGTACTATGCCAGAAACATTTATTTTATTTTACTAAAATTGTAACCAAATGTCTAACAAGTAACTTTTCCTAACATACTATGTCAAAAAAACTTTATACAGGGGGTATTATCACGAAAAATGTTCGGTCATTTTAGTTTTTCGACCATAGCACACAATATATAAATTTTTCAAAAAAACTTTCTGGCGCAAAATTGTTCACAGTCTAAAATTGCATGTGTTTTCTAAACACTTAAGATGGGATTCGGTCGTTTACTAAGAGGTCTCGGCTGTTGAGCGCCCTCGGTCGGCTAAACAACTTTTTTTCCTCAAAAGCGAGGCATCGGACGAAAAAAGTGGATAAGACATAAAATACTTAGAATCGTCCAAGAAATACGTGTGATTTTTTTCAAAATTTTTTCAGATATTTGAAATTTTTTTATTTATTTTTGAGTTTAATTTCTGAAAAATTTTCAAATGCTTTATAGGAATTCTGAAAAAATTCACACGTATTTCTTGGATGATTCTAAGCATTTAATGCATTAGACACTTTTTTCGTACGAAGCCTCGCTTTTGATTAAAAAAATCGTTTTGCCAATCAGAAAACTCTCATTGAACGACCAAATCCCACCTTGAGTACTTATAAAATTTATATATTGTATAGTCAAGTACAATTTTGATAAAAAAAATTTTTGAGAAAAATTTATCTTTTGTGAGTTATGGTCAAAAAACTAAAAAAGACCGAACATTTTACATCAAAATATCCCCTGAATAAAATTGTTTGACATGGTATGTTAGGAAAAATTACTTGTCGTTAGAAATCGTTATGCAGCTAACTTTGCAAAACTTATCGGGGGTTTTACTCAGATATGGTAGGGCTATAGTCTCAGTATAGCCAAGTCTTGTCTCTAGTTTTGCTGTTGCACAGTATAATCCATCTACTGCAAAATTTACTTTTTGTCTATTAAGTCTTTTTGGCAGTTAGGGCACCATATGTATATACTATATAGCCATAATATAGTAACACACTTGATAATATGAATAATATAAATTTTAATTACAGTTTGTCGCCTTCATTTTCTCCTGTTGCCTGGCAAATCAGTTTCTTAAGAAAAAGAAGGAAGTCATATCACGATTATAAAACTCAGTTTTGTTATTTTACAATAACAATATCAACATATTTTGAAATATAACATATGTGATATTTGACATTATAAAGTTTATAAGAATATAAAAACTTAACAGAAAATTTTCAAAACTAATACTCAACTCAAAATGAGATTACCATAAGATGATCTCTTGTTTTCATAAGACAATGACCCTAAACACATTCTGGGACACTTTTTTATACCACCAAAGACATTAAAACACCACCACAATATCCTGCTTTGAAACCAATAGAAATTTGTTGGTCTTATCAAGTGGAAACACCATAGTTTATTAAAAAAATGTGATCAAACAAGTAAGTACTTATTTATCTTCACTCAGTTTGATCAAACTCACAACAAACCAACATGTTTGTCATTAAAAATAATAACTGACATATTTTTCAGAGATAACTAGATCAAAGAAATTTTAAAATTTTACACCCAAAAAAAATTATTAGGTAAAACGTTTGTTAAGATTTTTTCAATCTCACTCCTCATTGCAAAATGAGCTCAAGGTACAGCCTTACGAGTTCCAAAAGGCACACGATGTTACACCAAAGCAAAAAAAGAGCAAAGGAGCTGTTACGCTTGCACGAACGTGGCCAATTTCCTAACATTATGTTCTCTGATGAAAAAAATTTCCCGATTGAGCAGTCCATTAACTCTCAAAATTATCGTCTTTACTTGACCGAACGCTCTTACGAGAATTTGAACCTACGAACAGCCACCCTAAGTAATTTCCAATCTCAAGTAATGGTATGGGCAACTGTGACAGCCGCTGGACGCTCTCCAATCGTTTTTATCGAGTCTGGTGTCAAAGTCAATGCGACATAAGTATTATCGGGAAAATGTGTTTGAATACGGCCTTAAAGCAGATTCACAAACAAAAACATTTCGGTCGCAGACCATGGACATTCCAACAAGACTCAGCACCATCTCATAAAGCTCGTGTGAACCAAGAATGGTCAAAAGACGACGTTCCACACTTCACTTCGTCCACATAATGGCTCTCAAATTCGCCAGACGCAAATCCGATGGACTATTCCATCTGCACTGAAGAAAGCCATTTTACGGGAATGGGCCGAAATACCAGAAGATCGCATTCGTACAGCATACAACCCGTTTTTTGACTGTTTGAAGGCTATAGTCAAAGCAAAAGGTGACCATATCGAGTTAAAGTAGCCGGATTCAAGTTTTTTGATTATTATGAGGCGATCATTAAGTTCATAGTCCATCTCAAGGGTGTCAGCGTAGAACAAAAGTGAGCCAATTTTGGTTCGACCAACAACATCAGTATTTCTGTACAACAATCACAGAAATAATTTTTGTTGTTTTTTTTTTTCACGCTCGTCAAAATTTCGCGTTTTTGTTTTTTTTTTTTTTTTGCGTATACACAAAATCGAACTCGAACCATCATAAAACAACAACAACGACTAAGTCGCATCAGAAAAAACAACAATTAATGCGTTGATGCACAGTTGCGAAAGTGAAAGTCTTTTACGCACTAACGCCTTAACGTTCAATGTGAATATTTCCCTCTTGAGAAATTGCAGAAGTAGTGCGAAATTTTCGGCAATGTGTTTGTTGTTTTACAAATGTCAAACTTTCGCAAATCGCACTTCCGCAACGACACAAGAGCATTGCGCATCAACTCGTGAATACCCCTACTTTTTGTGTGTGGCGTAATCCTTAGAAATTTTGAAAATTGTTGAAATATTATTGTTGTTGTAAATTCGAATTTTAAGTTGTTGTAAAAGCGAAAATTTAGGCGCTGACTGCGCTGCATGCGCTTGGCTCAGTGTATTAAAAACGCTGACACCCTTGGTCGATCTGATAAAGGTTAAGAATGCATTGTAACTGGTGTAATGCACGAATTTTCCTGTTTATGAATTTTACGCATATGCGTCTTGAGCTATGCTAATGGTGAAAAGACGACAACATAATCTTTCCAGATTAGACTCTTGAACAGTTTTTTACCCGTGTGCTTGAGTATGCTCAGCTTAATGGATGGTCAGCAAATCTGAAAGAATAATAATGTTTTAAATTTAAAGATTTGCATCACCCACCACCACTCACCTTGCAGTAATATGGCCGCTGACTGGTATTCTATATACATATACATAAATGCAAATTCGTTTCTGATTGTCGAAACAAGGTACTAAGTTCTTTTTTTTTTCTTTAGTACTATATAACCCAAATTCTGAGTACACTTAAAGTTTCAAGATTGCGGATTAAAAACAATGGAAACGACAAAATCCTGCCTAACGAATTAAGAACTAAGGCGCTGCGAACATTAGCGAACTAAGTTGACATAGGGCGTTTTTGCCCCCATGGCGTTTTTGAAAAGTTTGGGTCCTCAAATATATGTGTACTTAATTTCAACTTCCAATAACGATCACAGAATGTGGTAGAGCAATTTAAATATATATACTGTTTAAAGAGTTGCGTGCAAGAAGGGCATAGTGCGACTTGGGGAGTTTTTGCATAAATCAGTTCGCGGTAGGAAAAACGGTTTTTACTCAAAACCAAGGAGCCTAACGAAAAAATTTTATAAGGCAAAAAATGCTTAGAATGGTCCAAAGAGTAAGTGTGATTTTTTTAGATTTTTTTTTTTGCCAAATTTTGAAAAATTTTGAAATGTTCGAAAAAATTCTGAAAAAATTCACACATATTTGTTAGACGATTCTAAGCATTTTCTGCTTAATACACTTTATTCGTAAGGCACCTTGCTTTAGAATTAAAACCATTTTTCCGGCCGGGTTAAAAAATTGCTATGTTTGAGTGGCCATATTTCGATAAATTTTTAACCTAAGAAATTTTTCAACAAACCATTTTGAAGGAAACTTTATCTCCTTATCTTTTGTCAAATTTTGTCTTTTCCTATCTTTGATCTAAAAAAAATAATCGTCAAAAGAGTAAAAAAACACAAGAATTCGAAATTTTTGTTTTTAATTTAAAATTCTATAAATTCATTAAAATCCATTGCGCCGCTTTTGTGTAATATTGAATCAAAATATTCAAGCCTTTAAAAGTGGGTGTGACACTCTTGCCATCACATCCACATTTCGCTATTTATAATCAGCATTTGTCTATCAAACTTAGCCACCGTTTGCTAAATATTGCCCAATAAATTCTAATTTTCCTTTCTATGAGTATCTACAAGGTTAGAACTGATCCCAGTCACAATGCTATACTAATATATAACATTGTACCAAATTTCGTTAAAATCTATATAGCCGTTTGCAAAAAAAAAAATTATTTACAAGGTGCAAATATATGCTTGCATTTTATAAAATTAAAATTTTAAAGAAATAAACAAAAACGCACATTTATAAATGGTTGAGGTGCAAATAAATTTCATTCCTCTCATTTGAAAAAAAAAATCATAAAAATCGGAACAGTTTTGCCGGTTTCCCAAACAAAATGCTAACGTTACTCCAGGGACAGTTAAATGGATTTTTCAAAAACGCCCTATAATTTAAATTTTCCTTCTTCGATAATTCTGTCAATATTCATAAGTTATATGTGTTAGCGGTAACTATTTACTCATTTTATTAGTGTTAATTGAATAAATTTGTTTTCCAAGGTTTAAATGATGGTTTGTTCTTTTAACAGCATTTAGAAACTTTAAATTGAATCATCTCGAAATGGCATTTTTCGACTTGGGGCGTTAATGCACGCAACGCAACGCGTCAATTGTAACAGAAGAATTTTGACCTAGTCGCCGATTTTTTTTTTTTTTTTTTCGAGAAAACCCAAGTTTTGTACATTAGGGGTGTTTTAGTGCACGAATTTTGGATTTTGATACTTGACACCCCTCAATTTTGTGAGGTTGAAAAAAAAAAATGAGTTTGAAAAAAAATTTTGGGGGTGGGGTTGACGCATCGAGGTCAAAGAAGAGAGAAAAGGAGAAACAATTTACTTACAGTCCTACAAGAGGGGCCACCTCTAGAGGGTTCAAATGTATGACCGACCCACATTACTTTTTCTCCCCCAACATTTTTACCAAACATACCTAGCTCTTACCTCTAACTCCTAAGGGTACTTCCATACAAAAGTGAGATTTTTAGGAAATCGACCCCCACCACTCCCAGGGTGCCCCTAGAAGGGTCAAATGTATGACCGACCCCTAATATTTTTTCCTTCTCAACATTTTTTCGCACCATACTTACCCTCAATCTCTAGCTCTTAAGGGGGCCTCCATACAAAATTGACGTCATAGACATAAAAAATAACGAAAGGAAGTCATCAAATAGGCCAATAATTGCCCAGGAGTCTCTGCTAGAGCAGTCAAATATTTGACCGACCCCCATTATCCCCCCACCAGAGTTTCACAGCTTACCTACCCCCTATTTCCAATCCTTAAGGAGGCTCCCATGCAAAATTACGGTTTTTTTTAAAAACTGCCCCCACTGCTCTAACTGGATCATGGGTACCCCTAGAAGGGTCAAATGTATGGCCGACCCCCATTATTTCAAGGAAAATTTATAAAAAAAAAAAATTGTATGGCATCCCCTTTCAGAGTTGAAAATAGGGGGCAAGTATGTGGAAGAAAAATATAGGCCGCAAAAAAATAATGGGGGTCGATCATACATTTGGCCTTTCTAGGGGTACCCGTGGGCCAGTTAGGGCAGTAGGGGCATTTTATGTAAAAACAGTATTTTTGTATGGGAGCCCCCTTAAGGATTAGAAATAGGGGATAGGTATGCTGAGAAAAAAATTTGGAGGGGGCTAATGAGGGTCGGTCATATATTTGACTCTTCTAGGAGTGACTTCTTTCCATATTTTTCATGTCTATGACATCTATTTTGTATGGGAGTCCCCTAAAGAGATAGAGGTTAAGTATGTTGGGAAAAAATGTTGTGGAGGAAAAAACATTAGGGACCAGTCATACATTTGACCCTTCTAGGGGCACCCAGGGAGTGGTGGGGGTCGATTTCCTAAAAATGTCAATTTTGTATGGGAGGCCCCTAAGGGGTTAGGGATAGGAGTAAGCATGCTGAGTAAAAATGTTGAAGGGGGAAAAATAATGTGGGTCGGTCATACATTCGACCCCTCTAGAGAGGACCCCTAAGCATTTGTATTGCTGTATGTAAATTTTTTCTCTTTTTCTCTCACCTTTGACCTCGATGCGCCAACCTCAAAATTTTTTTTGCAAACTCATTTTTTTTTTCAACCTCACAAAATTGAGGGGTGTCAAGTATCAAAATGTTGTTACTAAGGATCTCCATACATTCTTAAAACACCTCTATTGTACATGCTGCAATGGCATAAATTGAGAACCTTTTGTTGTTCTTTTCGTCAGCACGAGCTGCTTCAAAAATTTTTAATTTATTTGTTTTTTTTTTTTCTTATGGGTATTTTAAGTTGAAATTAATGCTGCATGAGTAAGTAGAATAAGCTCTTGTTTTCTTTATATTTATTTTTTGTAGCTCAAACCATGATAACGATAAGCTTTTTGTCAGTTCTGATTAAAATTGGTTCAGTTTGAAATTTAGTTCCTCTGAATATTGTCAAATTAAATTTTCTGCAGAAAACAGCAAATCAATTGAAAATAAAAGCTTTTGTCTAAAGTACTTTATTAAAATAATATAAAAAAATGGCTACTTGTAAGGGATCCTTGAAATATGGTCTTTTCACATTAAATATACTATTTATGGTGAGCTACGAGTATAAAGTGTAAATTTCTTAAGTGATCACAATTCGGATGCAAAGATTTAAATTCAACTAATTTTATCAGTTTTTTTCACAACATAAAAATCCCCGGGGAATTTTCTTAGACCGCCGTGCATTCTCTATTGCACTTTGCGAAAATTCCCCGGTAATCTTGATTCACGATAACCCCCTATGAGTTCGTGGAATGGGACGTAAGGAGTGCAAATAAAAATACAAATTTACTTTGCCTTTTCAAAATATTATTTTTTTACCCTAATAGATTTTTCATTAGATTTTTCGGGTCATTGGTCTTTGAGTTATTATCGATCAAACAAGTCAATCGCGCATAAAATTTAATTTAAAAAAAAATGAAGTATTTTTACGAGTTTTAGAACTATATGCAGTGGCGCAACACCTGAGTCTTTTGGGACTCAGAAGGGATCCTGTTGATCAATTACAAAGATAAAGGTGTATCTGGAACACACTACGCTTGAGTTTAAGGAAGTTCATGGAAGCCATCAGAGAAAAAAGAAGTTGACCTGGAGTCGCTGTGGGAGACCTGTATTCACTTTGGAAGTCGCCTTTTATGAGCTGAAATCGTTGCTGTTGGCGACGATGACACTTCGAAGGGAAGCGATGAATTGTCATGCTTGTACGTAAGCAATCAAGAAGTTTGTATAAAAAGGATAACCCAGAATACTTTCTTTTAAGTTAAATTTACTTTTATTGAAAAATAAACCTTATAAAATTAAAAATTAATAATAAAATTTCCAATTAAATAGAGCTGCAGTTGCTTGCTGCGTGGATAATTTTCAACGAGCGAGAACAATTCCAACTTGCACTTTAGACTTTCTTAAATGTCAACTTTAGAATTGTTTTTAACAATTGTCAGCCATTCATTTAAATGAAATGTGCAAGACGGCAACTTTCGTTGGGGTTAACGAGTATTATATTTACATACTTATTGGAAAGTTCAGAGATGGAATGTAACGAGTTGTTAAAGATTGATCGGGTGGGTAGTGTTGCCGTTTATCGGAAAATTACATTTAAGTTTGGGATTCAAAGTTTACGCATTTCCCCGCGTACACAGTGGGCTTTGAAATTTTGACACCTCCTTCTTACAGTTCAGACCTGGCCTCCAGTGACTATAATTTATATATATTATATATGGTTATATGGTAAAATTTAACAACATTCAATTTTGGTCTATTTTCACACCAGAGATAAAATATTTTTTTTCGATGTTATCAATAAGCTTTCTATTGTTATCTCAATTCCTTACCTCCCATTCTGCAAGATTTTTGACCTCCCCTATTAAGCTTGTTATGAATTAAAAAACCAAAGCTGAACCAACATTTAAGTTTACCTAATTTTTTGTAATTTTAGATATATCATATCGTTCTTAATGCACTCGGTTTGTATATAAATTACAAAATTAAATATATCAGCGGAACTCACCTCAACTCAAAGGAAATCAACATCTTTATCATAGTCGCACTCATTACGTGCGTAACTATACTTGTTCTGGCTCTACTAGGATATTATGGAAGTATACGCGAAAAAGTAGGCTGTACAATAACGGTAATATATTTTTTTTTGGTTTGTTTTGTTTCATGTGTATATTACTAATTTAATACAATTTTTTTAGTACTCCATATTGATGTTGATAATGTTTTTGGGTCAAGTGTACTGTTTCGTCCAAGCATCACGATTCTTTCATGTCCTCATTCGTTATGGTGATCACTTTGTTTCACGCATTTGGGAAAATCACGGAACCGAACAGCAGGCTATGGATAGACTTCAGACAAGTGTAAGACGTTTAAATACTTAATATATGAAGTATTGAGGTGTGATAAGAACTCCTTTATTTCTGTAGTTTAAATGCTGTGGTAATTATGGTTACTATGACTACAATCCTTTGAACGAGTCCTTTCCAAATTCTTGCTGCAGTGAAGGAACTACATACTGTAGTTCTGTTAATGCTAATTGGAAAGGTTGTCAAAGCGCATTTTTCTCAGCTTGGCAAGGAATATGGGTTGCCGTAATTTATGCCACTATTGGGATCGCTGTAGTTGAGGTAAATGTAAAAGGTTCTTTTGAAGAAAAAATAATTATTTTTAATTTGTTGCTAACAATTGAAGCAATTATCATAAGATATTCACAAATCTATCAATACATTTTTATAATAACGACTTATAACAAATTGAGAATCGATAAAGCTACGGCTTCTTCAGTTTTTGATCAATAGCTCCTGTACTATGCCAGAAACCTTTAATTTATTTTACTAAAATTGTAACCAAATGTCTAACAAATAACTTTTCCTAACAAAAAATTTTATACAGGGGTATTATGACGTAAAATGTTCGGTCATTTCAGTTTTTCGACCATAACACACAATATATAAATTTTTCAAAAAAAACTTTCTGGTGCAAAATTGTTCACAGTCTAAAATTGCATGTGTTTTCTAAACACTTAAGATGGGATTCTGTCGTTTAATAAGAGGTCTCGGCTGTTGAACGCCCTCGGTCGGCAAAACAATTTTTTTACTCAAGAGCGATGCATCGTACGAAAAAATTGTATTAGACATAAACTACTTAGAATCGTCCAAGAAATACGTGTGATTTTTTTCAAAATTTTTTGAGATATTTGAAATTTTTTTATTTATAAGTTTAATTTCTGAAAAATTTTAAAATGCTTTAGAAGAGTTCTGAAAAAATGCATATGTATTTCTCGGATGATTCTTAGCATTTCATACATAATACTTTTTTTTCGTACGAAGCCTCGCTTTTGAGTAAAAAAATCGTTTTGCCAACCGCGGACTTTCACAATCAGAAAATTCTCATTGAACGACCAAATCCCACCTTGAGTTCTTATAAAATTTATATATTGTACAGTCTAGTACAATTTTGATAAAAAAGTTTTTGGGAAAAATTTATCTTTTGTGAGTTATGGTCGAAAAACTAAAAAAGATCGAACATTTTACATCAAAGTGTCCCCTGTATATACATAACATACTCAGTTATGGTAGGGCTATCGTTCTAGTATAGTCAAGTCTTGTCCCTAGTTTTGCTGTTGCACAAAAAATCCATCTACGTTAAAATTTATTTTTTGTCTATTAAGTCTTTTTGGCGGTTAGAGCACCATACGTGTATGGCCATAATATAGTAATGCACTTCATAATATGAATAATATAACTTTTATTTACAGTTCGTCGCCTTCATTTTCTCCTGTTGCCTGGCAAATCAGTTTCTTAAGAAAAAGAAGGAAGTCATATCACGATTATAAAACTCAGTTTTGTTATTTTACAATTACAATATCAACATATTTTGAAATATAACATATGAAATATATTTTTGACATTATAAAGTTTATTAGAATATAAAAACATAGCAGAAAATTTTCAAAACTAATACTGAACTCAAAATGAGATTACCATAAGATGATCCCTTGTTTTCATAAGACGATGACCATAAACATACATTCTGGGACACTTTTGTACACCACCAAAGACATTGAGACACCACCGCAAGTCGAAAAGTCAAAAAATACCATATTTTATCAAAAAAATGTGCTCAAACAAGTACTGCAAGAAAAATGGGAAAACACACCAACCGAAAATTTCGTAAAGGGATAGAATCCTCGCAAAGATGTTCAGATGTAGTCTCCTCAAATAACGGCTACCATGGTTATTATTAAAAAAGTCTCTTTTACTTGATAAATAATCTCAAAGTAAAATTTTACTAAAAAGCAAAATACTTTTGTGACTGTATTAAACAATATGAATAAATCATTTTTTTGCTTTTAAGTAAATAGTAAATATTATTTTAATTTTTTTATAAGGTGGTATCATAGCTAACGTTGCGTTGACTCGAAGTTTATAAAAAAAAATACTAGTTTTCTTGAAAAGAAGCTGGTCAAAATTGAGTATAAGTTCGAATTTTTGAATATTTCTTGTATGCAAAATACTTCTGTGACTCACTGTATATACGAGTATACATAAATTAATTTAATATATAAGCTTGTCTTTTTTTAAGTTTACTATATTTTCAAGTCACAAGACAGCGCACATCAGCGCGAAAATATATAAAAAAGTTTTTACCGTCAAAATTAAAAGAAAAAAAAAAGCCAAATGATGAAGAAAATAAGGGTAATTTTAAATCTGAAAGAATTTTTTAAATCGGTCTATCCAATTTAACCCAAATAGCCCTGGTGTGTCCATATGACAACATTCAACAGTTCAAACAAAAGCAGATAACGTTACTCTTATGATCTCGATGAACGCACAATTGATCCTTCTTTTGGATAAAATCTTAAGCGCTAAGATGCATATTTGTTTATTATTGCTAGTCCGTAACAAGAAATTACCAAAATTTAAGCTCCAAAAAATGAGTGATATGGATAATTATATGCTTCTAAAATACGTACTAATTATTTTGAACGGGATATAAAGTCTGTGCTTCAAATAGTGCTTGATAAGGAGAATAATGCTACATAAGAGTATTTATAAGAAAAAATTATTTTGTGCTATTTTTTTTTTAAGTTTTTCGAGCGTGTGTCCATATGGCAACGCTAGGCAGGATAGGTCACTGGTTTACGGTAGTATGTTTTTGATAAAACCGACCAACAAATGAAAGCAGCAATAACCATTTTTGATCTATTTTTTGATACTGAACCCGAACCCGAAAGATATAGTTACGATTCAAATCGGGTTTTGAATGGAAAATTTTGTACTTTTATTAACCATATTAGGGGAACTGATGCTATTGTGGTATAGTTTTTCAATGTGGTATCGTCGCATATCTCCGATTTGGGAAAGAACCTGCGAACGTCACTGCTTTTATCCTATCAGAAAACATGAAAAACCAGCGATGTAAAAAAAAAATTTTTTCCGGTGTCAGTAGAACGAAACTTAAGTCGCGTTTATTTGATTTTTTTCCAGAGTTTTTGCAAAAAAATTTTGTTAAGTAAAAGTTGCTTTTTGGTGAAGTTTTATTTATATTCAATAAAGGTAAGTGCTAAGTATTGCGAAATAAGTGTTTAACTGTGTATATTCACAAAGTTTCCCATTTTATTTTTAGAATTTTGTAATTTCTAAAAATTGGCCAGTGTGGTATAGTCGGGATTCGCTAATGTGGTATATGAGCATTTCTTGAAATTCTTAACATTATTTGATTGCTGTTTATTTTTTATAAAAACTATGAGTTTGAGAACCAATGTAAATGTTATTATGAACTTATTTCATACCTTTCAAACTTTATATTTGGCTGTATGGTTAAGTATACCACATTACCCTACTTATATGTACCACATTACCATTTACAAGTTCTGATCAGTATATATACCACATTGTGCCACCATATATGCCACATTACCTCCTAATTTTTTGAAAACAGCTTTTTTGACTTTTTAAGATTTTGCTCAATAACTTTTTTTAATGAAATTGCACACATTTTATTGAAATATATTCTGTAGCCAATACTTCAATGATAAGCATAAAAAATTTGGCTGAAATTGATCTAACGATTCTCTTTCAAATTCCACCTAATCATTAGCTATACCACAATAGCATCAGTTCCCCTACTTTATTGCTAAAAATGCGTTATGTTATCATATCTGTGGCAACAAACCAGAGTAGCTTAAGTCGATTGTTGTTAATATTGCAAATCAGCATGGGTTCTATGCTTATGAAACGAATTTAAGCTGTTTTGCCTTCTGAGCAAAGACCGACTTAAGCTACTTTGGTTTGTTGCCACAGATATGTATAACCTCAAATATAACGAAAAGCTCTATTTTTGAACAATTTTAGATTAAGATATCTCAAAATTCTGACGTGGCAGAACAATTCTAAGCCAAGATCAGGATTGAAAACCACATCGAAAACCAATATTGAAGTTTTAAATTTTTTACCCTTTTTGGTCAAACCTTACCATTCCCTTATGCTGCCTGGTGTGTCCATATAGCAACATTACATGTGGCTAGGGTTTAACAACTAATGATGCAGTTTTTTTAATTATTCTCTTAAAAATCTTTTTGAAATTAGAAAAAAAAGAGTCCATTTTTTCCTTTTCCTAAAAAGCACGAATTGCTTGTAGAGTAGAACGGGGCAATGTCGTGCACTCAACTTTTACATGCTCGTAAAGCCGTACATCTCAAGAGAATGCGACGAGTAAACATCCGATCGAAAGATAATTTCTTTGGTTACATCCATGTGTAACAACATTTGTATAGCAAGAAATTGTGTTTGTGTAAGTGAAGAAAAAAAATGTGCACGACATTACCCCAATGGTCGTTTTAAAGGTCAACTTCGATAACTCGGTGAAGCCCAAAATTTTTTTCGAAAACCAAATACTTCTTTTCTTTGGCAGGATATTTCGTTTCAGAAAACACTTACCTGGTATATTTTCCCGCAAGGAAAATTATTTTTCTGACCCGATGAAAAAACACTTTTATCGTCCCGAAAGCGTGCGTTTTGAAAAAAAGGTTACTCTGTAGAGACGAACTGGTGAAAATTGCTAGTATTATATGCATAAGCTCAGTAGGTCAGCAGGTCCCTACCTTACAAACAGTTGGTAAATCATTCAATTCTTTGGGCTAAAACAGCCAGTGCACGACATTACCCCCTGCAGGACATTACCCCGTTCTACTCTATATAAATTTTTTTTTTTTATTTTTTTTTTTTTTTTCAAAAGCTATCTTGTTTTTTCTGTCAGGTCCAATCTTTAAGTTTTTCATCTCAAAATGTAGGCGTATCCAGTGAAGAGTTTTTCTTTTTTTTTTCTTTGTTTAACGCTAGATTCAGCTAATGAAAGGAAGGCACTTCCTTTGTTTTCATTTATTTTTTTCAGTTCCTACTAATTGCTCATTTTTCAATAAATCGGGACTTAAAAAAATTGGGATAGACCGATTTAAAAAATTCTTTCAAATTTAAAATCAACGCTATTTTCTTTATCATATGGCTTTTTTAATTTTTGACGGTGAAAAATTTGTTCATATATTTTCGCGCGAATGTGCCGCGCTATGGTTGATTTATTGCATTTGATTATTTACATTTTTTTTTTTTTTTGTAGCTCAAACCATGATAACGATAAGCTTTTTGTCAATTCTGATTAAAATTGTTTCAGTTTGAAATATAGTTCCTCTGCAGATTGTCAAATTAAATTAACTACAGAAACGGGAACTACAAACTTTTTTCAAAGTGTTTTGTTTTGTAAATCATAGAAAAAATGGCTTCCTGTAAGGGATTCTTCAAATATGGTCTCTTCACATTAAACATAATATTTATGGTGAGTTACGAACATAAAATGTAAATTTCATTTGTGATATATGATGTAATGTTTACATTGTTGGTTGCATATACAATAACATTATCACTGATATGTTAAGGTCAAGATGAGAAGTCATCGAAAATTGTATGTCACACAAAATAAAATTACACAAAGCTATTTCAGCTACTTATTTGGAATTATTCTGAGTTCCCTTGCTTTTTAAGTATTTTGGGACATAACTTATGTTTTCTTATTATGATAAGTGTACAAATTATTTATTTTAAGAAAAGTTTTTTGTACCAAAGCAAAGCATTGAATTTATTGTTGACTTCTTTTTGTGTAGTAACTATCGAACACTGACTCGAAAACAGCTAAAATATACATTTAACTATACGTACCTAATTGTCTTGTAATTTTAGATATATCATATCGTTCTTATGCTACTCGGTTTGTATATAACTTTCAAGATTGGATATATCAAAGGCAGCATTGCTGCAGATGTCTATGTATATATTATAATCGTACTCATTACGTGCTTTATTTTACTTATCGTGGCCATCCTCGGATATTATGCAACTATACGGGAAAATGAAATTAGTACGATAATGGTAATTTAATTATTCAGTTAGAGTTATTAGTATATTACTAAATTGTATAACATACTTTTCTTAAGTACACCATATTGATGTTAATAGTCTTTGGAAATCAAGTGATCTTCCTTGCCCGTGCATCACATGACTATCAAATACTCGCCGATTTTGGCTATGAATTTGTTCATAACATTTGGGAAAAACACGGTACCGAACAGCAGGTTATGGATAGACTTCAGATAAGTGTAAGCATTTAAGTAGTATATGAAACTTTGAGGTGAGAAACACACTACTTTATTTCCTTAGTTTAAATGCTGTGGTAAGAATGACTACGATGACTACAATCCATTAACCGAGTCCACTCCAAATTCTTGTTGCGGTGAAGAGGCTATATACTGTAGTGCTGTTTATGCTTATGGGCGTGGCTGTCAAGGAACATTTCTTTCAACTTGGTTTTATATTATTGATGTCACAATTTATGCTACCTTTGGAATTGCTGCAATTGAGGTAAATGGAAATTGTGATTTTTGTTACAAAAGAATGTTGTATAAGAAGTATTTATTATTTTTAATTTGGATTTTTATGCATTTTTTAGCAATGTTCGAAATAATAAGACACACAAAATTTAAAAAAAAAAACGTTTACTTACAGCTCACCGCCATAATTTTTGCATGTTGCTTGGCAAATCAGATGGTGAAGCAAAAGAAGATGGTCATATCACCGTTGTAGGAGTCAGCTGGTGTTATACAATTAAAAATATTTCGTTTATATATTTAATATTTTGAAATAAAAAAAATAAAAAACAGAGATTTAAATTTTTTTTCTCATTTTTTTTTCTTATGAGAATCAATCCCTGCATTAAAAATATGAGACAGTCCACAAAAAATACTAGTTCGCGGTTAGTACTAGCTCAAAACTAGTTAAAAAGGGATGCAGTGGAGGCCAGTTCGATCTCAGTTTGTAGTTTGTAAGCGCAGAGAAATTTGAATCGTGACGAAAACAAATTTAAATTTTTGTTATTTGCTTTTTTCTGTCAAATTGTTTTGCGTCAAAGCAAATTGTGTTTAATTTTTCAAGGGAAATAGATAAACAACAAAAAAAGTAATTTTACAAGAAATTTTATTTTTCAATGGTAATTACAAAAAATTCATTGCTTTCCTCAATAGTTCTCTGCTCTAAGGATACTGTTAAGGACCGGTTTTCTTAAATATTGGAAGCAATTTTTGATTTATGGGAATTTCAGTCTACAAACTTTTAAAAACTTTTTCAAATTAATTGTAGGTATAGTTCAAATCAAATAATATTCCAAAATGTATGGCTTTTGTTATATAAATTTCTATCTCTACTTCCAGATGAAATTTATTCAACTTTGTCTCCCTCAGATCTCAAAAATCAAGTTTATGAAACGTTTTAGGCATCAAAAAAGAGGCACTATAGAAAGGTATCTAAAGAGCATAAATAATTAAAAAATATGTATAACATGTATTAAATAATATTTTACTTTATTAAATTTATGTTTAGAAAATAAAAATTGATATAAAAACAAAATTATTTGAAACTGTCAGATTTTTTCACTATATACCACGTGTATTACTAAAGGAGGGCTATACACAAAACAACTGGTTCAAGACTAGTTGTTAAGTGACTACTTCCATACCACAACTAGCCCTGGACTGGTGTAGAAGTAATGCATAATGGGCCAATTGAAATTTCGTAGGACATCAACACACAAAAAAGAACAGTTGCTTGTATGCAAAAGGGATTGAAGTCGGACTAGTACTGGTTGGTAGAGGACTAGTTAATGGACTACTCTTTAACTAGTCCATTTGCCGGCAGGGAATTATATTAAAGATTTTTGAGTTTATTTTATTACCACTATTTTTTGCAATTTTTGAAATATATAAAGGGTGATCCAAAACAAGGTCCCTAATTTTACCCTATTGGACATTCATCATTCAACCAGAGGGCAAAGTGCCCGTAATTTAGAGAATATTGCGGTGCCGTGACATAATCCCCACGGACATAATCCCCATATGATTATGTCCGCAAGTTATTCGGACATAACCCCCATTTTTTCAATGGGGATTATGTCCGCAAGTGTTTCGGACATAATCCCCAGGAAAAAACGGACATAGTCCCCATAACGATATTTTATTATTGACAACAGAAGCAGCTCAGGATTTGCAACTCCCAAAAATTCCAATACCGTTTCCGCGGCGGTCTTCAGCCGCTGATCAGTCTATAATATATCCAACACCTAGTTTGCTAGCCACAGTAACTTTACATAAGGGTAGGGGTAAGTGGGCGGCCTGCGGACTCCCAAAAATCCAACACCGGCTTTGCGGCGGCCTTCGGTGGCGGATCAGTATATAACATCCAACACTACATAAATTTTTTAAATGGATTATTGCAAAAATTTTGTTCAATCTTAATTACATTTTTCGGACATAACCCCCATTGGGATTATGTCCGAAAAATTTGCGGACATAACCCCCATGGCTAAAATGGGGATTATGACCGAAAAATTTTCGGACATAATCCCAATTTACGAAATGGGGATTATGTCCGTTGGGATTGTGTCCGGTAACCGAATATTGCTACAGTAGGAGAGAGTGTTCGTGAAAACCATGAACAATCCATTCGTCGCCGACCTCGGGCTTTGGGCATATCTTATGGATCACTGTGGAGTGTCCTGAGGCGTGATCTTGTTCTGAAGACCTATAAAATAAAGCTCGTATAAGAATTGAAGCCGGCTGATCTTGGTGTACGTTTTAATTTCAGTATATGGTCTCATTTCTGGTTGAACGGCTACGTTAACAAGCCAAATTGCCATATTTCGACCGATGAACAACCAGAAGCAATCCAAGAGCTTCCAATGTATTCCGCAGGAGGCATCATCCGACCATTTTTCTTCAAAAATGCTGATGGAGCCCGTGTTACGGTCAATGGTGCTTGCTACAGAGCAATGATCAATGAATTTTTGTTGCCAAAAATTCAGGATATTAGTGTAGCCGACCTCTGGTTTCAACAGGATGGCGCAACATGTCATACAGTTGGAGAAGCAATCGCTTTAGTGAGGGAAACGTTCGATGAAAACATCATCTCAAGAAATGCTTCTGTTAATTGGCCACCTTGACCATGTGATTTGACGCAATTGGATTACTTTCTTTGGCGATATGTTAAATCACTTGTTTATGTCAACAAACCCAAAACTATTGATGCTTTGGAAACCAACATAACTCATGTTATTGAAGGAATACCGGCCGATATGCTCGAAAGAGTTGTCGAAAATTGTATATAAAGGATGAACCATTTAAGACCTAGTCGTGGGCAACATATGAACAAAATAATTTTTAAACATTGAGTTGTAGGAACCGAACTATCATTCCAAATAAAGATTTACATCAATACATTGATTTTTATGTATTTTATTTAGAAAAAAAAACTAGGAAGCTCTTATTGGATCATTCTTTAGTTTGTTTCAACGAGCAATTTTAAAAGAAATAAATAATAAAGGGTGTTTTTTTTAGAGGTATAGAACTTCAAATTGAAATAAAACACAAGAAAATCGTTTTAATGTCCATCAATTTGGCTTTATTGGAAGGATAACTTTATGCCATTAATGTTTAAATATGATTTCGGGCATGTGGCCGCCGGGGCTGGCTCGAATAAAGCCAATTCTACAGGTCTAATTTTCAACCACTTTTTCAAGCATATGGGACCGTATGTCGGCAATAACGCCACGAATGTTGGCTTCCAAGTCCCCTAACGTTTCTGGTTTGTTGGCGTAGACGAGCGATTTTACATATCCCAAAAGAAAATAATCCAATGGTGTCAAATCACACGATCTTGGTAGCCAATTGACAGGTCCATTCCGCGAAATTATGCGCTCATCGAATGTTTCCTTCAATAAATCGATTGTGACGTGCGCTGTGTGGCATGTAGCGCCAACTTGTTGGAATCACAACTCATCCACATTCATGCCATCCAATTCGGGAACAAAATAGTCGGTTATCATGGCTCTATACCGGTCTCCATTAACGGTAACTGACTCTCCAGCATTATTTCGGAAGAAGTATGGCCCAATGACTCCACCATCTCATAGAGCACACCAAACAGTCAGTTTTTGTGGATGTAATGGCGTCTCAAGGGTCTCATGTGGATTCTCTTCACTCCAAATGCGGCAATTTTGCTTGTTGACGTAGCCATTCAACCAAAAATGAGCCTCATCACTGAACAAAATTTTGCGATGAAAATCAGCATCGAGATCAATCTCATTTTCGGCCCATACACCAAAATCACGACGCATTGCATGGTCTCGCGGCTTTAATTCTTGCACAAGCTGGATCTTGTAAGGTCGCAAGCCATGATCTTTGCGCAAAATCTTCCATAAAGTTGATGGACAAAGCTCCAATTGCTGTGCACGGTGGCGAATCGATTCATTCGGGTCCTCTTCAACATTTTGCTCTACAGCGGCAATTGTTTCTTCGGTGCGCACTGTTCGCCGTCTCTGCGGATGCGTATTATCACATAGAGTAAACGTAGTGCGAAAACGATCCATGGTTAACCGAATTAATTGCTCTGATGGACGATTATGTCGACCATAAAATGGACGGAGCTTGCGGTAAACTTCGCGAACTGAACCATTATTTTCGAAATAAATTTGCACGATTTGCAAGCGTTGTTCTTTTGTCAACCTGTTCATGATGAAATGACAAACCAAACTAAACATAAATTACATTAGAGTTGCCAGATTTGACCACAAAATGCAAGTTTTATCTCTATTCGAAAAACAAACCTCTAAAAAAAACACCCGTTATAAAGAAATGGAACCTCCTTACCTTTTCATCAGCTAATTTTTCTTGACACCAACACCGTTTACTTTAATTTTTAGTAAATGGATAAATGCTATTAATAACATCTCTGATAACGAATATTATTGTTGTACGTCGAATAGTTTGGTTGTTATTAATTTTTGGCCCCGAAAGTGGCTTTGATTTCTCGCCACCACTTACTGGGTTTCTTTTTCTAATTGCAACGCATTCACTTCATTTTCTTCTATTGGGAAAGTGTTCATTCTGAATTTTTTGCAATGTTATCTGCACACACCCAAGCAGTATCAGGGCATGGAAATAATGTTTCTCTACGATTAGTCCGGCTATGTTTCAGGTGTCTATTGGAAACTCTCCATTTTCGTTTCTTGAAATCAAAACAAGTTTTTCATTAAGAGCTTTAAGTTAAGATTTCTAAAGAATAACTTGGAACTCAGATCAGCCAGAACCATTAAGATGTCATTCGTATTTTTTTTTCTGCCAATTAAACTATACAATTTTATAATCAAAGCCGAGATTTGAATAGAATAAGCTAAACATGTTTTTTTTTTAACTCAATTTATGATAGCGACGAGCTTTTTGTAAATTCTGATTAAAATTGGTTCAGTTTGAAATAAAGTTCCTCTGAAGATTGTCAAATTAACTTAGCTATTGAAAACAATTAAAAAAAAACTCTTGACAAAAGGTCTATATTTAAACAATAATAGAAATGGCTAGCCGTCTAGGCTTTTTAAAGTATGGTCTTTTCACATTAAACATAATATTTGTGGTAAGTAACGAGTATTCAATGATATCTTCATTTATGATGCTTTCATATAAGAGTCCAGATTCAAAGATTATTAGTTATCTAATTTGTTTTTCTTTTGTTTTCTGTGTAAATATAATAATAGCAATGAAAATGCTCACATTAAGATTTTTTAAAATGTATATTACGTTATCACTATTACGTACACATGTACATAAGGTCAAGCTCAGATGTTATCATCGAAAATTCAATGTCTGCAGACATTTGCCAAGCATGTGAATTTTAAATAAATACCAAAAAGAAAAAATAAAAGATTAATCATTCTGAGCTCTTTGGAATTTTTTGTTCAATATAAATTTTTATTTTTTTTTTTTTAAAGCAGAACTTTAAGCAGAATCTAGGATCATTCAGACAAAAGGATTTGGCCATACAAGCAAAATCTTGAAAACTAAATATACATTTAGCTTAATCAAATTGTTTTATGATTTCAGATATATCACATCATACTTACGATTCTCGGATTGTATTTTACATTCAAAATTGCATATATCAAAGGCAACGTTAGTGGGGAAGTCTATGCATGTATCATAATCGTAGTTGCTACGTCTGTTACTTTTATTATCGGAGCTCTTCTAGGATACTATGCAACTATACGCGAAAATGTCGCCTGCGCAATAATGGTAATTTAGTTTTTATTATGTCATGAGTATATTACTGATATAAAATAACTTTTCTAAGTACTCCGTATTCATGCTGTTAATCTATGGCACTCAAGGGATTTTCCTGGTCTATGCATCGCAAATGAATAACAAAATGTTTGACTTTGGATATGGATTTGTTGGAAAAATTTGGCAAAAACATGGAACCGAACAGCAAGTTATGAATAGACTTCAGTTAACTGTAAGCTTTTAAGTAACTTATGAAGCGTTACGTTTAGGTGAAATAAAAACTCCTTTATTACCGTAGTTTAAATGCTGCGGCAAGAATGGTTACCAAGATTATGGATCCATTCCAAATTCATGCTGCGGTGAGGAAGCTTCATACTGCACTAATGATTATGCTTGGAATGGTTGTAAAGAAGTATTCCTTTCTGCTTTGATTTATGTTATTGATTCCACTGTTAATGCCACTTTTGGGATTGCTGCAGTTGAGGTAAAGTGAACAAGAGATTGTTTTATTTAACTAAGTATAGAAAAAATTAAAAGTATTTTACATATGTTTCGGCTACTTCCACATACATATTTATATATTTTCATATATAAACATGTATATAGCCTCATCAGATCAGTTTTAGTTAAATCTTGCCAGAAACCGTACTCGAACCCGTGACTCCGGTTTTCTAATGAAAGAGAACGCGGTGCTTAAGCGATTGTGCTATAGGCCACGAGTAAACTCTCTGAGCAGGATCGCCATTATGCATAACTCATAAGGCTCACTAGCGGAAAACCGGAGTCACGGGTTCGAGTACGGTTTCTGGCAAGATTTAACTAAAACTGATCTGATGAGGCTATATACATGTTTATATATGAAAATATATAAATATGTAGTGGAAGTAGCCGAAACATATGTAATCAATTTCCATGTTAACACTTGCTTTCGTCTGTTGTTGAAAAATTGCAAAAATGACTGTTTAATTAGTTCAATATAAAATTATCATACTTCAATTTAGAAAAAGCGCGTTGGTACTTTCATTAGTACTATACAAGCAATAAAAAAACAGTCAATAAACTAACTTCATAAAAGTATTTTAATACTCGTGCAAATTTAATCTCGGTATTAATATGCTATTTGAAGCTAACAATTTCATATTTATGCAAATATCAAATGATCTGAAGATATCTATGTGGCTGTAGACGAAATCAAAGTCAATGCTAGAAGATTTGTGAATTCTACAAAAATTTTGATATTTGTAGATAGATTACAACAAGTCCAAAAAACATTTTTTTTTGTATTCAGTTTAAACAGATATTAAGTTATGAGGCACTAATAACACATTTAAGATTTTAAAAATTTTAACTTTTATTTACAGCTCATCGCCCTCGTTTTTTCTTGTTGCTTAGCAGATCAGATCCTTAAGAAAAAAAAGGAGATCATATCACCATTATAGAAGTCAGTTAAGTTATTTTACAATAAATAAATAAATCATTTTAATTGAGTTGTACTATATATTTACATATGAATGCATAAATATATACCAGATTTTTGGCAATACATTATTTTTTTATCTGATTTAAGACATTTTTTAATAAAACTAACTTCGGACAAGCTTTTAAAATATTAAACTTAGCTTGCCGTATCTACTAGGTTGTTTAATAAGTTTTGCGGATCAATAAGAAAAACATAATTTTATAATTTAAAATACACTTCATCAATACATCAATACACTTATTCCAACGAAATTCTAATTTATGAATTCCATCACTGAAGTGAGAATCTAAAAGGGCTGCAAAATACACTTTCTCAGCTGTTATGACCTCATCATTTGATGAAAAACGCTTATCACGCCTGAATTTTTTTAGGTCCGGAGACAGATGTAAGTCGCTGGGAGCCAAATCTGGTGAATAGAGTGGATGCTCCAACAATTCAAACTTTAATTCATGGATTTTAGCTATTCTCATAATGCTCTTGTGACACGGTGCATTATCCTGATGAAAAAGAATTTTTTTTCTTTTGCAAACCGGATCTTTTTCAATATTTTTTCCTTCAGCGGGTCTAAAATGTTGGAATAATATTTGGAATTTATTGCTGCGATTAGGAAATTTTCTTAATAATTTATTTTTTTTTTTTTAAGAAGAACTCTGACTTTAACAAGCTGTAACACTTAAAAATCAAACTTGTTTTCAAAAATATTTGGGGGATTTTTTAACTGGATTCTTTTCTGCAGAATGGCATAAAACAAATTTTAAACTTAATCAAAATATTTTCACGCAGATGTCTTCTATCGCAGCACTGTGCGACGAGCTTTTTTTCGCTTGTGGTTAAAATAAGTAAGCTCAGTTTGAAGTATAGTGCCTCTGAAGATTGTCAAATTAACTTAGCTAATGAAAACGAACAAATAATAATAAAAACACTTTCCTGTATTTTAGTGGCTTATTTAAAAAATAGTTAAAATGGTTTCCTGTAAGGGATTCCTAAAATATGGTATTTTCACATTAAATATTATATTTGTGGTAAGTAACGAATTATCTTATTAATTTTTTTGTATAATAATCGCAACGGTAAGGCAAACTGTGTTTGGTTACGTCTTTTTTTTTTAGTTGTATATTATCATTATCACTAATACATGTATTAGGTCAAACTAAGAAGTTATCTCTGAAAATACAACATTTTTGAGACATGAGAACTTTAAAAAAAGACATACTGAAGTACAATTATTTTTCTCAACTAGAAATGTACTCAGTATGATGTTACTTAAATGACGTCAATTTTCAAATGTACTAAAATGTAGCATTTTACACTTATATCCGTAAGTATTTCTGAAAATGTCGAAATGAAACACGTATTTATGCTTTAAAAAAGTGTTTAAAAAATTTTCTTTTATGCATCAGCATGGGGCCAAGTCATATAAAACATGATAAGAAGTCATTCTTTTCATGGAAACCACACGCAAAAATAATAAAATATATAAATTATGAATTTTTTAGTTGTTTTTTTTTTAAAAAAAAAAAGGCCGAAGCCAACTTTATTGTTTGCTGTTCACTTAAAAACTAAAAACTCTTATTTTTCTAAAATGAATTTATGCCAAGCCAAATTATAGACCGGACGAATGGATCGCATTGCTTTTGGTGCTATTGCTTGTGAAACTGCTACCAGTGCATTTTATATTCTGTTTCGTGGGAATGGATTTTTCTTTATTTTAAGTTGCAATATATGTGTTGTTAACTTATAAACTGCCTTGGTCAAAAGTATAAGGCACCCCAAAAATCCATGCTTCATGTTTTTCTAATTGAGAAATGAATAATAGCTTATCATAAATATGATGCTGGCTTCATTAACCATTACATAAAACAATAAGTGGCATTTTTTGAAGATCATAAAACAAATGGTGACCAAAAAAAAAGGGCTCGGGTTTTTCGCCTTTTATTGGTCAATATTTTTTAATTTTTTTTTTTTTCGGCACTCCAAGAAGTAAAAAAGCTTTGATTTCTATTTTAGTCAAAAATTTGACAACTAATTGATTTTAAAATGCCAAAAATAACTGATAAAAGTTAGAAAATCACTAGTAAATTGTAAGGTGTTTTACACTTTTGGCCAATTTAATACTGATTTTCTAACTTTTATCAATAATAACCTACAAAAACTAAAATCAATAAAAAGAAACAGGAATAATTACACTGGTCTACAAATTTCGAAAAAAATTTTCACTGGAGAAGAGGAAGATGTTACTTAAGTAATTTGGGTGCTCTGAATTCAAATCTGGCGCCAGAAATGAACCATCAGGTCTAGTTCTCTTTATATAAGGTTATTTATGTTCTTTATTCTACTTATTAATAAATAAAAACACAAAATTTACAAAAAATTCATTACATATTTGTTTGGGACAAAAATATGCTGGAAGACTATTGCTGGACTCTTATACGTAAAACGGACCCAAAAAAATACAAACAATGTTCAAACACTGCCATTCACCTTTGAATTGTTAAATATTTTCAAATAAATTATTGATTTTTCTTGAAAAAAAATGTGTTATTGTGTTTCAAAAACCTGACCTGATAGAGAAAAACCGATTGCAGATTTGAATTCAGCGCACCAAATAACCTTAGTAACACTATTTGGTTGCTCCAGTCAAAAATCGTGTAGACCAGTGTTATTTTTAAGCATCACCTCAGAATTTTGAAATATCTAAACCTAAAAATTACTAAAATATAAGGCTTTTTGCTACTTTTAACAAGACAGTGTAATATTTTGTTATAAATTCTCTAATAATAGTTAAAAGTAATACATATACGTATCTTTATCTACAAAACTTTTTTAAATTACATAAATACAAACTAAATATCCTAACCACAAAATTAAACCAGTAACCTTTGGCCTGGCCAAAAATTACATACCCTACACTGCAGTTTTTTGAAAATAGTGCTTATACGGCTGGTGCCACACTCTCTTGAACAAATTCACTTAGTTTTTGGTTCGATTACCTCAAAAAATGCTTTCAGCATAGCATTTTGGAACCTTTGCTTATAAAAGAGATGCCACGCCCCTTGTTCGAGTTTGCCCAGCTTTTGCTCAGAGCTTGCATTTACTGTTCTTAGTGTCTGAGTGAAATTTAAGGGGACTATCGCAAAAAATATTTTCAGCATAGCATTTTGAAACATTTACTTATGTGGGAGGTGCTACGCCCTCTTGTTCAAATTTACCTAGTTTTTGCTCAGAGCGTGGTTTTACTGCTCTTAGTGTTTGAGTAATATTTGGATCGATTATCTCGAAAAACGTTTTCAGTATAGTATTTTGAAACTTTTGCATATATGGGAGGTACCACACCCCCTTGTCTGAGGTCGCCTAGTTTTTGGTCAGAGCTTGCATTTATAGTTTTTAATGTTTGAACGAAATTTGGTGGGATTACCTCAAAAAAACTTTTTTTGTATAACATTTTGAAGATTTTGCTTATATGGGAGGTGGCACGCCCCCTTGTCCGAATTCGCCTTGTTTTTCCTCAGAGCTTGCATTTTTAGTTTTTAATGTTTGAGTGAAATTTAGTTGGATCATCTCGAAAAACGTTATCATCATAGCATTTCTAAGTTTTTACTTTTATAAGAGGTGCCACGCTCTCTCGTCTGAATTCGCCTTGTTTTTGCTCAGAGCTTGTACTACTATCCCTAGTATTCATGTGTATTTTACATTTATTATTGCAAATAGTGCTCTTATTATTGCATTATGAATATATTTTTTGTTTGGGCGGTAGGCGTGTCCGTTGACCGATTTCGCCCATTTTTAATCCCTCGCATTGACTTTTACGACAAAGCCACCGTACCAAATTTCATTGAATTATCTTGCTTAGTTTTCTCGTAAAAAATATTTTCACAGACAAACAAACAGAACAGACAATATTTCCTGCCAGCCAGACGGACATGGATATATCGACTCAGCAGGTGACACCGATCAAGAATATATATACTTTTTACACCTACCATGCCTCTTTCTCTGCATTACAAAAGGAAGGACAAGTGAATGTACCCTGGGTGTAGGGTAGATAAAGGAGCCAAAACACACTGTTTTCGATTATTTAAGAGGCTTAATAGAGAATGCACAACTGCTTTTTATAAAAACTGAATCACTAAGTACTATCTCTTGTCTTCAAAATGTGGTATCGGGTAGTCATCTACGATTCTTTCTTAATACGCTATAACTATCTTAAGCTCACTACTTTTTTGCTAAAGTGTATTCCACAGTTTTCCAAAATTTTTTTTTTGAATTTCATGATGTCATATTAAAGATCTCATAGCTTTGTAAAGAAAAATATTAGATGACTACTTGGTGACTAATTTTGAAGATAAGAAATAGTACTTGGTGATTCAGTTCGTATAAAAGAGCAGTAAAATTAAGAGCATTCTCCATGTAGCCTCCAAAGTAGTCAAAAACCGTATTTTGCGACATTGAATCAAAAGTAAAATATTTGATTTTACAACCTAATTTTCCCATGAGCGTATATTTAGAGCACTTTTGGGTTAGGATATCTCAAAATTCTAAAACAGAAGATCAATTGAAGAGTAATTTTTCAAGAGGGCTTATTTCCAAAATGAGGCAAATGCAATGTTATAATATAAATTGCGTGATATTTTGTTAGAAATTAATAAAATTGGTCTCTGTTTTCACGAGAAGTTTACTTAATGATGTAAAATTTGTGTCATTAAGATAACAAAATGATATCGCTCAAATAACCTATCATGATGCCACGTAATGTGTATGACATTACTTTAGCCTCGTTTTGGAAACTAGCCTTTTTTAAAAATAACTCCTCAATTCTGTTAATGGATTCGAATTCGGCATCAAAAAGTTAGTTTTTTAACTTTTTTTTTAACATGATCAGAAAAATACCCTGTAACTTGCTAAATTTTCCCGACACCCGTGAGAGCTTTGTTTTCTTAATTCACAATTAAAGAATTAACATGAATCTGTAAAGTTAATATTCTGTTAATTTGAAAAAGTCAGCTTTTAAATTAATAGAACTCTCTTTTTTATTCAGTAATTTTATTTTCTATTTTCTCAAATCAATTCAAAAATCGAGATATTATGGCAACCCAAAGCATTATACAATATTAAAATATTATTTAAACACACCTTATTGCTTTGTAATTTCAGATATATTACATCGTTCTTTTGGAACTCAGTTTTTATATATCATTTAAGATAGTATGTATCCAAGATATCTCCGCTAAGGTAGTCAACCTAATGAACATAACCAGACTGCCAGCCATTTTCTTTATACTTGACATGGCTCTCCTGGGTTATTATGGAACTCTACGCGAAATTATTTGCTGCACAATAATGGTAATTTAAGTTTTTATTTTTGTGTTGTGAGCATTCTAATGATAAACAATACAATTTTCCCAAGTACGCCATATTTATGTTGACAATCGTTGGGGCGAACGTGTATTTCTTATTCCAAACACTGCGATACTACGTTTATCACATATTAAATGATGATGATTTTATTTCAAACATTTGGAAAGACCACACAACCAAACAGAATGTTATGGATGGACTTCAGTTAAGTGTAAGCTTTTAAATAATTTAGAAAGTATTGAAGTAGAATACAAACTCCTTTATTTCCTTAGTTTAAATGCTGTGGTGCGAATAGTTACAATGACTACATTCTTTTAAATGAGTCCATTCCGATATCTTGCTGCGGTAGAAATGCTGCTTACTGTAATTACTTTTATGCTTATAAAGAAGGTTGTAGTTCAATTTTCCGAGTGGCTGTTGAAGTCAGTATTTATGGTACTATAGTGGCTGCTACACTTCAAGTGAATAAAAAAATTAATTTTTTGGAATTCAAAAAAAATATATTACTCGTATATTACTTCAAGCTAATCGCCTTCGTATCTGCCTGCTGCTTGTCACATCAAATTCATAAGAAAAGGAGGAGGATATATCACCATTAAAAGAGCTAAATAAGTTATATACCAATTATAAGGCACCATCCGTAAAATAGCAAGCAGATGTAGCATGCGACAGCTGTGGCAAAGCCATTTATGCTGAAGCCGAGCACACGAAGAGAAACATATTTAATTGTCTGAATTACTTTTTATACCCTACACCCAGGGTATATTCACTTTGTCCTTCCGTTTGTAACGCAGAGAAGGAGGCGTGGCAGGTATAGAAAAGTATATATATTCTTGATCAGCGTCACCTCCTGAGTCAATATAGCCATGTCCGTCTGTCTGGCTGGCTGGCTGGCTGGCTGGCTGGCTGGCTGGGTGGCTGGCTGGGTGATGTGTGTGGAAATACACTTTTTGGGAAAACTAAGCAAGATAATTCAATGAAATTTGGTACCCTGCCTCCGTCATCAAAGATAGCTCGGGGGATTGAAAATGAGCAAAATCGGTTAACGGACACGCCTACCGCCCATACAAAAAATATATTCAAAATGCAATTTTAGGAGTATTTTTCACGACAATGCAACCAAAATACACATAAATACTAGAAATTGTAAGCGCAAGCTCTGAAAAAAAACTGAGCGAACTCGGACAAAAGGGCATGGCACCTCCCATATAAGCAAAAGCTTCAAAACGCTATACTGAAAGCGATTTTTGAGATATTCGAACCAAATTTAACTCAGACACTAAAAACTATAAATGAAAGCTCTCAACAAAAATTGGGTGAAATCGGACAAGGGGGCGCAGCACCTCCCATATGAGCAAAAGTTTCAAAATGCCATACGGAAAAAGTTTTTTGAGATAATCCAAACAAATTTCACTCAAATACTAAAGACTATAAATGTACGCTCTAAGCTAAAACTAGAGGAACTCGGACAAGAGGGCGTGGCACCTCCTATATAAGCAAAAGCTTCAAAACACTATGCTGAAAACATTTTTCACTCAGACACTTAAACCTATAAATGCAAGCTCTGAACAAAAACTGGGTGAACTCGAACAAGAGGGCGTAGCACCTCCCATATGAGCAAAATTTTAAAAATACTGCAGTGTAGGGTATTTAATGTTTGGCCAGGCCAAATTTTACACCATTACTAGTTTTATTTCTTTTTATTTATAAATTTAACTATTAAACTGTAACCCTAAATTACCGACTCGAATATCCTTACACAGTGAAAAATATATGTCACACGAAAAAAAAAAAAAAAACAATATATAGCTTGTAGTAATGCCCTATAAATAAGTATTTTTACTTTAAACGTGTGACTCACCGTTCATGAGTTATCGTAATTTAACACATCACTGTGCCTACTCCTTAGCGGCATGCACAATTTACTTATTTTTTTCAAATTTTAAATTAGAATATCTCCTTAGTTATAAGTCGTAGGAAAACAATTTTGTAATCATTTTACATTTGCTACAATATTGCAACACAACATTTTTCTCTAAATCTAACCGTTCAAGAGATATTTGTAAAAAACTGATTTTGTATGCCATTTTTCCGATATGGTGGCGCGAGCGAACACGACTCGAGGCAGAAAAGTTGAAATTCAGAAGGAGGGCATCGAAATCTATAAAATAACTCATTTGTAAAAATCCCGGAAAACACAATGTTCCAAATAAATATTTGCCGTACTTGGAGGAGTTAAGAGTTCTGAGTTTGTTTCCCAATTTCGAATTACTAATTTTGCTTTTTATGAAAAGTATAAAGTTTTCGTAGCCACTAAATTTTTAGAAGAGTTTCTCATCTTAACGAATTTATCGGGTAATTTTTTCATGAAACCAACTTTTTTTATTCAAAAGTCATTCAGAAATGCATATTAAGGAGTGTCTTCAAAAACGGCTTTTGCCTTTCCTAAAACAGCACAGAGTGCCTACATATTTCTGGCCCGATTTAGCATCATGCCACATTGGAAAAAATGCCCTTGAGTGGTATGCAAATAGTAATGTAAATTTTGTACCATGGGAGGCAAACCCACCCAACTGTCCAGACCTGCTGCCTGTGAAGAGATATTGGGCGCTTGTGAAAAGTGAATTGAAGAACACAGGAAAGTTATCCCAGGACATGTCTGACTTCAAGCGCAAATGGACCGGCTCCTCTAAAAACTAACGGAAACAGCTATAAAATCGTTAATGACAGGATTCCTGGAAAAGGTGGATAGATTTATAAATTCCGATTAATAGTCTTATATTTTAGTGTTCAATAAATTTCTATAATATATTAAAAAATTCATATATTTCTATGGAATTTTTAGATTGAATGGCTTAAGTTTTATTTAAATTTACAGGGTGGCTGATTCAAAGTGTTACCAATTCAAAAGAATATATTTTTAGTTTCCATGCACAGATTTTATTGATCAAACGCTATAATTGTTGGGAAATGTTCAAATTTTAAGAATCTACATACTTGAGATTTTCGATATGGCCACCTTTGGCCTTAACTATGGCCCGCAGACGGTCGAAGAACGAGTCGCATGCTGCACGAATTTGATTTTGTGGAAGTTTGCGCCATTCTCGTTGAAGGGTCACTTTTAGCGCATCAACGCTCTGGTATTTTTTAGTCAAGACCTTCTTGTCCAACATACCCCAGATTGAGAAATCCAGCGGATTCGCATCAGGCGAATTTGAGAGCCATTGTTGAGCAGAAATGAAGCTAGCAACGTTTTTTTTCTAACCATTCTTGATTCACACGAGCTTTGTGTGACGGTGCCGAGTCTTGTTGGAATGTCCATGGCTTGCGACCGAAATGTTTGCGTGCCCACGGTAGTAAAGCACCCTCCAACACTGATTCACGATACACCTGGGCGTTTACTTTGACGCCAGCGGCCAAAAAAACGAGTGGTGAGCGCCCATCAGCAGTCACTGCAGCCCAAACCATCACATGCGGTGGTGCCTGCGTCCTGGTGGCCAAACGAACATTCAAATTTTCGTAGGATCTCTTTGTCAAGTAAACCCGATCATTTTGTTTGTTTACATATTGCTGGATACAGTAATTTTTCTCATCAGAGAAGACAATTTGTGACAGATATCCGGCGGCGTGCAAGCGCAACAACTCCTTGGCTCTATCGAGCCTAACTTTTTTTTGAGCAGGAGTGAGATCATGCGCCTTTTGGAACTTGAGGGCCTTTAGTCCGAGCTTGTTTGACAATATGTGTTGCATTCGTTCACGCGATATTTTCAGCTCGGCAGCCATTTGTCTGCCACTGCGTCTCGGATTTCGCTCAGTTCTGGCCTTCACCTTTCGAACCATTTCTGGTGATGTTGCAGTTATTTTCCGACCACCACCATGTCGTTTGGCAACGCTGCCGGTACCATTGTAACGTGTTATGGTCCGATACACAAACATTTTATTCACTTTTAAATGTTTCAGCTCACGAACAATTGCTGGTTGCGATTTTCTTGCCAAATAAAGAGCAATCACACTATTACGTTTGAATTCCATTTCGAAAATTTTTTATTTTCAATAAATTGACGCGCAAATGCTTTTGGTTACTTGTTGACAATAGAATGAACTAACATCATGCTAATTTTTAGACAGCTGTCATGTTCCACCTGTCAAATAAGTCTATCTGAAGTTGGTAACAGTTCGAATCAGTTACCCTGTAAGCGTGTATACGTTTTTTTCTACACACTCTTATGTGGTGAACTTGTTCTTGAGCTGGTCAAGTCCTTTTCTAACAAATTTTATGCCATATTTTATTGTTGTACGTTCAAAAGTTTGACTGTTATTAGCTTTTTGCCCACGGGACATGTTCAAATTAACCATGGTGCTCTCTTACAATCATGGTGCAATCTTAGCGATTGCTTTGATTTCTTGCCATAATTTTCCAAGTTACTGGATTTTATTCTCTTATTGTTGTTTCCATTAAATTTAGAAGCGAATATATTTTTTTGGAAGGTATTCATCCTTTCCAACCACTGATATATCTTGTCTACCGTTGTTATTGTAAGACTACGTCTTAATTTTCTGATATCTGATTTTTATAATGTTTTCTGTAAAAATGTAAAAAGCATAAAAGCATGTAAGTTTACATGTATTATAACTAAACCCTGTGTGCCAAGCAAATGCTCAAAGTTAGGTTTTTCTGAGCATACTTTGGAATTCAGATCAGCCATCACCATTCAGATGTTTTTCTTATGAGGCCCTGCATCAAGCTGGTTGTAGAATTTATTCTTTTTTCTTTTTTATTTTTCTGCCAACTCGATTACACAATTCCCAAATTAAAACTGAGATTCGAGTGTAATGAGCTTATCTTTTTTTTATAGCTCAAGCTATGATAAGCACGAGCTTTTGTGTCAGTTCTGATTAAAATTGGTTCAGTTTGAAACAAAGTTCCTCTAAAGACTTACAAATAAAATTGCTAAGCAGTGAATTACAAATAAAAAAAAAAACATTTGTTTCCTAAACTTATTTATTTGAACAGTAATAAAAATGGCTTCCTGTAAGGGATTCTTGAAATATGGTCTTTTCACATTAAACATAATATTTGTGGTAAGTAACGAGTGTTTAGTGATAACTTAATATGGGATAATTTTATATAATAATTCTAAATCAAAGATTATAGTTTATCTAATAGTTTTTTTGGTTTTTTTTTTTTTTTGTATGTGTGATAATTGTCATATTCTTTGGTTACATTTTTTATTTATGTAGTTCTACAATCATAATATAATATATTATCATTATCACAAATAAATTCGTACATATGTACATTAGATGAAGCTAAGAAGTTATCATCGAACAACTTCAATGTCATCCAAACAAATGCCAAGCATGAGAATTTAAAATAAAATTAAAAACAAAAAAAATGAATAGGTAGGGTAAGGAAGGGTAATATGGATCACACGGTTATTTTCTATTGCATAGAATGCTTTAGTCAGGGCGTTTTTAGCAATGGTTGAAGTACGCATTATTCTGTGAAGTTGTTTTTTCCAAAAAAGTGTTTCTTGATAACCTAGAAGTTTAAAGATACGATTTTTCAGATTATATAGATGAGTCACGAAATTATTTTGCTTTTTCTAAAAAATGTATCGCTATGAATTGGTCCTGTTTGATGAATGAAAAATCATCTGAGATCTGGAATATATTCCACCTCATTTGGTTATAGATTATGAAAAAAAAAAAAAATTCTGAAAACTTGGATCAAGTAAGGGAAGACTATTTTTGGAGATGCCCATTAACAGTACTACATTTACTCAGAAGATCGCTGTGGCGATGTTTGGGTTGAATGTGTCATTTCCCATTTTTGGAGTCATGAAGAATATGACAGATGTGAAAGTGATATTTTTGTATGTGACTTCTGTAGGAAATGAATAGATATATGGATCTGTTTGGACTATATCTATGTAATACTCCAATTTTTTTATTGTTTATTTTTTTTGCACTTCATTTTGAGAATTTTTAGTTTATTAATAAGTTTTCTTTATTCTGATGAGAAATTTATTTATCTAAAAGTAAATTAGACTAAAAGTGAATTGTTGTCATGAAATGAAAAATTGCTGATCTATTTTCTCTTGACGTATTCTTTAAAAGAATAGGGGTTGTTTGATATATGAAGCAAAACACGCCAAGCGTACCAGCTGAAAATTGTTTGTCTCCGATTTCGCTCAAATTTGGCGATACGGTAGATCCGGTTTACAAAAACAATAATCTGGGAGGATTTGTTCCTAGTACCATTTGTTTTTAAAATACAGGGTGTTGAAGTTGGCGTTTTTAGTCATATTTTAACAACAAATGGTACTAGGACCAAATCCTCCCAAATTATTGTTCTTGCACATCGGAACTACCATATTGTCAAATTTGAGCGAAATCGTAGACAAAAAAATTTTCAGCTGGAACACTTCGCGTGTTTTGCTTCATATGTAATTGCATTCGAAACCTTCTATGATAAAGTTTCAACACCAACGTATGACTCTGTTTAGCAACACTTGATTGTTTTGTAATTTTAGATATAAAGGGTTTTTCAATAAGAGCGCTACAAAAGTTTTTTTTAAATAAAACAAAAACGGTTTTGGATATCAATGAAATTCTTTATTCCTGTGAAAGTACATTCGATGCCATTATGTATGAAACTCAATTTCTTTTGCATGGCCACCACGGGCACGCTTGCAGAAGTCCAGACGCTGAACCCAATTTTTTACAGTTTTCAAGCATAAATCGGCCGATACTGCTGCAATTTCACGATCGATATTCTTACGAAGTTCATCAATCGTCGCTGGCTTGTTGGCATAGACCATGGACTTGACGTAGCCCCACAGGAAATAGTCTAACGGAGTCAAATCGCACGACCGAGGCGGCCAATCGACTGGGCCATTTCGTGAGATAACACGTTCACCAAACTTGGTTTTCAATAAATTGATTGTGACATTCGCTGTGTGGCTTGTGGCGCCGTCCTGTTGAAACCACATATTGTCCAAGTCCATATCATCCAATTCGGGCCAAAAAAATTTTTGGTTATCATTGAACGGTAGCGATTCCCATTCACAGTAACTTGCCGGTCTTGATCATCACGGAAGAAGTACGGCCCAGTGACGCCGCCGGCCCATTAACCGCACCAAACCGTAATTTTTTTGGGATGCAATGCCAAGATCTTTTCGCAAAACTAGACTCAGCGACGTCACAGTGATGCCCAACGATTGAGAACGACGTGTGAGAGACACATTTGGGCTTTCTTGAACTGAAGCCTCAGCGGCAGCAATATTCTCGACACTACGGGCACTTCTTTGTCTCACTGGCTCGGGAAAATTTTGTACTGTGCCTGTGGATTAAAATTTTTCCATTAGACGCTCAATTGTTGATCTGGTAGGACGATTATGACGACCATAAATTGGACGTAGCCACTGACTCCGAATTTCGGTAGTAAATTTTAATAATTTGTACTCGTTGTTGGCTCGTATATCTTTACATGATGAAATGGCAAACCTTACTCAAGAGAAATGTCAAGAGAGCGGGTAGCGTCCCTATTGAAGAACCCTTTATAAAATCTTTCTGTCGGCACCCGGTTTATATATAACATTCAAGATGACGTATATCAATGACACCACTGCTGAGGCAGTCAACATGAATAGCATACTCATATTGGTAATTAGCTGGGTTATACTTATCATGACGCTTCTAGGATATTATGGAACCTAACGTGAAATATTATTTTGCACAATAATGGTAACTTAAGCTTTTGTTTTAAGTGTCATGCAAATTTTACTGATATGTAATGCAATTTTCCTAAGTACGCCATACTTATATTGATAATCCTTGGGACATATATAGTTTTATTCATCCAAGCATTGCAATACTATCATATATCCATTTATGACGATTATGCTTCAAACATTTGGGAAGTACATACTACCGAACAGCATGTTATGGACAGACTTCAGTTAAGTGTAAGCGTTAAAATAATTCATAAAGTATTGAGTTGGAATAAAAGCTCCTTTATTTTCCCAGTTTAAGTGGTGTGGAAACTCTTGCTGCGTTGAACGGACTACATACTGTAGTCCCGTTTATATTTATGGGCGTGGTTGTGAAAGCGCATATTAATCAGCTTGGCGAATGACTTTTGATGTCAGCATTTATGCTCCTATAGAAGCAACTGCACTTGAAGTAAATGAAAAAAATGTTTTTTGGAAAAATGTTTTGAAAAAAAAAAATTATTATTACTTCCAGTTGATCGCCTTCAGTTTTGCTTGCTGCTCGACAAATCGGATTATCAAAAATCAGAAGAATATCATATCGCGTATACACACAGAGAAAACAACATTGTCAAAAGTGTCGGAAACAGTTATTTTAACCACGTAGCGACCAAAATTTTTAACATGGCTCGTTTGTGTCAGTTTTAACCACGCGCGTTGCTAAATAAAATACAAAAGAAAAAAAATTTTTGTTGAATTAATTTTCCTGTCAACTGCAATAAAAACTGACATTATTTTTTTTTTTATTTATTTTTATTTTCAATTTTTTTTCTGTTTTGATATTGGGGAGACTTAAACCTGGAACCTGTCGTGTAATAGATGAGGACGTTAGCAACCTAGCTACGGGCATCATCATTGTGAAGAGGATTGAAAGTCTATTTGTTCTGAAATGAGCTTATTTGGATTTAACTACGTTTCTTGAGTGATTTAGCTACGTTTCGTTGCTGATTTGAGTTTAACAACGCTTCGTGAGTGTTTTGACTACGTTTCGTTGCTGATTTGGATTTAAAAACTCTTGAATAAGTTTCAACCACGTTTGTGAGTGATTTAGCAACGCACCATACAAATATGAGCTTGGAGCGTTGTTAAATCCTTATCAGCAACGAAACGTAGGTAAAACACTCTCGAACGTGGTTTTTTCTTCGCTCTGTGTAGATCTAAATGAACAACAAAATATGTACTTTCAATTACTCTTATAATATATGGAGTCCCATCCGCCTAAATGATTTTACCGTAAAAAAAAAAATGTTTTTTCAGTAAAGGGTTTCTTCAACTGAAATTGATAGCTTTGACTTTCTAGAATTAAGAATCTATATTGAAAAACGTTTTTAAGTAATTCCATTACCGTTGAGCAATATTTTTTTTTTTTCTTTTGTATTTTTAAAATAGCTTCATAGCATAGACAGATGATAGCGTAAATACGCATCAGCAGTCTTAGTTTGAATTTACTTGTGCATTATCCCCAACTCCATATACATCGACCCTTACGTTAATGCATGGAATCAAAATGTATAAGTACTGAATTGACATCTTTCAATATGATAACGCTGTCGGATAGTTGTAATTGATTGTAACAATTTGACAGCAACAAAACATCTGATTGTCAATTTTATAAATGTCAGTTAATTTAAAAAGTATAAATAAAAACCAAAACGAAATAAAAAAAAGGAAAATTGATGCAGCAAAAGTGAGTTTTAAGATAAATATTGTAAAAAATATGGACAGGTAAAACCAAATGTAAAATTTTTATTTGCATTAATTCACACTAGAATCGCCCAATGGTCAAAATTTGACAACAAATGTATTAAATAATTTTTTTACTTTTTGGACAGTTTTAGTACTTTTTTTGCTATTTGGTACAAAATAGAAAAGCTCATTTATTATATTTGATACAATGAACAAAAAACATGAAATCAGTGTCAGACAATTTTTTGTCTTTCTCATTGTGCTGTATCCTCTTTTCGGCTCTGTGTGACCTCGTATTTTATGGTTGTTAATATTGAAAAATTTGCTGTAATTTTACCTAGCTTGAAGACAAAATATTAAAATAATTTTAACTTTGTGCAGATTTACACAAAAATATCTTTCTAATGGTGTATAATACAAAGTCGTGCTCCATTTTTAACATAGTAAAAAAGGTAGGACAAATTTTTGTCTTGCGTATTAATGCATAGATTAACGCTGTCGTTTGCTACCTTGAAAAGTTTCAAGACCGTAGAGAGTTTAACCATAAAGGTATTTAATTTTACTGTTCTATTACTATTGGGTGTGTGCATTAATTTCCATCGTTTTTTTTTTATTTGAGACTTTATTTAAAGAAAATGGTACAATGTATTTTATTCAAAGTATTGCCCATCGCTAGTCACTACTTTTTCCCATCTTTCTGGCAATTTATGGATTCCATCCCAGAAAAACTGCGCCGGCTTGGCGGCCAAAAACGAATCGAGCCAATTTTCGATATCTTGAACTGAAGTGAAGCGTATTCCTGATAGGGCATTCTGCATCGATCGGAGGAAATGGTAGTCTGATGGTGCAAGGTCTGGGCAATAAGGCGGGTGAGGCAAAATTTCCCATGCGTTGTTTTCCAGGTAATTTTTGACTGGGGCAGCAATATGTGGCCGAGCGTTATCGTGGTAGAAAATGATTAACTCGTGTCTGGTAGCATATGTTGGCCGCTCTGCCTGGATTTTCTACTTCAATCGGATCAATTGTTGACGATAGAGTTGAGCATTAATGGTTTGCCACCTGGCAATAGCTCATAATGGATCACACCTAGCTGGTCCTGACCAGGACGTTCTTTGTCTTCGACATCAAAATCACCACTTTTAAACCGTCGAAACCACTCACAACAGCTTGATTCAGCTGGAGCATAGTCCCCATAAACATCTACAAGAATGCGATGACTTTCGGCAGCTGTTTTCTTTGACATATAGTAGTGAAGTAAAACTTCCTGCAAATGTTGCTTTTTCGGCACGAACTCGGACATTTTGGAGCACAGTAAAATTTATGATGCGGGTGAAAATTTTCAAATCTAATGATGCCTAATCTTCAGATATGACGTTTCTGAACATTTAAGTCACCATGTATTGATGGCGACATCTTTTGAAAAACGATGGAAATTAATGCACACACCTAATATATTCCCTTTTATAAAGGAAATCTCCTCGTCTGATTGTTCTAAAGCAAATTAAATAAATTAATTAAACAAAATAATTTTTTTTTTCAATTTTAGACATATCAAATTGTTCTTATGGTACTCGGTTTGATTGTAGCTATCAAGATTGAATATAATACATTCACCATTGTTGATGCAATCTATAAGATAAGCATACCCTTACTTGTAAATTCCTTGGTTTTACTCATTATGACACTTCTAGGGAGTTTTGGAACAAAACGCGAAATCGTAAACTGCACAATACTGGTAATTTAATTTGTTGGTGAAATACTTATTACTTAATTATTGATATCACACAATTTTCTTAAGTACACCATAATGATGTTGATAATCTTTGGAACTCAAGTGTTCTACTTAATCCAAGCATACTTAGACTATCCTACACTTTTACATATTGAGGATGATTTTGTTTCTAAAATTTGGGAAAAACACAAAACCGAACAGCAGATTATGGATAGACTTCAGATAAGTGTAAACATGCATGTGACTTATAAAATGCTGAGGTGTATAAGAGAACCTCCTTTATTTCTTTAGTTCAAATGCTGTGGTAAGAGTGGTTACAATGACTACAAAACTTCAAACGGGACAATTCCGAGTTCTTGCTGCGGTGAACAGGCTACATACTGTAGTTCCGTTTACGCTCACGAGCGTGGTTGTGAGCTCGTATTTATTTCAGCTTGGCGAATGACTATGGATGCCTTATTTTATGCTGCAATTGGAATGGCTGCAATTGAGGTAAATGGAAAAGGTAGTTTTTGGTAAAAATGTTACTCAAAATAATAATTTTTATTTTTCAGCTCATTGCCATAATATTTTCTTGCTGTTTGACAAATCAGTTTCGTAAAAAAAAGAAGGCTCATACATCCGGAAAATAAAATTTAACAGGAGGAACAACATCAAAATATGAACTTTGAATTATTTATATTAAGTATGTTTTAGCCCTATCCGCCTAGGCATACCTATCCTCAATCAAAGAGAAATTTCATGAAAATGCCTAATCAAATGGTTCATGTTATCTTATTCCAGTTATTTCATAGTTTCGAAATCAATCCGAATAAAATGCTCTTTTCTACTAAATGCATTCCTTGGAACTTTTCTTTGTCTTCAAAATAAGCAATAGATTTCTAACTTTCATGAATCATTTTAAATTCATAGCTTATTTTGAAGACGAAAAAAACACTAAGCGATGCGTTAAGTAGAAAAGAGCAAAGCAAATCCGTGCGGCCTCTACATAATCTCAAAGTCGTGTTTCTGAACTTATAGGTTACAATATCTCAAAACCCATACGTGATAGAGCGATTCCAAGACTGGATCCGGATTCAGCACCGACAAATTCATCGAAAACGTATATTTTAGTTTTGATTCGTTGTGTTTTTTTCAAATGTACCCTTTTTCGATATGATTTTAAAAAACGATCAGCTTAGGTTTTATTCGGAACAGATTTCAAAACTACAAAATAGCTGGAATAAGATGCCGTGAACCGTTTTATTAGGCATTTTCTTGAAACTCATTTTTGTTTGGGGATAGGTGTGTTTGAGGATAGAAGACAATCGATAGAGAATTGATTTTATAGTTGATTTTTGGCATGAATGTTTCTTATATTACTCTGTTTATAAAAATAAAAAGTTAAATAAATTTTTCTTAATAAAATGAATGCACATAAGCTGGATTTGACTGACTTGTCTGAACAACTGCAATTATAGGTATAGATGTGCCGGCATTTGTGCGCCAACACTGTAATAAACTCTTCCCATTAAACTCCCGATAAATGATTGTTGAGCGGTTTGCCGTGAATGAAATCTCATTTTTCGTGGCCTCATATCGTTTGCCATCAACATCTGGTAACAATTTTACTGTGGTTCGGTTTCTGAAATGATGTGATCATGAAACTTATAAATGCTTCTTAAGCATAGCTCATGAAAGCCGAACTGGCGCAAACCACATGAATATTGAGCTCAGTTTAAGAACTTTTATACTTCATAGAATTTTTAAAAATTTTTACATATCGGAAAAAGTGAAATTCACCGGTAATTTATACTTACTTTTCTGTGTATTGAATGTAGATTACTGAAATAAAACATATGAAGCAAAACACGCCAAGCGTACGAGCTGAAAATTTTTTTGCCTCCGATTTCGCTCAAATATAGCAATTTGGTAGATCAAGATCCATGCAGGATTTGGTTCTAGTACCATTTGTTATTAAAATACAGGGTGTTGATGTTGGCGTTCTAAGTAATTTTCATGAAAAGGGTGTTTTTTCAAAAATTTATAGCTTACACCAAAGTTTGTAAATTGATATATGTTAGTAACTGATCCCTTTCATTCTTAAGTGTTCTTTTTATAAAAAAATATTACTTGGTGAAAAAAAATTTTTTTCAATTATAAGCTTTGAAATGATTCAAGATGGGATTCGGTTGCTAGATGAGAGTTTTCGGCTTCTGAAGGCCCACGGCATGCAAAACCCTTTGTTTACTCAAGAGGAAGGCATCTTACAAAAAAAGTGTACCAGGCATAAAATGCTTAGAATCATTCAAGAAAAACGTGTGAAGTTTTTGGGAATTTTTATGGAAAGTTAAAAAAAAATTTTTTTTTTTTTTTTTAAATTTAAGAAAAAAAAATTTTTTGAAAAAATTTAAGAAAAAAAAATTTTTTTAGAAATTATTCAAAAAAAAACTTTTTTAAAAACTTCAAATAAATTCACACGTACTTCTTGGACGATTCTAAGCATTTTATACCTATTGCACTTTTTTCGTAAGATGCCTTCCTCTTGAGTAAACAAAGGGTTTTGCCTGCCGTGGGCCTTCAAAAGCCGAAAACTCTCATCTAGCGACCGAATCTCATCTTAAATCATACATCATTTTAAAGCTTATAAATTATGCTTTAATTTAAAGTACTTTTAAAAAAATTAAGTGGGGTTTTTTTAAAATAAATCCAAAAGTATTTTTAAGTTTAAAAAATTTTGGTGAAAAAACATTTTTTTTCACCAAGTAATACTTTTTTTGTAAAAAAAATGAATTGGACCAATTACTAACATATATCAATTTACAAACTTTTGTGTGCTATCAATTTTTGAAAAAACACTCTTTACATGAAAATAAATAAAAACGCCAACTTTAACACCCTGTATTTTAGCAACCAAATGTACTAGAACCAAATCCTTCCGGATTGTTGTTCCGGATCTACCATTTTGCCAAATTTGAGCGTAATCAAAGACAAAAAAATTTTCAGCTGGTACGCTTGGCGTGTTTTGCTTCATATATGTAACCTTACTTAATTGTTTTTTTAATTTCAGATACATCAAATTGTCTATTCAGCACTCAATTTTTATATATGTTTTAAGATGGCATATATCAATAACAACATTGCTTATACAATCAATATAAATATCATACCCATATTGGTAATTAGCTGGGTTATACTCATTATGACGCTACTAGGTTATTATGGATCCATTCGTGAAATTATATTCTGTACAATACTGGTAATTTAAGTTTTTGTTTTTGTGTCATGAGCATTCTGATACCTATACTGATACCTATACTTTTAATACAATTTTTCCAAGTACGCCACATTTATGTTGATAATCTTTGGGACTGATGTATATTTCTTAATCCAACAATTGCTACATAGTCATATAGCGTTCCTTATATACTATTATGATGATTTTCTTTCAAATATTTGGAAAGAACGTACAACAAAACAGCCGGTTATGGATAGACTTCAATTAAGTGTAAGCGTTTAAGTACCTTATAAAGTATTGTGGTAGAATACAAACTCATTTATTTCGTTAGTTTAAATGCTGTGGTGAGAATGGTTACAATGACTACATTCTCTTAAATGAATCTATTCCGAACTCTTGCTGTGGTGAAGAGGCTAAATACTGTAGTCCCATGTATGCTTACGGGAGTGGTTGCGAAAGCGCTTTTAGTTCTTTTTGGCGGATGACTCTGAATTTCAACCTTTATACTATGGAAGTATATCCTGCAGTTGAAGTAAATGGATGGTTTATATAAAATGTGTTAAAAATAGTAATTATTATTTTATCTAGATAGCCGCAATCATTTTTGCTTGCAGTTTGGTAAATCAAATTCTTAAAAGAAAAAAGAATGGGATCGTGTCACCAATATAAGAGTTAGATAATATTGAAGTCGAAGAATTGAATAAATAAACCATTTTATACTAAACAACATCAAAATAATTTAAATTAAATTCAAATTAATTCATTCACAAACCGTGGAAATTCTGTAGAATATCGTTAAAATTTTAAAATCTATATGCAAGATTTTCGAGCAATTCATATCCACTTTTTAATTTCAATCCGCATACATTCTCAGCACCAGACTTTCTTGGAAGTGAATTTACCAACAGAAACATAGACAAAGAGGAGGTCGTTGATAAAAATCTTGAAGAGAATTCGATCATAGAACACTACCACTGAAAACAACGGCTCAATTTAGTCTAAGACATCTGCCAGGAAGATCATCAGAACACTTACGAGAATTCCCGAAGACTAAACCACTGAAGCCTACAACACACGGAAGAAAACGAAGCAGGAGTGTCATTGCTACAGACTCCCCTCAAAGAAAATTGTTCAAGGAAAATTGTGATAAGAAAAACTTGTCAAAAACTTCCAGAAAAGAAAGAAAACTTCAAATAAATAAAAAATTTATATGTTAGATTTATGCTTCATAAATGTTATGTATTGTTTTACAAGATGTAGCTTGCACAAAGAAATAAATAATCATCTTTAGATATATTCGAACAATCTTTTATACTGCCTTGGACCGTGTTTCAAGTATCCCCATGAGGTGGTTCAAGGGTGGGGATACTTGGACCATTTGACATAAAAATTTAAACTGTGAATAATTTTATGAAAAAGTAACTGCTATACCTAAACTGGAGCATCAGCGTTATTTTACTGTCACATACCGAAATTGCCAACGCTCAATGCTCAGCTATTCGAATTTCCAATATTGACAAAGTGTTATTGAGTGAAGTTAGCTGCAGAAACCCAATAAAATTTTTTAATAAATTTGTAGCGCCTTATACGATAATTGATTACCTAACGCATTACTAGAATGTTAAAACATTTTAAATGTTACATGTAATGCAATAAATAATGAAATACTTTTTCAATTACATGTAATGCAATAGGTAATGTGAGAACATAAATTTCGAAAGTTTTTTACTCAAGATTTTTTGATTTTTAAGTCATTTTGACGTTAACATTTGTTAATTTTTCAAAAGAAATAAATAGTAAAACAGATAATTTTTCAGACAATGTTCTTCTGATGAACTTTTGGCCCAAAACAGAATCCAAAATATTTCTATAACGTCCTACTACATTCATTTAGTACTTATGTAACGCAAAAGTAACCCAGAAAGTACAAATAACCCAGAAAGTACAAATAATTTTTTTAGATTACTCGATCGATTACATGTAATCGAATGTTTTGTTGGGGTAATCGATTACGCCTTATAAAATGCGTATGCTAAAATAATGCCTTTGTAACCCAGAAAGTAATCGATACAAATAATTTTTTCGATTACTTGATCGATTACATGTAAGCGAGTGTTTTATTAGGGTAATCGATTACGCCCAATGACATGCATGTGTTAAAATAATGCCTTATGTAACCCAGAAAGTAATCGATGCAAACAATTTTTTAGATTACTCAACCGATTACATGTAAACGAAGATTTTACTGGGAAAGTACAAAAAGAAACAACAAAATGATTTTGACAAACAAATGACTTCAACGCAACGCTCTTTATTTCGGTATGGCGCTTGACGCTTTTAAGTAACGTTAAATAGCGCAACGCCTGACGCTTCAATTTAGGTATGGAAGTAATATTTTATTCTTGAATAATACAGGTTTATTTAGAGTGATGTTTATCCTTTGATATTACTCATAAGAATATATTTTATCACGAATAAAAAATATAATCGTAAACAAAAAAAGTGAGCCACCATCCCCACTCTCCCCTAAGCATGCTGTTTTTAAATAAGTAGGCAACGTTAAATATTCTATTTAAGTATTAGAATAAAAAACTAGTAAGGGTGTTACCTTTGGTCTGGCCAAACATTAAATACCATACACTGCAGAATTTTGAAGCTTTTGCTTATATGGGAGGTGCCACGCCATCTTGTCCGAATTCACACAGTTTTTGCTCAGAGCTTGCATTAGTAGTTCTTAGTATTTGAATGAAATTTAGTTGGATTATCTCAAAAAAAGTTTTCGGTATAAGTTAGTTAAGTTAGTTTTAGGTGCCGCACAGTGGTAAAAACGATCAATCTAGGTAGACAATGCCCATAACTTCTAAAAAAATAGTCACAATCACTTGAAAATTTGTGAGTGTCTTCGTAAAACCTTAAACAGTACTTGTGCAACACCTGCGCTAATACGATGCGACGCAACGGCTGTTGCGGCGGTCACATTGGCCGCTTTGTCACGGGAATCGAATACTCACAGAAGAAATGCGTGATTGGTATCGTTTTTGATGTTTTTCGGTGCGCTTAATCGAATGAATCTACCTTTAGAGCTCTATTTATAATTCTTATTATTATCTGAAGTGTATTTCTAGATAAAATCAAAATACTCAGAGATTAAAAAAAAAAAAAAAAAAAAATTATTCGACAACAAAATACTTTTTTATAAGTATTTTTACTTATTTAAAATATAAAAACAAATTGTACTTCAATGCACTGAAAAAAAAAACATAAAAAGCCTTAATCTTCCATTTCTAGGAACTCGAAAGAATTATTATACCTACTTTTGGAAATTAGAGCTAGGCTAGGCTCTGATAGCAAATATAATATTGTACTTCACCCGGGAAACATTTATCTTTATGACTATAATGCACCACCATCCACAATTGGCAAAGTTGAAATATAAATGTCAGACGAATTAAGAAGGGTGTGAAATAACTCTTCCATTGTACTTCTTCGGCTTATTTTTCTTGTATTTTCTCTTCTGTACCTTCTCAAATCCTTATTTCTCGCTTCGCGGGCTTCTTCGGATATCATCCCAATTTCTATTGAACACGAATCTATGATTACACAACATCAACGAGTAGTCCGGTTTTTTCACGCAACTGACTTTGTATTTCGCTTTTGGTTTTTTAAAAAATTTCTAAATCGGTTTCATTTTTTTATAAATCCGCCATTTAAGTATTTGCAGCCGATAAGAAATATTCAAAAACATCTCAAGACAGCGAATAATAGTTTTGGAATAAAACGCGAAATCGTAAACTGCACAATACTGGTAATTTAATTTGTTTGTGCAATACTTATGACTTAATTATTGATATCACACAATTTTCTTAAGTACACCATTATGATGTTGATAATCTTTGGAACTCAAGTGTTCTACTTAATCCAAGCACACTTAGACTATCCTACACTTTTACATATTGAGGATGATTTTGTTTCAAAAATTTGGGAAAAACACATAACCGAACAGCAGATCATGGATAGACTTCAGATAAGTGTAAACATGCATGTGACTTATAAAATGCTGAGGTGTGTAAGAGCACCTCCTTTATTTCCTTAGTTCAAATGCTGTGGAAAGAATGGTTACAATGACTACAAAACTTCAAACGGGACAATTCCGAGTTCTTGCTGCGGTGAACAGGCTACATACTGTAGTTCCGTTTACGCTCACGAGCGTGGTTGTGAGCTCGTGTTTATTTCAGCTTGGCGAATGACTATGGATGCCTTATTTTATGCTGCTATTGGAATGGCTGCAATTGAGGTAAATGAAAATGGTAATAAAATTGTTGCTCAAAATAATAATTTTTATTTTTCAGCTCATTGCCATAATATTTTCTTGCTGTTTGACAAATGAGTTGCGTAAAAAAAGATGGCTGATATATCCGGAATATAAAATCTAACAGGAGGAACAACATCAAAATATGAACTTGGAATTATGTATATTAAGTAAAGACTAGGTATACCTATCCTCAATCAAAATGAAGTTTCATGAAAATGCAAAATGATATGGTTCACGGCATCTTATTCCAGCTATTTCGTAGTTTCGAAATCAAACCGAATAAAATCCTAGCTGATCGTTTTAAAAATGAGGTCGAAAAATGGTAGATTTGCAAAAATACAACAAACCAAAATCGGAATAGTCATTTTCGATGTATTTGTCGGTGCTAAATCCGAATCCAATCACAATTACTCTACCATGGATGGTTTTTTAGATATTCTTATCTAAAAATTCAAAAACACAACTTTTGGGTTTATATATTTCGCAACAAGTTTTTTTGCTCTTTTCTACTAAATGCATTCCTTAGAACTTTTCTTCGTCTTCAGAATAAGCAATAGATTTTTAACTTTCACGAATCATTTTAAATTCATAGCTTATTATGAAGACGAAAAATCACTAAGCGATGCATTAAGTAGAAAAGAGCAAAACAATTCCGTGCGGCCTCTACATAATCTCAAAATTGTGTTTTTGAAATTATAGGTTAGAATATCTCAAAATCCAAACGTGATGGAGCGATTGCGAGACTGAATTTGGATTCAGCACCGACAAATTCATCGAAAACGTTTTTTTTTGGTTTTTGTTTGTTGTGTTTTTTTCAAATGTACCCCTTTCCGATATCATTTTAAAAAAACGATCAGCTTGGATTTCATTCGGAACAGATTTCAAAACTACGAAATAGCTGGAATGAGACGCCGTGAACCGTTTCATTAGGCATTTTCTTGAAACTTAGTTTTGATTGAGGATTGATGTGTAGGAGACTTAATCGACTTAGAATTGATTTTATAGTTGAACATTTTTGGCAGTTAGTACTTGATCTAAATACATACATATGTACGTGAATGTTTTTCATAATAAAAAGTTGAATAAATTTTTCTTTTCAAAATAAATGCACTTTGACTGACTAGACTGAACAACTACAATTATATTGAATTGCCAACATTTGTGCGCCAACACTGTAACAAACTCTTTCCATGAAACTCGAGATGATTGTTGAGCGGTTTGCCGTGAATGAAATCTCAATTTCCGTGGCTTGATACCGTTTGCCATCAACATCTGGTAACATTTTGAATGGGTTTCGGTTTTTGAGATGATGTGATTGTGAAAGTTATCAATGCTTCCTAAACATAGCTTACGAAAGCCGAACTGGCGCAAACCACATGAGTATTGAGCTCAGTTTAAGAACTTGTATACTTTATAGAATTTTTGAAAATGTTTTGTTGTAATCAGCTTCCTTAAGTTACACTAAGTGAAAAATACTGAAAAAACGGCTATAGCTCAGCATTTTTCACAAATTTTTGAAAATTTTTATATATCGGAAAAAGTGAAATTCACCAGTAACTGTTTATTTTTACTTTCTTTTCTGTATATTGAATGTAGATTACTAAAATAACCTTCCTTAATTGCTTTCTAATTTCAGATAAGTCAAATCGTCCATTCAGCACTCAGCTTTTATATAGGTTTTAAGATGGCATATATTGATAACACCATTGCTAATACAATCAATATATATATCATACCGATATTGGTAATTAGCTGGGTTATAATTATTATGGCGCTACTAGGTTATTATGGAACCATTCGTGAAATTGTATTCTGTACAATACTGGTAATTTAGGTTTTTGTTTTTTGTGTCATGAGCACTCTACTGATACCTATACTTATAATACAATTTTTCCAAGTACGCCACATTTATGTTGATAATCTTTGGAACTGATGTATATTTCTTAATCCAACAATTGCTATATCGTCATATAGAGTCTCTTAAAGTATATTTTGGTGATTTTGTTTCAAACATTTGGAAAGAACATACAACAAAACAGCCGGTTATGGATAGACTTCAATTAAGTGTAAGTACCTTATAAAGTATTGTGGTAAAATACAAACTCCTTTATTTCCTTAGTTTAAATGCTGTGGTGAGAATGGTTACGACGACTACATTGTCTTAAATGAGTCTATTCCGAACTCTTGCTGTGGTGAGGAGGCTAAATACTGCAGTCCCATGTATGCTTACGGGAGTGGTTGTGAAAACGCTTTCAGTTCATTGTGGTGGATGACTACGAATTTCAACCTTTATACTATGGAAGTATATCCTGCAGTTGAAGTAAAAATATTATTTATATAAAATGTGTTAAAAATAGTAATTATTATTTCATCTAGATAACCGCAATCATTTTTGCTTGCTGTTTGGTGAATCAAATTCTTAAAAGACAAAAAAATGAGATCGTGTCACCAATATAAGAGTCAGATAATATTGAAGTCGAAAAATTGAATGAATAAACAATTTTATACTAAACAACATCAAAATAATTTAAATTAAATTCAAATTAATTCACAAAACGTGGAAAATTCTGTAGAACATCGTTAAAATTTTAAAATCAAAATGCAAGATTTTCGAGCAATTCATATCCACTTTCTAATTTCAATCCGCCTACATTCTCAGCACCAGACTTTCTTGGAAGTGAATTTACCAACAGAAACATAGACACAGAGGAGGTCGTTGATAAAAATCTTGAAGGGAATTCGATCATAGAAAATAAAATTACTCTTCAGAACACTACCACTGAAAACAACGACTCAATTTAGTCTGAGACATCTGCCAGGAAGATCATCAGAACACTTACGAGGATTCCCGAAGACTAAACCACGGAAGCCTACAACACACGGAAGAACACGAGGCAGGAGTGTCATTGCTACAGACTCACCTCAATGAAAATTGTTCAAGGAAAATCGTGATAAGAAAAACTTGTCAAAAACTTCCAGAACAGAAAGAAAACAAACGAAATCTTCAAATAAATAAAAGATTTTTCATGTTAGATATATGCTTCATAGATGTAATGTATTGTTTTACAAGATATAGCTTGCACAAAGATATAAATAATCATCTTTTGATATATTCGTACAATCTTTTATACTGCCTTGGACCGTGGTTCAAGTATCCCCATGAGGTATATAAAATCAAAATACTCAAAGATTAAAAAAAAAAAAAAATTATTCAACAACAAAATTCTTTTGTATAAGAAATTATAAGTATTTCTACATATTTAAAGTATAAAAACAAATTGAACTTCAATGCACTGAAAAAAAAAAAACACATAAATAACTCTAATTTTCCATTTCTAGGAACTCGGATAGCAAATATAATACTTCACCCGTGAAACATTTATCCTTATGACTATAATGCATTAATGCACCACCATCCACAATTGGCAAAGTTGAAATATAAATAAATGTCAGACGAATAAAGAAGGGTGTGAAATAACTATTCCATTGTACTTTTTCGGCTTATTTTTCTTGTATTTTCTCTTCTGTACGAGGGTTACCTTTCATATTTCGGGATTGGGCAACACTAATGTCAATAGCTGAAATCTGGCAACACCATAATAAAGTTTGACATTTTTTAACATAAACGTACTCACAACGTTTTGATGTACAAGTGCTATTTGTTTTGTTTACAGTGAGTTAAGAAAATCAATTTTTCCATTGATAATTTAAAATATGTCTTAATTATGGGGTTTCCAACGAGAACAAACCTTTTTTACGGCCAGGTGTTCATGCAATATTGAATGTATGCTGGTCCCACTTATGCCTAAGGTTATCTCAATCTCACGATAGGTCACATGACGATCTTGCAATATCAGTTGGCGCACAGCATCAATGGTTTCCAGAACAACAACTGATTTTGGACGAAATTCGTCTCGGAGTGAACTACGACCTCGGTTGAATTCACCATACCATCGATAAACACTGGTCCTTGATGCAGCTTCGTCGCCAAAAATTGAATTAAGTTCATCGATGCACTGTTGTTGAGTTAATCCACGTCGAAAGTTGTGAAAAATTATCGCACGAAAATGTTCACGAGTTAATTCCATTTTTTTGCCAAATTGATTTTTTCAAGTCACTGTAATCAACACAAATGATTGTCGTTCGTCAAAACGTTGTGAGTAAGTTTATGCTAAAAAATGTCAAACTTTATTATGGTGTTGCCAGATTTTAGCTATTGACATTAGTGTTACCCAATCCCGAAATAAAAAAGGCAACCTACGTACCTTCTCGAATCCTTATTTCTCGCTTCGCGGGCTTCTTCGGACATCATCCCAATTGCTATTGAACACGAATCTATGATTACACAACATTAACGAGTAGTCCGGTTTTTTCACGCAACTGACTTTGTATTTCGCTTTTGATTTTTTCAAAAATTTCTAAATCGGTTTAATTTTTTTATAAATCCCCCATTTGAGTATTTGCAGCCGATAAGAAATATTCAAAAACATCTCAAGACAGCGAATGTAATGAACAAACTCTGAAGTTGTACTGTGTTGTATCTTTTGGCCGATTAAATATTGTTGGAAGATCATTTATTAATTAAGGGATCGCGCCACATACACAGAAAAAAAAATATCGGTCAATCCAACCGATTTTAACGATAGAAATTGCACCAACCCGCAGTAAAGGTTAAATTGACTGTGCAGTCCAGTAAAATTACAGTAAAAATAGTACTGTACAGTTGCTGTTAAAATGTTTAGGTACTGTGAAAACAGTTAATTTAACCTAGATTTTCGATAGAAATTGCACCAACCCGGAGTTTTTGTATTTTGACCGTAGAACTCTGTAAGTTTACAGTTTACTCGGCTTAGAAACTATCAATCGCAGTAACAGTAAAAATAACCTTCTTAAAAGGTCAGCTAACAATATAAACTGTTCCAAACAGTTAAAACTGTTTTGGAACGGTTTAATAGTTAGCACGCCAGAAGGGCTGTAACTAGCCGTTTCCAAAAACTCGTAGAAATTGTAGAAAACAACTTCTACGGCGACACCATTTTAAATGGCAAAATATCAGTACAACTCTAGCAAACTTATGTTGATTTATTCTTAAACAATGTGAGAATTTTATGAACCTGTTAAAAACTCAATTCAAAATGTTATTCATATGAAAAAAAAAATTTATGGAATACAAAATGTACAGTTGAATTCAACTGTAGAAAAGTAAAGCTGATTCTGAAATTTTGATTTTTTGTTTTTGTTTCCTATAGAAAATTTGAAAAACTATAGAATACAAAATTTATAGTTAATTTTACCGTCAGTTTTTTTTTCTGTGTATGTTGCTGGTTTAAACCGATTTTCCGGTATACGCACTGATGGTCTTGCCGCCAAACATGGTCATCTTAAGGTCATAGTGAATTTTATAAGTTGAGCTTTCCCCATCTGCAAATCGCGACCTTAGAACAACAGGGTTCTAACCGACATATTTTGTGAAATTGAGTTATATATTGCTTCGTACTATATTTTATATGGTTCAAAAATGATCAAAAATACGACTTTTGAAGTTGCTTTGGCTTTTTTCTATTGAATGCATCATTCTTCTTCAAATGAGCTACAAAGTAGTCTCGTGCGATTTTTCTTTAAAAAGTTATACTCGCTTTACGTAAGTTTTTCAAAAACCGTTTTTCGACCTTTTTTCAAAAACTGCATAACTGGTTTGATGAATGACAGGTTCACTCAAAATAAATGAAGTTGCTTATAACGGAACATTTTTAAATAAATTAAATGAATGAAATAAAAAATTTGTGTTTTTTTTTTTAATTTTTGTAGCAAAAAAGTAAATATTGGTTACACAATTAATTCGATATCTCAGCTAGGCGTCACTAGAAGGAAGTGATTCAAGTTTTTTCTGACTCTGTAGATGTTATAGTTTAAAGTCGTGTCACTTTTATTTTGGACCCGCTTGGACAGCATAAGTGGCATCATTTCAAAAATTTAAAATTATGATAATTTATAGCGTAATTTGTCATCAATTTATCACAATTATATAATATCTTCCAGAATCTGTTAATTGGTTAAAAATATTTTACTTACCTCTATTAACTAGATCCTGAAAGAAAAAACTTAAAACAGCCACTTCAAAAACCGAGAGAACAATATTCACTTGTACAAAACTAAGTACCTCTAGTTGCGTTGGAAAGAGTGACCCGTTTGAACAACTTTTAATGTATAATATCGTCATCTTAATGCAGTTTCTGATTCCTCAACTATCCCTGACAACAATACAAAGTCCATTCGTGGATCTGTTGACATAGAATTTTTCCCGAATATCCACCTAGATTTGCCGATTTTACCACTGTGTGCCGTATGGCACCGCTGAGCACTAATGTTAATTTGTTTGTTTCGTTTTAATTTTTATCATTTTAACGCCATTATATAGAAATATATTGTTCATTAATTTTCCTCTCGGAATTCAGGGTTGCAGCTGAAAATTTTTTCGGTTATCTTAATGTATAGTTCATTTAAGAATAACTAGAATTGCCCATAAAAATCGTATAGCTCTATATATTGCAAACTTATCTGATTTGTGCTTATCTAGACATATCCTTACTAAATCGCGTCAACCGGGCAAGTGAGTACTCGTATAGGTTATTATATGGCATACTAACGCGGTTTGTACATAAGATAACTATATCGCCTTAACCAAGCAAGTGAGAATGGACTCTAATTAACAAAATCGCCTTAACCATGAAAGTAAGAATAGTTAAGTATAAACTTATTTAATTGAATTGATCTAAAGAAGATACCTTCTTCTAACACTAATTTATTGTTTTTTTTCCATATTTTAGTTTCTTAAAAATCTTATCAAGCAAAAGTACCGACAAATAAACAAAAAAATATTCAACGAAGCAAAAATTCTAATTATTATTGCGCTGATTAAATGGCCCACAAAAGTCCAATAAACGTTTCAAGCTCTAATAATCTTAATTGACAGTCATTATAAGAAGCCATTTCGGTGCTTGCTTGCAAAAAGCAGCATATGCCTGGCCAACTCCCCGCTCCCCTCTCGCACGGGCACACGCAGTTGGTTGATATCACGGCATGCCGACATAACGAAAAGTATGAACTTATGCTGCTAAGACTGTGGGGCAACTTTTAAATACGTTAATAACAACCCTTGAAATAGCAGGGAGGGAGGAGTGTTTCAATTGACACGGAAAAGCGGGGAAAAGAATTAAAAATTTTTAATTTTCAAAGTTTCCATACCATAAAAAGCACCAAAATTAGTAGTAGCAGCCAATGTGCCTAATTTTTATATGCGAATGCGCTGGGCTGGTAAAATTAAAAGCAGACCAAATTAATTTCTAGACCAAACCAAGAAAGACTGCGTTAAATTTGTACCAAAGTGGCAATGTTTACTTGAAGGCATGCAAATTAATTTCCTTTGAGATTTTAATCCTAATAGAGATTTAGAAACTTTCTTAAGTGAGTTACGCTTAAGTTAATTACGAAAGTGTAAATCTAATTACTTCGACTCCAAAAAGGCAATGAATTTTCGAAGTGACGAAAATTTAAAAATAAAAAAAACCCACCATTAACTTTGTAGAATTTATATTACCCATTGGATGGAATAAAATTTTCAACATAATAAATAAATAAGTGTACCTACAGGAATTTTTACAAATTTCAAGAACAAAACGAAATTTAACTGTACGTTTTTTACGGATTTTTCACTTCTTCGGCAGTTTTGTCTACCTGCTGCTGCTTTTCCTCCTGCTCTTCCTGCTCTAGAAAATGCAGCGTCGGCATTTGATCCAGATTAGTTAATCTACGCTCTAAATTGACAAAACGTTCCATCTGCAAATCGAAAACTTCCTTGAAGAGTTCTTTCAATTCATTGATTTCCTGCAGAAATTGTTTCTTCTCTTCAACGAAACATGCCTTAGGCACAAATTTCGATTCCAATGTGGCGTAACATTTCAACTGCTTCTCCAGCATACACTGTACATCCTTGCGTTCAGCCTTGACATGTTTCAAATACTCAAAACGTTCTATGCACACGCCAGCCTCATGCTGTAGCGTGCGCTTCCAATACTCCAATACCGCAACGGCTTTTTGTAACTCGTGAACTTCACGCGCTCTATCGCACATACGCTTACGTAATTCATATATTTGATCACGTGAAAATTTACAACAACGTATGAGCTCATTGATCTGGCACTGTAATTTATGTTGACTCTTTTGCAGTGCACAGATTTCCTTATTCTCAGAGCAATGCAATTCGATCTCATAATTGATGCATTTGTCATCCTTGGGGCAAGGATCATCATCATCGGGCGACATCATCATTTTTAGCTTTAGCTGCAATTTTTGTATGCGACGTTTCATACAGCTCAGCTCATGCATTATACCAGGCAGATCTATTGGTTCTTCTGCCTCTTCTTCTTCTTCGATTTCACAACTTTTTACCGATGATGCGGAAAGTATTTCGACTTCGTTTTCTTTGAGATCATCGAACATGATACCTTCTTTCAGGCAGGTACGTTGATAGATATCCATATTGTTGGATTGTTGGGGTTTTTAGCCGAACAGTGGTTGAGTATATGAATGGATGGTTCCTGGAATGAATTTTTATAATTTACTGCAGTTTGGAGCTTAAAATTTGACCGCAAACTATAAAAAAATCTATTGCATGGAGTTTCGGTTTCTGAATTTTATTCAATGTCAAAAAATTAATTTCATGAAAAATTGAGAATTTTTGTATGGAATTTAAATAAAACAAGTAGAGAAAGCTAAAGAAAACGTATCTCTTATAACCTAATCTGTAATCCTTAACTATATAGCAGTAGTTACAGGGCATAATACGCTATGCAGGCACTTGGGACACATGGGGTTTGAGACTGACGATCTTTGTAGACGGTGTAAGGACAGCGACGTGGAAGAGGATAGTCAACATTATCTTTGCCAGTGCCCTGCACTTGCAAAAACAAGATTTAAAATATTCGGATCCTTCTTTTTTCAGGATATGCGAGAACTTATGGAGATAGACTCCGCTAAAAAATACATCAAGGCATCAAAATGGGAACAGAGAACACGAATAGTAGCCAACAACCAATGAGATTCAATAAGATTGATGACTGTATAAAATATACTGAATTAATTTGATTGTATATGTATCATAGAACTATGTACCGTATTTAAAGAGGGATCCAGCAGAATGGTTAAAGTGGAAGTTGGCTTGCATGTATGCCAACGATGCTCTCACAACCTAACCTAACCTAATCCCTTACTACCAACGGACTTAGCTCAGAGTCTTAGTTTAACACTTAGCAGAGATAATTTGGTTGCGCTACCCTCTTATCATAGATTTGTAAAGCATATTGAATTGAACAGAACAACAAGTACGATGAAATTCTCAATACTAAAATCTATTGCAAAGACACTTCTTATAAAAGAGTTCGAGAATCAACGAGAAAATTCCACCAAATGCCACAAGTTGCTTATATAAAGGCGCTTTCTGTAAGGATGTAAGCAAATATTAAGTGTTATAAAAATTAACGCATGTTTTAGCAACATTTATTATAAAAATATATAGTATGGGTGTCATCTTTAGTCTGGCCAAAAACGATGTAAATAACAAATACCATAAACAATTAAAGTTCCGAAGAACTCCGTCAGTATATGTTTCGAAATATGCACAGGGTGCAAAATCTTTTATGTCAGTATGTCGGTAAATGTTTAATATCTTTAACATTTGTCAACCGATTGACTTGGGTAAACGTGTTTTCGAAACGTGAATTCAATATAGTTTTTACCATGTGTTGTTTTACACCAAAACAATGCGCCGAAATAATGACTCTGTACATTGAAAATAATCGTTCAGTTGAGTTAACTCAACCTGCATTTCATCGAAAATATCATGGCCAAGAAACATTACACAGGGCAACACTGATTCTGCGGCACAGGATTTCGCAGTCGATTTCAAATAATCGTGACCAAAAGAATACGAAAGTAAAACCAAATTCGCCGAACTGACTCTAGTTCTACAGATATCCTCGTTTAAATGTGCAAAAATAGCTGTTTTGTGGCATATTTGAAGTACTTTATATAACACTTACAGTAGGCAGTGCAATAAATGTTTGTTAATGAAATCAAACAAGATTAACCTTCTTCATGAAATCTTACCTTTTGACTTTTTCGATTAGATCCTTACTTTCCGAGTTATCAACCATTGAAGTAATGGTATTTCAACTCCTTACAAAGGACTAATTTTGTTCTTCTTTGCAGTCTAAGTTTTTTTAAGTAAACCAGATTCCTTGAAGTTTTTAAATAATTTAGTTATTGTTTATTTGTCTGATTGGAAAAGTTGAAAGATGAGGTTTAATGAGGAAGGTATGACTTTTTGATGCCGTAAACAAAAATTAATTGCGCCGTTTACTGTGACTGTTTTACTTTTCCCAATATGCCTCAAAACAGCTATTTTTCTATTTAAAGCAAGGATATCTGGAGAACTAAAGTCAATCCTGACAAATAAATTATATTCTAGGTATTGCATTACCTTGAGGAATCTGAATTTACTCACAAAACTAAGGTCGTAGAAATAAAAAATGTTTCTGTCGCCATGTGTTATTAGTCGTTTAGTGTCGAATTTTGTTAAGCACATGGCGTTTATCAACACCCAAGACGTTCCAATGAACTGGTTAAAGCCGTAAGAGAGTGCTTCTAGAGGCGGCTATTTGATTGATGTTGCATTCAAAATATAATCCAAATAAAAGACCCAGTTATTGAAATTAAATTTAGAACCAATCATATATGTTTTCGAATTTTCGAAATTTCATCCTTCTGTAAGTTCTAAAACTACATTTTCGATAAATCTTTTTGTCAGAAAGTCATAATAAAAGCACACAAGAAACATTTTCCTAAATTAGATTAAAAATGGTTTAAGTGTTCTACAAAAATATCTCACGGAAACATAAACTTACGAATAATGTTTTGGAAAATGTAATAAAAATAGGGGAATGTCGTCAGGGTTGGGCCACTGCTATTTCTCGTATGTGACACGTGCTGCCATCTATGTTATAGCGTCGAATTATTGACTGTCACCGGGATTGTCAGTAAAAAATTTTGTGCCTTCGTGTAGTTTTCGATAGTTCAAAAAATTTTGTAATAGCAGTGAAAAATGGCTCGAAACTTGGAAAAGAACAATGCCACCGAAAAAGTAAGTAAATATATCCATTAAGGGGTGAACCATTATCAATTTCCCAAAGGGAAAATTCGATTCCCTAACCTGTTCACATGTAGTAATGAGCGGTCGAAAAACACGCTTGTCGTCAGGGTTGGGCCACTCGTGTAGTCAGGGTTGCACGAGAAAGCAACGAGTGAAACGCACGAGGAACTATCGACTTCTTCTCGGCCTTTGAATTTTTCGTCTCATGAGTCCACCCTTTCTACGATTTTGTCATTGGTTGGGCCTGTGCAAGCGGCCGCGTCAATAGTGAAATCTAATCGGGGGCCAAGCCCAATAAAAAACACGTTCTTAACCTCCCCAGAGAACCGAGAAGAGTTACGTAAAAGCAAGAAATGCGCAATGCTTCGAAAACGCCTAAAAAAGTCTGAATCGAATTAATTCAATCGCATGCATTGAATACAAGCGAGACGTGAACTTGAAGCGCGTCAAGCTCACAAAAAGTTACTATGTATGCCCAAATTGTGATTCAGATTAATGTTATTATGGAGATTTCTCATCGGAATTTTGTGTAATCCAATTAAAAACAATAAAAAGTTTCATACATATTCATTACACACTATTTTAGTACATATTCCATCGATATTTGGTAGTGGCCCAACCCTGACTACCTTTTTTTTTTTAGTTTCGTCAATAACTCTATTTTCCGAAATCGCAGCGAGTTGTCCTAAAGGTGTGTTACAGATAAAGGTCAGAACTTTTGAATAAAACCTTTAATTTGGTAGTATTCAAATATATAAAAAAGATACAGGGGAAAGTTAAAAAGTGGCCCAACCCTGACGACATTCCCCTACAATAATTGCGAAAAAAAATAAAATTTTTCCTAATCACTTTAAGTACATTTTTTGTAAAATTTTCTTTGTAAGAAAGGTGCCACACCCTCTGAATTTTGTTCTATTTCATTGCATTTTCATTCCCTTATACTCTCGACAGCTTTTAATCTTTTCGTTTACTGAAAAGGTACACTTTAAACATAGAACATTTTATATGGTTTACACATACAATTTTAAGATCCTTCTTTTATGTTATGGATTACGAAGAGGTTTAGTGAAGCAACAGTTTCCTTTTACTCAAACCAAAGCTTCTGTCTGAGGTCAAACGATGCTTACCCGGTATACACGGATACATATCAAACTGAGTTTGTGACTCCTAACTACTTGGTTTTTCTTTGAAAGGGAAACATTATATAAGACCGATTCCATTTAATATTTTCGAAATTTGAAGATGGGTCCTCAGATTTTTACAAAAATTTGCAGTGCTGTTCTAATGACGGCCATGCTTTGAAAAATCTCAAAAATAAATTTTTGTTTTTTAATTAAAATTTTTTTTACGGAAATCTTTTGAAAGGTGTATGAAAGACATTTTAAGAACTTTTAAGGTTTTTCAAAACATGGCCATCATTTTGACACTATTTTTATGATTTATTTTGGATATATAGGTTTTTTTTGTATACTTTGTATTTTCTAAGTAATGGAAGTTATATTCTTCTACTTTGAGATTTTTTTTTTTTATGCCACCTTAGTGAGTGTAAGTCAAAGCACAAAATAAAGTTAGAAAAATTGTCGCGTGACATTGTGAAAACGGCCCTAAATGTTGTTTCGATTTACATTTTTAAATCTTGAATTTGAAAATTTTGCAAATTAACAAAACGGCGCCAATTTTTCCCATAACTTCCAAAAAAAGTGTTCCACAAAACTAATAATGAGAGGTCTCTGAACACTGAGAACAGCTGTGTTAATTTTTATAAAAATCTGAGAGCCCAACTGCAAATTTCGAAAAATTTTAAAAGGAAAGAGTCACATACATATATATATATTAGGGTGGGCCAAATTGTGTGGACGAAATTTTATTGACCTCGGCTACACCCCTATGTGAAAGTTCCTTCAATTCTATGAATATTTTTCCGAGAAACTGTACCTCTGCGCTCAACTTTAGTTCGGCGCATTTTTGATTGAAAATTTTACCTTGCGTTTAATATTTATTTTTATGCTTAATTTTCAAAATTCTTATAGAGACAAAAGTAATATCATAACATGTTTTGGCTGGTATTCTGTCAGTAATCAATAAAATTGGATTCTGTTTTTACGAAAAATTTACTTGATAGCGTGAAACTGATTATATTTATTCCAAAAAATTATATCGGTCAAATAACCGATTTATTATAAGCGATTCATATTTTTACATGGATTTTTGGTATATTGTTCTGTAAAATTAAAAAAAGCGGCTAATTTATTTCCAAAACTGCCACTAGATGTTGCCTTGGAAAAAAATGAGTGTCAGATTTGCCATTCTAGCATCCAGAAATACTTGGGTTGGTGTGTCGATTGAAAAAATCCATGTAAAAATATGACTCGTTTATTTTGAAATCGGTTATTTGACCGATATAATTTTTTGGAATAAATATAATCAGTTCCACGCTATCAAGTAAATTTTTCGTAAAAACAAAACCCAATTTTATTGATTACTGACAGAGTACCAGCCAAAACATATTATGATATTACTTTTGTCCCTATAAGAATTTTGAAAATTAAACATAAAAATAAATATTAAACGCAAGGTAAAATTTTCAATCAAAAATGCGCCGAACTAAAGTTGAACGTAGAGGTATGGTTCCTTGCGCAAATATTCATAGAATTGAATGAACTTTCAGCTTAGGTTGGTGTTTTGTTTGAGAAAATTCATCCAAAAATATGAATCGTTTATTTTGAAAGTCGGTCATTATAATCAGCTATTTGACCCATATCACTTTTTTAAATATATACTATGAATTCCACACCATCAAGTGAACTTTTTATGTAAACAGAACTCAACTTAATTAATTACTGACAGAATACCAGCCAAATCATATAATGACATTACTTTTGTCTTTATAAAATTTTTTTAAATTTAGTATGGAATAAAGAAAATATTAATAAAAGGTAAAATTTTCCATCAAAAATGCGCCGACTTAAAGTTGAACGAAGAGGTATAGTTCCTTGGGCAAATATTCATAGAATTGGATGAACTTTCACATAGGGGGGTAGCCGCGGTCGATAAAACTTCGTCCATACAATTTGGCCCACCCTAATATATATATATGTACCTAAAAAAACATTCGAAATACTCTTTTTGTTTTGAGTTTTTCTAGGCCCCGACGAGATTCGAACTCATGATCTCCTGTTTACTAGACAGGCGCTTTAACCAACTAAGCCACGGCGCCAATTTATTGCCTGGCCAACAATTACACAGCTAAAATTTTTGTGTTTAAAATAGAATTTTCAATTAGAAAATTAAATTTTCAACTAAAGAGTGCGATAGAGTCAGCGATAAATTTGTGATAGAGAGATAATATTTATTTATAGATAAGTTATATTGAAAACATACAGCTACTTACTAAGTAGCAGAAAATATTTTAGTGAGAAAATTAATTTAATTTATTGGTTTTAAAAAATGATTTTTTATAAATTCTTTTTGGTTTTGCATTCAAACTATTAAAATACTGGCCAAAATATTTATATAAGTGTTCGTACAGATAACAATCGATATAAATACTTCGCACCATATCCATTGCCCGTACGTTTTTATTGTTGCCGCGTGTGTGACCAACCATCTAGCTATCGAAGCATAAAGCGTCTAAAATCACCCACATTGTTAACGCACAATATCGCAGCGTTTCCCGTTGCTTTATATCCAAAGATGGTCGACCACTTGTATTTTTATGATTATTGCAACAATTATTGCGGCAATTGCGAGTATGTTAAGTGCTGTGGCAGTTGTTGCTGTCATTGCTGTTTTGATATCAAAGGATTTTTTATTTCAGCCGCTATCTACAAAGATGTATTCTTTTACTTCGAAAAAGCCTTACGAAATCAAAGGAACATAAAAATGTTATTAATACAAAAACCATAACAAAAAAAAAATCTCTTTTTGCGTGATTTGTGAGATAGGCCCCGACGAGATTCGAACTCATGATCTCCTGTTTACTAGACAGGCGCTTTAACCAACTAAGCCACGGCGCCACTTAAAAAAATCTGTCATCAAAATAAAGCGATTTTACCCAACGTCAATGCCACCCAAAAAGTTGCAATATCTATAAGGTTTTCCCGCTCTAAATAGAGACAGACGACGCATATCTCTTATTAAATCGAAATTGTCACAAATAAGAATAACTTTTCCAAGTTACTTGCAATACACGAACTAATTGTAGTTCAAAGTAGCAGTTATTATCAATATTTGTTATTTATATACATACCTAGATACATGTAGCTGTATGCAAGGGGTTAACTAACGCAGAGATATGGTTGCAAGTTCAAGTAATCCGGTTGGGAAATCCAATATTGGTGATAGTTTCTAATGTAATACAGTAAAAAAATTTGTAAAATTCTCTTTTGAAAATAAGAGTTTTTCATCAATGTTAAAATAAAGTCACAAAAAACAGATGTAATGATGAGAAATCAGACTATATTATTTCACTGCTCGTTATGTAGGATAAACTGGGATACGCTATTTCATATTGCTCCGCCATTTGACGTCCGATCATCAAGTATGGTATATCGTTGTAAATGCCACGATGTGAACTATGTTTCATAGAAGTAATTTATCTCAAATGTTTTTTTGGACTAGTTGCACTTATTATCTCAGTTTCTACCACCCTAAGGTACCAAGCCCATAAAAAATCATAAAATTCATCTCTGCGAAGTTTCCTCAAATTGTTGAAATTGAAGAAATTATAGTGAATCTAAATCCTCAGTACAAAATATGAAAAACAGAATGTTTCAAAAACGAAAATCGCCCCCTAAAATTGTGCAAGATTCTTTTTTTTATTTATTGGCATACTGTTTGAAAGTCAAATGCTAAAAAAAAAGAATATTGCATAGTTTTAGTTTTTGATTTTCGTTTTTGAAACATCCTGTTTTTCATATTTTGTACTGAGGTTTTATGAACAAAATATAGGCGTTAGGAAATAACGCCCAAGGAAATAATGCCCAAAAAAATAAAACGAAATAACGCCCAAATTATTTTCATATAAATTTGGGCGATAATCAATTTGGAAATAACGCCCAAAAATTTGGGCTTTATTTCACTTTTTTTGGGCGTTATTTCGATTTATTTTTAAAAAACGAAACAACGCCCAAATTACTTTCATACAAATAAAAGCCAAAAAGCTGATATCCAAATTCTGGTCTCATCACAATAAAGTTTTATTTACGTTTTACATTATTTGTCATTGGGCGTAACCAATTGTCTCCTTACGCATTACATTCGGAACAGTAAAAGATACATTTTTTTTTTATTTTATTTATAAACTACAAAGAATTTAATTTAATATACAAATTTTACACATAAACGTCAAAAGAATTTGTTATATATTTCTGAGCATTGTGTTCCGGGTTTGAATCTCAGTGTGGATGAATTTTTTTTTTTTTTTTAAAATTAATTTTTTATTATTTTATACCTCGGCTATGTTGTATTTTTTTTCGCTCCGAAGGCTCTTCAGACAAATTGTGTGCAAATTAATAGAAATTTAAATTTGGATCTGAAAATCACTGAATGGAAGAGTTAAACCTGAACCTCTCCATGCGGCGCTAGTCATTAGACCGTTACACTATCGTTTGCTTTTCTTCACAGTCGACGTACTGCCAAACATTACGTTGTCAGTAACGTTATAATTTCATTGGCACAATCGATACACAATTGGACCATTTTTGGTAGTAATGACGGATTATGCATTACATTCGCACCATTTTTGTTACAAATGACCGACTTTTCATTGCATTTGGACCTTTTTTGGTACAATTGATAATTAAAGAGAATATATTCTAAATTGTTGAATATATTCTAGTTTTAGCTGTATTTCGTGTTGGTATCATTGCCAAACAACCTCTAATACAAGGAATATACAAAAAAAATCGTTAAATTTCAAAAAAAAAAAAAATAGGGCTACGCAGGGTACTATTTATATTTCGGGAACTGGCAGCATTAATGCCAATAGCTAAAATCTGGCAGCACCATAATAAAGTTTGAAATTTTTTAACATAAACGTACTCACAACGTTTTGATGTACAAGTGCTATTTGTTTTGTTTAGAGTGAAGAAAATGTTTTCGTTGGATTATTTTTCACAACTTTCGACGTGAATTATCTCAACGAGAATGTGTCGATGAACTCAGTTCTGTGTATGGCGATAAAGCAATCGTGGTCGTAGTTCAGTCGACGACGAATTCGGTTGGTGTGCCACAAAACATCGATGCAGTGCATGAACTGATAATAAAATTTCGTCATATGTGAGATAGAAGCACCCTTGTGCATTAGTTCCACTTCAATACATTCGATTTTGCATGAACATTTTGTTGTAAAAAAAATTGTTCTCATTGGATACCCCATAATTTATCAATCGCTCAAATTATCAATGGAAAAATTGATTTTCTTAACTCACTGGAAACAAAACAAACAGTACTTGTACATCAAAATGTTGTGAGTACGTTTATGCTAAAAAATGTCAAACTTTATTATGGTGTTGCCAGATTTTAGCAATTTAGATTAGTGTTGCCAGTTCCCGAAATATAAATAGTACCCCTCGTATTTGGGTTAAGATGGTGTAATTATTTTTGAAAATACAGGTCTTTGAAATTTATGTGTCAATGGTACACTTTGAGCTTATATTCATGAGAAAACGAGCGGAATTTAAAAAAAAAACAGAATTTTCGTTTTACCTTCAGGACACAATATTTATTCCTTATTGTGTGATTATTTTGTTTTGACCTTAATAATTTTTAATTTATTTTGTTGGACTATTTTGTCTGATGCAAGAAAATAATTGATTTTCATATTGATCTTTGTTTCCTCTTGTATCCACATTAAAAATTTGAACGTCCACAAATCATTTCCTAATGGGTACATTTATTTACAAGTACCTTGTATAGTAAGTAGCAGCAGCATATCTTGTATCTGCTACTCCTGCGGGAAATGAAACTTTTACAATTTCTTGCCTTTGGCACAATTTTAAACTTCCAAGCAACAACAATTTGATGCGGCTCATTTACATTTTTTCGCCATTTCTTATTTTAGCAGCATTTTTTATTTGGCTCTTTTTAATTTTTTTTTACATCTTGGCATAACTTCGTGCCGTTCCAAATATTTATCTACATTTGCAAATATGTAACTGTAGCTTGTATCCGATATTTTTCAGTTGTTGTGTTTGTTGTAAATATCTGTAGGTGTGCGAGTATCTTTTGTAACGTTCTCTTTCTTCATATGGAAGTCGTTTTTCTTTTTTTGACTTGGAAACATCATCAAGTTGAATTCCTTTAATTTGAGTACCAGTTTTTTCCCTGTTGTTTTTGTTGTTCTTGTTGATTATGCAAAACATTGATAAGCATCCGTAAGGCTTTAGGCGAATCTCTTATTCTTCTTCGCCTCCTATAGCTACTACTTTTTTGATCTTCGCTAAATATGACTATAGTCTGTTGGTGTCATTATTGCGCTTCGACGCTTTGCTTTTCCGCCAACTTTAGTAGAAAAGCTGCCAAGAGTTAAAAAAAAAAAATGATGTGGTAATTTGTGCCAGGTCGTACTAAGTGTTCTCCTCTTAAATCAAGCGCGGTGTTGCCGCCACTGCCAAAATTATATTTATTATTTATCGATGATCATTGGTTCGCTGGTTAGGATTTGTCTCCCTTAACAGACGTAATGAATTCATCATTGAATGATTTTCTTAAAGCAATAAAAAACGCTGTTAAACTTTCATTTTGTAACTACATTTAGCATTATATTCAAAATTCGACGCTAGGGAATAAGTTTTGGAATAGGCGAGGAGCCGGCAATACTAAAAGTGCCGACATCGCGGATTCTGAAATTTTTAATGCAAAATGGTAGTTTACACTAAGACGAATAAGAAAAGCTTGGTCAGCATGGTTATAGCCTGGCAGAAATATTTTTAAATGATTTTTGAATTATTAAATTTTCGAAATGTTTTGCCGTCATCGCGGATTTTGATCAATCTTAATATTAATCGATGATAAATTTAATAACCATTCAGATAAAAGCCGGCCGACCAAATTTTTTTTTTGCCGAAAATGACCGGCAGACCTATTTTAATGGTGCGACAGTGGGTACTTCCGGCAGTTTCTAAGCTCGCATACCAAGATATTTTTAAATTTGACATTCAAACACGTAAATTAAAAAAAAAAAAAAACAAATTTCCGTGATAACAGAGAAATTGTACTCACTGTCGCACCATTAAAATAGGTCTGCCGGTCATTTTCGGCAAAAAAAATTTGGTCGACCGGATTTTTTCTAAATGGTTATTAAATTTATCATCGATTAATATTAAGATTGATCAAAATCCGCGATGACGGCAAAACATTTCGAAAATTTAATAATTCAAAAATCATTTAAAAATATTTCTGCCAGGCTATAACCATGCTGACCAAGCTTTTCTTATTCGTCTTAGTGTAAACTACCATTTTGCATTAAAGATTTCAGAATCCGCGATGACGGCACTTTTAGTATAGCCGGCTCCCGGACTATTATTACCGACGTGTCACAGTATTTTTTTACAATGGAAAATATCAAGTATCGTGCAATGATTGAATTTTTATTTTTGGACTGTTTAAAAGCAAAGGAAATTTATGAACAAATGTTGAAAGTGTATAAAGGCTTTTCGTCTTCAATAAGTACAACAGAAAGATAGGTTGCTGAATTTAAACGTGATCGTACAAGCCTTGAAGGCGATCCACGTCAAGGATGTCCAAAAAAGCAACACCACAAATTATCGTAGAAAAAATACAGCATAACGTATTGGAAAATCGTTGAGTGACTAACAGAGATTTAATAGAAGCTCTAGAGATAGAGATTTAATAGAAGCTCTAGGCATCTCATTGGGCAGTGTAAGTAATATTAAATATTATGACTGAAGTACATATTGGGTTTCAGAAAGCTGTGTGCACAATGTGTGCCGCATTCGCTAATAATGGAACAAAAACACATTCGAATGCGACTTTCTCAGCAATATTTAGAACGTTGTCGAAAGGATAAAGAGGATTTTCTGCGTCAATTCATCAATATGCATAAGATTTGGATCTAACATCATGATCTTGAATCAAAACAAGAGCCTAAAGAGTAGTGTTTTTTGGTTTCGAAACGAATTTGTGTCCAGAAATCGGCCAAGAAGGTCTTAGCATCAGTTTTTAGGGATGCGAAAAGAATTTTGTTTGTGGATTACTTGCAAAATAGTAAAACAATAAATTCTAAATATTATTGTAACCTTTTAGACCAGCTGAAGGAAAAAAATTTTGATAAAAGACCCGCAGAAGAAAAAAAATTATTTTTCATCAGGAGTCCCAAGAGCAATGGCTAAAATCCATGAGTTAAAGTTCGAATTGTTAGAGTATCCACTTTTTTTGATTGAATTTTTTAAATTTTGCCAGACTTTTTGCGCAAAATTGTATTTTTTCGTTAAATTTCTTTAATGAAAAATCATATTTTCGACTCAAAAACCCAAAATAATTTTTTAGGGTTGCCACCTGGTTTTTTTTTTAAATAAAACTAAAATTTTCTTTCAACAAATTGCTAAGGTCATTATTTTCTCTCTATAAATTGACATCTAGGGTCCAAAAACAATGAAATAACTAGTAAGGGTGTTAATTTTGGCCTGGCCAAAAAATAAATACCCTACACTGCAGTATTTTGAAAATTTTGCTTATATGGGAGGAGCCACTCCCTCTTGTCCGAGTACACCCAGTTTTTGTTCAGAGCTTGCATTTATAGTTTTTAGTGTCAGAGTGAAATTTTGTTGGATTATCTCAAAAAACTCTTTCAGTATAGCATTTTGAATCTTTTGCTTATATGGGAGGTGCCACGCCCCCTTGTCTGATTTCACCCAATTTTTGCTGAGAGCTTTCATTCATAATTTTTAGTGTCTGAATCAAATTTGGTTCGAATATCTCAAAAAACGCTTTCAGTAAAGCGTTTTGAAGCTTTTGCTTATATGGGAGGTGCCACGCCCTCTTGTGCGAGTACACCCAGTTTTTGTTCAGAGCTTGCATTTATAGTTTTTAGTGTCAGAGTGAAATTTAGTTGGATTATCTCAAAAAACTTTTTCAGTATATCATTTTGAAACTTTTGCTTATATGGGAGGTGCCACGCCCCCTTGTACGATTTCAACCAATTTTTGCTGAGAGCTTTCATTTATAATTTTTAGTGTCTGAGTCAAAGTTGGTTCGAATATCTCAAAAAACGCTTTCAGTATAGCGTTTTGAAGCTTTTGCTTATATGGGAGGTGCCACGACCTCTTGTCCGAATTCGCTCAGTTTTTTTATCAGAGCTTGCGCTTACAATTCGTAGTACTTATATGTATTGTGGTTGCATTGTCGCGAAAAATACTCCTAAAATTGCATTTTGAATATAATTTTTGTATGGGCGGTAGGCGTGTCCGTTGACCGATTTTGCTCATTTTCAATCCCCCGAGCTAACTTTGACGACGAAGGCAGTGTACCAAATTTCATTGAATTATCTTGCTCAGTTTTCCCAAAAAGTGTATTTCAACACACAGCCAGCCAGCCAGCCAGCCAGCCAGCCAGCCACCCAGCCAGCCAGCCAGCCAGACAGACGGACATGGCTATATCGACTCAGGAGGTGACGCTGATCAAGAATATATATACTTTTCTATACCTGCCACGCCTCCTTCTCTGCGTTACAAACGGAAGGACAAAGTGAATATACCCTGGGTGTAGGGTATAAAAATTGATGGTTGCCATAAGTAGTAAAGTTTTTTTGAATTGTATTTTTTGAATTTTGAATAACGAACGAAAAATTTATGGTTGACATAATTAAAGTTTTTTTGAATATTTTTTTTTAAATTTAGGGTTGTCATATTAGGGTTGCCAGACTTTTTTCGCAAAATTGCATTTCTTCGTTAAATTTCTTTAATGAAAAATCATATTTCCTACTCAAAAACCCAAAGTAATTTTTTAGGGTTGCCACCTGTTTTTTTTTTTTAAAAAACAAAATTATCTTTCAACAAATTGCTAAGGTCATTATTTTCTCTCTATAAATTGACATCTTGGGTCCAAATACAACGAAATAAAAATTAAGGGTTTCCTTATTAAAGTTTTTTTGAATTGTATTTTTCGAATTTTGAATAACGAATGAAAGATTTAGGGTTGCCATATTAGGGCTGCCAGACGATTTTTCGCAAAACTGCGTTTCTTGGTTAAGTTTCCTTATTGAAAAGTTATATTTTTGACCCAAAAACCTATAGTAATTTTTTAGTGTTGCCACCTGGTTTTTTTAATAAAATCAAAATTTTCTTTCAATAAATTGCTAAGATCATCATTTTATCCTCTAAAAATTGACATCTTGGGTCCAAAAAGAACGAAATTAATGACTGCCATATTAGGGTTGCCAGACGGTTTTCCACTACCTGTACAATCTGTGGCTATCTGAAAGTATGATTTTAACAAAATTTCATAAAAATAACTGGGTGGCAACCCTCAAAATATATGTTAGGTTTTTTAATAGAACGTCAAAGTATTTTTTGTTGCATTCCTTAGAAAAAAAAAAATATTTCTTGACCTCTTGATCAATCTGTTATTCCAGCCGTGTTTGTATGCAACAAATTGGAAATGAGCGCTCGAACCACACACACTGTTCGAACGCTCGATCTGCTCGGTGTACTGATCGAACAGAAATTTCTGTTGAAATTGCTCAGCCTTACTTAACAAGCTGTATTATTTACAAACCACTATTAATTTCAAAAATATTCAGGGGACGTTTTTAAGCCCGCGTAATGGGGGCAAAAGAGTGGAAATAAAAAAAAAACAGATTTCCTGTTTAATATAAGTATAAGGTGTAGTAAAAAGTAATCCATTATTTTCTCAAAAGATGGATTTATTACTCTGTATCTGGCTTAGTTTTTGTTTCACAGATTTACAACCGATGTCATTATAAAGATGACAGTTAGAACTAAAAAAGTTCTTTGATAGTTTTGCATTTGATTGATTTAGTTTCGTTTTCGCATGTGTTGAAAATGAAATCTTGCAAAGAGAAAATACGCTACATTTTACATATTTCCTTCGATAAGGGCGAAAATGCAAGTCAGGCTGCTGAAAATGTGAATAATTTGTATGGTCCTGATACTGTAACAGCCACTCATGCGCAATTTTGGTTTCGTCGATTCCGTTCCGGTAATTTTGTGGTTAAAGATGAACCACGCTCCAGAATGCCAATTGTCAGAAATGTTGATAAAATTATTGAAATGGTTAAAGCCGACCATCATGTAAGCATTGTTTTGATTGTACAAGAGCTAAACATTGCACAAAAAAACCTTTGGAACCATTTGAATATGGCCGGATACAAAAAAAAAAAAAAAAACTCGATGTATGGGTGCCACACGAGTTAACACAGCAAAATATCATGGACCGAATTTCTATCTGTAAATCGCTACTGAATCGCAACAAAATCGATCCATTTTTGCTGCGGATGATAACTGGTGATGAAAAATTGATCAATTACGACAACATCAAGTTAAAATGATCGAGGTCAAATGGCATTTAGCAGGCGCAAACGGTGTCTAAGCCAGGATTGACTGCCAGGAAGGTTCTGCTCTGTGTTTGGTGAGATCATCTACAACGAGCTACTTCAAACTCTTAATTCGATCATGTACTGTCAATAATTAGACCGTCTGAAGGAAGCAATCGCCCAGAAGCGGCCGACTTTGGCCAATAGAAGAGGAGTTGTCTTTCATCAGGATAACGCCAGGCCACACACGTCGTTAGAAGCTCCGAGAGTTCGGTTGGGAGGTTCTTATGCATCCACCATATAGTCCGGACTTAGCACTAATTGATTACTACCTGTTCCTGTCCATGGCGAACGATTTTGGTGTTGAAAAATTCGCTTCAAGTGAGGTTTGCTCTGAACACCATAACAAAATGGATCCTCCTAATTTTTCCAGGAAATTATGTTTATTGGGGTTTTCCCCATGAAGTACCAAGTAAGAAATTCTGATGTTTTCGATTTCAGTAACATATTTGATTATGTTATATATTTTTGCATATAAATTCAATTTGATTCAAAGTAACGTATTCCCGGCTATTAGTCAAATTTTTTAAGTCCTCTAGCTAGTTAATAAGACTTAATATTTTAAAAATCACCAATCTGTAACAGATGTTGACATCGTTAACAATTCTGTACACAAAAATAGCAACCCCACTTACTTAAAACTTTCCCTGTGATTCTATGGAAAAATAAAATGTTCAAAAAACCCCACACTGTACAACAATACAAAAATCATATAACGCGTGTATTAAGTATTTATAAATTACCAGCTTTTCAACTTGATTCAAGCTTTTTGCAGCTTTGGTTCTTGTATAGAATTTATTTATCATAAAAAAAGTTTCATAGTTTGGTAAAGCTTCTACTCAAGCTATGACATTTTTACTGCTTCTTCATAGATGGCATCAATGCGCAAGCTCCCAAATACTCATTACATTACTCGTAAAATTTTAAAAGAAAAAATAACTTACCAATCTTAAATGTAGGTCTCTAAGGGGTTTTTCTTAGGGGAAGGGGGAGTTCAAGCAAGCGTCACGCTTGGTGTATGTATGTTATGTATTTATTTTTTATATGAAGCTACCGTCACATAGGGCGGAGGGAGGTTCAATATAGCGAATTTTAGCGTCACGGAGTTTATGGACAGCCCCTAATCTATAATCATGAATATAAGTATATGAAAACGAAAATAATCTTTGTATACGTACACAATTTTATATTTTAGTATTTTTTTTTTTTTGTTATAAATATACAATATTAAATTTTAATATCTTATTGTTTTTATATTTAATTTTTTATTCAACAAAATATATTATATACCACCGAAAATAGGATTATATTAACGAAACAAATATATTTTTTACGGTATATGAGCTTATCCATAAAATAATGCATTCGCTAATCCTTATGCACCAAAAACACCGTCACCAACATTATGTACGATGGACGCTCATAAATTAAATTAGTAAAATTGTCCATTTTTTCATCCAAAAGATGACGCATCCTTGCGATGATACCCTGATTTTGTTTCTCAATTACCGAAAGGATGCATACTATGCGATGTCTGTATGTTGAAGTTTGTTTGAAAAATTTATATAAAAAAAATTAACATATATTAAGAAATAATCGAAAAGTGAATGTTAAATATATAAATACTAATGTACATTATTTAATAATGTGTTTAGCCTTAAAAACGATTTGGCTTTATTTAGTTAAATTTGTGAACTATGATAGCGTTTATGCAGAGACTTAAGGTAAAAATGTCAATTACTAAAAACTTTAGGGTGGGTGTAGCACCGTCTCATATTTTTATAAGTCTTTAGTGCCCACTTTACTTAAGTCATAGCTTCTCAACTAATATAAATAATATCGACGGCTTATATTCAATACACTCTATCTACAAAAACACAATTTTTCAGGAGAGCAAAAAAACTGTTTTATTCGCTATTTTTTATGGTGTTAATCAAACGAAGTACTACGATATTAATTAAAAAGAGCCACAAGATCCTTCAAATAAAAAAATTAAAAAAAACCTTGGTTATTCGCCAAATTATAGCAGATAGAGGATATTGCAATTCAAATATAATATAAAATGCGTGTTCAAACAAGCAGATAGAGCCTATTGCACAATAATAAAAACCAATTTTTTATGAATTATTTATTAATAGATGGTTTTTTAGCAAAAGAAAACTAAAAATAGGTAAGGCGCCTGGCGGACTTGAGAATGTAACATATGAGAACCGAAACCTGAGCTCAGACTATTATAGGTCCTTATTTTTTATAGCCGTTTATTTTGAACTTTGATCTGCTTATTATGAATCTAAACTTGGTTTTTTTTCTATCATGTAAGGATCCTGAGTTATCCTTGCTTATAGCTTGCTATATAGCTCTAAGTAGGCCTCAAAACAGTGATTTTTGGACTTCTAAGAAAAGATAACTCAGAATTTTTACATGATAGAAAAAATCCTAGTTAATAAGGAAATCCCAGTTAGTGATGAGCAAAATTAGTCTTGGTCTTGATTCTTGGTCTTGTTCTCGGTATTAGACGCTGATATCATTGCTAGACCAAGACTTCTGTGGTCTTGGTCTTGCTCAGGATTATCATCAAGACCAAGACTGCTTTTTAGTCTTTCGAATTTATAGTTAATAGGTGTGTCACGCCCGTTTCAAGCATAAAATCATATCTCAATTCGAAATTTGACATCTTTGAGACCAAGACTTAATGACCAAGACACAATATGCAAGAACAAGACCAAGACCAAGACTGATATGATCTTGGTCTTGGTTTGCTCACCACTAGTCCCAGTCCAACATAAACTGCTATAAGAAACTAGGGCGCAAGACTATGGTAGGCCTGGGCGGGGAGTAGGGAATAAACACCCTTGCTCCTGGGTACATCTACTTTCTAGTAACTTGAGGTACATTATATAAAAATCTGAGCTCAGATTTCAGTTCTCATGTTTTGCAGTCACAAGTCCGTCTGGATACCGCTCTAATACCCAGTTTCTTATGACTCGTATATACAATTGAGGAGTGGCCGTACCAAAGGGCCTAAGTTATGTGCTATTATAATCAGGTATTTGACCGGTATAATGATTTAACATAATGCCATCAATTCCACGCCATCGAGTAAATTTTTCGTGAAAACAGAAAACAATTATTATCATTTCTAACAAAATGTCACCCCATTCATATTATGACACAACTTTTGCCTTGAAATGGTACCTAGGCCCTTTGGTGCGAACACTCCTCAATTGTTTTAATTTTCAAATCAACTTTAACCGATCACGCCCATTTTTGATCCCAGATAGCCTGGTAATATTGTTTTCATCTGTACCAAATTTCATGCGTCCAGCCTTATCTGTTTGTTAACAGAAGGGCCAATCACGACTCAGCAGGGCTATCAAGGTTCAACATACAAAACTGAAAAACGATTGACGACCGTTTGTCATGACCTTGTATATAACGGCCATCCAATAAATATAATAAATTGAAAAATCTTTCATTTTTCATATGTAGATAGAGGATATTGCATTTCACAAAATCGATTGCTGTAGATAGTGAATTTCTTTAAATGGAAAAAAGTAGCTCTGGAAGCAAATTTTTCGTTTGGAATTAATATCATAGATGCCATTTATCTCAATGAGGGTTTTACCATCAAAAACTAATTTTCGTGAAAATTGTAGATAGAGGGTATTGAATATAAGCCGTCGATATATATTTCCACCCTTTTCGGAAAAGTCTAAAAACAGAGCCATGGCATTTTAATCGACATAAAATCAATTGTAAAATGTTCGGAATATGTCTAAACACTGAATTTCGGGGTCCCTTTTCTTCAACAGAGTCACATTTTCATTTTTAACTTGTCCAACGTTCAAGATTTTTTCTACATTTTCCGATACTGGTATATTTTTTTCGATAATTATAACCTGCACCCAGGGTATATTCACTTAGTCCCTCCGTTTGTTACGCAGAGAAAAAGGTGTGGCAGGTATAGAAAAGTATATGTATTCTTGATCAGCGTCACCTCCTGAGTCGATATAGCCATGTCCGTCTGGCTGAATGGCTGTCCGTCTTTGGAAATATTTTTTACGAGTAACCTTCGCAATATAATTCGATGAAATTTGGTAGAGTATATTCGACGTAAAAGTTAGCTCAAGGGATTGAAAATGAGCGAAATCGGTCAACGGACACGCCTACCGCCCATACAAAAAATGCAACTTTAAGAGTATTTTTCACGAAAATGCAATCACAATACATATATGAAGCAAAACACGACAAGTGTACCAGCTCAAAATTTTTTTGTCTCCGATTTCACTCAAATTTGGCAAAATGGTGGTATCGGTGTGCAGAACAATAATCCGGAAGGATTTGGTCCTAGTACCATTTGTTATTAAAATACAGGGTGTTGAAGTTGGCGTTTTTAGTCATTTTAATGAAAAGGGTGTTTTTTCATAAGCTTATAGGTTACACCAAATTTTGCAAATTGATATATCTAATTAACTGGTCCCATTAATTTTTAAGTGTTCTTTTTATAAAAAAATATTACTTGGTGAAAAAAATTTTTTTCAACCAAAATTTTTAAACTTAAAAATACATTTGAATTTTTTTAAAAAAACCTCCTTTAATTTTTTTTAAAAGTTCTTAAATGAAAGCATAAACTATAAGCATTAAAATAATGTATGACTCAAGATGGGATTCGATCGCTAGATAAGAGTTTTTAGCCCGCGACTCAAGAGGAGGCATCTTACGAAAAAAAGTATACTAGGCATAAAATGCTTAGAACCGTCCAAAAAATACGTGTGAAATTTTATGGAATTTTATGAAAAGTTGAAAAAAAATTTTTTTTTTCTTTGAATAATAGTACAGTCATTTGGTAGTTTTACCTGGAAAGTTTTGCGGGATTTTTGCAAATGAGTTATTTTATAGATTTCGATGTGCTCTTTCAGAATTTCAACTTTGCTACCTCGAATCGTGTTCGGTCGCGCCGCCATATTGGAAAAATGGCACCCAAAATCAGTTTTTTACAAATATCTCTTTAATGGTTACATTTAAAGAAAAATATTGTGGGGCAATATTTTAGCTAATGCAATTTTCTATAAAAACGACCTTTGCAGTTTTGGAGCTATTTTGAAAAAACGGTTTTTTTTTAAATTTTAGGTTTGCTTAAAAAATATCTCCCAAATTATAGGTCGTCTGAAAAAAAAATTATATGTGAATTGTAGTGAAATTCCCTACCAACAAATATTTTTACTTTAAACGTGTGACTCACCATTCATGAGTTATCGTTATCTTAAACTTAACACATCACTGTGCTTGTTCATAAGCGGCATGCACAATTTTTTTCAAATTTTGAATCAGGATATCTCCTGAGTTATAAGTCGTACGAAAACAGTTGAATAGTCATTTTTTATAAGCTATAATATTGCCTGCCAATATTTTTCTCTAAATGTAACCGTTAAAGAGATATTTGTAAAAAACTTATATTGGACGCCATTTTTCCAATATGGCGGCGCGACCGAACACGATTCGAGGTAGCAAAGTTGAAATTCTGAAAGAGCACATCGAAATCTATAAAATAACTCATTTGCAAAAATCCCGCAAAACTTTCCAGGTAACATAATTTTATTCTCCCAAATGATTGTACTATAATTTTTGAAAAAATTTTGAAAAAAAAAAATTTTTAAAAATTATTCAAAAAAAAGGTTTAAAAAAATTCACACGAATTTCTTGAACGATTCTTAGCATTTTATGTCTAGTACACTTTTTTCGTAAGATGCCTTCCTCTTGAGTAAACAAAGAGCTTTGTCTGCCGCGGGCGTTCAAATGCCAAAAACCCTCATCTAGCGACCGAATCCCATCTTGAGTTACACATCATTTTAAAGCTAATAAATTATGCTTTTATTTAAAGTGTGTACTTTTAAAAAAAAAATTAAGGGGCTTAAAAAATTTTGGTGGAAAAGAATTTTTTTAACCAAGTAATATTTTTTTATGAATGAAAACTTAAGAATAAATTGGACCAGTTACTTAGATATATCACTTTACTAACTTTGGTGTAAGCTATAAATTTTTGAAAAAATACCGTTTTCATGAAAATGACTAAAAACGCCAACTTCATCACCCTGTATTTTAACAACAATTGGTACTAGGACTAAATCCTCCCGGATTATTGTTTTTGCAAACCGGATCTATCACAATCTACCAATTTTAGCGAAATCGGAGACAAAAACATTTTCAGCTCGTACGCTTGGCGTGTTCTACTTCATAAATACTTGGAATGGTTAGCGCAAGCACCTCCCATATAAGCAAAAGTTTCAAAATGCCATACTGAAAGAGTTTTTTGAGATAATCCAACCAAATTTCACTCACACACTAAAAACTTTTAATGCAAGCTCTGAGCAAATACTGGGTGAACTCGGTCAAGAGAGCGTGACACCTCTCATATAAGCAAAAGTTTCCAAACGCTTTACTGAAAACGTTTTTTGAAACAACCCAACTATATTTCACTCAGATGCTAAGAACTATAAACGCAAGCTCTGAGCAAAACCTGGGTGAACTTAGACAAGAGGGCGTGGCACCTTCCATATAAGAAACATTTTCAAAATACTGCAGTGTAGGGTATTTAATATTTGGCCAGGCCAAAGGTAAAACCCTTACTAGTCTTAATTCAGTTTGTTGATTTCTTACAATTTTCGAAATTTTGAACTTTTTTTCACTTTCTTCGATTTTATCATTGTTTTGAATCCTTTTGAGAATAACATTGGCACACAAAAATAAAAAAGTAGGCTGTACATTTGACCAGACACATTTATCTGTATGTATTTTGTTTCATTGCTTGAAGTTTTAGAAAGCGCTGTTTCCAGGAAACAGTAAAGTTTGCTATAATCTTCCTTACTAAGCTATACCTTCAAACTTATCCGATTGAGCTGTAACTTTTCTAGATATCACCCTATGAATATTTGTAACAGTCCAATCGGAAAAGTTTGAAGGTATAGTTTGATAAGGAAGATTATGGCTATTTGATGCTATTGAAAAAGTGGATCTACATCTTTTCCTGGAACTAAGCCATAAGTCTGAAAGCAGCACTTTCTGCAATTTCATTCAAGAATAATTCTGACCCCGGACTCGGATTCAGCGCACCAAAACACATAAAGATTGATGTGTCATGTCAAATATACAGATCATTTTTTATTTTTGTGTGCCGGTGGCACTAACTTGTTCCACAATTTTTCAATAATTTTCAATTTTTGTTATGTTTTTGATAGTTAGGGTATTCCTTAAAACGTGTAAAAAGCTCTAAAACCTCGTAAACTCGTAAAAATTTTCAAAGTTCGTATTGATTTTGACAACTTTTGCTTTCAGAAATACCGTCATTATGTATTTGAAATTTTGTATCTTTTTTGAAGATTTTTTTTTTTCCGATATTAATCGATACTTTCAATATTTTTTAACTTATTCGGTTTAATTTGCAAATTTTGAGCTTGGAAATTTGAGGCGAAAAGATACGAATTCTACCAAGTAAAAAAAAGTAATTTAAAAACATTGACCTAAATGAACAGATAGGGTTGTCGAACAAGCAGGGATCGGTATACAGATTCTTGTAAGCTTAAACAAGACACAAGTAAACTACAGCAGTGCATCAATCAACGTTGAAATTCGGCAAATTCAGATTTTTATAACATTTTTAAATTTCACGAAAGTCTTTCTTCTAACAATTTTATTCATAAATGGAATTAATCTATGTTTTAGAGGCTTTCTAGACTTATTCTGTTGATTTCTTATAGTTTGTGACATATGCGCATTTTTGTACCCTAATACCGCTTTCATGTGCTTTCAGCTCTACCAATTGGACTCACCTCTTAAAATTCAATTTCTTGACACGATCGCGTATATCTGCCGCCATATTCTCAGCCATTTGCAGCGAACGCCATGAATCGTAAGATCGACTAAAACGATCCCATGTCAAACGTTCTTCAATAGTCGCTTCAATCAATTTATACACCTGCTCCATGCTAAAGTTTGTTCGGAAGAATTTCAAATCGCTGTGTGGTTTCACATTTTCTGCATCGCCCGTATCACCTTCATTTTCCACAGCATGCTTGGTTTGTAGCGCCTTGCGCTTGCTAATCATCGACTCCGAGAGTAATGCATTCATGCGATTTGTGGTACGCACCGAGGCCGTGATGCTTTGAGAAAAAAAAAAAATTTACTATAAATATTTCAGATAAAAGTTCAAAACAATTAAAATGCTCTTTAAAAATATATATAGCTGCGTGGGCACTTTATTGCTGCGAAACTTAAATAGAAATCGGAAAATTCTTAAGAATAACAATGGAAGTAAAAGTCCTCAGTTTAAATTTTCTTCACGTTGAAATTTTCCTCTACTTTTTTAACTTTGCCAATAAAAGAGATTAAGTGAAGAAACTTTCTTTTGAGAAAACTTTGCGATTGATGTCACTTTTTTTAATCAACCAATTATCTTCTATATTATTGTCTTAGAAACACCTACCGTGCCTTCATGCTAGTCCATGACATTTTTTCCTATATAATTTTTATTTTTTTTCTTTTTATATTAAAAATTATTGCTTAGAAACTTTGACAAAGTATTTCAACTATTTTCTTTTCTTTAGTGTCTCAAGCGTGTCCTTTTGCCACATGCAATTCGTCTTCAACTGAAGTTGCAAATTTTCACAAGTTTGCACGGCAGCCGCAACAAACAACAAACATTGACAGGATATCATTTTTTTTTTCTTTTTTTTTTTTGCATTGCACAAGTTGTTAGGCGTTCGTTGCTTTAGTGGTCGTGGGTGCATCACCATCATCATCATAAACAACAACAATTCGATATCGTCACCCACCATCGGTGCCGCAAGGATGCAGCCTCGCGTGTCGTCTCGCATTGTGTTGAATGAAATTGAGTTGAGTCGACTTGAAGACATATGCATGTGTGTATGAGAGAGCTGGGAGTTATATGGTGTTGCTGGGAAATTGAAAAAGGTTCTTAAATTAATTCCATCGAAACGAAATATTTTCCATAAGTTCAGACAAAAACCATAATTCCAAAATCCCATAATTCACTCAAAATAAAATAGAAAACATATTATTTCCACAACGAAAACACATAGTTCTTTTGTATAGTGCTTGAGTTCTTCTAATTATATCCTACATCGAGGGTATATTCACTTTGTCCTTCCGTTTGTAGCGCAGAGAAGGAGGCATGGCAGATATAGAAAAGTATATATGTTCCTCCTGAGTCGATAAAGCCATGCCCGTCTGTTGCCTGGCTGGGTGGCTGGATGTGTGTGAAAATACGTTTTTGGGAAAACTGAGCAAGAAAGTTTAGGCTATATATGCAAGCTCTGGACTAAACAATGGGTGAACTCGGACAAGAGAGCGTGGCACCTCCGATATAAGCAAAAGCTTAATAATGCTACACTGAAAAGGTTTTTTGAGACAATCCTTCTAAATTTCACACAGCTACTAAGAACTATAAATAAAAGCTTTGAGCAAAAACTGAGTGAACTCAAACAAAAAGGCGTGGCACCTCCCATATAAGCGAAGGTTTCAAAACGCTATACTGAAAGAGTGTTTTGAGATAATCCTAAACTAAATTTCACTCAAACACTAAGAACTATAAATGAAAGCTCTGGGCAATAACTGGATGAACTCAAAAACGATACAATTAAAACGTTTTTTGAGACAATCCAATAAAATTTCACTCAGACACTGAAAACTATATATGAAAGCTCTGAGCAAAAACTGGGTGAACTCGAACAAGAGGGCGCGGCAAAAGCTTCAAAACGCTTTACTGAAAACGATTTTGAGACAGTCCTTCTAAATTTCACACAGACACTAAAAACTGTAAATGCAAGCTCTAAGCAAAAACTGGGTGAACTCGGATGAGACCTCCTATATAAGCAAAATTTTCAAATTACTGCAGTGTAGAGTATTTAATGTTTGGCCAAGCCAAAAGTAACACCCTAACTAGCTTTTAGCTTTCAGCTGTCAAACTGTGTATAGTAGTACTATAGCAGTGAGCATAATATAATGTTCAATTTTGAATGATTTTCAAGTTGCAATATCTCATGAACGGTAAGTCGGACGAAAAAACAGTTCGAAAAGACTCTTATAGGAAATTGAACGTTCTACAAAATGCATACACATTTTTTTTTCTAAGACGAACCTTTATGGACATATTTTGTAAAACTGTTTTTTTCTAAATTTTAGGTTTGTTCATGTGTGAAATTCTGTAAGGGCACATCGAAATCTATAAAATAACTCATTTCCAGGACACATCATTTTATTCTCCCAAATAATTGTAAGTACTAGTGTTCAAATAACGAAAAAAGTCTAAAACTAAGTGAGCCAGTAGGAACGCTGAGCTTTGAGCTTTGGTTTGTCTTGTTTTGTTTTGATTAAGCAACATAGTGGAAACAGGCATAAGCAAATTAATACAATAATGCTAAAAACAGAGATTGAGCCGGAATACTTAAGTAGGCGTGGAATCTCTTATATTTGCAAAACACGAAATTGAGACTCGAATTGGTTGTGTGATAAAAACTTGATACAGAGACGCCACTCGACATAAGAAAACGCCGTTTGACTACTGCAGATGACGTCACGCCCTTTTCGAGAAAGCCATACATTTCAAGTCAAGTAGCGTAGTGATGAGCAAACAAAGACCAAGACCATAACAGTCTTAGTATTGGTCTTGTTCTTGCACATTGAGTCTTGGTCTTGGTTTCGATATTGAGTCTTGGTCTTGGTCTTGATCTTGATCATCAAGTCTTGGTCTCGGTCTTGGTCTCAAAAAGTTTTTCAGAGATATTGAGTATTCAAAATTTCAAAACCATATTTTTTATTTTTTAAAGGCCATTTCAAAGTCTAGAAAAATCGTAAGAGAAGTGCCCAGGCTTGCCAACCATCCAGTTTTTGCCCGATTTTAAAAAGATTTTTTGAAGTGATTTACTTAACCAATTTTCGGCCACGCTGCAAAAATTATTTTATTTGTTGAAATAAAGTACTTGGCACCCCTCAAGCCAAATCCGTCATCAAAAAATTTTAACCCCCACTCTTTTTACCGTAATGTCGAAAAATCAAGTGTTCGATAAATCGAACGTTTGGAAAGTTTTGCTTGTATGGGAGGTCCCACGCCCTCTTGTCCGAGTTCACCAAGTTTAAGCTCAGAGCTTGCAATTAATGTTTTTATTGTTTGAGTGAAATTTGGTTGGATTATCTTTAAAACCATTTGCAGTATAATATTTTGAAACTTTTGATTATATAGGAGGTGCCACGCCCTCTAGTTCTAATTCGCCTAGTTTTTAGTCAGAGCTTGTATTTACTATTTCTAGTATTTTTATCTATTGTGTTATTGCCAACAATATTTTTTTTTAACATTTGACATTTCAAACAGCATGCAAATAAATAAAAAAAAAATATTGCAGTGTTTGGGGGCGAAATTCGTTTTTGAAACATCCTGCTTTTTATATTTTGTACTGAGCTTTTAGATTCGGTAAATGATAAATGACTTCTATGAATGGAATGTAGCCATTTGTTGAGACATTTACAACGATATACATACTATATTTATTGAGTGGACGTCAAATGGCGGAGATAGAAGAAAAAACAAAACCACATCGAACTTAGAGGCCGAAAAAAAAGGTTTTTTTTTTCTTAAAATTCTTCCAATGTTAGCTTTCAAACTGGGGTCAAACGAACTTTTTTTTTTTGTGATACTATCTTGTGCCAAAATTTCTTTTAGCATTTCATTATGGTGTCTTGTGCATCCGTATCAGTTTGCACTACAGTAAATAATCTCAGCTTTCTAGTAATTTCCCCATGCTCTATACACCTCTCTTATACCCTACATTTTCTTATTTAACTGCAATTGCTTTTCGTGTTTTCTTATCGTCGATAAAAATCTGCACTACTACTGCATCAGTTTGAATTGCCCGACAAAACGCCCGCTTCCGACATTTCCGCTACTACGGTTTTGCCACATCCGTTGTTTTTGTTTTTAATCGCGTGGCAGCGGCAGTGTTCGCGTATGATTATTCAATATTTGTTTACAATTGTTTATTGGTTGTAAATATCACATACATATAAAGGTTTCGTATGTGTGTACGTGTGCCTAAATATATGCATGTTGTTGGTCGTTATTGCCATTAATGCTTGAAAGGTTGCTTGCGGTTGTTACACGCGATCTTTTAATAAAACCAATTAAAGTTGAAGAAAACCGAAGTAAAGTTTTAATTTTACCCAAATTGTTTTGAACAGTAAAAAGTTTTGTGCAAACTTTTACAGCGATGTATAACGCATAAAATGCGCACACATTCACACACACTTTAATGATTTGCACATATGTGCCAGTTATTAATTGGGCATTATTAAAATTTGTAAATTGTACATTTTTAATTAGCGTTATTAGTGCAATTGCTTTAGTGCACCTTAAAGTAAGCATTAATTTTTTTTTGTATATTATATAAACTTACGCTTGTATGCGATTCATGCTACACGCTCACACTCGCTTTATAGATTTTTCGTTCACTACCTTGATATCCTTTTTTTGACTAACTTTGTGCGACTAAATCCATATTTTCAAAAACAAAAGCGCTAAGCGCCTAAAAGTAGACAACAAACATTTGTCTATTTTCTTATTACTTTGTTGTTGCTTTTTTTCTGCTTCGTTTACTTAAAATTCCATTTTTCTATTGCTATTCTTCATGTATGTACATATTCTTCATGTATGTGCATATGAATAATAATGTATGTGTCTGTGTGTGTATGCATTTGTGTGACTTATAGTTATGTGTTTGTAATTGTTTTGATTTGATGTATTAAGCTAATATATTTAGTTTAGAAATTAGCTTTTGTTGTTGAAATACAGAGTGCTTAGTAAGTGGAGCGAAAATTTAGTTTTAATGTTTTTGTCGAATTCATATGGATGAAAATTTCGATCTAGTTTTGTATCTAAAAAAATGTAATATTTGGTGTTTAAATGGTATAGTTCAATACTTTCGAATGTTTTCTAGATATAGCATAGCCTTATTGTTATAGTGTCACGATATAGAAGTCCTGAGCTAGTGCAAAAGGCATAACCGTGGCATGGCCCATACGGCAAATATTTATTTCGGTCTAAGTTAAACTACTTTGAAGTTAAAAACCTAGAAAGTTTCAAAGACGATAATTTCAGTCTCTTACAAAACACACATTTTATTGAATTATGAAATTTTATTTAAATTACAAACGTTTATTTTTACACGGTACAATTGTTTATTTTACTATTTATTTATATTAAACTAAATATTACAATTAGCACTTTATTTATTATTACTGGCACTGTGTGTACAACCCTTTCGCTTTATTGCTTAAAATCAACTGTCTTCTATCATGCATTAGCGAAACATCTGGCAACATCTCGTTGATTCTCTCGGCTAATAATTTCTTGACAAAACTTGGCATCACTGTTTTTATTGACATCTCGAACTGTCAAGTACTTTCGTGAAGTTTCCATTTATTTCTGCTTATTTTTTGTCGTCACAATACGTTTATTCCATTTGTTATCACCTACCCTCCCGTCTAGTCCAACCATGGTTATCTGTTTTCGGTTTTTATACCATTTATGGTGGACAAGGGTCTCCTAATTAAGGCTCTGCGCATGGTTACTTTCTAACATGTCAGAATCTTTCTTGACCTTTCCCCTCTCAAAAGGGAAAAAATCATTGTTTTGTGATCTACTTAAAGCTACTTATATAATGAAAACTGTTAATAGTAAAATTAAATTTTGTTAATAGAAACTACTCCCAGCAATTTTTTTAATTGAAACCGCATTATTTTGATGTTTAAAAACCAAGTCAAAAATCTTCGACATCACTGCCGCGTAAAAATTGTTCAGGCTCAAAAGTCACGAGGATATTTTCAAAAACAACTTACTGCGGAAGTGATATGGATGATGAATTTTGACATATGTCATAAAACACCAAATAAAAATTCCAATCAAAAAATTGCTGTCTCTAAATTTATAATCATTTTTCAAAACAAAAAAAAACCTTCAAAATTCATTCAAGATAAAAACAGATTCAGAAATTTGCTAAAACCAATGATATTAATTTTTATACCCTACACCCAGGGTATATTCACTTTGTCCTTCCGTTTGTAACGCAGAGAAGGAGGCGTGGCAGATATAGAAAAGTATATATATTCTTGATCAGCATCACCTCCTGAGTCGATATAGCCATGTCCGTCTGGCTGGCTGGCTGGCTGGCTGTGTGTGGAAATACACTTTTTGGGAGAACTAAGCAAGATAATTTAATGAAATTTGGTGCACAGCCTTCGGCGTCAAAGTTAGCTCGGGGGATTGAAAATGTGCGAAATCGGTCAACGGACACGCCTACCGCCCATACAAAAAATATATTCAAAATGCAAGTTTTTGAGTTTTTTTCACGATAATGTAACCAAAATACATATAAATACTACAAATTGTAAGCGCAGGCTCTGAAGAAAAACCACGAGAATTCGGACAAGAGGGCGTGGCACCTCCCATATAAGCAAAAACTTAAAAACGCTTTACTAAAAGCGTTTTTTGAGATAATCAAACTAAATTTTACTCAAATGCTAAGAACTATAAATTTAAACTTTGAGAAAAAATTGAGGAGTGATTTTTCAAAACGGCGTAATTTTCAGTAATGAGAAAAAACTTTTATGGGCTGTTTACAATAACATATTTTTTTTTAATGTCTCCTGTATTATAGTGAGTTGACCAAAGATTCTAATCCCCTTAACATTTTTGTTTTTGCAGTAATTGCAAAAAGTAAAAAACATTTGGAAATAAGCCCTTTTGTTCTGAAACGTTTGGAAATAAGCCCTTTTGTTTCAAAATCACTCTTATTTCATCATTTGGAAGTTCATTCTGATGTCTATAGGCATGGTATGTAAGCACCTATATAGCCTGGGGCATATAAAAAATATTAAAAGTTTTTTTGGCCACTATTCGAAATACGCCTTTTTGTATCAAACCTTAAAAATTTCTTTGAAATTATATGGAAATAAGCCCTTTTGTTCTGAAATGCGACTTTTGATCACGATTTTACCTTGAAAAAATGCATTTTTTGTGATGAATTTTGAACTAGAGGATGCATTTTAGAATAGCAATTGCGATAGCATTCTTAGGTTTGTTCGAGGTTGGAAGTGGTTTTACGCCCTTTTGAAAAATCACTCCTCAAATCAAGTATCGTGCAGTGATTGAATCTTTATTTTTGGAAGGTTTAAAAGCAAAGGAAATTTGTGAACGAATGTTGCCTTCAATAAGAACAGTAAAATGATGAGTATCTGAATTAAAAGATGGTCGTACAAGCCTTAAAACGATCTACGTCAAGGACGTCCAAAAACAGCAACAACACCAGAAATCGTAGAAAAAATACAAGATATCGTATTGGAAAATCGTTGAGTGACTGTAGGAGATTTAGTAGAAGCTCTAGGCACACCTCTCATTGGCAGTGTAAGTAATATTTTGACTGATGTTTTAGGTTTCAATGGAACAAAAGCACATTCGAATGCGACTTTCTCAGCAACATTTAGAGCGTTTTCGAAAAGATAAAGGGGATTTTGTGCACCGATTCATCACTATGGATAAAACTTGGGTCTATCACCATGATTCTGAAATAAAACAAGAGGCTAAAGAGTGGTGTGAACCTGGTTCTTCCACTCCGAAGCAAATTCGTGTCCAGAAATCGGCCAAAAAGGTGTTAACATCAGTTTTTTAGAATGCAAAAGTAACTTTGTTTGTGGATTACTTTCAAACTGGTAAAACAATAAATTTTGAATATTGTTTTAAACCTTTAGACCAACTGAAGCAGAAAGTTCTTGTAAAAAGACACGGTTTGCAGAAGAAAAAATTCCGTTTCATCAGGACAATGCACCGTGTCACAAGATTTCGACAATGGCTAAAATCCATGAATTAAAGTTTGAATTGTTGAAGCATCCACCGTTTTTAACAGATTTGGCCCCGAATGACTTCCATCTGTTTTCAGACCTAAAAAAATTCAGGCGCGTAAAGCGTTCTTCATCAAATGATGAGGTTAAAACAGCTGTGGAAGCGTATTTTGCAGCCCTTCCAGATTCTCACTTTAAGGATGGAATTCATAAATTGGAATCTCGTTGGAGCAAGTGTATTGATGTTCAGGGTGACCATACCGAATAATAAGGTGTATTTCATACCATAAAATTGTGTTTTTCCTATGGAACCGCAAAACTTATTGAACAACCTCGTATTTTCGTTAGAAAAATTTAACCATGTATGCAAAAACTTTTTTAAAAAGAACACTCTGTACTCATCATAACAACAACAGCACACGTGATATCAACCCCTTCACTACAAGTTGTTTTTTATGTTACCCATCAACGTACTTTTTCTTTTCACAAGATATATGGGGCTGCCATCCTTTCTAACACTGACATGGTGTGGACTCAAACCATGACAATTCTATTCCCTTTTTTCGACAATTGTATCTATCACAGAGCAGCAATGACACGCCGAGCATGAAGAAGTCGCAGTAATTATTTTTATTGCACTTTCTATTGTCTTTTGCAGACATGCAAATTTTCTATTTTTATTTTTTTAGCATACTGACTGACTGACTGACATGTGGTGCGTGACAATTGATGTTTTGTTGAAGGAAAATAGTGCCATTGAAAACAAATATTCACACAAACAATATGGCGCGTAAATTTTGACAGCCTACAGACAGAATATATACATATATACATATGTCAAGCTTAATTGAAATGTTGTCAAAATTAATGGGGAAACTTTGCGCCAAAAGTTTCGCGGTTGACTTTTGCCATGAAAATAGTGTAAATTAATAACATAATAAAAAATAGGGAAATTATGAACACGCAAAATAAAGGTTTTGTAATAAATTCATATACACACATACATGCGTGATACATATACAAAACCAATTTACTTCACTTTAATTTATGTACCTACAAAAATATGTTACTTAATGTTTAATATAAAAAGTTATTTACAAAACAAAATCTTTGAATGAACATTTTCGGCCACTAATGAAAATCCACATTTATTTACAACAGCAAAGGGTTAATAAAATAAACCAAAAATTTTTGTTATAGAAAGTATCGAAACTTAGTTATATGTACTTCAATTTGCTTAACAGGTTGTATGAGTAACAAATCAATGATATCTGTAGAAGCATACAAATAAAAAAACAAGATTTATGTTTATAATGTTAAGATAAATTTATGTAAAAAAATAAATAAAATAATAGAAAAAATTCAAATCGATATGTAGTAGCTTATTAAAATACCACACTACTCTAATAACGCGCTCTGCGCCTTTGATTATGGAATGTTATAGCCAAAATACAAGCGAAAATCAGTGCCACAGCCTGGAAGAAAAAACATCATTTAATTAAAAATTACATTAAAAATCAAAATTATCACACTCACTTCAACACCCAAAGTAGTCCAACTGAAAATGGCCACCAAATAACGTGCATCACTATAGAACTCAATCAATTTGTCCAGACAGCCATCTGTAAAAATTTCAGCCGTATCGATGATAAAGTTGCTGGTGCTGTTACCATTGCTGGTGCCATTACCATTGCTGGTGCCATTAATGTTTGCAATATGCGTAGGGCCAGGGCCACCGTTAATATAGCAACTAGATGGTATTGTCATATTAGCCACAATATAATCCTGTGAGTTGTTTTTGCCACAACAATGTAACTAAAAGATTGTAAAAAAAATGTTATCGCACAAAAAGCTTTACATACACTGGAACTTATATACAGACCTCTCTTTGATAGTAAGACATGGCATCTGTTCCATTTAATTGTTTTGCCCATGCCTGATCGATTTCAAGACTAGCGCGTTCCGTTTCATTAGCTTCATTGCTAAAGCAGAGTATTAGCACCAGATTGGCCACAACCAAAAGTAGCAAAAATACGGCATACTTTTAAGGAGAGTAAAAATAAATTAAAAAAAGTCATTTGATGCATTTACCACTTAATACTTACGGTCCATGTAAAGCAAATATTTTCACGTATCGCACCACAACAGCCAAAGAATGATATTATGAAAATGATCGAACCAAGTACGATCATGAAGACACAACCCAGATAGACCTCATCGCTGACATTATTTAATGCCAATGAATTTACAATAATGGTGCCAATGCCAAGCAGCTGGAAAGAGTGAAATTTTTTCATAAATAAAATTATGTAGAGTAGAACGGGGTAATGTCGTGCAGGGGGTAATGTCGTGCACTGGCTGTCTTAGCCCAAGGAATTGAATGATTTACCAACTGTTCGTAAGGTAGGGACCTGCTGACCTACTGAGCTTATGCATATAATACTAACAATTTTCACCAGTTCGTCTCTACAGAGTAACCTTTTTTTCAAAAAGTACGCTTTCGGGACGATAAAAGTGTTTTTCATCGGGTCAGAAAAATAATTTTCCTTGCGGGAAAATATACCAGGTAAGTGTTTTCTAAAACGAAATATCCTGCCAAAGAAAAGAAGTATTTGATTTCCAAAAAAATTTTGGGCTTCACCGAGTTATCGAAATTGATCTTTAAAACGACCATTGGGGTAATGTCGTGCACATTCACTTATACAAACACAATTTTTCGCTACACAAATGTTGTTACACATGGATGTAACCAATGAAATTATCTTTCGATCGTATGCTTACTCGTTGCATTCGCTTGAGATGTACGGCTTTACGAGCATGTCAAAGTTGAGTGCACGACATTGCCCCGTTCTACTCTACTTAAGTTATTAGAAATGAAAATGGTTTACCAAAAAGTTTAAAAATAACAACAGGAATAATGACAAGGGAGAATACAGAATAATACAATGAAGCCACTTAAGCTACCAATTTCTATGAGGGCACATAGCGCAGTCCGTTAATAAATGCGCTATGCAGAGAGTTTGACATCAAATGTTACTGGTTCAAACCCGACTTCAGACAAAAAGTTAAATTTTTCAATTGTTATTTCATTTGATTTAAAATAAACAAAATTAAACATAAATTGGTCTGAAGATGGTAAGGTGGCGATAACCGAAACATATTTTCATAATTTTTTTAAGTTAAAAAATGCACGGAATTTTTGATTCTTGCAAATAATGACTAAAGTTAATAAAATTAGTGTAATTAGAAATGTTCCGCCCATTGTGAGCAGGAAAGTTGGCGGAGCCGCGTTTTCCGCCTACAAAACATCGCTTCAAATAATATTCCGATTATAAAGCATCATATTTATTTTTGCTTATCAATAATTTTGTTATTATTAATTGAAATAATTTTATAATTTTTAATAAGGCAATTATTTAAGAAAACATAGAAATTAACCACTACTACACTGATCTAGGCCACGGCTAGTGGCAGAGAGAGCGACGCACAGGAGCAGAGAGTGGTGGGGAGTAGAGAGACGTGTTTTATTTATTATATTATTATAAATATATTAAGAGAAACTATTAAGAGAAACTGAATAAAGTAATGAAAATGAAGTAAATTAATAAAACTCCAACCCGTTACTTTGAATTCAACCAAGAAGCTGTCCTTTTCTTTTACAAATGTTTGTAGTTCGTTACACCATATTTGCATTATTCCCGTGGAAAAAGTTAGATATAACATTTATCTAAATTATAATTTACTAATGATATTTATTTATTAAAAAATTCTATTTATCAACCATCTTTGCACCTTTGGCTGATAAGAAATTCAATATATTCACAGAATAATATATGAATATGAAATAACCATTTAATTTGAGTCATTAAAAATATGAAATATGAAAATTTAGTCACTTTTTGATAACGGATTACGAAATAATGAACCATTTCAATTTTCCGCACAAAATGTGTCATAGATTACCTATATATGTACTATAGTACATCACAAACTGAAAGATAAGGTAAAAATTTAGAAAAATAAAAATTACTATTTATTGTTTATGTCAAAACAAAATTGTAAGTATCGTGTTATTGAAATGCAAGGTTATTTAGAAATATATACTTATTAGTCACTAGAAAACTTATTTTTATAAGTGGGGAAAGTGGTGTGATACATCTCTGCGTCAACCTTGAAAATCTTATCACTGGAAAATTTTTCGACGGAGCTTTGTTCTTTAGCTTAATCTAAGTCAATAAATATGAAAAAGAAAATCGAATGTACTCTTTCTTTCGTATAAAACTTCCAGCTTTCTCTCGTTCAATTAATAAAAAATATACAATAATTTCTTGATTTTCTAGCCAAAAGGTGCAAAAAATACAGTTTTCTGGAAGAAGACAAATTCACTGCCAGGTATCACAGTCCTAGAGGTAATCTTTTCTTGAAACTACGTGATTTGACCATTCTTACTTATTAGATTGGATACACCAAATCAATGGAAATGTGAATTTTCAGAAATTCTACTGATATTCCAAGATAGCTAAATTCAAACGAGTAAGCTACTCATCATTTCACTGAATTGGGACAACAACGTTGAATTTTTTTTAAGTTTCATAATAAATGCAATAAAAAGATTCTAAGCTCGAAAAAAACTAACTCTTATCATAATACATTCTTAAAGATACGTTCTGATTCGATGTAGATTGTGAAAAACTTTCTTCAATGTACCATGACGTCACCAAAGTTTTAAATGCCCCGCGTAAGCATTTTAAAGTTTTAAATAACAAAAAACATAGAGGTTATGTATGTATATTGTATATGTATTTCACAATATCAAAACTCACCGCACACAAAGTATTAAAAATAAAAACTAAATATTTAATAGTCGCTGTTGCGCAACCCATTTTTCGACGATAAATTCTCGATTTAGCTGCAAAATTCTATACTTAACGAAATTAAGACACGCTCACGCTAAGATTCACGATTAACTAAAATATTTTTTCTAAACTGACTTTACTGAAAGCCTAAAACGAATAGGAAATTAGTTTTCATTTACTGCAAATGCAAGGTATCTATCTTTCGCAGATAAGCGATAAGATAAGTTAGATTTCTTCATTACGGAGCGAGATAAATGGTACGAGTAAATAGAGCACCTAGCGGGTATATTGTGGAATATTTTTGTTTGTTTTTTTTTTCGCTGGAAAGTTTTTAATTTATTCATAGTTTTTAAACTAATCTATTTTTGCTCTCTGTAAGCTGGCGCACAATGGATGGAAAATCGAAAAAAATGGCCAAAATTCTGAAAGTCACCAAATAGGGGTTCTTATGTTGCTGAGAATGAATCTGAAATCAGTATTTCTTTTTTTTTGCGATAACCAAAATGGCGAGCATAAAAATTAGAGTTAGGGTCAACTTTACCAGTTTTCATTTTAAGGCGGAATTTAGACCTTAGAGATGTTCGGAACATTTTTCAATTGATTTGAGGTCGATAATCAAATTACAAATACCAATAAAAGCGGGCTTACCAAACCTCTTTCCTGTAAAAATTGGCAATTGGCAAATTTTGAATTTCGAGATCTACAAACATGAGTTTTTCATTTTACAATTTCGAAATGTCATTCAGTTAATTTTTGGAATTTTTCAGTGACTCACTATTTTCATGAAAAAGCTGCCTATATGAAAAGTAATTGAAACCACACGGATTACGGAACAGGCCTGTATTTTTTGAATTTTGGCAAGCTTATTTTTTTTTTTTTGATTTTCCGACCACAGACGGCTGAAGTTTGTTGTTTTGTATTTTTCATATTACACAACAAAAAATCCCTAGTTTTGTGAACTACGACAAGAAAGCGCGATCGTAAAATTTTATCTCAGTAAATACGCGTTGTTAATGACGTTTTATTTGTTTTTGATAACATGGCTTTCAAGTTGTTTTAATTTGTGCTATTTCACTTAAGTGCCTATGTACTTAATTGAGTAGTATTAGTCAGAAAACCGCAAAAGTGCGTTAATGTTTTAAAGCTACATTTGAAAAAAATTAGTATACATATATGGGTATTTCAACTGAAATGTAAACCGTGAGCCAAAAAATTTAGCCATTATATCTCTGAAACTATTTAAAATACACGATTTGGAACATATCGATACCTTAGAGCGCTATAGTCCTATCTCCATTTTTCCAATTGTTGGGAAATGAGAAAAGAAGATTTCAAACAGTGGTTATTTAATATTGGCTGCTATTTTGATATAACGATATATGCAGTATTTTTACCTATAGTATACTTTAACATAATTTAATGTTTTTAACCAATTTTATTAATTTCTAACGAAATCCCAGCCAATTTATAGTATGCCATTACTTTTGCCCTTACATAGAACTCCACTACTATTGAAATAAATGACGTATTTAGTACATTTTTTGAATTTTTTTCCACTAAAATGTCGTAAAAAGTCATGAAACGCGTATAAAACACGAAAAAACGAATTTTTTTTTTTTTTTTGAATTTTTAGTTCCGATAAACAAGAGTGGAGCCTTGGGTGTAACCAAATTTGTTCACTAAAATGTCGCAAAAAGTCATGAAACGCGAAGGAAACGCGAAAAAACGAAGAATTTTTTTTAAATATGTGACTTATTTGAATACTCAGTGGAGATAGGACAGTAGCGCTCTTGAAAAAATTATACTTTGGAGATAGGATTTTTTTAATTTTCGAATATTTTGGTGTTTTAGTGGTATTTGGACATCACACAGTTTTCCACACGGTAAAGAAGCCCACAATGATGCCATAACTGCAAAAATCTCAAAATCGCAAAAAGTGGAGACAGGACTATAGCGCTCTAAGGTATCTATATATAAAAAGCACCAAGACCAGTACTATAATGCAAGGGTGTCAGCGTTTTCAAATCACTGAGCCAAGCGCAGTCAGCGCAAAAATTTCGCTCTTACAACAACTTCAAATTCGAATTTACAACAACAATAATATTTCAACAATTTTCAAAATTTCCAAGAACTAGGACACACACAAAAAGTAGGGGTATTCACGCGTAGATATGCAATGCTCTTGCGTCGTTGCGGAAGTGCGATTTGCGAAAGTTTGACATTTGTAAAACAACAAACACATTGCTGAAAATTTCGCACGTTCAGGCGTTAGTGCGAAAAAGGCTTGCATTTTTGCAAATGCGCATCAACGCATTAATACCCATATTGTTTGTTGTTTTTGTTTTTGATGCGACGTAGTCGTTGTTGTTTTATGTTTGCTCGAGTTCGATTTTGTGTGTACGCAAAAAAAGCAACAAAATCGCGAAATTTTGACGAGCGTGAAAAAAAACAACAAAAATTATTTCTGTGATTGTTGTACAGAAATATTGATGTTGTTGGGATTGTTGTAGAGAAATATTGATATTGTTGGTCGAGCCAAAATTGGCTCACTTTTGTTCTACGCTGACACCCTTGCTATAATGCATACTGTGAAATATGGGGGTATCACGCCCCCACCAAAAAATCACTTCATTATATCTCTGAAAATATTTAACGCACATGAATGAGATTTAATAAATGTGTAAAGAGCGCCCGGACAAATAATGTTCTCTGGGAAAATGGGCGATTCCAAGCCCCTAAAAATAATTCATCATTTATGAGATTTGGTAAACATGTAAAATGGATCTGGACAAATAAAATTCTTTCGAAGAAATGGTGATCCCACGTCAACTTAACAAGATAAGGTTTTTTGAAAGATTCACAATTTAAAATTTGTGTAATGGAAAAATATGCCACGTTGCATCTGTCACTTAGCGTATGAAACTATCGTTTTTATTTAAAAAGAAAAAGAAAATTTTGAGATAATTGAAGTGGCAAATTAAAGCGACATTATTCTTAGTCATCATAAAATTGGTCGCATTAAAAAATATTTATGTATTCATTTCTAATGGAGTAATTGAAACAGTTCCTTAGAAAAGTTTAATGATTTTTTACGAGCTTTAATTTTCTGAGATAAGGGTGCCGTATTAGGATTGCAGGAACTGAGATTTGATGGATTTGTACTAGAACGCGGCACTTGATGTGAAAGAAAAATATTGGTCTTCTCGAGTCATAAATATTGATATATCACACTTCAAAATCGGACTGTAAATGCTGAAAATATGATCAAAAACGTTAATGCGCAACCTCTACGTTCGGTCATTCCCGAATTTTCTTGCAAAAATACACCGTTATAGAGGCGGTACGGAGGACTTTTTTTCTGGTAAGGTCAAGACACCTATGTTCGGCAAAATAAAACTAAAAATATTTTTTTAAATATTTCTGATGGAGCAATCGAAATACTTTTTTTGCAAAAGTTTAATGATTTTAGGAGAATTTTAATTTTCTGATATTATGGTGGCACATTAAGATGATAGGAACTGAGATCCAGTGGATAAGTACTTGAACAGGGTGCTTGATGTCAATGACCTTTCGAGTAAAAAAAGAGTTATTTTCAAGACATAAATATTAATATATCATACTTAAAGATCGGTCTGTAAATGCCGAAGATATGATGAAAAATATTAATAAGCGACCCCTACGTTAGGTCAAAAAAAAAATTTCCGAATTTTCTTGCAAAAATATATCATTTTGGAGAAAATACGGCCGACTTTTTTTTGCCTGTAAGGCGATACGTTCTATTGTACATTAGATAGTATCGACCACCATACAAAAAAAAAAAGTTCGAATGACCGCCCCCAGTTTGAAAGCTAATATTGAAAGATCTTTAAGGAAAAAAACATTTTTTTTTTTTTTTTTTGCCTCTATATTCGATGCGGTTTTGTTTTTTTCTTATATCTCCGTCATTTGACGTGCGATCAACAAGTATGTTATATCGTTGCATGCTATTTGAAATGTCAAATGTTAAAAAAAAAATATATTGCAGTCTTAGGGGGCGATATTCGTTTTTGAAACATCCTGTTTTTCATATTTTGTACTGATCTTTTAGATTCACTATAACTTCTTCAATTTCAGCAATTTGAGGAAACTTAGTGGAGATGAATTTTATGCTTTTTTGTGGGCTTCAATTCTATAAAGTGTCTTTGGTACCTTAGGTAGAAACTGAGATAATGAGTAAAACTAGTCAAAAAAAAATCTGAGATAAATGACTTCTATGAATAAAATGTAGCCCATGTTAAGACATTTAGGGCCGTTTCTTCACTCCATGATCAAAATTGTTAAAACGGCAAGTTCAGGCCATGCTTGCTTAAGGCGAGCATCTATTCTCGGCGAATAAGAATGCATGCTAAAAATTTCGTTTTCTTCACTGCATGCTCGCTGAGAATGTATGTTTTAGCAGGCATGCCCAGAGCAGGCAACAGAATGTGGTTTTTCTCAATTCTAAATTCGTTATCTTAACGAAAGACATTCTGAAGTAAAATTTACTGTTTATGGTTGTTTTCAAAAACTATTTACAAATTTGTGAATTTTTCTGTGTTTTTTATGAAAATTAAAAAAATAATTTTCAATAACAAAGCAGCAGCTTCAAATTAATTTAAATAAATTTAAAAGTTTTTAAGTGCTAATGGAGAAAAAAACAATGGAAAAAAAAAACGGAAGCGCAAAGAAGACTCTGGCGATAAACCGCAGCGATCAGGATCGTTTACCAGTGCCGAACGGTGGATTCTCTTAGAAACATGTATTCGAAAATTATATTGAACTTGCGAAAACGAGCCTCTCAACAAAAACAGTACGCAATGATAACTGGTGGTGGTCCATCTTGCTCGTCTCCGCCACTGCTATCCGACGAAGACTTCATCGTAACTGACAATGCAATGGAAATGAACGAATGCGAAAAGACGCAAATACTAGAAGAATTCCTCGATTTTGAATGACGATGAAAGTATTTCGAACCTCAACCGAACGGAAATCGATATTTCTAATGATGGTTGCTCTTCACAATGTGTTCGCACCTCAGTTATTGTTTCACCACAGCCGACCACATTAACCAATATCGCTTCAAAAAGTGCGACCAACGTCGAAATTCGAACGAAGTCAAACGAAGTTGACAATGTTGTAAACTTATTTTCGTCCGCAAAAATGAATTCACCTGCATTGAAGAGTGTTCGCCACCTTGCATTGGCGCGAAAAGCGCCAGCTGCTGATGTAGATCAAGGCCTACGCCAAATTGCTATGGATACAATCTGCGAGGTTGAGAAAGTTCGACTCAAAATCGAAAAGCAACGGTGCATTCATGAAAGAGAAATGCATGAAGAAATACATTCCATATGCAAAAAAATTTTGCAAGCACGATTAGATTGCATGTTACCAAGTGAAGAAAACGTCTTGGAATATTCTTCCATATCAAACAGCATTTAAATGTTATTTCATTTATTTTAGCTATACATTCTGCAACTGGAAAAATTTTGTGAAAATAAAAAGTAAATATTGATAATAGCCATGTTCACGATCCGGTGCAAAAGGTCTTGCATCATAGCATTTGTAAATAGCTTTGAAAAATTTTGCTATACAACAACAAAATATATAGGATTGAATTTACAGTTGCATTTCAGTGCTGTCGTTGACACTTCAATTGAAGTGTTTTGCTCCTTTTTTATCAAAAACACTTCGCCACTTCCCCTTTCATAAAATCACTTCACTTTTTCTTAAATACAAAATTTGTTTATTCTTTTTATGAGAGTTCAGAAACATACTTTTTTGTATGCTCGAAGCCTGCCCTGACTGAAAAGTAATTTGTTTTTTCAATATATCAAGCGAACAAAGCAAAATTTCAATATACTTCACAGGAAACTTTTTGTAGAGAATTAAATTTGCCATCGAAACAGTTTATAGACCAAAAAAAGAAAGCAAAAATTTCGATTTCTTGTGTTTGCTACTCTTTTGTCTACAGCTGTTTAGGGTCAGAGATAGGTAAAGATATAGCAGAATATCATTAAAGTAGATAAAATTTTCTTTAAAGCGCTTCATTATAAAATTTTTAGGTGAAAAATTGGCCGAAATATGGCTGCTATAACATAATGAATCATTCAAAGAATACGTTCAATTTTTGGGTACATTTTGTAATTTTTAAAAATTGGTAAAAAAAAAAATTTAAAAAAGTTCCAAAAAATTCTGAAAAAAATTCACTCTTATTTCTTGGACTATTCTAAGCATTTTATGCTTTATACACTTTTTTCATTGTTTTGAGTAAAAACCGGTTTTTCTACCGCATAAACAAAATTTCTATGTTCGAGTGGCCGGCCATATTTCGGTAAATTTTTGACCTAAGAAATTTTTTATTTATTTTTTTCATATTTTTTTAAAATATATTTTCAAATTTTGTTACGTGTAGCATAGAAATGAATGCATTGAATAAATAAAATTGTGATTTTTGTGTTCACTTCGCTAATACTTCCCTTTTTCAGAATTTTAATTCGCAACACTTCACTTTTTACAAAATTTCACTTCGCTCAAACTTTTCAAAACGACAGCACTGTTGCATTTACATTTTCTATACTAAAAACCTATAGCATAAAAATTTCATGTCATTTTTCAAATAAAAATTTGTTGTTTATGCTCTCGTTCTCTTTGCTCATACGATTTTCTCAGAGAAATAAATTTTTTCGTAGCTTGCAATGTTTATACAGTCGACGTCCAATAATACGAATTATATAGTGTCAGGCCTATTCGTAAAATCGAAAAATTCGTATTAAAGCAACGAAATTTTGTTCTTTTTTTCTTTAATATTGAGACATATCGTCGGTTTAGAGATAAAACTCATTAACTCGAATATTTTATTTAAGGGAAAACATAAGTTTACTGAAAAAATTGTAAGAAAAATAGGAAATTTATGAATTTTCGTTATGAGAAATATGGTACAATAGAAAAACGAAAAATACATTATATTGATAAAAAATAAAAGAAGAAATTTGAAGTAAAACACGCCAATTGTACCAGTTAAAAAAGCATGATGTGACCGATTTGGCTAAAAATTGACATTGTTGTAATACCGATGCCTAGCATTATAAATGCGCGAAGATTTTGATCTGGTATTATTTATTGTTAAAATATAGGGTCACAAAATTGCTTATTAAAAATTCAAACTTTTTTTTTAGATTTTTCGAAACATTTTATAATTTTTCAACAATTTTTCTAAGCCCAAATATAGAGAAAAAAGCATTTCAAAACGTTCTAAAAATTCTCAAGTAATCTATCATGCATTCTAGGCATTTAATGCTTAACAAAAAAGCAAAGCCTACTAAGAAAAACATCTCATTCGTATTATCGAACCATAAAATTTACCGCTGTTCGTATTATAGAATCAAATGTGGAAGAAATATTGCATTCGTATTATTGGACATTCGTAATACGGAGCATTCGTATTACTGGACGTCGACTGTACTTTTAATACTGCTCACAATCAAGTGGAAATTATTGCTAATTTGCAAGTCTAAATGCTCCGGATCGTGAAAACGGCTAATATCAAAAGAAAAAAGCCATTTTTATGTCTACAAAATTCCAGCTAATACTCCTGGGAAATAATGACGTACAAAGTTCATTCGCACATTTCTCTCATGTTGCTCCTCTCTCTCTAGTGCTTCTTGAAATTCACTTCGGCTGTTCGCTGTAGCATTTCCTCGAAGCCAGTCATTCATTTCCACTCTTAGTAAAAATCCTGCTCGTCTATAGCAATATTATGCAGAACACAACACCATTATTAGCAATAGTTGTTGAATTTGCTATTTCCTCAAAGTAGGTAAAAATAAGTTGTACAGGAACCATTATCGGCAATAGTTGTTGAACTTGCTATTTACCCAAAGTAGGTAAAAATAAGTTGTATGCTATTTACCCAAAGTATGGCCCTATGCTCCTCCTAGGAGTTAAAGGAGAATACATACATACATGTAAAAATAAGTTGTACAAGAACCATTATCGGCAATAGTTGTTGAACTTGCTATTTACCCAAAGTAGGTAAAAATAAGTTGTACAAAAACCATTATCGGCAATAGTTGTTGAACTTGCTATTTTCCCAAAGTAGCTAAAAATAAGTTGTATACTATTTACCCAAAGTAGGTAAAAATAAGTTCTACAAGAACCATTATCGGCAATAGTTGTTGAACTTGCTATTTACCCAAAGTAGGTAAAAATAAGTTGTACAAGAACCATTATCGGCAATAGTTATGGAACTTGCTATTTACCCAAAGTAGCTAAAAATAAGTTCTATGCTATTTACCCAAAGTAGATAAAAATAAGTTCTACCAAAACCATTATCGGCAATAGTTGTTGAACTTGCTATTTATCCAAAGTAGGTAAAAATAAGTTGTACAAGAACCATTATCGGCAATAGTTGTTGAACTTGCTATTTACCCAAAGTAGGTAAAAATAAGTTCTACAAGAACCATTATCGGCAATAGTTGTTGAACTTGCTATTTACCCAAAGTAGGTAAAAATAAGTTGTACAAGAACCATTATCGGCAATAGTTGTTGAACTTGCTATTTGCATAAAGTAGGTAAATTTGAGGTTGTACAAGAGCCATTACACTGTGGAACAAAATTTTGCCGCCTAAAGTTTACTCGGATCTGACGCTGCGGAGTGAAAATTAAGGACAAAATAAAAGACCATTTGGCTCTAGTTTTCGAGAAAAGGCCGTTTGAATATTGCACCTTGAATTATGTGGTTTTTTCGATATATCTCGTAAGTAAACTGAGTTTTATTGCATTTGGTGATGGGGTTTTGTTCGTCTCGTTCATGTCTACTCTTTCACTAGCAAATCAGTCCTTTTGGATGTATTTTTGGCAAGTTAGAGCACAAAATTCCCAAAAAACTGATAATTTTTGCCTTTTATGACATTCGGCTCAATAGAAATCACTCGAGTGGTGGATTTATGTACAGGTTTTGACTTCTGACCTATAGCCGAGATCCATACAAACACTTTGATATAATATATGTGACATATGGGCAAAAATTTCTCAAGTGAGCCACCTAAGAAATTAAACGCAAAAAAGGCTTTAACAAAATGATGTTTTGTAACGACTAGTTAACATTTTGTAAAAATGTTTTTTTTTTTTAAAAGATATTTAGCATAGGCCGAGAAATAAAATGGTATTTTGTTTTGGACTAAAATGTTTAATTTATTACTGAAAATCATTATTTGAAATAGGTACATAAAAATAAAACAACTTCTCCGCCTCTGGGAAAACTATAAAAAATATGTGGGCACTCTCCACTTGTCAAGAAACTATATCATTGAAAAAAAATTGGGGTAAGCGATATTGGTTCTAAAGTTATTAACAATATAGCGTTGTCGTGCAAGTATTTTCTCAGCATTAGAGAAAAACTAGGCATCTTACGAAAAAAGTGTATGTGGCATAAAATGCTTAGAATTATCTAAGGGATACGTGTGAGTTTTTTGGAGCATATGAAATTTTTTTTTTCGGACCTTTTGAACAATTATATAAATGTCTCTGAAAATTCTGAAAAAGTTCACACTTATTTCTTAGATAGTTCTAAGCATTTTATGCCACATACACTTTTTTCGTAAGATGCCTTGTTTTTCTCTAATGCTGAAAAAAGGCTTGCACGACATCGCTATATTGTTAATAACTTTAGAACCAATATCGATTACCCCAATTTTTTTCTATGATATAGTTTCTAGACAAGTGGAGAGTGCCCACATATATTTAATAGTTTTCTCAGAGGCGGAGAAGTTGCTTTATTTTATGTACCTATTTGAAATAATGATTTTTAATAATAAATTAAACATTTTGGTCTAAAACAAAAATACCATTATATTTCTCGACCTATGCTAAATATCTTAAAAAAAAACATTTTTACAAAATGTTAACTAGTCGTTACAAAACATCATTTTGTTAAAGCCTTTTTTTACGTTTAATTTCTTAGGTGGCTTACTTGAGAAAGTTTTGCCAATATGTCACATATATTATATCAAAGTGTTTGTATGGATCTCGGCTATAGGTCAGAAGTCGAAACCTGTACATAAATCCACCACTCGAGTGATTTCTATTGAGCCGAATGTCATAAAAGGCAAAAAATATTTTTTGGGAATTTTGTGCTCTTACTTGCCAAAAATACATTCAAAAGGACTGATTTGGTAGTGAAAGAGTAGATATGAACGAGACGACCAAAACCCCATCACCAAATGCAATAAAACTCAGTTTACTTACGAGATATATCGAAAAAACCACATAATTCAAAGTGCAATATTCAAACGGCCTTTTCTCGAAAACTAGAGCCAACTTGAACAAACTGAGCCAAATGGTATTTTATTTTGTCCTATATTTTCACCCCGCAGCGTCAGATCCGAGTAAACTTTTGGCGACCAAATTTTGTTCCACAGTGTTATCGGCAAAAGTTGTTGAATTTGCTATTTACCCATATAGTTAAATTTGAGGTTGTACAAGAACCATTATCGGCAATAGTTGTTGAACTTTCCGTCTCCAATTTAAGTCGTATGCTATAGGCCAGCACAGGGAAACGACGCTTACATTCCGAGTACGAATTTGGCTTTCGTTGTAGAGACGTTCCACTTCGCCGCTTGCTTCGAGAAAAGGTGTTGCCAAATATGTCGTTTTTCGATAGCCGCAATCGCTTGCCAAAATAAAATCACTGCTGAATACACTGTCTGCACATTGATGGAAAACCAGCCTTTTCGATTGCGAAACACTTCAGGCTCTTACCGCTTACCGCTGTTCACCACGAAATTTCAAAGAATCTTCAATGAATATTAATACGGTGGCGACTGTTCTTTGCTCCAAGCGAAAGCGGTATACGAAGTCGACGTCATCCCATTTATCCATATTAATTCTGGGCAGCATTTCATATTGGCGGCGTTCACAGGTCAAATTCTCATCCCCTATCTCATCAAAGCGATCGAAACGATTTTGCAAATCCTGTAAATAGTCCAAATGTTCCATAATTCCACAGAAAAAACGCGATAGCATTCACTTTGAGAATGACATGAAATTCACATTAAAATCTCCGAAATCTGCATGCTAAGGCTGCTAGCAATCCAACATTGGCTTGCTCACTCAGAATACATTCTCACCGAGATTGAATCTTGCGAGAATTCAAAAATTGACATGCTCACTGTTAGTTAGCATGGATTGAAGAAAACGAAATTTTGCTAGCATCTATTCTAAATCGAAGCGATAATGCATTCTCGACTTAGCAAGAAGTGAAGAAAATGGCCCTTACAATAATATACTATATATGTTGATCGAACGTCAAATGGCGGAGATATAAAAAAAAAACCCCATCGAATTTAGAGGCCGAAAAAACAAAAGGTTTTTTTCCTTAAAATTCTTCCATTGTTAGCTTTCAAACTGGGGGCGGTCATTCGAACCTTATTTTTTTCGTATGGGGGTCGACGCTATACTTACCTCTTTTGTTTCTTATTAAGGCAATATTATAGTCTTTTACGTCATTCTTTTCTTATGGTCTATCAAACTTTTCTTCAAAGGTTAACACAAAAATCTGCTCAAAAATTGCTCTACTTAATAGGAAAAATATCATTTATTCCTAAAAAGTTGGTTTGAACTAAGGAACTTAGTAACATTGGGCTCCTGTCGATTGAAGAATCATGGGAACGAATTTTTTTTTTTTTTTTTTTTTTGTGGCATTTACAAAACTCTTAGTTTACGGGACTCGTGTGACTTATTAATTTTTTTTTTTTAAATTTCTATATGCGGCGATGGCACTAAATTTAAATTGAATTTTTGGCGTGGCGATGGCGCTAAATATTAACCATAACATTTTCAATTTGAAAAGCTGAGCAAATAAACATTTTGATATGAATTGGTTTGCGCATATTCTTGGATTCAAGTGGCTTGCGTCACAGAATTTTGGTTTCTTAGTTTGTAAGTTCACTAAATACCTGAATTCATTTTAAATCTGAAAAAATTTGTTGCATACTCATAGGCTGAGAAATAAGTATTTTTGGTTGGAATTGGCTTATGCATAATCTTGAAAGAACCCTGGTGGCAACTCAACTAAACAATATGGATTCGATCGGCGAATTCAATACATAGGGTACTATTTATATTTCGGAACTGGCAATACTTTTTTTTTTAATACTTCATTTATTTATTGCATCTTCTCTTCTTAGGAGACTAACAATAAGTTTAAAAATCTTAATCCTAAATAACATTATTACACATTATTATGTCTAATATATAATTTCATATTAAATGTGTCTCCAGAGTTTATAGGGACTTGTACATCCTATGAGTTCAGAAAGCATACAAATTTGCACCAGCAGTTCCGGCTGCATATGTAGCAGGAACAACCACAAGATAGAGAGTATGCACCAGTGGCTGCATATACCAGTTTTAAGTCCCACCGAAGAGAATGCGCCAGATACCGGCTGCATATATAATTTTAGAACCCAGCCACCTTAACATTACTCATTGCTAACAATATTTATAGCAGGGCGATCCTTTCTTTTTAGTCTGGAGAAATTCTCTAAATTTTTCAAACTCCGTACCAATGGATTAGGATGATACATCAATCTTTCAGCATAATTTTGCTTGTATTTGTTGATTTCGTCTTTAACCAAGGGGATGCAAAGGTCCCGATGTATGAGTTCGTTCCGTATATACCATGGAGCACCTGTAATGGTTCTTAAAATTTTGGACTGCGCCCGTTGTAATAATTCAATGTTCGAGGAACTGGCGTTACCCCATAACTGCAGAACTGGTAATACCTACTAATGTCAATAGCTAAAATCTGTTTTGTTTATAGTGAGTTAAGAAAATCAATTTGGCCAAAAAATGGAAGTTTCAAGAGAAGGTTTTCGATGGATTATTTTTCACAACTTTTGAGGTTGATTATCTCAACAAGAATGGGTCGATGAACTCAGTTCAGAATTCAATAGTGGTCGTAGTTCGGTCGCCGACGAATTCCGTGAAGGTCGTCCAAAATCGGTTGTTGTGCCACAAAACATCGATGCAGTGCATGAACTGATAATGCATCACATCACATATATCACAAAAAAAAGAAATTCGAATGTCCGCCCCCAGTTTGAAAGCTAATATTGGAAGATTTTTAAGGAAAAAACATTTTTTTTTTTTTCGGCCTCTAAATTCGATGCGGTTTTGTTTTTTTCTTTTATCTCCGCCATTTGACGTCCGATCTACTAGTATAGTAAATTTTTGTAAATGGGCTCTCAACAAGGGCTGTATTTCATTCATAAAAGTCATTTATGTCAAATGCTTTTTTCGAATAGTTGCACTCATTATCTCAAGGACACTTCATAGAATTGAAGCCCATAAAAATCATAAAATTTATCTCTACAAAGTTTACTCAAATTGTTGAAATTGAAGAAGTTATACCGAATCTAAAACCTCAGTACAGAATATGAAAAACTGGATGTTTCAAAAACGAATATCGCCCCCTAAGGGTATGCAATTTTTTTTTTAACATTTCTCATTTCAAGCAGTATACAAATAAATAATAAAAAAAATCCTGCATACTTAGTTTTAGTGGCACTTTTCGTTCTTGAAACATCCAAAACAAATAGCACTTGTACATTAAGACGTTGTGAGTACGTTTATGCTAAAAAATGTCAAACTTTGTTATGGTGTTGATGGATTTTAGCTATTGACATTAGTGCTTCCAGCTCCCGAAATATAAATAGTAACCCTCGTTTAAGACGACAAAATTATCAGAGCACATCAGAAACATTCCTCACCATTTATGTTCTTATATTAAAGGTAAAGACATGAGCAACATTTAAAATAAGATTTATAAATTTTTATTTAGAATAGCTTTGGATGATTTCAGACATGGTTTTTTCCATTTAATCTCAGAATTTCACCCTAAACTTTGAGGTGGCATAAAATGAAAACTTTTACTGAAACACATATTCGGTAAAATACGTGTCTTTTTATTTTCCCTAACCTATCAGAATAACACCATGATACCACAGGAATTTTTATCTTGTTGCACTGTGTAATTAAAAGTTTTAAATGTAACATATAGTATATAATACATGGCAATATTCATCAGTATACTTCTTTCGAGAATACGCCTAAATGAAGATAGCGAAGATTAGCTTCCACGGAGATGCTCAATAGCGTGAACGTCTTTTTTTATTACGCAAACTTATAGCTAGAATGCCAGCAACAATAATGGTAGCTGCCTGAAATAAATAATTCAATTATATTTCAATATCGTGCGAAAAGTGTTTTTGAGCCAACTTACTTCTATACCCACTACTGACCAATCGCTTATTTCCTCCACCCGTGAGCCCTGAGCAAAGACTTCCTCCAGTTTGGTAACACAGCCATCTGTATAAATGTCTACGCTATTTGTAGTATTATGATTTTGATAACAACTTGGAGGTACAGTTAGGCCACTCTGTATATAATCTTCGGAGCCATTTTTACCACAGCAGAAATACTTTAAACAGATAATAAAATAGATGTATTTCATACATATGCATACAATATTATTTAAAACAAAAATATACCTTTGTCTCATAATATGTCATTGAGCCGATTTGATGTATCTCACGATTCCACGCATTATCGATGGTTTCTTTCGCCAATTCATTAAAGTCAAAGGAGAGTGTAAAAATTACAGCAATTTGTGCCAGCATAAGCAGCAATAGTAAAATGGCATACTGTAATGGATATATACATAGATTTCATTGAATTACGAATTACTCGAATATGTGTTTTGCAAAGTATTTACTTACAACCCACGTCATACGTATTGACTCACGCACTGCACCGCAGCAACCTATAAAAGTCGACAAAAACAACAAAGATCCCAGCACCAGCCCTACAGTGCAGGGCACAAATATCGAATCACTTGCATCAAATGTAGCCAAAGCATAGGCGCTTGCTGAGATTGAAAGTGCACCACAAATCTATAGTTTGAGGAAAATTTTTAAAATAATTGATTGATTGATTTAATTATATTATAGAAATAAAGATATAAATAATAATTACACTAGCTTACAGCCAAAATGTACAAGAAATGCCACTATTTTGTCCAAAACTCGAATTTTTGAAATTTTTTGTCTTGTTTTGGAAAGGTGGCCTTACATTTTAAGCCTTTCCAGTGTGCCAGACGGTTCAAATCTTCGCTTTTTTATTCGTTACGGATCCGTTCGCTTTTTTTTTGGGAATCTCTCCCGCAAACGGATCAGTAACGGATCCGTAACGGGTAAAAAAGCGAAGATATGAACCGTCTGGCACACTGGGTTATGTCAGTTCTGTAAAATTTCAGCTTTGACATGTTCTGAACATTTGACAACTGATTTATGATCGATTATAAAATTACAAATATATACCAATAAAAGCGGTATACCAAACCTCTACCCTTTAAAAATTGATAGTTGCTAAACTTTGAACAGTGACGACCTCACGCCTGAGGCTCCGCAAAAAAGTTAAGCAATTACGATATTCCCTAAAACGTGTAACTGCCTCGAAAACTTAGTAGAATCATAAGAACTGTCAAAATCAATACAAATTTTGACAGTTTAACAGGTTGCGAGGCTCTCGCGTCATTTACTCGTTTTACAGAAATTCGTGTACTGTGGCCTGATACTATTTCAGAGTAGGTTTTAATAATTTTTCTGCTGAGGCTTGAAATTGCTTTCACCTTAACACTTTTTAAACTGATTAGCCTGCCTCTAAACCCTATTGGGCTTTCCAGCAGTTGATAAGGCTGAACGATTCTGGGCGTATGAAAATATTGAGTACGCCTCTCTTGGCTAGTAATCTGCCTTTTCACTGTTTTCATGTCCCTAATGTCCTGGTATCCAGATGAGAGTCACATCATTCCTTCTGGATAAGGCTTTGAGAAGTTCAAAACACTCCCAGACTAGCTTTGAGTTTATTGAAAAAGCCATTAAATTTGGTTCGACAATCTCAAAAGACGCTTCCAGTATCACATTTTGAAAATTTTTCTGATATGGTAAGTGCCACGCCCTCTTGTTCAAGTTCACCCAGTTTTTTCTCAGAGCTTGCACTTACTGTTCTAAGTGTCTGAGTGAAATTTGGTTTGATTACACTACATTACAAATAATTAATATGTGTGTGTAACATTTTGCAGACCAAATTTACTAAACTAATTTGAGGTTGTTGAGTCCGAAAATTGCATTTATTTTTTTTTCCTAGGGGCCGTTCTCGAGATAATCGACCTTTTCGATTTTTGAGGTTATAGCTCCATTTTTTCGAACATATTTTGAGAAACCCAATTTCGATCGAATATATTTTTACACTATTATAGAGAAAAATTCTTAAACTTCCAAAAAAAGTACCAATATCTAAGATCCGATTCAAATTGGCTGAGTTATAGCAACGAAAATTTAATTTTTACAGTAGTTTTTTACACTTTTTCGAGTTTAAGCCAAATTAAACACTGTTTTTTTGCCAGTAGCTGTATTTAATTGCAAATATTTGTAGTTCAATTTCAGCAAAATCTGATCATTTTTTCGATTTTCATAAAAAACACAAATTATTTTTTAAATTTTTGTTCAATAAATTAAGTTTTTCTATGAAAATTGAAATGGTCTTATTTCACTAAAACCTTAATAACTTTTTAAAAAATGATCCGATTTTGCTGAAATTGAACTACAAATATTTGCAATTAACTACACTATTGAACTAAAATATAAAAAATATATATTTGTATCAGCTACTGGTAAAAAAACCGTGTTTAATTTGGCTTAAACACGAAAAAGTGTAAAAAACTACTATAAAAATGAACTTTTCGTTGCTATAACTCAGCCAATTTGGATTGGATCTTAGATATTGGTACTTTTTTTGGAAGTTTAAGAATTTTTCTCTATAATTGTGTAAAAACATATTCGATCGAAATTGGGTTTCTCAAAATATGTTCGAAAAAATGGAGCTATAACCTCAAAAATCGAAAAGGTCGATTATCTCGAGAACGGCCCCTAGGAAAAAAAAATAAATGCGATTTTCGGACTCAGCAACCTCAAATTAGTTTAGAAAATATGGTCTGCAAAGTGTTACATTTTGGCTGTTGTCAAGTGTTATCTCAAAAAACACTTTCAGTTTAGCATTTTGAAATTTTTGCTTATTTGGATGGTTTCACTCCCTTTTGTCCGAGTTCGCCTAGTTTTTGCTCAAAGTTTGAGCTTACCGTCTCTAGTATTTATGTGTATTTTGGTTGCATTGTCGTGAAAATTACTCCTAAAGTTGTTTTAAACATATTTTTCGTATGGGCGGTAGGCGTGTCCGTTGACCGATTTCGCTTATTTTTAATCCCACGAGCTAATTTTTACGACAAAGCAACTGTGCTAAATTTCATCGAATTATCTTGGTTGGTTTTTGCGTGAAAAATATTTCTACGCACAGACAGACACCAGCCAGCCAGACAGACGGACATGGCTATAACGACTCAGGAGGTGACGCTGATCAAGAATATATATACTTTTATATATCTGTCATGCCTTCTTCTCCGCGTTACAAATGGAAAGACAAGGTGAATATACACTGCCCAAATATTAATACCCTACACTGCAGTATCTTGAAAACTTTGCTAATATGGGAGGTGCCTCGCCCACTTGTCCGAGTTCACCCAGTTTTTGCTCAGAGCTTGCATTTATAGCTCTTAGTGTGTGGGTAAAATCAAGTTCGATTATCTCAAAAACGCTTTCAGTATAGCGTTTTGAAGCTTTTGTTTATATAGGAGGTGCCACGCCCTCTTGTTCGAATTCGTTCAGTTTTTTCTCAGGGCTTGCGCATACAATTCGTAGTATTAACGTGTATTTTGGTTGCATTGTCGTCAAAATTTTCTTTGCATTTTGCATATTTGTGTTGTATGAGCGGTAGGCGTGTCCGTGGACCGACTTCGCTCATTTTCAATCCCACGAGTTAAATTTGATGACGAAGGAAGTGTTCCAAATTTCATTGAACTATCTTGTTTAGTTTTCCCAAAAAATGTATTTCCACTCACAGACAACCAGCCTGCCCGCCTGTCAGCCAGACAGACGGACATGGCTATATCGACTCAGCAGGTGACGCTGATCAAGAATATATATAATTTTCTATATCTGCCACGCCTCCTTCTCTGCGTTACAAACGGAAGGAAAAAGTGAATATACCCTGGGTGTAGGGTATAAGAACAGTAAGAAAATTACAAAATTCTCTAATTTCTAGTGCCTACATTTTAACAACAAATAAATTTTACTAGGACGTAATTCTCCCGCATTTTTTAAGCCAGGCATCCGAACTACAACATTGTCAAATTTGAGCTAAATCGGTTGTATCAAACTTTTTCCACTGGTTAACTTGATGTGTTTTTCTCCATATATTTCCGTAAGCGTCAGTAGTGTTTATCCAGAGTGGGCGATTGGTTTGATAACACTATGAAAGTTAGGCGGTGAATCCTCGAGCTCTTTATCTTAATCCTTTGTACACAAAGACGCCTCGCGAAGCTGATATCGCTGACTTTTATATTTGGTCTAGCACCTAAGCACCATATTGGTTCCGATTATAGGAGAATCCTTCCTAACTATGTATGTTTCTTGCACCTCCAAATCCGTTGTGAATGCTGCCGAGGCAGGTGGATTAACATTCTGGTGAGTATTACTTGGAAAGATATTTTTCATCGTTTTTCGATCCATGCTTCATTAGTATATTCTTCTCGGCAACGCCCCACGCAATAAGTTATAAGCTTAAGGATGGATCCGGCAAGCGCTGCAAATATAGTGGCCAAATACACTTTCAATTACAGCCGCCCAATCTGGAACAAACGCTGACCTGCGAGCTGCTCACTCTGGGTCTGACGTTTCAGGATAACGACAAGATTCTTATTTTAAGGCGGCATCGACTCGGCTTGCCAAATTCGAGCTAAATCGGTCAGAATAAAGTTTTTCAGCTGGTACACTTAGCGTATTTTATATCATGTTCGCCGAACTCAGCACACTGACTATGATCGATTTTCCCTTAGAGAATTTCACCATCAATATGCTTCTTTAATAGAAATCAAGGAAGACTTGTTATATGAGTTTCTGTCATTTTAAAGACACTTTATGGTTAACCATTGCATTTGTTATGCAACACTGATATCAATATTTAGGTAAATGATAAAGTCTGGAACATTGCTTGAAAACCTTTTATAGCAACACAGGAACAAAATTATTTTATAGCGCATTGTTTAACTGGTTTTATAGCATATATACTTACGTATAAATGTATAAAAGCATATTTTTCTTTTTAAGTTTTCATAAGATATTTCTTCAATAAATTTTAGTTTTCATAAGAACTTCACACTTACACAACATAAAATGTTAAAAATAAACGATAAGAACTTAAGGGTCGATGTGGCACAAGTCATTTTTCATTAATTTTTGAAAACAAAATAAACTAAAAATTATATATATCCACTTTTTTATTGTGAAAAAATTTTGCAATATACGAAACCAACAAATTCTTAGTAACTGACAGCAAAAGTTTTATAAAATTGTGGTCAAACCTGGCGAAAATCTGCCCTTGCTTAATTTACTTTGCCGCCACAATCATTTTCACTTAACTGATAACAGCGCCAGCTTTACTTGTCATTAGCCTTGTTGGCTAAAATTGTTGCTATAAACTATGGTAACAGCTGTAAACATTCTGATTAAACACAATTTGGTCTTCATTTTGTTGACTTTATAGTGTTTTTTTTGTCGAAATTTCATTAGAAATGCTCTAAATAAATTCTGCATTCATAAAAATTATTATCTTTTTTTGAGAGAGTTTCATATTCCGATTGTGATAAGATAAAAAGTGAATGTTTCTCTTCACTCTCTTATTGCTCGAAATTATTTTTTAATCAGTGAATTCACTTTTTTGTTGCCTTGACTTTGAGTAGTAAAATTATAGCATAGCTCTGTGCTTTTGATTCCATTGTATTATCAATTTTGTAGCCGTTATGTACAGTACAAGCTAAAAGTATTTGTTTACTTAATAAAGCTTCAGTTCATTGAGAATAAGGAGAAAACATCTGTAAATGTGACCGTTTAGAGGAAAAGGAACCATATCTTCATTGAAAAATTTAACACTACAGCTAAAAATAAGGCATAGGATAAATTTTACCGGTTTTCAGTTTACCTGTACAGTGGGCTTCAATTGAAATTGAAAATATTTAAAAATAAAATGAGTATGCAGAAAGTTGGGTGCATGTCTCTTAAGTAAAAAAATGCAAACCAGAAAGTGCTTGGCTATAACCAATATTTTTTATGAAGCTTTTTAGTAAAAAATGGAATTTTTGCATATACGTATTAAAAAAAAAAGAACAAACATATGCAAGACTAGTCATTTTAGATGTATTTTTTGATGCTGAATCTGAATCCAATCGCAAAATTCTTGTATCGAGTCTGAATTTTAAGATATCCTAACCTTAGTGTTAAAAAAATAAATTTTTTTTTTTTTGCGAACTATGAAGTTATATAACAAGACAATATACATAGTTTTAAAACATAAAATCTGGCTTAACATTTTTAAAACATGCTTTTTTTCTTTAAAACTGACTTTGAACTATATCTGTATCTTTTTTTTTTCTCGGGTATGGTCTATGCTTAAAAAATAGTTTAAAAACATGGTTTGTGTCAATTTTGGAGGTTATGTACAGGATGTACAAAACGTGTTCGCTCTTTTCTTTAGATTGATTCGTTTAGTACTAATCTATATCTTTAAAATGAACTACTGAAAAGTCATCTGCAATTTGTATTCGCAAAGTTATGACCATTTTAAAATTTTCGAAAAACGGCTTTTTTCAAGATTTGAATTAGGATATCTCAAAACCCGGATAAGGCAATTCTGCGATTGGATTCAGATTCAACATCAAAAAGCACATCTAAAATGACTAGTTTTGCATATGTTGGTTCTGTATTTTAATATGCAAAAATTCCATTTTTTAATAAAAAGCTTTAAAAAAATATTGGCTCCAATTCAATATCTCCTAAAGGACACCATCTAGGACTTTCCGGTTTGCAATTTTTTTACTCTAGAGACATGCACCAAACTTTCTGCATACCAAGTTTTTTTTTAAATTTTTTTCAAATTGTAACTCATTGGAGCCCACTGTTCACAAGAACGAGACCAGTTATAGCCATGAATTCAACGGAATTTTATCATGCATGAATATCACAAAACAACCTCATTTCTATATAATATTTCTATAGTTTAATAAAACTTTAATATGATGGACTTTTCCCCATGCATTTTTGTATGAAAAAAGTAGGTAATTTCAAAAGCGGCACGCTGTTCGGGAAACTTTTGAAATTTTTTTTTTATCTTATTACTGGCTATTAAGCCCGTCATTTTGAGGGGTCCATTCTTAAAAACAATGAACTTGGTAAAGAACGGTCCCCCTAGTGTACACCACATACTTGTCTTGAACGAAAAAAGTTGTTTCCAGTTGCCTCTAAAAACCAATGAAAAAAAGGTTTCGAGAAAACAGCTGGAAAACTACTATTAAGGGTTAATTCTATGTAAATCGGCAAAAAAGTGGAAAATACATATTTGACATCTAAGCCCAATTTTCGTAGACCAGGTCACATATTGATTTTCCATATAAAAATAAAAATACAACAAAAGAAATAAAACTAATCATTTCCGATGTATTTTGCAATTTTGAGTTCTAATCTGGCATCAGAATTGTTATGGTGCATGGTTTTTGAGATATTTTAACCTTAAAGTTGAAAAGAACACTGTTTTTTTGCAAAATTAGAGCTTATATAACAAAACAACTGAATTTTTTTACATAAAACCGGATAGTGTAATTGAAAACACTAGTTATTTTCTTTAAAACCTAATTTTAATTATTTCGATATCTTTGAAACTGAAACTTAGTAGGTTAGAATATGTCTTTTTTTAACTTCTAGGTTAAAATGTCTCAAAAACCATACGAGATATAGCTATTCTGATGCCAGATTTGAACTCGCATGGTTGGTTTTATTTTTGTTTGGTGTATTTTTTTTCTTCAGTTTTTTGCAAAATAGAGCGATAGCCATAATTATCCTGCGTTAATATTTCGAAGCGTCAAACGAATGAAAAGAAAGTGACCTTTTGATATATTGCAAGGCAATACATTCTTTATAAGTATGTAATGCTCTACAAGAAAAGGGGCTTTAGCTTCACTGACAAATTTTGTACATTGGGTTTCAGTGCTTCAGACATTTATTTACCTTCTACCAAATTATCAAACAAAAAACAAAATTTGTCGTCCTGCTCAATATACTTAGTTTTACAAAACAATGTGGTTTGTTTAATGTGCTCATTTTAAGTAAAAATTAATACTCTGCTGCCCAGTGTTTCCTTACCTTACTCACAAAAATTTCTTGAACTGTTATTTGCACGCATTTTACAATCCTTTCTGGTAATTTTTATAAATTTTTTCTTCTTGTGTATTTTTTTTTTTTTGGACTTTTCTCCTTGTAGTTTTCTGAAGCCTGTAGCCTCACGATCACCTCAGCCTTAAAAATGGAAATTGAGAGCAAAATTCAGTCTTATGTATGCATGATTCGTAAAAATTTTGAAGAAAGGACGTGTATGTGCTGAGTGTTTCTTTGCGTTATCGACCAAGATTCGACTTGACGTCTCCGATTTCTATGGAAATTGGTGAAAAGTTAGTATTTGAAACACATATTACTGGGGTAAAATGATTTTCCGAAATTCCGAAAATTTTCAAGATGGCGGCCATTGGAAGTTCGATCTAGCCTTTGGATACTCCCATATTTGAAAATTTATAGCTTCTCGGCTTATAAACCGATCTTAATGAACTTTTCAGGGTTTCTGTAGAAAAGTATGAGCTTTTGAAAAAAAAATAATTAAACTGAAAAAAAATATTATTTTTGGTCGAAAAAAATCTTTTTTCTTTTTCAAAGCCAATTTGGGGTGTGGAGCACCCTTTTTATTTTTTTTTAAATATTTTTATTTAAAAGTAAATTTTATTACAATAATTTTCCAGCTGTGATATGTTTTCAAAGTTGTGATATGTTTTCCGGTTATCACGTTATGAGTTTTCGAAGTTGTATCATGGTGTGTTTATCATGAGTCGTTGGTGCGGGTGCGCTACCATACAGAGCTGCCACCGTCCTGATGGTATTTTTTCTTCAGTGAACCTTAGTGAAATTTTTCATAAAATTTTTTTGTGGAATAATTTAACCCATTATAACCAAGTTTTTGGATAAAGGGGTCAAAAAGACCCTTAAAAACGGAATATAATGGGTTCAGATGTTCCAAAAATTGTTTCTTGCTTGATTTCTTGTTAACCTTCCAGAATATATTAACCCATTATATCCCGTTTTAAGGGAATTTTTGACCCTTTTATACAAAAATTCGTTTATAATGGGTTAAAATATTCAAAAAAAAAAAAAAATTTATGAAAAGTTTCACTAAGGTTCACTGAAGAAAAAACCGTCCGGACGGTGGCAGCCCTGTATGGTAGCGCACGCACATAAAGGGGTTAAAAAACCCAAAGAAACGCGATATAATGGGTCAATGTGTTACAGAAAGTTAACATGAAATCAAGCAAGGAACAATTTTTAGAACATCTTAACCCATTATATCACGTTTTTAAGGGTCTTTTTGAACCTTTTATCCGAAAACTTGGTTATAATGGGTTAAAATATTCCACAAAAAAATTTTATGAAAAATTTCACTAATGTGCACTGAAGAAATAAAACCGTCCGGACGGTGGCAGCTCTGTATGGTAGCGCACCCGCACCAACGACTCATGATAAACACAACATTATACAACTTCAAAAGCTCATAACTTTATAACCGTAAAACATACCACAGTTTTGACGGCTGAAAAATAATTGTCAAAATATTTACTTTTAAATAAAAATATTTAAAAAAAACTAAAAAGGGTGCTTCAAGCCCCAAGAAATTCTTTAAGTAGACGTTGCAAAAAATACCCGTGTCTCGTGGTTTTTTTTAACCTATTTTTGAAGTTTTTAACCCACTGTGTATGAAAAAAACAGAAATAACACATTCTTGTATTAAATCGATTAATTTAACTATAGGATCCTTACATCTGAGGTGTATCATGTGTTCAGTAACCTTATGCAGGATATAGCAAGGAATATTTTTGTAGATAATTTTAATCCTCTATTTTTTATTTTTTGTATATATTGTTTGAAAGTGCATATATCTGCCAATCGTGCGATACTATGATCGATAAAATCGATAAAGTGGTTCCCGAGTTTTACCTATATTTTTAAGTGAAATTCCAGACTTTTGCCAATTTTAACGTTCTTGTTTTGACGGCGTAGGTGGTCAACGAAGTTTTTTCTGTTTTTTTTTTATTTTTAAATACAAAAAAAAAAAGCTTAAAAAACTAAGAAAACTTCCAAAACTTCTAGTTCGAGGCTTCGATCATGCAGCGCAAGTTCTAGAAATGGGAATTTTACACCCGAAATATGAACCAAAGTTCATTTATGAAGTCTATTTTCAAAATTTTGGTGTTACCGAACATTTTTGAACAGCTCTACTATATACTTTACGAATCAATAACAAAAGTCCAATATTTTTATTTCTTGAGTGACTTCTACGACAACATTCACAATTAAAGCCTGCCGAGTCCCTTTTAAACCTTAATGCTAAATAATTTTAATGATAACAGTGTGTAAGTGTTGATCAGGTGAAGAATTTCGTGTAGAAAAGTAGGCAGTGGCACGCTTACAAAAAGCAGTGTGGAGCCTTAAAGCATTAAAAACTTTTAAAACAAACTGTTCCTTTTTTTCGACAATTTTTGAGCTCTGGGCTTGGAAAATATACTTTAAAACTTTATTAATATAATATTAACTTCATCTAGGTCAATAAACCCCAATTTATTCGCAATTCTGTATAAGGCGTAACCTTGACTTATTTTAAAAATAATTAACTTACAGATGACAGTATTTGAAGAAATTTTTAATTGTGATTTTTTTTGCTTTAAATATGCGTATATTTTGAACATTTGAGATAAGCAAATAAAGACACAGTGCAACAAATTGGAAGAAAAAATTTTAAATGAAATATAGCCATAATCTTTCTTATTCAATTTTACTTTTTCACTTCAAGAAATCAGTCATTCAACTGAAGGTATCTCAACTCCGATCAAATATAATTTAGTCCTTTGCATAAGATATCTTTACTTCAAAGGATGCTTACTAATATAGGCAGGATTTAAAGCTGTGCAACGAACGCAGTTCGAGCAATTTTAAAAGAAATTTCTGTTCGATCAGTACACCGAGCAGATCGAGCGTTTGAACATTGTGTGTGTTCCAATTTGTTGCATACAACCATGGCTTGATTAACAGATTGACCAAGAGAAGCCGCCACAAGAAATATATATTTTTTTTTAAGGAATGCAGCGAAACATACTTTGAGAAACGTGCTTTTAAAAAACCTAACATATATTTTTTTAAAATTATACTTTTTTTGACTAAATTCAAATTTTTAGTTTAGGAAACGCTGAGAAAAACTAGTTTTTTTTTTTTTGTAAATTTTTCTTAAACCATATATTTAAAAAAACATAAAAAATTTAGTCTCAAAACGCTTTAATAAACTTTTTAAAAATCTAACATATATTTATAGGGTTTCCACCTGGTTATTTTCTGAAATTTTGTTAAAATCATACTTTTTGTGACTAAATTAAAACTCTTGGTTTCGGGAACGGTCAAATAGCTACAGATAGTGCAGAATGTACAGATAGCGAAAAAACGTCTGGCAACCCTAATATAGCAACACAAAATTTTTGTTTCGTTGTTTTTGGACCCAAGATGTCAATTCATAGAGAGAAAATGATGATCTCAGCAATTAATTGAAAGAATATTATAATTTTATCAAAAAAAAAGTGGCAGCCTTAAAAAAATTACTATGGATTTTTGGGTCGAAAATATAACTTTTCAAAAAAGAAACTTAAGAAAGAAACGCAATTTTGCGAAAAAAGTCTGGCAGCCCTAATATGGCAACCCAAAATTTTTGTTTCGTTCTTTTTGAACCCAAGGTGTCAATTTATAGAGAGAAAATGATGATCTTAGCAATTTATTGAAACAAAATTTTGATTTTATTAAAAAAACCAGATGGCAAGCCAAAAAAATTACTTTGGGTTTTTGGGTCGAAAATATGATTTTTCATTAAAGAAACTTAACGAAGAAATGGAATTTTGCAAAAAAAGTCTAGCAACCCTAAATTTTTCGTTCGTTATTCAAAATTCAAACAATACAATTCAAAAAAACTTTATTTGATCGTTTCTGAAATCAAGAATTTCAATTTAGTCACAAAAAGCGTGATTTTAAAAAAAATTTAAGAAAATAACCAGGTGGCAACCTAAAATTATATGTTGGATTTTTTTAAAGAACGTTTCCATAATTGTGTGGAATCATTTTCCAATCGTTTTTCCATAGACAAAATGCTTTAAATCGGGTGATAAAATATTCAACAGAAACATCGTCTACATAAAATTGACTTCGAACCGTTTGGGACAATGTACCACAAAATTTTTTTGAACAAATACATAGTTTGGTTATTTACGTCACTTAAATTGAATGATATAATAAAATTTATAAAATTTTGAGTGACTAATATTTTTCTTATAACCACTCCAAGTACGTTATATCCCAAAAATAGAAATCAACAACATCTGTTGGGAGTATAGACCAGAAGCCCCTCTGGTGGAGAAAGTTTAAATTTAGAGAGGTCAAAAATTTTACTCAAATTTAGTTTCTAAGGTTAACCTATCACAAATATTGTATACCGCACAGTTCTTTTTTCGGTTCGAAAGGGTTAAACATTTTATCTAACCAAGGGCAACAATAAGCTGAAATCCGATCCTACACACAACTTGTATGATACAAGCAAACCAATGTGTTGGCTGTAACGTTGCGTACACAGTAGCCTATGCAACAACATGCAACAAGAGCGAAGCAGTTGGCAAACATGTTGCAAGTTACGAATGTTTGAACAAACAAGTTGCTCGAACGCTCGATCTGCTTGTCTTAGGTTCGATACAATGACGGAATGCTCGAACAGATTCAAACTGCTCTTTGCACACCCTTAGGAGGATTCAATTGGCATTGTTAAATTGAGAAAGATAGTGGCTATCCGATGCCGTTAACAAAAGTGAACTACACTGTACTTAAAGCAATAATAACTAGGATCTAAGGGCTGAAGGAGAAAAATCGGTAGCCAAAATCAAAGACGGCTAACGCAACTACCCAAAAAAAGTGATCGTAATCTTATTACAAATTTTTTGTTGCACAGTGTTATCTCATTAGTGACACGATTTTTATGTCACATAGGTCGTAATATGTATTTTGATTTTGCAGTTTCAAGATGAATGCACTTATAAATTTCTTTTAGATTTATTACCATCAGACGGCCTTCAAATATTTATGTTAATTAAGAGTACTATTGATATTACGGTTGTCACAAATCCAAATCAGTTGTATTTTGATTCTTGTGAAAATTGTTTGTTAAATAAAATACGAAAACTCAGAAATATGAGTATATATATTTCAACGGTTAAGTGTTTACTATTCATATTCAATTTATTATGTTTGGTAAGTTAAAATAAGAAAAAAACAAAAGTGTCAAATAAGACTAACCCGGTTTTTTTTCAGATGCTTGGCATTGCCACCATTGCATACAACACTTTTGGATTACAAACTGCCAAACCGGGTAGCGATGAACATGCCTTTTATATTCTGGGCATAATTTTGGGTGCAATGGTTTGCATGACCACTTTTATTGGCTGCTATGGTATTGTTTGCGAGTTGCTGGGTGTTAATATTGTGGTATGCTAATATAGTGGAAAATATGCCGGAATATCTGAATATGTACTTATTATGTTCTTATCTTTTATTTTTTAGTACATGTTCTTCTTATTTATGCTATTGGCCGTACAATATCTACAAATGCGCAACTTTGTACCACATAACTCCTTTAATAGTTCACTGCAGGAGCTGCAGCACGCATGGGAACAAATTGATACGCAACCTCTTCTTATGGAAACAATCGAACAAAATGTAAATTAATAATTTTTATCTCAAGACCATTTCTTATAAATGGATTTTTTTATTTTTTTTAAATTTCAGCATAAATGCTGTGGTCAGCATAGTTCAGATGATTATAGTAATCAAGATCGTAGTGTACCATCCAGTTGTTATGATCATGAATACTCACAACAACCAGAAAATCGATTTTTTCTGGGCTGCCAACATTCCTTGGAACTTTCATATCTATCGGCTGTCAGAAGAGAGCATATTTTTCAAATTTCAGTAATTGTGGTTGAGGTGAATATAAGTTTTATCGAAGTCTTCGTAAACCTCCATTTGTCTTTGAATTATTTTTGAGAATTAAGAATATTTTTATAAATTTCTCAAATGTTTTTTCAGTGTATTGCTCTTGCTTATGCTCTCACCCTGGTTATCAGCATATTTGTGCAACGTCGTCGCGATAACTCGGATCATTCGCATCCTGTGCGTGGTTATGTTGATCGCAGTGCAAATCATGTTGGATCTAGAAGTTTATTATTACCAAATTAAGTTATATATGTATATGTAAGTCTAATAAATAAGTACGTACATTTGATTGTTTCAAATTTTTATCAGAATAAATCTGTGCTCAAATACTACGAATTTGTTTTTTAAAACATGGCATACATTCAAAGTAAATTTTTTTTAAATGGAATTAATTTAATTAATGTATCGCCACATCAGTACTTCAACTTGCTAACTCTAATTTTCTAGTTTTTAGATAATTCAATTTTAAGATTTTTGAAATTTAAATTTCAACTTTTCTTGTTGTGTATTTTTCTTATAACTTAGTAATGGTGCCACTTTAGACAGAGAATTATGCCACAAACCATGAAGAATATCACAGAAATGTAGTAGAATCAATTTTTTTCAACTGAGCCACCTAAAACGGACTTTTCGAAATGAAAATATTTTTTCCCCTTATCGGGTACGTTTAAGGATCAGATAATTTTTGGCGTTAAAATTTTTTCAAAATTTTAGTTTTTCTATGGGTTGCGTACAGTAGAACTTTCATGAGATTTTTCTTGCATTTGCTATTGTTCAGTAAATACTAAATGGAATTGAAAAATTGTTTTTTCAGTATATCCGTAAATGACACGCGCATAAAACTTAGTGGCATAAAAATTTTTTTAAATTTTTTTACTAATGAAAAATGCATTTTGAATATGCAATTGCAAGCTAACTTAACTTCTCATATGCTTAGAAAATAAAAACAACAAGGGTATGATAGGACAAACATTCATTTATTTTTCTGTAAAAAAAAATTTTTGTGCAAACCATTAATGACAATGTTATGAATGTTTGTTTACTGGCGAGCACAAATTTTTTATATAGAATATGATATCGCAGTGCAACAAATTGAAAGAACAAAACTTTTAATGAGATCTCTATAAATTTTTTGGTTAACTTATGATCGCTGAATCCGAATCTGGAAACCGTTTTCTTTATGAGGTCTAAGATCTGAACTATCCGTGTTTTATTATTCAAATAGCGGTATTTTCAAACTTGTGGTGTATACCCATGAAGTAGTGTGATTGGCTTTTGTTAACGTCAATATATAGCCGTTGTATTTCTCATTATATTTTGTCTCTTATTTTTTCCAATCGTATCATTACTTTCCGAGAAGTAAAGTTATCTTAAACGTACCCGATAAGGGGAAAAAATATTTTCATTTCGAAAAGTCCGTTTTAGGTGGCGCAGTTGAAAAAATTTGACTCAGTATTAAGATGTCGATATAAATAAATTTAATGGAAAATCAAAACGATTTGTAAAAATTGTTTGAAATTATTTAAAAGTGAAAAAAAAATTACTAAAAATCTACATGCATATGGGTATTTCCAGAGTGACGTAACGGACAATACGTGCGACAATGTTTTAAAAAAAGAATTGAAAAAGTAAAATTTTATAAAAGGTTTTTATATATTTGAGTAGTCATTAAGTAGCACTTTATTCAGTAAAAAAATTACAACAATAGACCGAAAGAATTTAAATATATAAACAAAAATATGTGATGACTTATCACTACAAAAAAATAGAAGTGAGCTTTGGCTTGGATTACAAACTTGCAAAACCTCGGCGAATTGCGCAAGGCTTTTTGAATAAATCTTTTTATAGTAGGATTTTGAATAGCTCAAGTTTATTTTCCAAGTAATTAAATTTAAAAATCTTTTCTGGTTTTGTTTTATTAGTTTGAGTGGATGAGACAACAGACATGACGTAAACTACGTAAATTTCTATTTTTTATATTTAAGCTTTGCGACATCATAATGGTTATGGGTGATTTGAATGCCAAAGTAGACTCAGAAAACCTTAACCTTAAGTACGTAATCGAAAGACATGGTTTGGTTACGAGAAACGACAATAGAGAGCTTCTCATTGACGCCTGCAAAACGCTTTTTCCACTCAAAACATGCCATAAAGCTACTTGGGTGTGTCCAGACAACATCACTGAAAATCAAATCGATCACTTCTGCATTAGCACAAAATGGAGGCGTCTTCTGGACGTACGAGTTAAGAGGGCCGCTGAAATAGGCTCCGATCACCATCTTCTCGCCACAAGCTTTTGACTAAAACTTTCCGCTATTAAACGTCCCAGTGAACAATCAGTGGTAAAAAATTTCGACGTGCTTAAGCTAAAGAACGACGAGATCCACAAGTCTTTCGTTGAAAAACTCAAAACAGCCCCGATCGAATGTGATGGAAGCATTGCAACATCATGGAGTGCCGCTAAGGCTGCTTTCTTAAACTCTAGTGAAAAAATACTTGGATTCCGACTCTCGAATAAGAAACACTGGTTGAGCGAGGAAACGTGGTGTCTTGTTGAAAAAAGGAGAAGAGCAAAAAACTGAGAGATGACGCTAAAACTAAAGCGCAACAGAACGACGCCGAAAAGGTCTTTAACTCTCTCAATAAAGAATTCAGGTGTTCGTGCAGACAAGACAAAAGAAGAATGTATAACGACCTCGCGAGTGAAGCCGAAAGCGCTGCAAATGCTCAAAATCTCAGGCAGCTTTACGATATCACCCGCAGACTATCTGACAGAAAACACCAACAGAATCGCCATATCAAAGACAAAAACGGAAATCTCTTAACATCCGCGGACGACCAACTAAGGAGATGGAAAGAGTATTTTTGTGACATACTGAATCCCACATCTACCACATTCCCGCAACCAGAATAACCAACTACAACTGCCGCAGCGACTCGCAGTAATAGTCGAATACAAACACAACCGCCTACAATCGATGAAATAGTGAAAGCTATCCAAAGCATGAAAAATAACAATTCCGCCAGTATAGATCAAATAACAGCTGAACTGCTAAAAACGTGCCCCATTACATCAGCTAAGATTCTTCATCCTCTGATTTTCAGAATCTGGAGTGAAGAGCGTTTGCTAGAAGATTGGCTACATGGTATGCTAGTCAAATTGTGACCTAAGCGAGTGTCGAAATTATAGAGGAATAACTTTGTTCTCAGTACCATCAAAAGTACTGATAAAGTGCTTCTAAGCAGGGTAAACGAAAAACTTGATTCGACCATCCGACGGCAACAAGCAGGATTCCGGCCAAACCCATCATGCGTGGATCAAATCAACACCCTTAGAATAATTGTCGAACAATCATGTGAGTTGTATGCTGCGCTTCAACTTGTCTTCGTAGACTACTGCACTGCATTCGACAGTGTCTCCCCAGAAAACTTTTGGATTTCACTTCAGCGAGAGGCATTGCCGTAAGGGCCATAAACTTAGTACGTGCACAATATGAAGGCATTAAATGTAGTGTGTTGTTGTCACCGAAATTCACCACTAATTCAGGCGTACGGCAGGGGTGTTTACTATCACCATCTCTCTTCCTTATCGTTATTGACGATATCCTAGATAAAGCTCTTAATAAGGCAAAAAGGGGAACATCTAGAAGATCTCAACTACGCTGCAAGATTGAAGACCTTGTCTTGGAATCGTAAAACGCCGCACAGTGGCGACATTTGGCATTTCTCGTTGCAAAAATCATAACTTCTGAACCATTTAAGATATTTTAATTCTGTTTTCTGTTATGGATAGAAAATTCTCATAGCTATGGCTAGATAGCATTGCAGGGTGAAAAGTAATGTTTTGTTGAAATCCGATTTTCTGTAAATTACATACATATCGTTAGGAAAATCCCGGAACGGTCAAATATTTCAGAAATTGGATGTTAAATCTAAAAACAAAAAAACACGTGTCCAATAATTTTTAAAGATCTATTCAACGATATGAATCTTGAGCCCCTCTCACCCTCCGACGGGGGTGGGGCGGGGGGAAAAAACAAAATTTTATACAAAAACCCCCAATTTTTATTGCAGATTCGGATTTTACGTAAAAAAAAAGAAAATTTTGTCCAAAAAATTTTTTCTTATCCATCCTAGATGGCGCTGTAATCGACAAAAACAAAATTAAAAATATAAAGTTTTGTACTTAAAACTTCGTGAAATTAGCTTTTTCATCCATAGGTTTCGCCATAAAAGTTGCTCTTACACAAAGGGTTGTAAGTAAAACCATACAGTTTTTGGAGCACAAGCTTAGAGATAAACACCAATTAGTTGTGTAGCAAGCCGAGCTTTACAAAAACCGAAAATTTTTTTTAAACTCAACCCAAAGTTTAAAAACTACGCTAAAAGTAATGTCTTCAAAAAAAATTCATAAAAAATAAAAGCTATTAAAAAACTTAGATTTTTGCTAATCAGTTTTATGAGACAAGACCAATAATGCTTTAAGTGAAAGAAAAAATCGTTTTTTTTTAACCATTTGCCAAAGTATTCAACCTAAATGTGAAGCATTTTTCTCAAAAATTAAACTTTTTCGCTAACTTTAAAATTTACTCACCTTTGAGAGGCTGTAAAAACCAAACCACTTGCCCGAATGGGTTCAAATTTTCAAATCCTTTAGCTCCTAATATTTTTCTATCTGATGGCAATATCAGATTTGTAAAATGAACCCACTCGAAATTGATTTTTGCAACGCCTTTTCGAAAAATGACGTCATGAGCCACAGGTTTCCTGATGAAAATCATTATAACTCATAAAACTGCAATTTCCCGCAGCTAGAATTTTGATATTGTGTTCAGAATTGTTGAGTTTATTTAGTTTTAGTAGTCCGTAAGATATCTTTTGCGAACATTTTTTTGAAACTCCATTCGAAGTTGAAAAAAAGGGTAAAAATAGTGTTTCAGGAAAGTACAGAAACCTCAGACATTAAAAAAAAAAATCATTTAATTTTAGTGCTACTTGATAGTACTAAAACCGCTTATAGCATAAATAGAAAAAAATTAACTTTTCTTTCATAAGTTGCAGAAAAATTAGAACCACATCTTGAAAAAAAAAAAAAAAAAAAAATTACAAACTCGAAAAAACCATCGACTTTGACCAGCTCTACAAAGCGAACCATTTTTTCAAATGAATTAAAATTTTACATCCTTAAGCACTGATCATTTGTTTATCGAACTGCATCATTAGATTTGCAAATTTTCACCACACCAAAATTGATTTTTGCAACCACTTTTGAGAAATGTCGCCATTGTGCGCCGGCCTAAAAATCAACGCATCCAAGACTAAAAGCATGAAGCTGAACGCAAACAGAAATTACATCACGTTTAAAGCTGACAGTGATGATATCGAAAATGTCGAAAGCTTCACGTATTTAGAAAATATTATCTCCATGGATTGTGGAGCAAAGGAGGATATCAACTCAAGAATAGCAAAAGTAAAAGGCGCGTTTGCTTAACTGAACAAAATATGGTCTTCTTCCGTTATATCCACGAAAGTGTGCTTTTTTGATGCGAATGTGCAATCGGTTTTGTTATATGGGTGCGAAATATGGCTTGTTACTGAACAACTAAAGAACAAGCTGCAAATATTTGCCAACAAAAGCTTGAAGCGTAAACTAAAGGTTTGGTAGCCTCGTACTATATCAAATGCCGCGCTAGGGATCGCAACAAATGGAGACGCTTCATATTGGCCCTATGCTCCTCCTAGGAGTTAAAGGTGAACACATACATACCTACATGTATTGCAATATATTTTAAGTAAAATAAAACGAGACCGTTTTGAAAGTTAGATGATGGTACTGATAGGAAATCTGTATGGCAACCGTTTAAATTAGTTAACGAATTGCTACCGGATCTTTTTTTAAGAAATAAAATGTCAACGGTTAATTGATATTTACATTAATTTGAACTTGATTTCGCTATTAAGGGTACTTAACATATTGTTTCACTACTGATTAACAATAAAAATATTTTAATTACTTACTATCAGGAGGTATTCATATAAGCAGGTGAGCTTATCTTCACTTAAATCTCAAAACTATAAAAAATTTACAAATGTATAAACAACTTGTTTAAAAGAACATAGTAACAGTTTTAATCAGAATACCTTTATACACAATTAATTGTGTTTTTTTCCAGCAACGAATCAAAATAATATTTTATAGGTTTAACTCTGGGGTCACTCACCTTCATTTGACTGAGTTATAAAGATTGAGAAACATATTTTCTTAAAAATAATAAATTTTATTCCTCAGATTATTTAGTTTAAGCAATATAATATTTGGTATAGAAAAAATAAAAATATTTTGAGAATATTTTACTGTGGACAAATTGGAAATATTAATTATTATTTTGTTCGAAAAAAAATCAGATCATTTCATTGAACTTAATTATTGGTAACATAACGCATATTGGCTTGACGGCTAAATGTACGCGCTAAGAAGAGCGAAAAGATTAAAGCAACACCCTGCAAAAGAGAATTTAAAAGAAAAATTTTAATAAAATTTTTAACTATTTTCATGTTTTCAAAATTTTACCTCTATGCCGAATAGTGTCCAATTTGTTATCTTAATAACTTTGCCTGCGTAAGCATAAATATCGACCATTTTGCTGAGGCAACCAACTTCGAAAAGGTGATCGTTATTTGTATTGTTTCCATTATTATTGTAACAACTCGCCGGTATGGTGAGATTGGCATTGGGATAATCTTGAGGACCATTTAGACCGCAACATTGAAACTGTTGAGAATAAAATTGTTATTTTTCTGATGAAAACATTTCTTATCTAAGTATATTTTTACTTACTGTACTTTGTAAGTTTGCCATTGACCCGGACTCGCCCTTAACTTCATCATCCCACATTTTCTTCACCATGTCAGAAGCAATACGATCAAAATCTTTTGTATGAAAGCTCAAAATAATTGCAAGTTGTAAAGCGAACAGCACAGCAAGTAGGCCGGCATACTGTAAAGAGTTATTGAATTGATATTGTAGATTATTATAGATAAAGATTCTATAGACTCTTTGCTGTGACTTACTATATACATGTAACTGCTTTTTTCACGATATGCACCGCAGCATCCGAAGAACGATACTAGAAAAACTATGGCGCCTAAGACAATGCCGAAAATACAGTATGTCAAATTATCTGATTCGAGTGTGCGAATGGCGAGACCAGAAACGATAACGGTGGCTAAACCGACGATCTAAACGATTAAAACAACATATGAAATTATTAATTAAATAATTTTCGTAGATATCTTAACCTAAAAAATATAAAAAGGGCAAAATAAACGTTTTTTCAGTCTATGATATCGCCTAGAAAATAAAGATATCGATACAATTTTAACTAAGCTTAAAAATGAAATTAGAGTTTTCCTTTACTTTATGGGATTTTACGGGTGAACGTTAAGTTTTCAAGTTATATAGCTTCAACTTTTTTGTTTTTTTTTTTTTTGCTTTTTGGGAAAGGTAATCCCAAAAACTACTCTCGATTGAGAAATTATGAAGACAGATTTGAATTCAGTATCGCAAGACACATTCAAAATGGTTGTTTATGGTTTGTTGTATTTTTGAAAGTTATTTTTTTATGTGTAAAATCCATCCGAATCGATAAAGAGGCCTTTGAGAAAAATTCTATACGCTTTTATCATTTAAGACTCATTTTAACGGGCATTTTCTAAGTCAAAAAATGTTTTTAAATTTTTTGTAATTGACGCTACTGGAAAGAATAATTCACAATTGCCTTAAAACAGTGAAAATTCCAAGATTGATTTTTTTAAATGCCGCAACAAAAAATTGGGCTTTCTCGAAGAGGGGATCAGCTGGGAATTTTTGGGCCATAGGAAAATGACTGCAAAAGACTCTTAAATCAGCCCCCATTCTCAATTTATATTGTAATTTTTTTTGTCATTATCAAGCTCAGTGTGCAATATAAGTATATGGGGTATTCAATGAATGATTTTTAATTTCAAAAATTGATTTTATTTTTATAATTTTCTCATGATTTCTTATCGAATAGGGTAATGGAGGGAAATATGGACCACCAATCTTTCTATTTTAAATAAAACTCAAAAAAAAATATATCAAAACTATTAATTTAATTTCATTCACTAAAGGAAACACCTTTATTCTGATTTATGTTTATATAAATATCTCATCAGGATAAAGAAAAAAAAAAAAAATTAAAAAACTCAAAATACTCAAAATGAAGATCAAAAAAAGTGTGATGTAAAATGGACCATATAGTCAATATTGCCCCACACATTTATTTGGTACAGAAGTTGCATACAAGAATGCCACTTCCACTTCCAGCACATTCTTCATGACTCCAAGAACGCCAGATTACACATTCAACTCAAACCTCTCCACAGCGATCTTCTACGTAAAGGGTATTACAATATATGGATTTTTCGTCTTCTTTCCTTAGGGGTTTTCGTATTCTGAATCATCACCATCAGACTAGTCATCAAAACTGCAACTAGATTCTCCATCTGAAGAAGATGATAAATACATTTGTTCCTAAGGCTTTTTTCCTTGGTGGTCCATATTTCCCGCAGCACTTGTTGGCGAATCAAATGGTTTTTTATCAAATACTCTTGTGGCTAATGAATTAATTTGTGATAATAAAATTATAAATGATATTCACTGACTTTATATAACTAACCAATTATTTAAAAATACGATGCCTTTAAAGTGAAATAATGAAATTTACTCACTAGAAAAAATTATCACTAAACTTTTTTTTAGAAAAAACATCTTTACAAAAACATACGACTTCACCGAACGCTAAAGTCGCACTGACATAAGCGTAAGGTCTTCGCGTAAAGTTTGAACACGAATAACGGTAAATCACATTTACGCAATCGAAAATATACGTATGGTCCATATTACCCACGAAGTCCATATTTCCCTCCTTTACGTGTTTTTAATATTTTGTTTAAAAATTAAAAATTTACGTTTTCGATAACAAAGGCACAAAAAAAAGGGTATGAACTTTTCATTTCTTGCATTTAGGCTCATGTACTTTTTGACGCTAAGTCCGAGAGCATCCTCAAAGTTGTCAATATACCTGCATGATTTTGATATATCCTCGCTTAAAGTTGAAGAAGACACTGTTTTCTGGATGTTATGGCGGTGCTACATGAAAAAATCAAGTTCCTTTGTTTTAATGTCATTGAATAGCCAGACTCTTCCTTATTAAAATGCACCTAAGAATTTTTGCAATATGACTCTTACTTTCCGAGTTACGGTCCTTTGAAGAGAAGGTTATTCATACCCCATACAAAGGACGAAATATTCTGGGGCATGACATCGCCCATTTTTTATCTCATTGACCCAACTCATTTGAGTGTTTTGACCATAAATCGATTTTTCGATACTACATAATATAATTTTGTCATTTGTATGGGGACTGAAATACATTCTCTTTAAAAGATCGTAACTCGGAAAGTTAGAGCTCTATTAGAAAAGTATACAGTGAGCGCCAAAATAAAGTAAACACTTTGCTTTGAAATTTTCAAAAACTAATTACAACAAAGCAATTCACCTTCCATGTTAGCCGTTTTATGGAGTTCTCTCCTTACGGTTATGACACTTGAAGCTCTATTCGATGTATCAAGTAACATTTTCTTCCAACAGGATCACAATATAAAGCAAAAGTCTAAAATTATGAAGGAATGGTTACAACACCACACTCCTAAGGCCCTTGGTTACCCCATCAGCTCCAAGATCGTAACCCTAGTGCACATTTGTAGAAAAATGTTGACAGGAAAATCAGAGAAAAGACCATTTCCATCAAGAAGAATCTAAAACAGGTGTTTAGGGGAAAAAAAGAGCGAAATCTCCCCCGATATTAGGAAAAATCTGGTCGGTTCTATTCCTAAGAGACTGAATGTGGTATTTAAGACTAAAGGAAAACAAATCGAAAATTATTCTGTAATACATACATATAAAGCTAGTTTTTGTAGTTATATTAATATCTGTTTACTTTTTTTTGACGCGTAAAATCTGGTCATTTTTTAATTATGGTGAATTATTTATGGTTGTGTTTTGGTTTAGTTTTATCTTTAGTTCAATTCTCCATAAATGACTGTTGAGTTATGTATTCATACTTCTTATTTAAAGTGAATTGCTTTGTTGTAATTAGATTTTGAAAATTTAATAGCAAAGTGTTTACTTTATTTTGACGCTCACTGTATATGCCATACAGGAGTGTTGATTTTTTTTTTTATGAAAACTCCAAAACTCCAAACTCACTGAACCAGAATCATAAAGCCTTGTCATACACCACTAATATTTTTGAGGATTCGAAAGGAGTTATTGATGCTGAAAAAGTTAACGGTGGCTTGAATTATTGGAGAGTTCTCTTCTGAACTCTCCCATTTTTCGAATCCATGACAAAATGTAAGAATAATAATATAGTTGTCTTGACTACTTACAACATGGAATTATCTAAAATTTTGTTTTTTTTTTTTTTTTTGGGTAAAAATTTAAAAGAATTACATAGTTAGAATTGGGGAAAAACCGAGTTTGGGAAAGAATTTTTAGTTTATATCACTGTGGAACAATTTCGAACTTTTTTTAAAACTCATTAGAAAATCCAAAAATTTCTTAAAGTAGATGTTAAAAAAAATACCCGTTTCTCGTGGCTTTTCTCCAGCACGTCACATTTTTTTTTAATCGATTTTTGTATTTTATTATCCACTGTATTTATATGAAAAAACCAAAAATACCGCACTCTTGTGTTAAATCGTTGAATTTAACTATATGATCCTTACATCTGAGGTGTATCACGTGTTCAGCAAACTTATGCAGGATATTGCGGGGAATATTTTTGTAGAAAATTTTAACCCTGTTTGACCCCCACATGTGGGTCATTTTTGCCTTTTTCTTAAAAAGGTACAAAAATGACACTCAAAACAGGGAATTATTGAGTCAATATTTACTACAGAAATATTTGCTATAAAATTTCATTACTAGTTTCTAAACACGTAAAGGTCAAAATTTGAGCCCGAAACCAAAAAAATCGTTAAAATCAATTAGGACTTTTCACATTGCATATTAATTACATCCCTGACGCGCTTACCTTAAGTTTTAAGAATTTTTCGCCTCTGGCAACTCTTATTGAAATTTTTTGTAGGATATTTTTGCAATATTTTTAACCCATTGTGGCTCAGTTTTAGAAAAAGGGGTCAAAAAGACCCATAAAAACAGGATATAATAGGTTAATGTGTTCTAGCAAAATAATCCTTGTGTGATTTCGTTATGATCTTGTGAGAACGAGTTTTGTCCAAAATGTAGTTTTAGAGTTCTACAGTGGGGTGAAATTTGGAAAATATTTATTGTTAGAACTGCTTACTGATTTTAACGATTTTTTTGGTTTCGGGAAAAAATTTTGCTTTTTAGTGTTCAGCAACTAGTAGTGAAATTGAACAGCAAATATTTCTGAAGTACATACTGACTCAATATTCCCCTGTTTTAGGTGTCATTTTTGTACCTTCTTAAGAAAAGGGCAAAATGACCCACATGTGGAGGTTGTGCAGGGTTAAAATTTTCTACATAAATATTCTCCGCAATATCCTGCATAAGTTTACTGAACACATGATACACCTCAAACGTAAGGATCATATAGTTAAATTCATAGATTTAATACAAGAATGCGGTATTTTTGTTTTTTTCATGTACAGCGGATAAAAAAACTTCAAAAATCGATTAAAAAAAAATGTGACGTGCTGGGGAAAAACCAAGAGACACGGGTATTTTTTTTTAACGTCTACTTTAAGAATTTTTTGGATTTTCTCATGTGTTTTTTTTTTGTGTCGAACGGTGTATTCAACAAGTAATATTTGTTATTTTTAAAAAAACTGTTGGGGAATATTTTAAGACCGTTTTGGGAAAAATACACTTTTTTTTTTTTTTTTTGGGAAAGTTTCGAAATTTTCATCTGGGAACCCTGATTGAGGTAGAATGAACTCTAAGAAAAGATATATAAATTTTTTACCTTTTAAGTGAATGGCACCACGGTCCCGAAGGAAAGTATGGTGTCATGGCTAAAAAGCTGCACCAATTTCAATTAAATTCCGTATGAAGACCGATTGAACTCTAAGGAAGGATATTAAAACTTCTCCTTAGAGAAAATACAATACTTCCAATTTTATGAAATTTTGTGTGGAGAAAGACTAAAGAACTCCATGACTGGGTAATAAAAATTCTTTGTTTAAAGTGGGCGTAAAGGCAATAGTAATTTAGGAATATACAAACGAAAATCTATAGCTTTTCATTGACGCCTACAATTTTCGGCTATTTCCACACAAAGCTTGTCATAAAGAAATACTTTTGTATTAGCAAAAAGTGCAAAGTTTTCTGGGTGAACGAATATGGTGGTGTGTTGTGGATTTCATTGCCGTTAAGGATCTTGGTCGTCTTGGACTAGGATTCCAAAATTTTCTTAATTTAATAAGTATTGGGCATAAATAAAGTAACAAAATCAATACTATGTATTCTGATCAATTAATAAAGATATATGTATTTTTTAACCGGTCTAAAATGTAATCAATTGTGAATCCCATGAGTTTGTTCAAAAACATTTTCAGTCCATGATGAAATTCAATTAAGAGAAAAACCATATGTAGATACTCCATTTTCTGATATTTTTTAGATCGTATCTATTTGGTACTTACCGCACACAGAAAATTAAAAACGAATACCAAGTATTTCAGCGTAGATGTGGCGCAATTCATTTCTGATTTGATTTTGTTTTCCTTTTTTTTTTGTATGAAAAATAAAATTGTCTCTTTCGATTAAAGTAATTTGATTATTTATTTATTTTTTTTTAACTTATTATTATAACAAAATTTCCACACTACAGTGCACACGATTTTTTTCAACGATATGCGGTCCGTTACTTGCAAAACATTCACCAAGAGAGTTGTGATAAGACTAAACAATGTGAAGCCCCTTTCACAGACTTTTAAAGTCATACCTACGGTTTAAGCTTTTATTAGTCATATAGAGAAAAGCTTACAAAAAATTGTGCAAAAGAAAAAAATAAAAAGTACAAAAAAAAAATAATGAGTCTATAGAATAATAAAACATTACAAATCGTTGTAAAAATTCTTAAGCCCCCATGTTCCTGCGAAATTACGCAAAGTGGCGAGGCAACAAAAATTCTTGCATAGCTCATCCGAAGTCATGAAGTAAAATCGTACGCTATATAAATAATATTTATTTAATAATATTACGAACTACATGAAACACTAAATATAATATAATATAAATATTAAATATTAGACAATTTGGCAAACTATATGTTAGGCTGATTCAATAAAAACAAATTTTGGGTGTTTTATAATTCTCTGACAGCGATTTTCATGTCAATATTTGACATTTGTTTTAAAACATCAAAATAAAGCAATCCAATAAAAAAATTGCTGAATCTAATGTTATTGATCAGATTGGACTAAAAATAAAGTAATGTAGGTTTTACAACATTTTTGACAATGGTTAAGCAAAATCTGTTAAAAATTTGACCTGAATATCAAAATTTGTTCATGATAAAACAGATTCAGAAGCTGACAAAGTCAATGTGACGTGTGTTTTATTTTTATATGTTAAAATATTGTTTTCAAAGAAGTTACTTTTTTAATATAAAAATTCCGTAGCGAAATCTTCATATTAAAAATCGGAGGCTCGATATTGATTTTAAATTCATAGTTTATTGGTCAAATTTTCTTAGAATTTACTGCAAATAACATTCCCGCTAGACTATTAGTCATATTTTTTCCACATTGAGAAAAAGAGTATGTTTCCCTCACAGAAATATATTTGATTGAACATTCTAGAAAATATTTGTTAATAATTAACAAATTTCAGTAAACATTAATATGCCTTTAATTGGACCTTAAAATATTGTTGATTGGGCCATCTGTTAGATGGAATGTCAAATAATTGCTATAACTTAAAGAAAAACCTTGTCTGGGATTTGAACCTACACCCCCAGTATATCAGTCAAACGTCTTATACACTGAGCTAACTCTACCTAGGGGTGTAAGTATATTCGAATCCCATAGAAGAACGTGTTTTTTTTTTAAATTAATTATTTTATTTTGTTTTACTTCACTTTGATTGACTTTGTGATTCGTTATAACTCTTTGGCAATTCAATTTTCGTATTTAGAACATCTTTAGTTATAATATAGTTTCGACTGTTGTCAGATTCAGTAATTTCCATTCGGTCATTCCGTCCAACGGTTTAAAAAATTCAATACGCGTGGCATATTTCCAATTCGCTATACATGGATTCCCTCTTACGATTACAATGAACCAAGGTTACAAATGTAGCTGGGTTAGTATTAGTGATGAGTAAAATTAGTCGTGGTCTTGCAAAATTACCAAGAGCAAGATCAAGACGCTGAATATCAATGCAAGCCCAAGACCAAAACTGCTTTTAATCTTGCAAATTTATTTTTAATAGTTGTGCCACGCCCCTTTCAAGCATAAAATCATATCCCAGTTCGATATTTGGCATCTTAAAAATCCAACTGCGTTGCAAAAGTAAGGTTTGGAAATTTTGAATAATCAACAATATTTAGAAATATTTTCAAGACCAAGACCAACCTTAATGACCAAGACCAAAACTCAATATCAAAACCAGGACCAAGACCAAGACTGTTATGGTCTTGGTCTTAGTTTGCTCATCACTAGTAAGTATATGGTAGCATCTAACAAAGAACAAAATGTCATAGAGGAACGAGTTCGATCCCCAAACAGACAAGATTTTTTTTTTTAATTTTTTTGCAACTTGGTGAGTGCGTTCAAATTTCAGAGAAGAGCTTTTTTTATTCATAACATATACAACATTATGTGATGACGCCGTGATCCTAGTAAATATTGTCATATTTGTTCCTAATTAATAAAAAGATTAATAATAATAAAGGTCTTAATAACAAATAGTAAAGGTCTTTAGATTCAAACATATATTTGGTAATTATGAACGAATATACAATTGAACCAATAAAATTGCCCAAATATGCCGCTCATTAAATAACATCAAATATTCGATTGGCCTATAGCAAATATATTATTTTTTAATTATTACCAAATTTTGATGTATATAATCATACTGTTTTCTCAGTGCACCGGAACAATTGGCCCACACTAAAGTATATCAAATATTTCCAAAGTCATAATAAATTCAGTATTTTTCCCTTAGACAATTTTTAAAGTTTAGGCGTGTTAGTTTATATTAGTTTTATATTAAACCATAATTCTCCAAAGTTTCGTTACATTCGGAAATGGTATTCAGCTTCATCTTGAGCTGGCTAAAAATACTTTTTCCCCCATTTGCTTTAAGTTCATACACAATCACTTAAAGACACTAATAAATGCCAATAGAAAGCGTAGATATTCAATATTTCGCTCAATAAAAATATCTTCTTGTTTTACTAAAAAGCTGCCAAATAAAACCTGATGTCAATAATACACCAATTGTCTGGAAAGATAATAAACATTCATAACTATTTGAATATAAATAAAGATATATGTCGAATTATTAATTACCTCATAGCCGATCATAAATAAATGTACTAATTTTTCAATACGATAGATATTTAAGCAATAATCCTGCATTGATTTTACACAACCAACAATAAAAATTTTCCCATGGTTAATACCATCAGGTATACAACTTTGATTTAGCTTCGGATAACTGATGTAATCATCTAAACCGTCCACGCCACAGCATTCGTACTGCAAAAGAGAATGAAATGAATTTTCACCTCGATCTCAATAAAAATTGCTTACCTTTTGCTGTATTTTATTTATCTTGGTAGAATGCTTGTTTTCTATACTTAAAAGCCATGCATAAGTCACTTCACTTCTTATGGACTGTTCTAGCTGTATTTCATCATATCTTAGTAGCTTCCAGATATGTGTGAAGATCAAAAAAATCAGTACTGTTAGACACTTGAAAAGAAGATAAAGTTTATTTTAGTATTAAGTTTATTTTGGTATTACTTATTGCAAGTGGAATGCCATCATTTGCTTATTTTTTCAAATAAGAAGATATCCACCATTTTCAACTACAGCCTAATGACACTCCCAATACTCTTCTCAGTGTTTAAACTCACAATGCCCAGCGAATATATTGATTGAAAAGTTACACCGGTGCAGCCGATAAAAGCTGAAATAACCAGCACACAGCCAGCGATCAGTTGTACGATATCCTCGGTATATTGTGCTACATCCTGGCTGAATTGGTCGAGCTCAAATACACAAGCAATAATGGCCAAAATGCCAAGGACCTGCAAAGGAAACAATATAAATACATATAAATATGATATATTATGAGTGGCACTATATTTCATGGTCAAATAAATCCATAGAATTACATATCAGATGCAATCACATAAAAGATAACGAGGTTAGCAACAAAGTTTATATGAAAACATTAACTAAATCTAAATTGAGCAACAAAGCCTAGCAATAATATTAAGGAACAATATTGTACGAAGAGTTCTCGTTTTCAAACATTTTTGATAATGAACATCAAGATCGTCCAAATTATATCACCAGACAAAATTGATGCAATAGAATTTGTAGTAATATATGATCGAAAAGTGGAAATGAGTTAGATTACAGAGGCTGTGGGCTGAAAAAATGAAGATATGTGTGTCAACTCCGAAAGTGAATTGATTTTTTCCCAAGGATATTCTCGATAAAGTTATGTCAAAAGTCAATAAATTAAATCAAATACATATCTGTGGACTTTTGACAAAACAACCTAAGTCGAGATAAGACAATTCTCCAAGATTTTAGTCCTAAATAGTAAATTTAAATACGCTTCTATTGGTATAATCGCCATGTATTTATGATTTATTGTTCCAGAGATATAAGGGTGTCCCATAGATCACGCAAGATTTGAACTTATCGCTATTCGTGCGGCAAAGTGTAATGAACCAAAAGAAACAAATAATTTGACAGTTTACACTTTAAGAATAGTAAAAATGTATGGAAAGAGGAGATTCAACGCTGCATCAACGAAATTGAGCCACATTGTTCAAAAGTAGCTAATCAGATTTTAAACTCTCCTAAAAAGTTGCCAATTTCGAGTAAGGTTGTTCTGTCAAAAGTCCCCAGATATATATGTAAATTATTTGCAGTGAGGCAAACATTCTGAAGATAATTTAATCCAAACATCTTTCAATTGTAAAGCACCATTAACAAAACATTTGCGTACATAAAAGGGCTACTTGCTTACATTTCACTGCAGCCTAATTATATGCAACGAAATTTTTGCAATATGTTAGGTACATATTGAAATGTAAAGCATTTGTTATTTAAGCGATCTCCATGTGCAGATGATTTCCGAAGATCCATTGAATGCCGGAAAATATCATCAAGTACAAAATAGAATTGGTGACAGACACTGATCAGGATGGGCAGGAAGAAGTCATATGTACAACCTGGTAGGATTTTTCGGTTTGCATATTTATACCCTACACCCAGGGTAGGGTGTCTTCACATTGTCCTTCCGTTTGTAACGCAGAGAACGAGACATGGCAGATATAGAAAAGTTTACATATTCTTGATCAGCGTCACCTCCTGAGCTGATATGGCCATGTCCGTCTGTCTGTCTGGCTGCCAGGCTTAAAGCTGAGCAAGATAATTCAATGAAATTTGGTATTCTGCCTCCGTCATCAAAGTAAGCTCGAGGGATTGAAAATGAGCGTAATCGGACACGCCCATCGCCCATACAAAAAATGTATTCAAAATGCAACTTTAGGAAAATACACATAAATACTAGAAATGTTTATCGCAAGCTCTGAGCAAAAACTAGGCGAATTTGGACAAGAGGGTAAGGCACCTCCCATACAAGCAAAAGTTTAAAAATGCTATACTGAAAGTGTTTTTGGAGATAATCCAACCAAATTTCACTCAGATACTAAAAACAGTAAATGAAGGTTTCCAGAAAAAATTAGGCAAAATCGCACAAGAGGCCGTGGCACTTCCCATATAAACAAAAGTTTAAAAATGCTATACAGATAAAGTTGTTTGAGATAATTCAACTAAATTTCAACCAACCACTAATGACTATAAATGTAAGCTCTGAGCAAAAACTGGTTGAACTCGGATAAGAGGGCGTGTCCCCTTCCATATAAGCAAAATTTTCGAAATACTGCAGTGTAGGGTATTTAATGTTGGGCTAGGCCAACGCTAACACCCTTTCTCGTTTTAGTCCATATATATGTTTGTGGATTATACTCAGTTTTTGATAATCTTTTTTTGAAACTTTGAACCATTTGAGAAGAAATACACCCTTGGAAAAAAAAATAAAAAAAATATTAAAAATGCGATATCTCGCGAAAACGATCAGTTAAGATTTTAACTCAAACAGACTTTTCATCTATGATCGACCCTAAACACAGTACCATTCTTCAGTTTTTGTTAACGTTTTTGTTGTATCTATGACTTCTTCCTGACCGGCGCGTTAGAACTTGACGGGGTCAATATTCTTGAGTGAAGCAATCCTTCAAAACTTCGCTTGTTGCTATTTAAAAGTGGTACTTCAGTCTTTGGAGGTTAATAATTGCGAAACCTGTCAATCATTTATCGTGTTTACACACGATTTATGAGGGCGGAAGCTCGCCTATAGCTTCCGAATAAGAGGCTCCATGCTGTCACTGAATCGATTTAGTACGATTTTCGTCTGCCTTTAAATGCAGAATGAATAATTGAGTCCAGGCAAAGTACTGTCATACCATGAATTGGGTGACATTTTATTAGAAATCAAGAAAATCGATTTCTGTTTTCAGCAAAAGTTTATCTGATGGCATGGAATTGATGGCATTAAGTATAACAAAAATGCTATCGGTCATATTATTGAATATTATTGCACATAATGAGTATGACATTACTTTTGTCTCGTTTTGGGCTTGTCCCACTTTCAAAATAAACGATTCATTTGTTGAATTTGACGATTTTATTGAATGATTTAGTATTTTTCGCTTTTCTTCAAACAGTATTTAAAATAGAATAAAAAAAGTTTTGTTTATTTTTATTAGAAATTAAATAATATTCCTTTTCGATGTATATCTTCCCACTAAGTTGGACACTTCATAAAAGACACGACATAAGTAGCGTCGAAATAAAGATCAAAACCAATTATTTCTTAGCACGAGTCATGGAATTATACAAAAACATATTTATTAGAGCGCCCATATGTGCGAAGTTGTGATTTTGTTTGCTCCCCGTCCATTTCCTGAAATGAGAGGCCAAAAATATAAGATCTCAAAAAAAAAATTAGGAATCGGTAGTGGTAAAAACCCAGCCAGTTTTCGATCAAAGTTCGAAAAATTGACTAAAAAAATGCTAGTCACTTTAACTGCCCATTTCTTCGAAACTTTTCATTTTTTCGGAATGTTTTCAAGACAACTTTTGTAGAGCATGACTAGGTCAACATTATCCTTTCAGAAAGTTTTGGTCCAAAAACTAAATTTGTTGTTGTTTCGGTAGAAAAATTTAAATTTTTTAAGAAAATTTTCATGACTTTTCTTCCATAAATTGATTTTTTGCAGTTTTTAAAGGGCGGAATATTTGTTCTGCAATTCTAATGTTGTAGGAAATTAAATGTTAATTAATTAAAACTAAAAATTATTCAAAAAAATATTAGTCTTTAAGAAAAAAAGCCCGTTTCACAGTTAAGAAAAACTAGCAAGGGTGTAAAATTTGGCCTGGCCAAACATTAAATACTCTACACTGCAGTATTTTCCAAATTTTGCTCAGTAAAGCGTTTTGAAGCTTTTGCTTATATAGGAGGTGCCACGCACTCTTGTCCGAGTTCGTCTAGTTTTAGCTTAGAGCGTGCAATTATAGTATTTAGTATTTGAGTGAAGTTTAGTTGGATTATCTCAAGAAACTGTTTCAGTATAGCATTTTGAAACTTTTGCTTATGTGGGAGGTACCAAGCCCCCTTGTCCGATTTCACCCAATTTTTGTTGAGAGCTTCCATTTTTGATTCTTAGTGTCTGAGTCAAATTTGGTTCGAATATCTCAAAAAACGCTTTCAGTATAGCGTTTTTAAGCATTTGCTTATATGGGAGGTGCCACGCCCTCTTGTCCGAATTCGCTTAGTTTTTTTCCAGAGCTTGCGCTTACAATTTGTAATATTAATGCGTATTTTGGTTGCATTGTCGTGAAAAAAACTCCTAAAATTGCATTTTGAATATATTTTTCGTATGGGCGGTAGGCGTGTCCGTTGTCCGATTTCGCTCATTTTCAATCCCCCGAGCTAACTTTGGTGACGAAGGCAGTGTACCAAGTTTCATTGAATTATCTTGCTCAGTTTTCCCAAAAAGTGTATTTCAACACACAGCCAGCCAGCCAGCCAGCCAGCCAGCCAGCCAGCCAGCCAGCCAGCCAGCCAGCCAGACAGACGGACATGGCTATATCGACTCAGGAGGTGACGCTGATCAAGAATATATATACTTTTCTATATCTGCCACGCCTCCTTATCTGCGTTACAAACGGAAGGACATAGTGAATATACCCTGGGTGTAGGGTATAAAAATGTATTTTTTATTTTTTCTTCTTTAGTTTTAATTTGATAAGAAATCATTTTAGTTGTCATATTTTCTAAACTAATTTGGGGTCGGTGAACACAAAAACAGCATTTATTTTGATTTTATTGCATTTTTGGGCTGTTCCAGCAGAGATAATCGAAAATTTTGAATTTCGTGCACGCAGTCCAGGAAAAAATTTAAATGAAGTTGTCGTGAACTATACAAAGATGTTAAATTTCACGTGAGCATTTACTGAATAAAAAAGTTTTCAAAATCAGTTCATCGAATGGTTTTTAAAATGACGTCGAAAACGGTATTTAAAAAAAAAAAACCAATACAAACCAAAACTAAAAAGTATTTTTTGTTGTATTTATAAATCTTCTTAAATACGGAACTGAACGGAAAATTGCTGTATCACTTATGATTTGTGAGATATCTCACCCCTAACGATCAAAAAATACGATTTTTGAGGCTGTGTAGAACACGCACGAAATCGTTTTGGTCTTTCTATTAATTGCGTCATTTAGTACTGTTTTTTCTCTACAAAATGAGCTATAAAGTGGTCTTGCATAATTTTTTTAAAAAAAGTTATGAACATTTTAAAATAACATTCTAAAAAATATAACAATATGGCAATTGCCATAGAGAATCCACACATGATTTTTAACTTTTATGATTTCATTTTAAAATGGTCATAACTTTTTAAAGAAAAACCGTACATTCTCATTTTATAGCTCATTTTGAAGTAGAAAAAACAGTTCTAAATTATGCATTCGATAACAACTAGGCAATACATTTTCTTGCATCCAATAAAGTAGCGATTAAAAGAAAAAACTTAAAACTCTTAATTTTTTTCCAACTTTGAGACCGGCTCCATACCTTGAAACTTAATATTTTTATGTTGTTTTTTTTCTTAATTAATCAACATTTAATTCCCTACAACATATGGTTTCCAGAACAAATATTCCGCCCTCTACAAATTACAAAAAAATAATTTATACCAAAAAAGATATGAAAATTTTACTAAAAAATTTAAATTTTTGTACCGAAACAGCAACAAATTTAATTTTGGACCAAAACTTTTTAAGAAGATAATGTTGACCTAGTCATTCTTTATAAAAGATGTCTTAAAAACATTAAAAAAAATGAACAGTTTCGAAGTAACGGGCAGTCAAAGTGACTTGTCTTTTTTTAGTAAATTTTTGACCTTTAATCAAAAAGCGGCTGAGTTTTTTCCACTACCGACTCCTCATTTTTTTTGAGATCTTATTTTTTTGACCTCTAGTTTCAGGAAATGGATGGGAAGCAAACAAATTCACAACTTTGCACATTTCATATATCTGGGCGCTCTAATATTTATAGAATAAACAAAAACTTATCCAAAAATAACAACACTAAAATAAAGTAAATATAACAACATAATACGTTTAATAATATATGAAACAATAAATAAAAAATAAAAAAAAAATAAAACTAAAAGGTGTTGTTCGCCAAAAATTTTTAATAAATGTCTAATTATGTAGGCCAACAAAAAAAAAAAATTTGTGTATCGAAATGTTTTTTTTGTTTTTTCAAAAATATTTGATTTAATGATTTAATGAAGGATATTTTGAATAATATTTTTTATCAACTCAATATAACTTCGCAATGATCGCACTGGATATTTTTCTTATTGGGAGTTGTCTTGAATGAATATTTCCGGCGAATTTTTCTCAGAGAGCCGTTGCAGTTTGAGAAAAATTTCCGGGGAATATTGATTCACGATAACCCCCATTGTAAAACTTTGATAAATGAATTCTAAAATTAGTACATACTACGCCTATGAAAATATCTAGAAGTTATTTTGGAAACATATTAGATTTTAAACTATTTACAACACTTTCTTTCTGACAAACACTCATATCACTTACTGCATATGATGAAGTTGTTTGATGTTGATTTGAATGATTTTTTTTTTAAAACTAAATATTTTTAATCAAATAAATACTAACCAAACTAATGAAATTATAAATTAATAAAATATAATGCAGTATATCACTGTGTAAAGTCATAATTAAATTTTTGAACGTTTTTCACTTATTTTAGTTGAATAAAATTGTTAATTTCGGCTATTTTCAACAAATAATATATATAATGTATTTTATGTAAATTTAATATTATTTCTTTATATTTATTTTGTTATTTTTTCTTTTTACGTTTTTGAAACGTATTTTGTTCGTTTACACCAAAAACAGTATGTGACCAGGCGTTGTCAACACGCAACTGAAATAAAATTTCTACAAAAAAATTTTTCAAAAAGCCAATTCAACAAATAAAAAATGTAGCAAAATTTTTATAAGAAAAAAAAAAAAAATAATAATAATAATAATTTTATAAATGGCTTTTAACAAAGCTCATCATCGTATTAACTACTTGTTTCATTATGTCACCCATTGATATGTTAAGACAAAACAATTTATTTATCTGTCAACGAATTTTATTATGTCTATCATTTAATGTTTGTTTCGTTTTTAAGTACAAATGTACATATACTTGTATGTTATAAATTTAAATACAAATTAAATACATTTCAAATAAATATTTTAGTACACATCTAATTAATAGTATTTTGGTTAATAAATTTACAGTTTAAATGTTGACATTAATAAATATAAGACACATTTTCACATATTACAGTCTGTTAAATAAGAGCGTGGTCATTGTTGTGAGAAAATGAAAATACCCATTGCGAAAATTATTTTTAATATTGATTTATTTGATCGAAAACTTCAATGCAAATACATTAATAGCAGGTCCAATCACCCCCAGCATCAATTATAGCTTGACATCTTCGCGACATACTTTGAACAAGATTTTGCGCATACTCTTCTGAAAACGACCTCCAAATTTTGTGAATGCGTCGAACCAGCTGTTTCAAGTTGCAGGGTCCAGGCATGCCTGATGATAGGAAAGGCCCAAAAAGAGGATTCATCAGTGAAGATAACGTTGCCCCAGTCACGATCCAAATTGTCTTTGGCCCATTCAAGACGTTTTTGGACATGTTTTTCACTGAGCATCGGTTTTTGCAAAGTACTTCGGTATTTCACACTATTTGCAATCAAATGATTACGAATAGTTCCGTGGGAGATATTCAAACCTTTTTGGGACAATTTCGAAGCACCTTCACGCAAAGTTAATGTTGGATTTTTCGAAAATAGAGCACAGATCAGTTTTTCCTGTTTTTCCGTCACTACACCGACAGACCCGCGATTTGGAAAGTCATCGACATTTTTTACTTCTTTGAAGCGATTCACCCACTTACTCACAAACTGTTTCGACTTTTGCATATACTTCGCAGCCGCCGCTTGGGTCATTTTGGGACCTTTGGGGTGCAAACACAAAAAAACGGCTTCAAAGCGCGACGCGTACGCGGTACTCATTTTGGAAAAATGCTGAGAACGCATTGAAAACAGTGGTCAGCTGATTCACTTTCACGAAGCATGAAGGACAATACTGCCCTCTGTGTGAGAAAAAAAAAATTACAGCATTATACTTTACCGATCGCGAGTAATCGTGACCACGCTCTTATTTAACAGACTGTATGTATGTATGTATGCTTTAATATACTTATATGAATGAATTAAGAGCGATTGGAATTAATCAAACAAGTTTGAGTTTCTTGGTCACGTTCTCCAAAAGTTGAGTTTATGCTTTAAAAGTTGAGATTTTCGAAACCATGGTTTAATATTTAGATGCGGCTAAAGACGACGCAGTTAGATTTTTTTAATCTGAATGTAAGTTTTTGTCACCTAAAATTTTATTTCGGGAAAGTTTTAAGCACTGCACTCAAGCACTGCACTTTTATCATCCAGAGCGAAAAAATAAATTTGTTAGACCTGTACACGCATTTCAACCAAAAGTAAAAGGTTTGACAAAAATGGATACTTAAACTGAGTACGCAGAAATTGTGGTCAGATTTTCCTAAGATTAAACTCAATTTTGGAATGAACTGTCTTTGTGGCTATGCATATAAATGGTTTATTTTGTAAAGCCTTTGTAAATACTTCTGTATATTTAGTTTTATGATGTTTGTATATTATTATTATTATTCAATATTTTTGTTTTTTATGCAATAAATATTTTTGGAACGCGTAGTTTAATATTTTATAATATCCAAGAACATCGTACCGTATGTAATATTTGTTTTTTTCTATAATTTTCGAAATTTATACTATATTTTTATAAATTAAAAATATGTAACATATCTAAGTATAATATACATTTCATATATTATAAATTATTTTACTACCCTTTAAAATGTTTCATAAGAGTAATGCTTTATAAACATATTATTGGTACATGCATAGATTAATTACTTTACTTCTTATATGAAGAATATATTTGTACTTTTGTTATTGTAATTTATTCAAAATTGTTCCCTGCGCTGTTTATTACGTATCGAAATTCCCAGTAGTATTGTGAAGATCAATGCAAGTACCTGAAAAATGGAAAAATTTATACTCTATAGTGCACCATTTTTATTTTTATTTTTGTTTATACTTATTATATAATAATATTATTATATTATTTATATAATTTATATTATTTATTTTATTCATGTTATTTGTATAATTTATCTTATTTATATTATCAATATTATATATATTATTTATATTATTTATATTATTTATATTATTTATATTATTTATATTATTTATATTATTTATATTATCTATATTATTTATATTATTTATATTATTTATATTATTTTTATTATTTATATTTATTTATATTATATTAATATTAACTGGTGGTGCATTGTACTTTTTTTTTATACGATTTGTACGGTAAAAAGTACTTTTTCAAACCGTTTTGCTTATATCTCTTGGAAGAGAAAACTCAGACGAATGGGGCTAATAACTTTTTTCGTGAAGATGTCACTTCGTCAATTTTTAGCTGTCGTGCAAAAAGAGTGGTGGGGGACTTGTTGTAGAATTTTTATGATAAACGGAAAGAAAAGTTTTGTAATTTTTTGGCGAAAATCGTTAGAAAATTAGTGAACTTTGGTTAATCTTCCTGCATTTTACATATATATCTGCTAAGAACTGTCAAAAATTTTATAAAAACTTCAAAGTTTTCAGAAGGAAATATAGGAATACAATTGGATATATTTTATATTAAAAAAAAGCGATTAAAATAAAAAAAAACTATTAAAATTACAAAAATACTTTTATTTTGTGTTTATATTGACAAAAAAAAAAATATTGAGTACGACTTTCTAAGCAGCTTTCTTACAATTTTTTTTATGATTTCTTATAAAAGTTAAATCATTTATTATTAAAATCAAGATACCAACTTTGCTCCCAAAAACACCTAAATCTGTCGTTTGAACGCATTTTACAGCCCGTTTCTTGTATTTTTTTTTTCTTTCCGTGTAGCCCACGCCGTTTTATTGTAAAAGCAGAATAAAATATTTGATAGTGACTATGTTTTCAGATCTTTTTATTATAAAATCTTTTTATTCTTAATTTTCAAAATGATCCTAAGCTTTAAAAGTTAAAAAGATAAGTTTTTTATGACAAACTACATGTTCTCTCCAATGGTACCTATTTGCTTCAAAGTTTTCAGAAGGAAATATAGGAATACAATTGGATATATTTTATATTAAAAAAAAGCGATTAAAATAAAAAAAAACTATTAAAATTACAAAAATACTTTTATTTTGTGTTTATATTGACAAAAAAAAAAATATTGAGTACGACTTTCTAAGCAGCTTTCTTACAATTTTTTTTATGATTTCTTATAAAAGTTAAATCATTTATTATTAAAATCAAGATACCAACTTTGCTCCCAAAAACACCTAAATCTGTCGTTTGAACGCATTTTACAGCCCGTTTCTTGTATTTTTTTTTTCTTTCCGTGTAGCCCACGCCGTTTTATTGTAAAAGCAGAATAAAATATTTGATAGTGACTATGTTTTCAGATCTTTTTATTATAAAATCTTTTTATTCTTAATTTTCAAAATGATCCTAAGCTTTAAAAGTTAAAAAGATAAGTTTTTTATGACAAACTACATGTTCTCTCCAATGGTACCTATTTGCCTTATGCCCCAGACAGATGGCAGCTCTAATGCAAATTACAGACGCAATAATGTGAAACTTTTTGCTGCATGATTTTAGGCATTTTTTAAATGCATATTTCATAGACATTGACTAAAATAAAATTTCCCAATTCAGAGGCCAAAAAATTCTAAAATATTAAAAACAAGATTATTAGTGAGTTAAACATCAGAAAGGCTAATAGAATTTTTTGAACTCTGAATTGGGAAATTTTCCTATAGTCAATGCCTATGAAATATGTATTTAAAAAATGCCTAAAATCATGCAATGAAAACATTCACTTAATTACGTCTATTATCTAGATTTAAGTTGACGTCTGTGTGGGGCATTAGTTTCTTTTTAACGAGATATACACAAAACTGTTTAAAAAAGTACTCTTTACCATACAATACTAACACAGAAGTGTGATGCGCCACCAGTAAATATTAATATTGTGATCTCTCCTTATATCAGAATTATTATTTTCTATCTTTGCAACTATACGGACTCTTTAAAAGAAAACTATGTAGTAAGGGTGTTACCTTTGGCCTTGCCAAAGGTTAAATGCGTTATTTCGAAAATTTTACTTATATGGAAGGTGCCATGCTCCATTCTTCGAATTCACCCAGTTTTTTCTCAGAGCTAAAATTATAGTCCTTAGTGTTTTGGTAAAATTTAGTTGGACTATCTCAAAAAACTTTTTCAGTATAGCATTTTGAAACTTTTGTTTATATGGGAGGTGTCACGCCCTCTTGTGCGATTTTGCCCTCTTTTTGTTGGGAGCCTGTATTTACTGTTTTTAGTACCTGAGCGAAATTTGGTTGGATTACCTCAAAAAATTCTTTTAGTATAGCATTTTTAAACTTTTTCTTATATGGGAGGTGCCACGCCCTTTTATCCGAGTTCACCCAGTTTTTGCTCAGAGCGTGCATTTATAGTCCTAATTGTTTGGGTGAAATAAAATTGGATTAGCTCAAAAAACTCTTTCATTTCGAAGCTTTAGCTTATATGGGAGGTGCCACGCCCTCTTTTCCGAATTCGCTTCGTATTGCTCAGAGCTTGCGCTAACCATTTCTAGTATATATGTATGTGTATTTTGGTAGCATTGTCGTGAAAAATACTCCTAAAGTTGCATTTTGAATATATTTTTTGCATGTGCGGTAGGCGGAGGCAGTTTTCTCAAAAAATGTATTTCGACACACAGCCAGCCAGACAGACGGACATGGCTATATCGGCTAAGGAGGTGACGCTGATCAAGAATATGTTTATTTTTCTATATCTGCCACACCTACCATGGGTATAAGGTATAAAAATGAAACAGTCTAATGCATACCAAATAGAACTCAGAACAGTTTAGTAGCGTATTTTTCGGTCTATATCGTGAAACGAGCTGTTACTTGGTGGTATGAAAAAAGCATACTAAGTCTTTTCCCATTGATTGGGACTAAAGAAGTTTCTGTTTAAATCAGATTTTGAACTCTAATCAGAATAGTCATTTACTTTTTTTGGGAAATTTTTAAATTCTAGCCGACCAATATTTCTTTATTTTTTAGTTATTTAGTTCAATTTTGTTCTTCCGCAATAACTAATTAACTATGCATCTTAATCTTACCTCAAATCCAAATAGTGTCCATTTAATATTCATTCCTATAATACCACAGTGCTCAGCATATTTTTGCATTGCTTCTAAGCAACCTTTCGGATTGAGTACTTCACTTGACACTTTAACATTCGGAAAGCAACTTGGTGGAATTGAAGTACCAAGTGCAATATAATCCTTTGAGCTGTTTTTGCCACAACACGTAAACTACAAAAAGAAAAAAGAAAAATTTTTATAAAATTTTCCAACTTAAATAATTACAAATAAAATGTCATACCTGCTGTTCAACTTTAGCGATCATTTTATTATGCATCATTACATTCACGTTACCGGTTTGACTGTTCCAAAGTTTTTCAAAGCCATCACCTGCGTTTTGCTTATAATCGGTGGAATGCGCAACGATAATGATGTACAGTTGAAACACCAATAGGATGAAAACGCATATGGCATACTTAGAAGGGAGTAAAATCTTCAATACAAAAACGATTGGAAGCACAATTTAACTTACAGTCCATGTTAGACCCAAAGACGTACGGCATGCGCCAAAGCAGCCCAAGAATGATGTAAGTATTACAAAGGAACCTATGAAAATTTGTATCACTATAGCAATATGTATGCTGGTACCTGGTGTTGAAATATTCAACTCAAGTACGGAGAGCGCTATAAGACCAATGCCGAGAAGCTGCAGATAGAAAAAAAATTTGATTTAGTTACAAAACTGTAATAAGCGAAGCAAATTTATACCGCAATAACTTGGGGGAAGAATAATGCCTAATGCCTGGCGTTTGTGTTCTAGATTTTCTGATTTTTTTCGACATTCAATATTTATAAAATTTATACAACTTTTATACACTTTAAATCCTTTTTTTTTTCGATGTTATCCTCAGAGTTTTTTTGAATACCGAGTTTTATCAAATATTTCTATATATTCCGATCGAGTTAATCTTTACTCTTCAACAATTTTCGACATTGTTCATTGTGGTGAGGGTTGACTTTGACGATGTTTATTGAGCTTTCAATAATTTTTCGACTATTTCAATAGCATTTTTGAAAATGCTCAATGTATTGATTTGGTTTATGACTTTTTTTAACATTTTAAAATTTTTCAACAATTATCGACTTTTTCAAAATTTTTGATTTATTTCGAAATTTTTTGCTCAACACAATTTTTCAATTGTTGCATTATTTCGGAACATTATTCGACATACTTCAACTTTCTCGAGCTTTTCATAATTTTTCGACTATTTCAATTCATTCAACAATTCTCGACTTTTTGAAAATTTTTGATTTGTTTCGAATTTTTTAGCTCAACACAATTTTTCAATTGTTGCATTATTTCGGAACATTATTCGACATATTTCACCTTTCTCGAGCTTTTCATAATTTTTCGACTATTTCAATACATTCAACAATTCTCGACTTTTTGAAAATTTTTGATTTATTTCGAATTTTTTTAGCGCAACACAATTTTCAATTGTTCCATTATTTCGGAACATTATTCGACGTACTTCAACTTTCTCGAGCTTTTCATAATTTTTCGACTATTTCAATACATTCAACAATTCCCGACTTTTTGAAAATTTTTGATTTATTTCGAATTTTTTAGCTCAACAAAATTTTTCAGTTGTTCCATTATTTTGGAACATTATTCGACATGCTTCAACTTTCTCGAGCTTTTCCTAATTTTTCGACTATTTCAATGTATTCAACAATTCTCGACTATTTCGAATGTTTTAGCTCAACAAAATTTTTCAATTGTTCCATTATTTCGGAACATTATTCGACATACTTCAACTTTCTCGAGCTTTTCATAATTTTTCGATTATTTCAATACATTCAACAATTCCCGACTTTTTGAGAATTTTTGATTTATTTCGAATTTTTTAGCTCAACAAAATTTTTCAGTTGTTCCATTATTTTGGAACATTATTCGACATACTTCAACTTTCTCGAGCTTTTCATAATTTTTCGACTATTTCAATACATTCAACAATTCTCGACTTTTTGAAAATTTTTGATTTATTTCGAATTTTTTAGCTCAACAACATTTTTCAGTTGTTCCATTATTTTGGAACATTATTCGACATACTTCAACTTTCTCGAGCTTTTCATAATTTTTCGACTATTTCAATACATTCAACAATTCCCGACTTTTTGAAAATTTTTGATTTATTTCGAATTTTTTAGCTCAACAAAATTTTTCAGTTGTTCCATTATTTTGGAACATTATTCGACATGCTTCAACTTTCTCGAGCTTTTCCTAATTTTTCGACTATTTCTATGTATTCAACAATTCTCGACTATTTCAGGTGTTTTAGGTCAACAAAATTTTTCAATTGCTCCATTATTTCGGAACATTATTCGACATATTTCACATTTCTTGAGCTTTTCATAGTTTTTGGACTATTTCAATATATTGCGAATTTTCCAAACTTACAATATTTTTTGATTGTTTCATGGTATCATGTCATTATTTTACGTATATATTTAATTTTTCTCGTGTTTTAAATTTCCAACATATTTCGACATGTTTTTGAATTACTTTGTTATTTTGTCAATTATCTACATATGCAATTCAACATTTTTCTGACTTTGATAACATTTTTCGACGAAATATCCATTATATGAATGGGTTTTTTTGAAAGTGGAATAAGTCCACTTTTTCATAAACTGAGATATTAAAGGGTTTGCGTACGACTCAATTTAAAAATATTGGCAAGCGTTATTAAACCGGTGTTAAGTGTTTACCACTGCAAATTAATCAAATTTTGTTATGCTATAAAAATTTTTACAAGTGTAATAGAAAATAGTTGAGTTTTTTTGGTCTGAATGGACTTATTCCACTTTCATTTATAATAAATTTAAAAATTTGTTATACTTTTGTATGGCTTATTCCATTTTTACTCACAAAATATTTTGTAAATTAATGTCCTAATTCTCTATCTCGAAAAATGTGAGTGACTGAAATTCGTTTTCAGTCATTTTCGTTTAAAAAATATTTTCTGTAAATCGAATTGAGTTTTTCGTCAACACTCATTTGGTTTGTGGCTTTGTTTTCGAATAAGCAAAGACAATACATTTTTGAGAAATGCCAACTCTATTTTTAATGATATTTCGAACTTATTACTGAATATTTTCAATTGAAAAAAAAAATTAATTTTCAAATGGCAGTTCTATTTGGATATTGGTTTTGAAATTTGGTTTGAAAATAATAATAAAAAAAAAAAACGGATTTCACAAGTGCAGAAAACATGTATTATACAAAAGTTTCTGCAATTCTTCTCCTTAAGGTTGTAGCTATGGTTAAAGTGTTTTAATTTGGTGGTCTCTCAATTTTACTTACAATTTCATTGCTATCAAGTTCTTCTAAAGGCGGCATCTCGTATTTGTAATGTATACAAGCGTTATGTTAAGCACAAAAAACATTTATAATTTTAGTTACTACCATAGGAGAGTAATGCAGTCCTCTCTCGGTAAAAATGCATCGAAATCTTTGTTCGAGGACTCCAAAATAGCGTTAAATTACATTGCTTTACAAAATTGCTCATTATATTTGTCTTTAAAAGGTCACTGTGGATTTCTGAACGGTGTTACTAAATATGGTGACAATTGTTACTAGAATCTCCTGAAAAGTAAAAATTACTATGCAAGTACGTTAAAGCTGTTCCAAATTGACCAAAATTTCTAAAATATAATCCATAAGGTGGAGTTTGATGCATAATCTGTGCATTTTGAATGTTTTTATTTTAAATATGGTTTTCTAAGTCTCACAGAGATTACACAGCCATATCGATACCTTAGAGCGCTATAGTCCTATCTTCATTTTTTCAATTGTTGGGAAATGCAAAAAGAAGATTGCAAACAGTGGTTATTTAGAATTGGCTACTATTTTGATATAACGATATATGGAATAATTTTACCTACAGTATATTTTAACATAATTTAATGTTTTTAACCAATTTTATTAATTTCTAACGAAATCCCAGCCAATTAATAGTATGTCATTACTTTTGCCTTTATATAGAATTGCACTACTTTTAAAATAAACAACACATTTTGTACATTTTTTGAATTTTTTCCACAAAAATGTCGTAAAAAACCATGAAGCGCGTAGAAAACATGAAAAAAACTAATTTTTTTGTTTTCTTTTTTTAATTTTTGGTTCCGACAAACAAGAGTGTAGCCTTGGGTGTAACCATATTTGTTCACTAAAATGTCGCAAAAAGTGATGAAACGCGAAGAAAACGCGAAAAAGCGAAGAATTTTTTTTAAAAATGTGACTTATTTGAATATTCAGTGGAGATAGGACAGTAGCGCTCTTGAAAAAATTGCAGTTTGGAGATAGGATTTTTCTTAATTATTGAATATTTTGGTATTTTAGTGGTATTTTGACATCACAGCGTTTTTCACACTGTAAAGAAGCCCACAATGATGCCATAACTGCAAAAATCTCAAAATCGCAAAAAGTGGAGATAGGACTATAGCGCTCTAAGGTATCGATATGATATTTTTTAAGTACCCAAAACTATTTGTCTTCTGCACTTTAGAAGAGATCGTAAAAAATTGCCAAAAATCCATGGTCGGCTAATGGGATGCATTTGAATGGCGCATGACTAAAAATGGATGAATAATAGAGTTCTTGATAAAAACCAGTTTTTTTTGCTAAATGATTTTAAAGAAAATATATTTTGCGTATTACAGATAGAATATGACTGCCTTTTTAAATAAATTAATCGTAGTTTGAGCACGGATTTCTTACGTCAACATATTTGATAGACAAATTATGGTCACAAATCTAGAAAAAAAATTGTGTTTTGGAAATCAAAAGAAAACCACAACGACATTCATATCGAGTAGAAATATTTCCAAGCACTCTGCAATAATTCTTGAAGCAAATGTGTGGGATTAACAGCGTTTGAAGTCAGTCCCAACAAAACCTTGATAGCTTCCTGATGCAAGGAACCTCAAAAAGCAAGCCAGTTTAATTACATTTGGTGTTCCTGTTTTTCTGTGACAGATCTTCATTTTTGGGACAGTTCTTCGAAAATATATTTTAAGACTTCTTTACTTACGCGAAAATTCTTTACAATGCTGCAATAAATAAATTTGCAACGCTAAACTTTATTTTGCCTTATGATGAAAGTCGTGGTATTTATCTACGTACTTACGCGCTTAAAATTCCGTTATTTATCCGAAGAAAACGATAATTTTCATAACTCTTTCGTCGGAAAAATAACAAAGTCCACCACAACCAATAAATTCAAAAAAAGAACTTGCACTCGATTTTTAAACGACAGAAAATTTCAAGTGACAAACTTGACTGTAAATTCGTTTGATTTCGTTTTACAGAAATACAATTTTTTTAATAAAAATCAAATATCACAACCATTTCGAATATAAAATAACTCATTCGCTCATTTTCGAATATAAAATATTCAATCGCTCTCACTTTGTTGTCGTTTTTCGTTTTAGTGAATACATAATATTGAGCTTTTTGATTTCTAGTCACTTTTCAGTCGAAAAGTGAGAGTTTTCGAGATAGAGAATTAGGGCATAAAGCAAAGGAAAATTAAAACTTAGAAAAATTTTACTTTAAAAACTGTTGTTGTTTCTTTTCTTTTCTTTTTGCTCAAGTAGGGCTCTGAAAATTAGTTACAACAACAAAAAAAACAAAAAGTTCTTGTCGAACCTACTTTCGGAGATATAGCCATCGGAAGATTGAGATATATCTTTTATAAAAATTATAATAAGTTGGGAACCCCTGAAAGGATTTCAATAATATTGGTGTCATACGAAAGATATGTTAACTTGCTACAAAATTGCCTCACACAAAAATTTTAATCCGAGTCGTGGTTTTAGAGATATTGCAGATTTTCAGAAATTTTGACCATGTCTTTTTTTTTAAACCACTATTTTTCCAAAAACTGTATTATTAATGCATAATTTTAGTAAAATATTACAAAAGCCCAATTTATTTGCTTTCATTTAACATGTAATTTGTACCTGGTTTCCTGCATTATCATATTTTTTTAAAGGAAAATAAAAAAGTGAACCAAAGAAATTTCCATGAAATTTTGAAAAACATTACAAGAACAACAATAATACCAACTACAAAAATAACAATAACAGCAATAAGAACAACAATAAAGATGTTTTTAGATAGTTTTCGATTAATTCCGATTCTTTTAGACTCTTCCGATGTTTTCCAATAACTTACTTTTTTGTTTTCCTATAAAAAAATACGTAATGCAAAAAATCAATTACAAATTACATGTCAAATGAAAGGTAATAAATTGAGCTTTTATAATATGTTACCAAAACTATGCATTATTGATACAGTTCTTGGAAAAAATAGTGGTTTAAAAAAAAAGAAATGGTTAAAATTTCTGAAAATCTGCAATATCTCTAAAACCACGACTCGGATTAAAATTTTTGTGTGAGTCAATTTTGTAGCAAGTTAACATATATTTCGTATGACACCAATATTATTGAAATCCTTTCAGGGGTTCCCAACTTATTATAATTTTTATAAAAGATATATCTCAATCTTCCGTTGGCTATATCTCCGAAAGTAGGGCCGACAAGAACTATTTGTTTTTGTTGTTGTTGTAACCAATTTTCAGAGCCCTACTTGAGCAAAAATAAAAGAAAAGAAACAACAACAGTTTTTCAAGTAAAATTTTTCTAAGTTTTAATTTTCCTTTGCTTTAATTTACAAAATATTTTGTGAGTAAAAATGGAATAAGCCATACAAAAGTATAACAAATTTTTAAATTTATTATAAATGAAAGTGGAATAAGTCCATTCAGACCAAAAACACTCAACTATTTTCTATTACACTTGTAAAAATTTTTACAGCATAATAAAATTTGATTAATTTACAGTGGTAAACACTTAACACCGGTTTAATAACGCTTGCCAATATTTTTAAATTGATTTAAAAGCAAAACCTTCTGTATAGCAGTATATGAAAAAATGGACTTATTCCACTTTCAAAAAAATCATTTTTGTAAAAATGTTTTTCATGAAATGTTCTTTTGAGTAATTTTTGATGAAATCGTGGTCTAACGAGTCTGTAATTTTCAATATAAAAAGAGGACATATATAGCTAGCTATAACTACTATAAACTCAATTTTTCCGGAATTGGACTTATTCCACTTTCAAATAAACCCATTCATATATTTGAGAACTTTTAACTTTTATCAACTCTTTCGAAGATTTTCAACTTTCTCAACAGTTTTTACTATTTTTCAAGCTTATTTACATTTTTAGGTTTTTTTTCAAATTGTTCAAAATTTTTCGAAATTCTGTATACAACTTTCACCAACTTGTCGACGATCATAAACTTAAGCAAAAATTAAAGTAAATTATTTTCTACATCGACTTCTGATTTATTTTGCTTTTTGTAAGAGGATTATTTGTGATGTATATATTTTGAGAATATCAAGAAACAATATAATATTATTCTAGGCAAACTGCTATTATAATTAAAGTCAAACTTACCGCCAGTATTGTATTAAGCAAGGCTAGACTTATTTTCAATGCAGACATCTTAAGACACATTTTTCTGGAATATAACATAATTTAATTAATCCAAAAAGAGCACAAAAAAAAAAAAAACGATAAAAGTCCTTAACACACACTTTTTTCAATAATTAATGTATATATCCTTTAAATATTTAATAAGTGTGAGTCAAATGCGTAGAAAATCAATATATTTGTTTATTTCTATTTACGTTGTTGTCTTTTGGAATATTTTTACACTACTACTACTACTGCTATGTACTGTACAACTTGTTGTGCGTGTTTCCTTCAATATGTCCACCACTTCCTCTTCCGCTCTAAACGACGCTTTGCTTGATAGAAGAAATACTACGTTGTTGTGACTCCGTTGCGGTAAACAGCTGATACAACACTAAATGTTGTTTTCATTTTATACAAATTTGTCTAGGATTTTTACACCCTAGAGGATAATTTTATTTTGTTGTTGTTGAAAAAATTTCCTTATTTTTCCTTTTATGTGTAGATTTGTCGTGATGTCATTATATAAGCTTTTTTTACATTTTTCATTGTAAAGAAAGCTCTTTCTTCGTTTTATATTTTTCCCTAAGCACACACACATTTTTCGTGTCCTATATTGTGCAAATCATTATATATCATGTATAAGGTTTCATATCCTTTTTATAGCGTAGTTTTATTATTGTTTTACTCTAATTGAATTGGTTTTGCTGTTCTCCTTTTGTAAGTCGGCTACTAAATTAAACTTCATTTACCGTTTCTTTGATGGCCTTTTGCTGTCTTAACATGATGTGATAATCATCTTTGGAAATTCTTTTTTCTATTTTCCTAAACTACCAAATACAATGGACACCTTTTATTTGGGTCTTAAAAATTAGAAATTTTATTATTTAGTATCATATTTCAATGAAATACTTGTACGAAAATACTGCTTGAATTTTTTCAATTAGATTAATGCATAATTAAATGTTTTTAATAGTTATGTATTGATAAGATGACTAAGGAAATGGCAAAATTTTATTTAGAAAAAATTTCCTTATCGAAGCATTCATTCATGAGTATGTATGTATGTCTTCTCTTAAAACTCCTAGGAGCACCATAGGGCCAATCATTTATGACTACGTAGGGACTAAATAATATTTTTACTATAAAAATATTCAAGACATCATATCGTCCCTACACAAGTGAAAAGTTAGTTTTTCAAATTTTGAGGTATTTGATGTTCAAAAAATTAAATTTTGGTTTTTTTCGAATGGAAATCGGTGTTTTGTTTTTACTTTTATGATGAAAATAACCTTTTTTTAACAGATATATGACTAAATGGGTCTTATTAAGCTAAAGACTATAATATTTTAGACCAGAAACACCAAATAACTCAAAACTCGGGAAAACTGACTTAATACTCATACGAAAAATTTTCAACAGTTTTCAAACATAAATCGACCAATACTAATGCAATTTCACGATCGATATTCGTACGAAGTTCATCAATCGTCGCTGGCTTGTTGGCAAAGACCATAGACTTGACGTAACCCCATAGGAAATAGTCTAACGGAGTCAAATCGGACGACCGAGGCGGCCAATCGACTGGGCCATTTCTTGAGATAACACGTTCACCAAACTTGGTTTTCAATAAATTGATTGTGACATTCGCTGTGTAACTTGTGGTGCCGTCCTGTTAAAACCACATATTGCCCATGTCCATATCATCCAAGCCCATTTCATCTAATATTCGGTCATCATTGAACGGTAGCCATTCCCATTCACAGTAACGTGCCGGCCTTGATCATCACGGAAGAAGTACGGCCCAATGACGCCGCCGGCCCATAAACCGCACCAAACCGTAATTTTTTCGGGATGCAATGGTGACTCATTGAGTACGTGAGGATTGCTGCCTGACGAATAACGCATATTTTGCTTATTGACGAAGCCATTCAGCCAGAAATGAGCCTCATCGCTGAAGATGATTTTTCGATGAAAATCCGAATCATTTTAAAGTTGTTGCTCAGTCCAATTCATGAACATAAGACGCTTGTGGTGGTCGAGCGGCTTCAGTTCTTGCGTCAATGTGATCTTGTAAGGATGTAAGCCAAGAGCTTTTCGCAAAATTCGCCACAACGACGTCACAGAGATGCCTAACGCTTGAGAACGACGCACAGTGGTCTAGAATGCTATTCTAGCTGGTCATAACTCTTTTCTGGTTATTTTTTATAAAAAAAAATATCAGTTTCTATGTTTTGGGGGTCGCTGACTCTAAATCTGAAAACGATTTTTTAAAAATCAAAATGGCGGATCCAACATGGCGGACAATTTTCTTAAAAATTATTTGTATCATGACAAAATTGTGATTAAGGGGGTTTTTGAGGTTGCTGATTTTGAATTCGGCATCATATTTTTTGTAAACAAAATGGCGGACAATTTTCTGAAAACTTGATTATATCACGACAAAATAGAGGCTAAAGGGGTTTTTGAAGTCGCTGATTACGAATTCGGTATCATCTTTTTTGTAAACAAAATGGCGGATCCAAAATGGCGGACAAATTTCTAAAAAGTTGATTATATTACGACAAAATTATGGTTAAAGGGGTTTTTGAGGTAGCTGATTACGAATTCGGTATCATCTTTTTTGTAAACAAAATGGCGGATCCAAAATGGCGGACAATTTTCTAAAAAATTGATTATATCACGACAAAATTGTGGTTAAAGGGGTTTTTGAGGTCGCTGATTACGAATTCGGTATCATCTTTTTTGTAAACAAAATGGCGGATCCAAAAGGCGGACAATTTTCTAAAAAGTTGATTATATTACGAAAAAATTGTGGCTAAACGGGTTTTTGAGGTCGCTGATAACGAATTCGGTAATAACAAAATCACTGCCGAATTGAAAAAACTCGCTCGTTTTTTGATTGAAAGACAAAGCAATTGCCTACTTAACATGATTTAACGCAATGCAATTTTGCCTAAGTTTTTAAATTAGCAACAAAAATAGTAAATAGATATTTGTTACTGATAATATCTCAGATATAAGACATAATTTTTGTACTTGAAATATTCGCGAAGTTATGGCAGTTTAAAATGTTGGTCCCTTATGGAGGCAGGCATGTCCTTGACCCAAAAACGCCCATTTTCACCAAATGACTTAATGCTATCAATACTTACTCAGATATTAAATATTATTGTTGTATCTGAAATATTCACAAAGTTATGGCGATTTCAAAATTTTGGTAATATAGGAGGTGGGCGTGTCCTTAACCCGATCACGTCCAATTTCACAAAGTGACCTAATGCTATCTATACTAACTCAGATATTTAATATTATTTTTGTATTTGAAATATTTACGAAGTTATAGTGATTTTAAATTTTTGGTTATATAGGAGGCGGGCGTGTCCTTGACCCGAACACGCCAATTTTCAACAAATAAATAGATGTTGCTAATACTATATCAGAAATAGAATTTTATTGTTTTACCTCAAACACTTTGGTTGTTTGTAGTTTTACGAAACTGGAGCGTTGCAAGAATACAGAAAAGTCGCTGAAGAAAAACTCACCGTAGTCCATGAAGGGGAGTGATGGGGGAATCAGATAAATGCGTAGAACCTTTAAAAAACCTGATATTACACACTTAAATGATTAAGCCGTTGCAACTCCATGAAACATATTAGTTATAGTCCACAGAGTGCAAAATTCGTAAATTTGCGAAATGAAATTAGAGATTTTTTGTGATGATCCGGATACCCTTTTTGTATTAAAAAAAATAACTTCTAAGTATGCATATCTTCAGCAAATAGATCAAATTATTCTCAGAATAAGTTTCATGAGGAAAGACAACTTAATTTAAAAGATACACTCATTTAAACTATCACATATTTTAAGAGATTTTTGGAAAAAATTACTATTTTCTGAATTCATCAAGTTTAAGTCGCGAAAACTCAGAAATGGTATTATTTCTTGGTATTCTGGTACTTGAAATGTGTTATCTAGATATTTAACTTTAAATTTGTGCAAAAAAAATATAACTTTTAATACACAAATTTTCGGAGTTATGACCGGCTATCGCTCTCTTATAGACCACTGTGCGACGTGTGAGAGACACATTTGGGTTTTCTTGAACTGAAGCCTCAGCGGCAGCAATATTCTCGACACTACGGGCACTTCTTTGTCTCACTGGCACGGGAAAATTTTGTGCTCTGCCTGTGGACTCAAATTTTTCCACTAGACGCTCAATTGCTGATCTGGTAGGACGATTATGACGACCATAAATTGGACGTAGCTCTCTTAAAGTTGAGGCCACTGACTCCGAATTTCGGTAGTAAATTTTAATAATTTCTACTTGTTGTTGGCTCGTATATCTTTCCATAATGAAATGGCAAACCTTACTGAAGAGAAATGTCAAGAGAGCGGGAAAAAATATGGCGTCGTTTGCTGTCCCTTTTGTAGCGTCCCTATATAAAAACCCTATATAAAAACTTTTGTAGCGCTCTTATTGAAAAACCCTTATATAGTACGAGATTCGGCATCTAGATTACTACGTTCATCTCGTTTTTAATCGAAATCTATTTGGGAGAAAACTCATTTATGTAATCTAAATTTCGTTTACGTAAATTACTTCAAAAATTTTCTGTAAAAAACGTAGAACACTAAATATAAATGCAAATTGAATTGTTTAAAGATGAGTTATTAAGAAATATGTAAATAATTTGAAAATTTTTAGTTTTAATGAAGAAGATTAACACATAGAAATTAATGTAAATTATATAGATTATATTATTGTTGAAGATTTGGTTTCAAAGCTAATTTTCGATATCCCAATCGACGATATCGTCATCATCAGGTATTGCATGTCGATCGTAATGTGAAATAAATTTTTACGAGTTTCTTTGATGTCTCGACCGAAAGCCCATTCATTAGTTATTCGGTAACAAGCCACGTTCGTACCAATACAACAAAACCGATTCCACATTTGAATCGAAAATGAGCGCTTTCGGTTTGGTGGAGATAATGTAGGATGACCATATTTTTTCAGTTGAGTAAACGCGCCTTCCGCTTTTATTATTCTCGATATTCTTGGCTAAATACATTTCAAAAAAGTTTAGTATCTGTTCTTATCAGCTTAACATCTGATAGATCCTCCGACGAAGGACAACATATGTTCAACTTGTTTTTTGTTTACGCTTGGAAGGACAAAGTAAATATGCACTTGGTGTAGGGTATAAAGACAGATGGACACATTTATCAAAGCACTCAACAGGGCCATTCAGGAGGAGTCAGTATAAAAATCTAAAAAAAATCAGTGTGGCAATTTTCTAACATTTTACGCCGATTTACTAACATCCATCGAAAAAAGCCATTAAGCGGCCACTTTAATGTATGTTTATTCATTTGGTGAACTTCCCAATGAAACTGTTAGTTTCAAAACCACCATCGATCAAACGGCCACCCAAATATAGATACATACATTCAATGGCTACATACCGTACTTGCTTTCAATTACTTAAGCAACAAGTTGCTTTCTTCTTGCCGCACATTGCGAAAGACGTGCCAAAATACAGATGTTTATTTAAATTACGTTAATTGTATTTTAAATACAATGACTCAATAAATTTCTCTTCCAGTGTTTAGTTAATTTATCAAATTACTGACAAAGTGTAAAACAGCAGGCGGTCAAGAAAGGAACAGCCGGTAGTTGAAATATATCTTGAAAGCATTTCAAGTTTTAAACAAATTTATTTGTTTTGTTTAAAATCAAAATAAACAAATAATTTCGTCTGCACTTGGCCGGATTGCAAATTTTTGTATTTTGTAGATTTATTTTTTTTTGAAAATGTTTAGTTTATTTATTTATTTAGAAATTATAGTACTTACGATATACGATTTATGCATCGCAATATGCCAAAGATATGCCCAATTTAATAAATTTTCATTAGACTTCCCATGGATTTTGCTGCTTTATCACAGAGTTACGTTAAAGGTTCGTTTGCATATGCTTAGAACGATCTAGAATCTAGATGACAATAAGATAATATCATTAGCATATGCCAGTTTTATCTAGATGCATACAAAGTTGCATTGAAATAAAAATAGAAGGGTTGATGTGTCCCCCTCTTTCTTTAATTGTGTTACACGATGTAATAAACGCTTACTGGAAACAACAGAGTTCAGTGTGACGTTTAGACCAGATAAAAAATTTCATTGAATTTCCCTTGTATTTGATTGAATTAGTGGTAAGAAATTGTTCTTGTTGACTATGGGACACTTGAAGTTTTCATAGTACGTCTCAATGATTTGAATGGGTTTGATTTCTAGTTTTCTGACTCTCTGTATGTGCTATCCGAGACAGTTGTAACAAAAGTTCACAACGCTTTTTCATGAGATAAATGGGTACATATAAGCTACCGATATATATTCCTAACATCTTCTATCTTCTACTATATAAAAATGAGATTTTATTTGTTTGTATGTTTGTTACTTATAGACTCGGAAACTAACTGAACGATTTGAATAAAATTTTCACAGGATCTTAGTATTAGAAAAAGCTTGCTCATAGGCTGAAAAAGTGAGCGGTGCTACGTCCCCCTAAATATTGAATAATTTGGAATATCACTGAAACTACTTGACGCAGATATTTGAAATTTAGTCCTTGTGTAAAGTGTATTGGAATAAATAATTTTCAGTAAAAAAGTGGGAAGTGTCACGCCCCACACTGGCCGGGAAATCAAAAAAGCTGGTCAAAATTCGAAAAATTAAGTTGATGTTTTCGCACTTTTAACTGTTGGTAAAGGTAGAGTATGATCCTCTAAGTTCGTTTCAGAGGTCAGAAAGATCGCTGTTTCTAAAGAACTCTTCTCATTTGAGTTTAAACTACACCTTTAGTCTTATATAGAGCGTCCCTGTATAAATAAATAAATTCAGTTATCTTTTTGTAATGTTACAAAATGGAATCTTTCAGTGAAGGTTTATTTAATATGTTTCTCAGATCCAGAGCGTTTCATCTCATTCACAGGTTGTTTAAATAAAGAACTATTTCTTGAAAATTTATATACAAAAAAAATTGTTGATGTGGTTATTGTTATGATAGATGATACAACATCCACGGCCATCCGTCTAATTTGCATTATTTAAGGTACATTTTGTTACAAACCTGCAAAAAAATTAGCTGCCTCGAGGTGCTTCTGAGAAAGTTATTAGGACTTTCGTAATATATTTCATTTTAGTAATAATTTAACCCAAAAAGAAAATTTTTGTAGATAAATATGCTGTTCGGCATATTTTGAGCGAAATTTTGGATGCGCGATTTTGTGTTACAAAAATTAATTTCATATTTTTAAGCAGCGACCTCTAAACCCCCAATAACTCAGTTCTTATTGATTAATATAGTTTTGCACTAAGCAGTTCGTCATTGTGGATCCGACATTTTGTATTATGAAAAATAGGTTTCAGGTTCCTTATAAGCAACATCAGCAAAATTCCATATACCGTTTTTGGTGGTAATAAATGCAGTTTAGCAGTATTTAGTCCACCATTTTGGATTCGCCATTTTGTTTTTTTGAAAATAGGTTTCAGATTCCTAATCAGCATCATTTCAAAACCTCAAATTGCCGACTTTCGGTAGAATAGATCTGGGTTATTATTATTTGTCTACCATTGTGGATCCGACATTTTGTTTTTTTAAAAATGGATTTCGGATTCGTAATTAGCATCATCCAAAACCCCTTATTTTACTGGCTTTCAGAATTTTAGCCAGCTTTTTCGATTTTCCGACCACTGTGCGCCCCGCAAAACATTAATTCGTCATATCTCCGAAAATATTACCGTGAATGAGGTTCGGTGTGTATTAAATGTAGTGCCAAAAAAGGACGGTGCGCAATGCCCTTAACAAATGTTGTCACATCTCTGAAACTATTTAACGCACATAGATGAGTTTTGGTACATATGTAAATTGCATCGGGACAATTTACATCCTGTCCTGCCCCCTGTACAAGACAATGTGAAGCAACGCACATAGGGAAATGCTAGTTAAATTATAAAAGACATTGATTCACTTAATAAAAATTTTATGTTTATTTAAATTACGATTATACAAATATGCAGTGCTTTTTCATATAAATAAAAATACTTTTTGATACCATATTGGTACAAAAAATTACAAAATGTACTATATATGCAATGTAAAAAAATTTACAATTCTGACTGACTAGGTTACATCATTTTACATATCGATATAAACGTATGTGCCATTTAAAACAAAAGTCAATATTATGTTCGGTGGGCTATGTTCGATTAAGATTAAAATATTCTAAGGGCGTTTTTTATTTTCAAGATGTAATACTCTAATAAAGTTTGTGTTTTTTTTTTCTACAAAAATCGCGACACGCATGACATTTTACTTTTATCGGCAACTTTTACAAGAATATATTATATATATAATAATATAGCCGATCGCATGAAAATTGCATATATACTGCATATTTAAATACAAAACTATATCATTTTGATTACGTGACAGTCGTTAGAATCATTCAATACCCACCGATCTCATATATTAAGCCCAATGATAAAATGTTCTAATTATATATGTATTACTATTATACCATAATTATAAATTGCATTGGTAATTTTAAATTTTGGCATCATCATATATTTTTAATGAACCATTTATGAAATTAAAATAAATATGAGTTTTTACTTTTATGTAGACACAAATTAATGACATTCTTATTGTATTTATATAAATATTCTTTTCTTTTATATTAATATTGGAACATGTTGAGATTTATTAATTTCTTTACCACCACATTTCCATGGCAATCCCAAATTTGTACTGCAAATTGTTTTGAAGTTTCTTCCACAACCAGTAGATTTCAAACTTTTTTAAAATTGCATACGACGCTGTTTGTTGCGGAAGTTTATGACCAAAAAGACAGCGAGCAAAAATCCCAAAATCTGTAAGGGAATAATGTGCAAAATAATAATGAAAAAATACTTATTTGAATGAATATTCACCACTGCCGCTGAAAACTCACCTCGAACCCAACTAACAGCCATGAAACAATGGCAAATTTAACAGCTTGCATATCGTTTTGTTCCTGCAGCTGTCGTAAGCAGCCTAGTGTCTTGAGCGAATTCGTATCGCCTGCTTTCCTGTAACATGAAATTGGTACTTCCTTTCGCAGATATATATAGTCCTGAGCGCTGATTTTGCCACAGCAATCATACTAAAATATTGTTAAAAAACATTCGAATAAAATTTGTTAGACCAAATTCATTCCGGCGAAAAATCGGTATATAAAGAAAATAGACAGATACATCTGCAGTTAAGAAAAAGACTATACAACGGAGATGTGTATATACATATACTAAGCATATATTTCTTTAAAGAAAATCATGGAGAATTCGAACAAGAGTGCGTGGCAACCCCCATAAAAGCAAAATTTTAAAAACTCTATACTAATACTGCTATTTGATATAATCCAACCAAATATCGTAAAATTAATAAGGATAGTATTGGTAGAAAACTAAGTGAATGCGGACAAGAGGAAATGTATAACAAACCTGCTACTTTCAAGCTACAGAAGATGCTAAAAGGTGCAAAATATTTTTGATGTTTCTGAAAGTCAATACCATAAGGGTGGTTCTACAATGAAGATGTATGGTAAATTCGCGTAAATTCGCAAATATAATGTCCATTGTTTATGGTTTTAACTAAAATTTTAATATACATATGTAGTTGAAAGAGTATTAATCTTTTCCGAGTGAAATAATTTGTATTTAAATACATTCTATCACCGAATGTTCTTCTAACTTCATAGTATTGACAATTCTGAAAATCAAATCGAAACAAAAGTGCAATGAAATCGTAGTTCACTTTTCTAACCAGTCTGTGATTTTTGTCACTTATTTTAATTTTTGGATTTATGACAACTTTGTTTAACTGCTGCCCCCCGCGTGCGACACTCAATTAACTTCAGTTAGTTCGCTTTAACCAAGCGGCACCTAAAAACGCAAGATTCGTCAGTTCAAATTCCCGTGAACATGATGATTTTTTTGTTTTCTTTTAAGGGAAAAGATCGAATTCTATTGTCAATCACAGTCTAACTTCAATTTTAATTCAAATTTCTCTAACAAAAAAGACTATGGCGTATTATTTAGGTGAAAATGCTTTATAACTATAAACTCACCTTATTCTGCAAATCGTCCATTTCATTGCGTTCCCACAAGCTCTCTACAGTATCGATGGCATTAGTTTGTTTCAGTTCACTGTGATCTATGATCGTAAATGTGGTTTGTAATATGGCCAGTAATAACAGAAAAATGGCACACTAGAGAAGAACAAAAAATTTTAAATATTTAATTTGTTGTTAAATTATATTTTCATTATTATATAATATTCTTACCGTCGCCAATAAACATATTGACTCACGTATCGCTCCAAAACATCCTAAAATGGCGAAAAACACTATCAGTGATCCTGCTATATAAATAGCTATAGCTGAGTCTTCGTGTATCGCATCGGGATTAAGGGCAATCCATATAATTGCAGCAATGCCAAGGAACTGTTGAAAATATTCATATGTATATAAATATATTAGTTCTTTAGTATTCATACAAAATTTCCTGATTAAAAATATCAACCTCCTAAATGACGCCAAGGCCCAAGAAGCTGCAGGATCTAAGTAAATACATGTAATATGAGGGTCACCAAATCAAATCAAACAAAATCTGCTTTAAAAAAACGATGATGGGATTCAGATGACTAGCTAATGAGAAGCATTATTTTTCGAAGATCATCAATCGTCATAATGGTTCACTTTGCAGACCAATATGCGCTCTACAAATATAACTCCGGAATTTACCACATAATGATCATTTAAAGTGCTGACAAGAACTTTACTCAGTGCTCAGAGTCAGCTAGAAATTGGCACCTATCATTCGGAAAGAACATAAACGCTTTCACCGTAACGAATCGTGTATTGACCATAAAATGCCATTCGCATATTGTGGAGAACGGGTCGCTTGAACTCCTTTCAAGGTTTTTATTCACTGGAGACCAAATGTATAGAAAAAATTTTTTTTTTACATCAGTCAACGATCTAATCGATTTTCCGGGAAGAATTTCGATTTCCAAATGGATTCACATTGTTTTCGAATCAAATAAAAAGTTTGACAAAAATAACCTGATAAACTGAGTATTCAGTTAGTCTTTTGTCTGTTTGTAGATTCAAAAATGGTAGTTTGGAAAATTTTAGCGGATCGCGTTAACAAGATATGGCATTTTTAAGAATTTTTTTAACTTTTTAATAAAAAATGAATTTGTGCCTTTTTTTTAGAAAATAAGGAACAACCAAAAAGGCATTTTCAGAACTACTCTGTTTCGTATGGTTTTTGAGAAATCTTCACCGAAAAGTTTGGTTTTTCGAGATTTTTGAGGATATATAGCAAAACAAGAAAATCTTTAGATATAAAACCTGATAATTCTTAGTCTTTTACTTAAAAATTGAGCTCAAATTATATCGATACCTTTTATACCCTACTCCCAGGGCATATTCACTTTATCCTTCCGTTTGTAACGCAGAGAAGGAGGCGTGGCAGGTATAGGAAAGTGTATATATTCTTGATCAGCGTCACCTCCTAAGTCGATAGCCATGTCCGTCTGTCTGGCTGGCAGGCAGGCAGGCTGTCCGTCTGTGGAAATATTTTTTACGGGAAAACGAAGCAAGATAATTCGATGAAATTTGGTACACTGCCTTTGCTGTAAAAGTAAGCTCGCGGGATTAAAAATGAGTAATCGGAATCGGTAAATGCGGTAAATGGAGATTAATACCGCCCATACAAAAAATATATTCAAAACGCCTTTTTATGAGCATTATTCACGATAACGCAACCAAAATAGACATACTTAAATACTAGGGATAGTGACTGCAAGCTCTATCTTTTAACTAGGTGAATTTGGGCAAGAGGCCGTGGCACTTCCCTTATAAGAAAAAGTTTAAAAATGCTATATTGAAAGTGTTTTTTGAGATAATCCAACCAAATTTTACTCAGACACTAAAAACAGTAAATGCAAGCTCTGAGAAAAAAATTTGTTGTTTCGGGGAAGAAGGAGTGGCACCTCCCATATTTTAAGATTTCGAAATGCTGTTAAGAAAGCATTACTTGAGGTTATGCAACCAAATTTCGCACAAATACTTGAAATAGTTAGCGCATGGTCTGAGCAAAAACTACGTGAATTCAGAAAAGAAGGCATGGCACCCACACTGCAAGCAAAATTTTGAAAATGCTTCAATGTAGGGTATTTAATTTTTGGCCAGGCCAAAGGTAACATCCTTTCTAGTTTCTTCTTCGAAATAACGTTAATTGCAATATCGGAAAACCGTAACTTTTTGCGTTTTTCACCTTTTCAGATTAGAATAATTCGAAGCAGAAAAAAGATATCCATATAATTGAAACTGAGTTTTAAAACTTCAAGCTGAATTATCAGGTTCTATAGCCAAAAATTTCCTTGTTCTATAGCACTCACTATGGACCCTTGTGGTCTATGTGTGGCAATATTGCCGCCATCCTAACCTAACCTAACCATACACTCCTTTTTATAGCGTCTGCCAAAATTGAATCTAGGATGCGTTAAATCTTAAGATCATTGGTCTTTGTTAATCAAATTAGTTTCAGGAAGATTTTAACCCTAATAATCTTTATTCAATGCATCGTAGCATTACAGAAGCCAATCGATTAGGTTGCTAGAACGGAAAGAGAGTTTGAAACATATTATGAGAGTATCGTTTGGATACCAAGTGAATGTTAAAATCGATGGATGAATCTTCAAGAAAGTGATAAATTTGTTATTTATTATGAAACCCAATAACTCGAGTAGTACGGATTTTTGGCATATTGGCGTGTTTTCTTGAGCAGCGTGCTTTCGAGTTTTTGACAACATAGTGCTTTTAAATGTCTGTATTTATGTACCAAGTTTCAAAACGATAGCTGCTGTAGGTATGTATGTATATGTATATATGCTTTATTTCTGATGAAAAGTACTTTAGAACATAGTCTCGACTACCTAAGCCCACTCTTTTTATCTTTGTTTTATCACTAAAAACAATATTGCGCCAATGGTTTTGGGTCCAAGAGATGTGCCTTCTAGGAAATTCAACTTGGCGTATTTGTTTTGTAATAAAGTACGGTGTCGGATCAATAATGATTTTTGGTTTGCTTTTAGTGGTTTGGAGCTGGGCCAATATACCAAATTGAAGGTACTATGGATACAGTTCAATATGTTGAGATAATCCAGAACATAATATTTCCACGGGTCGAAGAGAATTTGCCGGTCTAATGGTAATTTCAACAATTTCTCGAATTGGTTAAAATTTTTTCAAAATAATTCCATCACTGTTCTGGATTGAGTATCCTCAACCACAGACTTAAACCCAATCGAATTTTTTTTTTTCGAATTTCGACAAATTATTCGAAAGAGCTAAAGAACCTTGGTAGGTAGTTTTTTGGAACGGAGCGGGGTCTAAGTTAAATCGATATAGTGGCGTTGTGTGGCTGTGATGAAGCAAAAAGGCATTGCAACAAGTTTATTAATAATTTTCTGGATATTTTTCTATCGATTTCTAATATTTTCCAATCAGTTTTTGAAACGTTCTTAAGTAAGCAAAAAAGTTCCGTTATTGTATTGTATATAAGTAAGTGATGTGCATATGCATTGAAGGAAATATCGTTTTTAAGTATTTTTCAAAGGCTGTATATCATTTTAAGCATGTTTTTTTCAAAGTTTAATTTGATTTGTAAAAAGTTTATTTTGATTTAGAAAAAGTTGAAATTGAATTGAAAAAATATCAAATTGGTGTAGAAAATGTATTACTTGAGTGGAAATCCTGTATCTTGTCTAAGCAATTTTCATAAAACTCAATTTTATTAGTTTCATTGCCTTGCAACATTTTTCAAATAGGAAAAAGTATCATTTAATTTGAGCAAAATATTCTCGTATTCTATTTATTAAACAACTATTACATTCCAAATGTGGATTAAGTATTAAATTAATATTCCATATTAGGTGTACATACAACAAAATAATTTCATAAAAAACGATCAGAAATTATTACACGGTCTACATGACATAATTCAAAAATGACATAATTTCACTAAAACAATTGAAAATCTAATTTGAAGGCGATGATGTACATAGTTTTCTGTCTTTCAAAATCAAAACCAGAACAAACAAGGTAGAAACAATAGAAATAAATTTTAAAATTAAGCGCTATATATAGAAAGCTCCAAATAAACATGAAAAAAATGTGTTAAAATATAGAGTCATGGTAACGCTAAAATTGTGACAAAGGCAAAAATAAAAAAAAACACAATGTCTCTAACTTTGTATATATTTAGTATACAAAATTCATTCTGACTCTGCGCTAACGCATAAACTTGACAGTGCTAGGTATAAATATGTATCTATGTTTGTAACGAAAAATGTAAATATTTTATGTTTCATCAATGACCTGGTATGACATCATTTGTCAAAACTAATATATCTTATTAAAAATTCTAAAAGTATGAGAAGGCCACGTAATTGTTGCACAATGAACAATAAAAATAAATTAATGAATAAAAAAGCCAAACCAAAAATATTTTGAAATTTTTAAACGAAAAAAAATCTGTTTATGAAACTTACCGCCAGAAGAACATTAAAGACAATGTAGGATACTTTCACTGTTGTGGTGCCGCAACCCATTTTTTATGTTGTTTTTTTAGATGTTTTTATTTTTATTGCGTCTTTTGGTTAACAATTTTAAAGGACACTGGAAAAAAGTTTTTCAAGTGAAGGTATTAGAGAGAAATTTACACTAAACGGTAAAAAATGATTTAATGACTTCGGTATTGTTAATGAATAGTACAAAGTTGCAAATTAATGCATATTTCGAATGGCAGAATGATGCATTCATAACTATAAGGGCTTTTTGATTTATTTTTAAATCTTCTATATGAGAATTAAACTTTTTAGCAAATTTCCCTAATGTTAAATATTTAAATAAGATTTATTTTGATAAATTTAGGGCAAAAACATAAAAATTAATTTTTTTTCTACTTAAAATTCAAAATTTCCCTGAAGGGAATTTTAATTTCCCAAAAAGGAAATTTCTGTTTTTTGGCAAAAACTAGTATTTAAAAGCATTATTTTGGAAAAAAAATGAATTTAATAAATTCTGGAAAAGTTTTTGAAGCAGAAAAGCTATTTTCAATAATAAATTATTAAATACCAGTATATATTTTTTTTTTTCCAAAATTTAATTTATATCTCGTGTTATATTAAAATTTTTTTTATGTTAAATTTTTAGAGTTACTAAAAACAAGGATTTGTATTCATTGATTTCCGAATTTCGAAACTCTTAAAACTAAGGATTTTGGCATTATAAATTGGTTAAAAATCAAAATACTTGGCCTAAATATGTTAACTAGTTTCTTCCACAAGAAAGTTTTTAAGTTCTTCGTCGACATTATATTTTATAACGATAGTTATTAAAAAAAAATTAATGTATAATACAATTCCCACAAGGGAAATATCACTTATTTCTTAAAAATCAAACGTTGCCGAAAAATTATTATAAACAATTTTTAAGGAAAAAATCAATTTTTCCTAAATTCACCATAAATCTTTATGCCATAAAATACATATTTTTTCAATATTAAAATTTTGTAAGGCAAATTCACTAGCTTTCAAACATCTATGTATGTATGTTGGGCTTAGAATTAGGTAACTTTAAACATTTGATTTATTTAAATTCTTTGTTTTCTAAAAAAACTACTCGATTTTAACTTGATATTAAAATTTCCCTTTCGGGGAAATTTAATTTCCCTCAAGGGAATTTTTTTAATTTCAGCAAAAAATGATTTGAAAAACTTTTCTGCACTAAAATCTTTCATTTATGTAATGTTTTTTTTTTAATTTTTTCATCCATTAGATATTAATTTTTCAATATGAATTTTTTTCGCAATAAACTTGGTTTCTTGGCTTTGCATTTATTCACCTTTTTATAAATTTTTTTTTTTTTAAATTCCTTTTCTTATTTTTTTAAAATTCAAAATTATATCACTGAAAGCGAAAACTTTCGAGTTTCACGTCCGACCAACAACTGAAACGAAAGTTTATTTATTATGATTTTTTTCTTCTACCTACTGCATGATACACTTAGGCCAATATAAATAACAACAACAACAAGAGCAACAGCAATAACAACAAACAAGTCTACTATACGTAGTATACAAAATACGCTTGCATGACGTCATTTTGCTTACCATAATAAGGTTATATACATACCCGTATATACTTATGTACATATGTAAGTATATCATTTTTGTTTACATTATCATTAACCGTGACTGTTGTCATTGGAAACACACTTGACTGCCGCGTTGTCTGACTAATTTAGATTGGCGCTTTTTTTGTTATTATCTTAGTGAAAAAATTAAATGAAAAAATATTTTGCATTTTTTTTTGCCGCAAAGTTCGTTTTACTCACTATACGAGCCCCCCTTTTTACTTCTAATCTTAATATGCCTTAATTAACCGGCCGGCATCTGTTGGATTAGAGCGTGGCACTTTCTTGAAAGAAAATTATTTAAAGCTTTTTTAATTTCTTGCTATACGTTGTTGTTGGTTTTGTTTTTGTCTGGTTTCGAAAATTTTTATTTGCAACACATTAATTTATTTATATACAAATATTAGACTTTTTTTTCATTAGATATTGTTGGGCTTATCAGTTTACTACATTTCCGATACGTTTTTGATGCGTGTAAACATTGGTAATAAATTGCAACATCAACAACTCGGCGGGGATGCACATTGGACACCCGTATTGTTAGTCCTTTTTCAAATAAATACTCTTACGCTGCGAACCCAGCTTGGCCTGTTTTTTAATTTCAGTGGATGAGAAGATAAATATTTCGGGGCATTAAAAGAACAAGCTTACATATATTATATCGGTGTCACATATGGGTGATTCTTTAAAAAATGTAAATACCCTTCAATGTCCTGGAGCTCAAAACCATGTTTAAATTTTTAAAATTTGATATTTTTACTATTTAATACAGATACTTAACCAGGGCTTCTTTAGGAATAGCTTTAAAAAAAATAGTTTGTAATATTTTGCTATGAAATTATAGCTTAAAGTGTTAAAAACTCATTCTCCGTCCTGTCTGTAACCGCTTCTTAGTGCATTTAATTTGCTCGTTTCGCATTTGACGTTATTTTCTAAAAAAAACTTGTACGACCTTGTTTGTGCATATATTTTAGCTATAGTTTTACTGTGTTGTATGTATGTATGTATTCTCCTTTAACTCCTAGAAGGAGCATAGGGCCAATATGAAATCTCTCCATTTGTCACGATCCCTTGCGATGACTTTGATCTCTTGCCGCGATTTTCCCGATTCTTGGATTTCCTTTTCCAACTACCTTTTCCAGTTGGTTTTGGGTCTACCACGTCCTCTACTGCCTTGTGGATTCCACTCAAGGCCCTGGCGACGAACTTCGCTGTGTGGTTTCCGGAGAGTGTGACCAATCCATCCCCATTTGCGCAGCTTGATCTCGTTTGCTATAGCCTTCTGTTTGCATTTTTGATGTAGCTCGGCATTTTACTGTGTTAACTCTCTTAAAAACAATTTTTATGTAGAATTGACATGCATAAAAGTTGGTCCCTCGTTTTAGTCTATCTCTCAGTTTTTGTTATACTTATTGTAAATTTTTTAAATATTAAGTAAATAAAGAACTAAATTTGAAGAGAAATTTAGTACATTTTCAGTTCAGTCAGTTTTGGTTTTTCGATAGCGAGTGTTCGTGTGTTTTTTTTTTAAGTTTAAAAGTTATATAAAGAACGCAAGTGTGCATCATTCTCCGCGTAAGTTTTTTTATATTACTAAGCAGTATATAATTAAATCAATTAAAAATTAGAGGGGCTGTCCACCAGTTCCAATTTTTAAAAAAAAAAAATTGCTATTTTCATTGTGATATTACTGTTTTTGCAACATTTCCTCATTCTCCGTTTTATCATTCTCCGTTGTTTCTTTTCAACATTTCGTATACTTGGTTAAGTAACCCTGTTTTTTTTTTTTTGTTAGCTTTGCTTAAAGTATTTGTATAAAAAAAAAATTAAAATAAACTTTTTAAAAATCCAACAAAAATTTTTAGGTTGCCATCTGGTTATTTTCAAAAATCTTATCTTAAAATCTTCTTACGTTTTTGACTAAATTGAAATTTTTGGTTGCAGAGACGCTCAGATAAACTTTTTTGGAACTGTACAAAACTTTAGGTTAGTTTTGCTTAAACCATTTATTTAAAAAATAAAAATTAAAATTAAGTCTTAAAACACTTAAATAAACTTTTCGAAAATCCAAAATAAATAGTAAGGGTTTCCAGCTGGTTATTTCGGAAAATCTGGTTTGATTCTTACTTTTTTTGACTTAATTGAAATTTTTGGTTTCAGAAACGCTCAGATAAACTTTTTTAAAACTGTACAAAAACTTTCGGTATTATTTTTGTTAGTTTTGCTTAAATAGTATTTTGGTTTGGTTGCCGTCAAAAATTAGAATTTAATCAATTAAAGTAAAATTTAAACAAAATTTTAAAAAACAGCCATGTGGCAACCCTTAAAGTTTATGTTGTTTTTTTAAAAGTTTACTTAAGCGTTTTTAGACTAAGGTTTTATTTTAGTTTTTTATATATATACTTTCAACAAAAAAAGACATATGGCAACCCTGAATTTTTATGTTCCGAAATTAAGGTGAATATATTCTATATCTTCAAATAATAAAAAAAATAGATGGGGACAAAATAAGGTTTTGATACATTTTTCGGAGATTCACCCAAATACAGAACTACAATAATATTTTTTTTAGTAATTACTGACCATCAATAGGTAGCTGTAGAAACTTTATGATCCGATGTTTTTTTTTAAAAGTTATAGTGGTTTCAGAGAAACAACGTTTTTTATTTTTAAAACAATGGAAATAAGAAAATTTCGTTGAAACAAAAACTTGGCTTGTTAAGTATTCACGGGTCGTATGAACTCGGTTTACTTCGATGTCATTTCACTCCATGTTTTTTCATTCAGAGTTATTCGCTGGGATCGAGAAAAAGATTTTTTTTAAAATCGGTCAGCGAGCTATTCGATTTTCAGGTTCGATTTTTGGTTACCAAATGGTTTTCACATTGTTTCTGTATCAAAAAAAAAAAAGATTTGACAAAAATAACCTTAGAAACTGAGTTTGCAGTCAGTTTTCCGGGAATTCCTGAAAACGTGTAAAAGCCTCGAAAACCTCGTAAACTCGTAAATGTTGTCAAAGTCATTACGAAATTTGACGGTTTTACGAGTTTACGAGGTTTTCAAGGTTTTTACATGTTTTCAGGAATCCCCTCATTATTTTTGAAAATTCTGGCTGATCGTGTTAACGAAATACTGCATTTTTAAGAAGGTTTTTTGAGTTTTTTAATAAAAAAATTAATATTTGCGGTTTTTTTTTTTAAATTAGAAAGATATAAAAACAAAAAATTATTAGATAACTAAAATTCGACCCTGAAAATCGATTAGCTCGTTGACCGATTGAAAAAAAAAAACTTTTACTCGATCCCATCGAATATTTTTGCATAAAAAAATCTGGAGTGGGACGACATCGGGGTAAAATTCAGTTCAACGTTCGTTGATGCCGCCCCCTGAAGTCCTTCTTCCGCATTAGGCATTGATGCCGCCCCCTGAAATCCTTCTAATGTTCATAAAAACAAATACTATGAAGTTTCACGGCAATCGGATAACAATAACCCGGCCCTCAAGAGAGGTCAAGTTAAGGTTTCAGGCAAAAAATAATGAAATTTTTTTTTAAAATTAATTAAATTAGCCAAAGCATAATTTTATCTTATAGCAAATTGAAATACCTTTCTAACAAGCTATAATTGTTTAAAATTGGGTAGTAAATAAGAATTCTATGAATTTTTCTTTTATCGACATTAGCAAAATTGCCGCAAAATCCTAAAAGAAAACTTCATAGAATTCGTATTAATTACCCGATTTTAAACAATTATAGTTTGTTGGAAAGGTATTCTAGTTTGCTATAAGATAAAATTATGCTTTGACTAATTTAATTAAGTTTAAAAAAAATTTCATTATTTTTTGCCTGAAACCTTAACTTGACCTCTCTTGAGGGCCGGGTTATTGTTATCCGATTGCCGTGAAACTTCATAGTATTTGTTTTTATGAACATTAGAAGGATTTCAGGGGGCGGCATCAATGCCTAATGCGGAAGTTAATTTCAACGTGGGTGACGCGTTTGCTGTTTTTTCAAGACAATGTAATGTGTTACAATGTGTTACAAATCAATGAAAACGATGATTATAATGAATGAACTACACTTCGAATTGTTTCCCCACCCACCGTACTCTCTAAATCTGGATAAAAAAAAAATGCTTCAGGGAAATATGGCTCAAATAAAGAAGTGATTGGCGATACTTTATGGGTATTTTGAGGGCAAAGATAAATCGTTCTTCAAGAAAGGTATCAAAGTGCTAATAAAGTGCTGGAATGATTGTAACGCTCTTGGAGGAGACTATGTTGATGAATAAAATCGAATTTGACCCAGAAAATTCTTCATTTGAGTAGGAACTTATCAGCGGATGTGTTATGTTAAGGATGTACAAAATTTCTGGGAATTGATCCAAACACAAAATTATTAATAGAACTATGTTAAACTTGTAACGATTGTTTTGGTATTGAGCTGAGGTAGGCGTCAGCGGTGTCCAGGGTCAGACTAAAAGACAATCCAAAACTTTTAGTTTACAAAATATTTTTATTTAGTTTTCCTTTCCAATTACAAATTATTTATTTTTATTGTTATGTATTAGTTTATCATTATATAAAATTTAGATTAGTTTAATCCGTTATGAGCGAGCGGCTGGCTGAATCTCCTTTCGGTGAATGCTGTCCTTGCTTGGATTCCTTGATCCCTTGGCCGGATCACTGATAGAAGACTATTTCCAAAGATGATATTTTGGTAACTACAGGTACTTTATGGATACTATAATAAGTTTCCAGCACCGTAGGTAAATACTCTGGTCACTTAAAGTGCCAGGAGGCCTATGTGGTAGATTATAATAAATCTTCCAGGCCGCTACGTGTAAACTAACTACTCTAAGACTACGGATACGATAAGGATACTATAAAAAGTGTCCAGCACCGTAGCTACTTTACTCTGGTCACTTAAGGTGCCCAGGAAACCTTCGTGGAAGACTATAATAAGTCTTCCTGGTTGCTACGTACACTATATGGATACTATAAAAAGTTTCCAGTGCAGTAGGATAATGTCTCTGTCACTTAAGGTGCCAGGAGGCCTATGTGGTAGATTATAATAAATCTTCCAGGCCGCTACGTGAAAACTAACTACCCTACGATACCTAGTATATACGAGGCCTTTGCACAATTTAAACAATTCTTCGATTGCTACTTCTATCAAGTGCTTGGCAATTGATGTGTTCGCATCGGTTGTCTGGCTGTGACTGCCTGCCTTCTGTGTTCGCAGTCGTGCTTTTATAGTCGCGCGTCGCGACCGACCGGTTTATAATTTTTATTGTGTGTGACAAGAATGTGTTTGTTGTTGCATATGAGCACGTGCATTTATTATTGGGGATTTTTGTTATTGTTTTTAGTTTTATTTTTCCTTTGTTTGTGTTACGTCTAAATTAAATATGTAGGTATATGATACTATGTATTATATTATATTGTGACGTCACTTGGGACGTTACAAACTTCACACAATCATTTAATTAAATCTGTAAGTTTTTTACAGAGAAACTGAGTAAAATTTTACACATGCTTGAGTAAATTTAACAAATTGGTTATAAAAATTTGTACATAGTGTTATGTAAAGTGAAGTATTTAATTTGGAAGTGAATATAATAGATATCAATAAAACTGTGTTAAAATTCACACAATCGTTCAGTAAAATGGGTAGAACTCTGTTCAAAACATCTTAAGAAGAGTCAATCTACACAACTAGTCAGTAGAAGTGGAGGAGTTTTATGGAGTCATAGTGCTCCGAGAGGACATAAAAGATATATGTAAGAAGCATTCAAGGCAAGACCAATTTTCTTTTCTGCATTGAGATACTTCTCCCGGAAGCTGATAGTATTTGTTTCGAGAGTTCTTAGAATTTATCGTGTCTTGTAATAATTGAAGGAGTTTAATTGTTGATGGTTACTTATATATTTTACAAGGAACACATTATACTTAAAATATAGGTATACGTAAGTATATGAACTTAATATAGCGAAAGATTTTTTTCTTTTAAATTAAAATTCAAAAATAATATTTTTTATAGGAGGTGCTTGCACAATATAGTATTTAGTTCTAGTCCTGTGCGACAAACCCTTGAAGATCTATGAAGAAGAAAATGTTTTATTTTCACCGAAGCAAAATCAGCAATATTGTTTGATGATATCTTAAGCTGGAAATATTTTCATGAAAGCACTTTGAATTAACATATGGTTAAATAAAAGAGCACAAATATAAGATACTCATTCAATAGAATTTTGTATTAAATTATTTGGAAATTAGATATAATTATGGAATTAATACGTTATTCAAATTTTTAAAAGTTCATAATTATACTAATTTTATGAACTTTAGTCAATGTTTTGCAAGAATCGAAAATTCCATGCATTTTCCAACTTAGAATATTATGACAATTAGGAGAAGAGAAAAAACCACTGAACATGGCTATGGTGACATATGTTTCGGTTACCGCCACGTAACCATCATCAGACCAATTTTTGTTTTTATTTAATTTATTTTAAATTAAATGAAATAACAATTGAAAAATTTTTGAACTTTTTGTCTGAGGCCGGGATCGATCTATGAACCTTTCGAAATCAATCTCTCTACATAGCGCATTTATCAACGGACTGCGCTGTGTGCCCTCGGAATAATTGGTAGCTTAAGTGCCTATATGCATGTAGCGTGGTTTCATTCTCTATACTCCTTTGTCATCATTCATGTTGTGTTTGCTTGGTAAGGCTCAGCCATTGGCTGAGAATCAATACCGTTATATTATATGACTGACAAGTGTTGCCAGTTGCACATATTTGGCGTGTTCTCCATGATTCCGAGGGCACACAGCGCAGTCCGTTGATAAATGCGCTATGTAGAGAGATTGATTTCGAAAGGTTCATAGATCGATCCCGGCCTCAGACAAAAAGTTCAAAAATTTTTCAATTGTTATTTCATTTAATTTAAAATAAATTAAATAAAAACATAAATTGGTCTGATGATGGTTACGTGGCGTTAACCGAAACATATGTCACCATAGCCATGTTCAGTGGTTTTTTCTCTTCTCCTAATTGTCATAATATTCTAAGTTGGAAAATGCATGGAATTTTCGATTCTTGCAAAACATTGACTGTGCAACTGGCAACACTTGTCAGTCATATAATATAACGGTATTGATTCTCAGCCAATGGCTGAGCCTTACCAAACAAACACAACATGAATGATGACAAAGGAGTATAGAGAATGAAACCACGCTACATGCATATAGGCACTTAAGCTACCAATTATTCCGAGGGCACACAGCGCAGTCCGTTGATAAATGCGCTATGTAGAGAGATTGATTTCGAAAGGTTCATAGATCGATCCCGGCCTCAGACAAAAAGTTCAAAAATTTTTCAATTGTTATTTCATTTAATTTAAAATAAATTAAATAAAAACAAAAATTGGTCTGATGATGGTTACGTGGCGGTAACCGAAACATATGTCACCATAGCCATGTTCAGTGGTTTTTTCTCTTCTCCTAATTGTCATAATATTCTAAGTTGGAAAATGCATGGAATTTTCGATTCTTGCAAAACATTGACTAAAGTTCATAAAATTAGTATAATTTTCATATAGTCAACATAAACCATTTTAAAAAAGTTCATAATCTTAAAATTTAGCTCCAAAAAAGTTGCTTACGAAAATGTATTTTAAGTTAGTTTAAATTTTATTGAAATAAATAAAAATCTTACATTATTAAGGTATTGACAAGAAAATGTTCACAGAAAATACATATGTATGTACTTTGTTATAAAAGAAATCTTTGTATCTGAGGTACATGTGACATATACATAAATGCAGCCTAGGGCATAAATACTCTTTATATCATATACACAAAATTTGGCTAATTTTTTTTCCTTTACTTTAAATACTTTTAATAATTGTAACGCCTTTTACGATTTCCATAATGAATGGCAAGTATAGTGGCCAAAATGAAGATTATCAGCTAAAACGGGAATACAAAATTATTAGATTTTTTTTTTATGCAAACACATTTGTTTTTATATATTCAACTTACATCGACACCAAGCAAACCCCATTGATAATGTTTTGTGGTAGTGGCCTCATCGGCAAATGCTTCCTCGACCTTAATAAGGCAACCAATATGATATAAATTCAAAGGATTAATGCAATTGCTATCCTTGCAACAACTTGATGGTGGCAGACGTCCAATTGCTATATAATCGCTAGATGAATTTCGGCCACAACAAGCATACTATTGGCAAAAAATCATTAAGATTCTGATTAGAAAATAAAAACTACATATACAGGCATGTTCTGAAATCCAATTCACTTCGGAATCGGAATGAAAGCAATTTTCAACAGCTTAGCATTTCGATAATTAACACCAAATCGGATTTATGTTTCGGTAAATCGAATAGGAACCATTAGCAAATTTTATTTGTTGAAAGAAAAATTCGATTCCATCTTATTTGTCGGAATGCAGAGCTTCTGAAGATTGCTTTCATTGCGATTCCGAAATAAATTGGATTTCAGAACATGACTGATAATTTTTATATTTATTACCGTTAATTGCATTTGATCCATGGCACCTGGATTTGTTAGTTCCTTATGCCAAAACTCGTCAACACCATTAAGTGCGTATCTTTTGAAAACCTCTGTGCTTCCCAAAAATATGAGTAATATGATAAGTACCAACAGCGTAAGCAAAATGGAGGCGTACTGAAAACGTAAACATTATTAATCTTTGCAATATTAATTTAAAATATATGCAATTGTTTTGTGGTTTTATTCTTATTTTACCGTCCATAGCAAACGCGGTGATTCACGTATAGCGCCAAAGCAACCAAAGAATGATATCAATAGAATTACGCCCCCAAGTACCACAATTCCGATGGCATACTTCGGTGGCATTGCATCCCAGCCAAGTGCAGCAAATAGTATCACTAAAATACCAAGTATCTAAAAATGAAAATAAAAAGAATTTTATCAAATCATTGGTGATGAGCAAAATCAGTTTTGGCCTTGCATCTTGTTCTTGGTCTTGGTAATTTTGCGAGACCAAGACCAAGACGTTGATATTTTTGCAAGAACAATACCAAGACTGCTATGGTCACGATAATCGTCAAGACCAAGACTGCTTTTCAGTCTTGGTAATTTATAGTTACAAGTTGTTTCACGCTCGTTTTGAAGATAAAATCATCTCTCGATGTGAATTTTGGAATCTTAAAAACCCAACTGTTTTGGAAAAATATGGTTTTGAATTTTTGAAATCTTTTTCAAGACCAAGACCGAGACCAAGACTTAATGAGCAAGATCAAGACCAAGACCAAGACTCAATATCAAAACCAAGACCAAGACTCAATGTGCAAGAACAAGACCAAGACCAAGACTGGCCTTGGTCTTGGTTTGCTCATCACTACAAATCATGTGCATATGTATATTCAATGGTCATAGCGTTTGTTTTAAAAAAGACTTAAGCAGCAAACGTGATTGCAGAAAAAGCTTCCTTTTTAGTTTTAAAAGTCATCCTTAATATTAGAATTTTCAACAAATTTATCAAGTTTTTTGCTGAAGCTTTTAAGCCTAAAGCAAATTTTTTTTTTTTTGACATAGCTTAAGGCATTGACTTGAAGCCGCATCTGACTTAGGATTCGCACTATTCTATTAAAACTCAAACTTGTGTTCCTGGCTGAAGAAACGTCTATAAAAAGCGGAAGTATATTCTGTTAAAGTATGCTCCAGATATTTCGAAGAAGGGCATATTTTTTTCATGATATCATGAAAAGCTCTTAAGATAATACTGAAGCAAAAGCTTTCAAAAACAAATGAAAATTTCCTGGATATTCTTAAGCCCTGCCAAGGCCATTTGGGTTTTAAGTATGCTGAAGACTACACTGGAGAGTTTTCTGATCGTTCGTTTTTTGCCTATTTATTGTAAAGGTAATATTATTGAGGATGGAACTATTTTAAACAGAATATCCATCGTAGAAATTTTTAAACAATTTTTCCGCCGTCAAAATTTTTAAAAAAAGTTAAAATAAAAGTCATGAATTTTTAGTTTAATCGGTTATTATTCGAATTTCGAGCCACGCTTTCGTTCGGTTAGAGTTGTAACGATGCAAGATAAAAACCCTAAGAAGCACTGAATGTGCCATTTTAATACTACATATGTAATCCGACAGACTGGTGCAGATGGTTGTGAGCCGATTTCAATGTCGGCATTTTTGCTGAGTGCATTGATGATAGATTTTCCTAGCCTTTTTCAGTCTAGCTTTTTCGTTGCTTTTTCGATTTCTCTTTAGCTTGGAACCCAAACAAGTACAAGTTCTACACGTCGCGAGGCCCTAGTCTGACAAATGGTTCCTTGCATTCTGCTACTAATTTGGACTATAGTATTGCTGAATTCAGTGCTTTAATAGCGGCCTGATTGTCAGAGAGAATTTACACCTCTTTGGAATTGGTTTTAATATTCCATAATGACTTGCAGCTTTAGAGGATGGCAAAAACTTCTGCCTAAAAAGCGCTAGCTAACGAACGAAAAGATTGAGATATTTTCAAGTCTCCTGGGTCCATTGTTATAAATAACGTTTTCAAAGTTTATGTTAACAGTGCCATCTTTCTACTGAGCTCTTTTGGGAAGCCACGGAAGTTGTTATCAGAAATGAGTATGAGACAGATGTTTTCTATTGAACTGGGAATTTCGGTTTTGCAGATTATCAGGAATGGAATAATGACCATACTGCTTTGGCATCCAATAACCAGCTTCCCTGAGTCTGACCGCACTACACGAAGCTGCAGCTATAATTATAGAAATAAGAAGCAATAGGTGTAAAAGGACACGTAGAACTGTGATAGGGCAGTATCCCGGGTATACTGACAAAGGCTGTCTTTTGTACTTTCTCTAGTTTTGTCTGATTGCGGTCACCAGACTAGGGAGCCATAAATGAGGCTGTATACATCCAAAGTAACATTCTTGGTTGAAGTCTCCAGCTTTTATTGAATGCTATGCAAGCCTTCATTCACGTCAGTTTGATGTTTTCCTTCCAGTTTAGTTTTGGATCCAGTATAATTCTTGGATAATCGTACTTTTCTGTGTAGGCAAGTGACAGAACATGCACATTAAGTCGAGGAAGGTTAAAGCTTGGAATATTTGTTTTTTGTGGTGAAAAACTAACTTGACTTCGTTTTTATTTGTAACCACTAGCCAGAGCAGAGGTGAGAGTACATCTCCCTGAGGTATTTTACTGCCTACTGATTTTATCACCTGGCTGGTACCGAGGCCATACTTCGGAAACTAAGTGGTCTTCGCATTATATCTGAATCAAATAAAAGGTTTGTCAAAAATGAACTAAAAAAATAAGTTTAGATTCAAGAAATGCAATTGTATTAACAAGATATTGTATTTATAAGAATTTTTTTTGGAACTTTCTATAAAAAATTATTTTTTACGCATATTATGAAGAGAAGCAAAATGTGAAAAAGTTACATTTTCAATATAGTTTTTGAAGCTGAATCCGAATTCAGTAAGAAAATTACTCTACCGTTTCTAGATTTTGAGGTTTTGGTTGTTCGAGATTTTTTTTAATATATACAGGGTGTATTTCATAAGGTTACGAAGCTTCTGGGAGGTGATAGAGGAGGCCTACCTTAAAAAAAAATTGGACCTGGAGGAGTTATGAAGTTAAAAATGATTTTCTGACTTATTTTAAAGAAAACATTTCTATAGCAAAGTTTTAGCTAATTGTAAGAGCTTTTAGATAGTGTATATGGCTTATAGGGCCTTAAAGGATTTTGCACTGTGCAGGACCTCTAAAGTTGATATTTTAATTTTTTCCCCATTTTTTGACTTTGGCGGCCATTTTAGTATGAAAAAGGTCCTATTAACATATCCTTTTATATTTTTTTTTTTTGAAATCTTCGTTAAATTTCCTTTAATCCTATGGTGCATTAACTATACCAATTTTTTAATTTGTGGTTGGAAAAAAATACTTTTCTATGTAATACACTGGTATGCCTTGCGCTGCATATTATGCTCTATATCTATTGGAGCCTTCAAACGGAAAAGTATTTTTTTCTGGCATCAATAAAAAAAATTGGTACAACAAATGTGCTATTGGATTAAAGGAATTTTGATGAGGTTTTAAAAAAAATTATAAAAAGGTAAATTAATAGGACCTTTTTCATACTAAAATGACCGCCAAAGTCAAAAAATTGGGAAAAAAATAAAATATCAATTTCAAAGGTCAAGAACTTTGCAAAATCCTTCTAAACTCTATAAACCACATGCATTATCTAAAAGCCCTTACAATTAACTAAAACTTTGCCATAAAAATGTTTTCTCTGAAATGTTAGGCTGATCCAAGAAAATTTTTTTTCTGAAACTAGTCAGAAAATCAGTTTTAACCCTTTAACTTCTCAGGTGTACAGGGTGTAGTATAATAGAACAAAAAATCCTTAACCACAAAAAAGGATTAGACACCTTGAAGCATTAGTTTTTTTTGCTTTAAAACCCAGCTCAAATTATAATTACACCTTTTTTCTTCTCTGATATATTTTAACCTGAAATGGTGAAAAAAACCAAAACAACTGCTCATCCTATATAGGAGAGAATGGCTTTATTTTATTTTTTCTTAATTAAGATGATAACACTTTCTGAAGCACATTGCGCTGTTATTTACAAAACAAATTGAATTCCAAAACCTAATATTGATAGCTTAACACTCCAGTGAATTGACATATCAAATGCACAAATGTTAAAGTCAATGACAGCAATTTTGTGATAATCTAATTAGCGCTATATATATATATAAAAAAATAATACTATTAAATCAAGAATAAGAGATTTCAAATAAAGCAATAATAACAATAATAACTGCCAATATCAATAGTGCGTATAATAATTCATAGAGATGATGATATCATCTTCAAGGTGGGAATGTTTCTACATATGGCAAAAAGAAGCATTACGAAAGATATGAAACATTTGTCTCAATCATATATTTGGCATTTTGAAACAAAAATTAATACGCAAATTAATAGCAAACTCTTGAATATATAAATTTAAGTATAAACAAATGAACAAAAATTAAAATAATTTTGAATTTAACTTACAGCCCACAAAGTGTTGAATACAAAAAGTGAATATTTGATGACACCCGTTGTACAGCCCATGTTGTAATTTGTGTTTTAAAGGTTCCTCAGACTCCAAAATAACTATAGTGACTCCAAGTGACAAGCAATAATCAGATGATTTACGTGATAATGATGTCACGGTATTTAGTTAACAGCAGTGTTAATACTTGTAGTGATGTTCCAGTTGCAAAAAACTTTACTGATATGAAAAGTTTTTGCAATTTTTCACCAGTTTTAATTACAATTATACGTCTAAACTAATTTTTTCACGTTTCACTAAATACATATATGTATATTCTATATAAAACACCTATGAAGTAATTTTATGTTAAGTCAACACTTGATATTTTGCATATGAAATAACACGTTGTTTCAATCGCCACGGACGCGAACAAACTGAAATGTTAGAAGCGTGACGCTGTAAACTTTTGTTATAAATTTGCTGAAACGAAATGATTTGTTTCTTTCCCTTTTTCGTTCGCATTTGTATTTTCTAACAGAAAAAATTTACAAAAAGAAAATAAGGCATAAAATAGCTCATAGATGCTTTATGACTCAATATAAAGTGTTCGAAGTAAACGTTGGGCCTGAGTCGACCTCAGAAGATTGTTAGTAGTTAATATCCGGATGACGGAATGAAAAAGAATATAAAACAAAATATTGTAGAAGAAGTTATGAATAAAATGATGATGATGAAAACATATGTTTGAAAGGCATTTCAAGAAACCGGTATGTGTATTAGGTGTTCAAAGTGACGTCATGTCGGTTTTACGCGCCAAAATGCTGCATTCAGTTTCTTAGGTAGATAACTACATATGTACATATGTATCTTCTATTCGTATGTTCCACTTCCGTTACCTGCGCTGGAATTCGTTTGTGTTTTGAGTGCACAATGCTGGATCATGCTATGCTAAGTCGAAAAAAATTTAAGTTTTCTGTACTTTCAAAATTTTTCCACTTTTTTAAGTTAAATGACCGATATAAGCGATTCTACCTGCAAAAAAATCCCCTGAAAATTATTAAAAGAGTGCGATGCACAGTGGAAGACTTCAAACATCTATCTTATGTTAAATTTTTTGACTTTGACTTACTTTGCTCATGACTTTTTATTCTCTTCTTCAACGATATTTTCGCTTGTTTTACATCTGATAGGTTATTACAATATGACGAAAACTTGCACAGAGCCAAATCGACCACATAAAATAGAACAAAAGTAAGAAGGCATCTCTATGGTTTTCATCCAAAAAGAAAGTCACATCAAAATCATAGAGAAAATCTTCTTAAGATTTATGTTGCCATTTGTATGAAAACCTTGTAATATTAAGAAGAAATCTCATCGTTTTCAATACGATTTCTTCTAAATTTTATGAGAAATCTTCTGGAAAAACAATAAGATTTCTTCTTAATACTTCTTAATAAATGGCAACAGAAATTTATATAAGATTTTCTCTATGGTTTTGATGTGACTTTCTTCTTGGATGAAAACCATACAGATATCTTCTTACTTGTGTTCCATTTTATGTTGTCATAATTCGGCTACCAGGTTTTCCATACGCGCCTATTTAATAAACAATTGGAGCTTTTTCAATGACGACCCATCATATTTCATTCTGTAAGAATAAGTTGATGTTAAAGATGATTTATATAAAAATTTTCCTTTAAATTACTTGCATTGTGTTTTCTTCAATGCCTCAGTCCTGCCGTCATTTCCCAAGCAAAATAAATAAATACCTACATAAGGTTCCGTCAAATCAAAAAAAAAAATAAAACATTTTGTACGATTTTCTGCTTAAAACTAGAAAATAATAAGTTTCTCACGTTACTTACATCTTTCTATGTAATATTCCATATAGAAATGATGCGAAAATCTTTTTAAAATTTTTAGAAGATTTACTAAGTAAATTCATAAAGATTGCTCTATGGAAAATTCATACTGTTTTCTATTTTTAATAGGAATTCATAGTAAAATAGGTCAATACGACAATCTTCTTGTTTTTAGGGGTAACTTTTTGCACTGTGTAAAGTATCATAATGTGAAAAAGTGTTAAAGGCTTTCCCTAAATCTCGTGACGCACCTAGGGAGGGAGAGAGATTGAATTTCAAATAGCACAAAGTGATAATGATCTCATTACGGTTTGTTCCAGGAATTCAGTTACTTTACTGAATTGTCATGAAAAAGTTGTAGCACAAAAGTAAAATATACGGCTTGAACTTAAAAAAGTACAGAGACAAACAGTGAAAAATATTGAATAGAGAAGTGAAAAGTTACCAGTGGGCTCTGTAATATATGCCTAGAATACTCGTACATTTCAATTATTACTGATTAAGATTGTAAAAAATTTTATTGAAAAATAATTTAAGTCAAACAATAAGCTATAGAAATGAAAGTGCTACAGTAGCTGAGTGGTAAGAGCGTCGCCAACAAACACAAAGGTCGTAAGTTCAATACTAGCGCCGCACATTGGGGCAAGGAGCTCTCATATGTGGCATCAAATAAACGGAGCTGCGCACTGAAACCAAATTACAAATTATATGTATATAAGTACTAGAGATGAATCACTAAAGCTTTCAACAAAACTTGGTCGAATTTGAACAAGAGGGCGTGGCACCTCACATACAAGCAACATCTTATAAGCTCTACACTGAGGGTACTATCTGAGATAATCGAACCAATCGTACACTTGAAACAAATAGTATAGTTAATCTCTGATAGGAAAATTAGCGAATTCGGACTAGAGAACGTGGTACCTCCCATACAAACAAAATCGTAACCTCTATATTGAGAGTGCTTTCTGAGATAATCGTACCAAATTTCGTACAACTGCCAATCTTTATTCGAGTTATTAAACTTTCCATTTACTCTACACTCTTTCAGCCATTTTGACCTACATTGAGACTTAAAATGAGATAATTTCTTACTGAAGTATTCGTGATGACCACCTGTCCTCTTTTTCCATCTGTTTAAACCGAATCGCTGTTCAAAATAATCCTGTCCAGAACTATACATAATGCTTATAAGTTCTTGTCTCGTGACAAATAATAAGTTAGAGGCCATTTCTTTAGCAAAATTAGAAATTTTTAATGATGCGGACAATGCAAGATAAATACTTTATATTAGGTTACGTAGCAAAAATCGATGTAAATTTTAAAGTAGCAAAAGGTAGCAATATTTTCTTATCGCTTCTGGAAGTCAATACTGAACAGAATATTTTTGAATGACAACTAATGCTTGGAAAGTATTGGAACCCAAACAAATCATCTATTATTTATTTAATTTCGTAAAATTTTTTTTCTCCATTTTGATTTACTTACCAACCTAAACGTGTTAACATTTTTAAAGAAAAAATATGTTTATATACGGTTAAATAACTGAAGATGAAATAACTTATAAAAAATATTTCAGTCTACAAAGTTAACCAATACAAAAGCGTATCCTTAAATAACTTTTAATTTTTATACCCTACACCCAGGGTATATTCACTTTGTCCTTCCGTTTGTAACGCAGAGAAGGAGGCGTGGCAGATATGGAAAAGTATATATATTCTTGATCAGCGTCACCTCCTGAGTCGATATAGCCATGTCCGTCTGTCTGGCTGGGTGGCTGGCTGGCTGGCTGGGTAACGGCTGTGTGTGGAAATACATTTTTTGGGAAAACTAAGCAAGATAATTCAATGAAATTTGGTACACAGCCTCCGTCATCAAAGTTAGCTCGGAGGATTGAAAATGAGCGAAATCGGTCAACGGGCACGCCTACCGCCCATACAAAAAATGTCTTCAAAATACAAATTTTTGAGTATTTTTCTCAACAACGCAACCAAAATACATATAAATACTACGAATTGTCAGCGGAAGCTCTGACAAAAAACTGGTCGAATTCGGACAAGAGGGCGTGGCACCTCTCATATAAGTAAAAGCTTCAAAACGCTGTACAGAAAGCGTTTTTTGAGATAATCGAACCAGATTTGACTCGGACACTAAAAACTATAAATGCAAGCTTTAAGCAAAAACTGGACAAAATCGGACAAGAGGGCGTGGCTCCTCCCATATAAGCAAAAGCTTCAAAACGCTATTCTGAAAACATTTTTTTAGATAATCCAACCAAATTTCACTTAAATACTAAGAACTATAAATGCAAACTCTGAGAAAAAACTGGGTGCATTCGGAGGGCGTGGCACCTCCCATATTAGCAAAATTTTCAAAATACTGCTGTGTAGGGTATTTAATGTTTGGCCAGGCCAAAGGTAACACCCTTACTAGTTTGAATTATTATATTATATTATACATCTGTGGAAATAAGGTAAAACTGCTTAAGTCAATATTAGATAACAAAGCAAAGCGACATAAATTCAATTCAAATGAAATAAATTTAAACTGCTTTGTTTCTTCATCAAAAAACGACTTAAGCAGTTTTTCCTTCCTACCACAGATATATTGTAATAATAAATAGGTATGGGATTTTATAATTATAAAAAAGTTTTTTTTTTTAATGATTTTTAAAATTAAACAAACTAAATAGTTCATATTAATATCGTCACTTTTAGGCCAGATTCACGAATGTGAAAATTATTGAATTTGAGAAATTGCTATTTGAAATTTTTTTAATTATGAAAATTATATGTAAATTTTGCTTTTTCGTATAATAAACTTTGCATTTGCTGTTAACCACTTCAGATATAGCTTTCAGACTTCTGCAATAACTTTATTGAACCATTTTGTACAAGAAAACCACATTAGTACAAAACTGAAAAATTTGCACTTTCGTGAATTTGGCCTAAGAGTGACGATATCAGATCACTTTCTTTTAAAGTTATATTAAAAATAAAAGGCTTTTCTAGCGATCAATAATAAAGTTAAAAAACTGGATGTTGTTTTTACTTTTTTGTTTTTTTTATTTATTTTTTAAATATTTGTTTAAATTATTTAAAATATATATGTTTTTAAAAAAAATTGTATAAAACTATCTATTAGTTGTTCCATCGGACATTTCGTTTGAAAAAACTTTTATATTGTCAGTGAGTGATAAAATCATTTATAGCAATAAACATTTCATTGAATTCAACTATACTTATTAACCTTAGATATATTAATGAAAAATTTGTAAAAATGTGGTATATAATTTATAAAAATGAGGTAGACAAAATTTTTGAACTATAAATATCGAAAGGTAACATGTAAATATTAAAAGGCTTTTATCATCCATTTTAAATGGAAAGCTAACTTGTAAGTTGTATGTATTGAAAAAGTTTATACGAAATTAACTTTCGAAGTCACTTCGTCGTTTTTTGCTATTTAAATGCATCAACAGAATTAAAACCCAGACAAGCAATATAAACTGTAACAAAGAAAAAATTTATTTAGTTTTTTAATCAAACGCACTTATAGCAAGAAAACAACAATCTTACCGCTACTGTCACTGTGCCCCAATGTGGTCTCAAAGAAAGAGCATACGATTTGAAAATGGTCTTTTCGGCACCTGTGAAACAACCTTCAGCATAAAGTGTTGTATTTGAATTTTCTGTACCAAATAGTCCAAAAAATGTTGGTTCTGTACTATTTAAAGTGCCGTAACAACTGCTTGGTACTTCAGGACGATGCAAGTCAGTTATATAATCATTGAATGAATCATTACCACAGCAGACAAACTGAAAATATGAATAAAATAGTTATAAGTTATATATTTGAAATCTGCTTTTTCTATGTTTGCTTATGCGAAAAATACATATTTGTGTTTCATAATATACATATAATACCTTAGATTGCAATTCATCCATTGCACCTGGATGTTTAAACTCTTCATTCCATTTTTCTTCCACATTATTTTGGGAGATTTGTCTGATTGAAGCATAAAATGTTTTAGCTACAAAAATATCCATCACTTGAGCGAGTAATACGACTATCATCATAACACCGTACTAAGTAATGCATAAAAATAAAAGTAATTACACTTATCTGAAACTTATTGGAAATATCTTACCGCTTTGCTCAAACGAAGATTTCCACGAAGAATGGCTACAATACCCAAGACGCCACATATGGTCAACAAGGTTGCCAGCAGAAACATATAGCAAATGTAGGCGCCGGATAAGACACCGGAGTATTTACATACATGGTAAATCATTACCCCAGCTACAAGCTGTAATTAATGTATGTTAAAATGTATCCCATTTCATTTATATATCTAAAAACATGTATACGTATATAGTTTAGTCTTAAAATGGTCAAAAATTTAAAAACTAACTATGTATAGTAAGTGACATTAGTATTTAACTTGAAAAACCACATTACTCACAAATACCAAAGTAAGCTTAAATTAATTCAATAATCGAGTAATAGAGGCACAAAATATATACCTTTATACCTATGTTCTGGCAGACTTTTCACAACTTCCGGGTCAATATTTTTATGTAGCTGATGGACGAGGTAATATTCAGGAACATTACTGGACAAAAAAGCAAACAAAATTTCCTAAGGAGTTTCTTGTGTGGCAAGCCATTTGCAGTTGTGCCAAAAGAAGCCAAGCATTTGTGACATCAGGAACGATAAATACAGAAATATATATTAAGGAGTGTCTTCTGAAATGGCTTTTGTCTTACCTAAAACAGCACAGAGTGCCTACATATTTCTGGCTCGATTTAGCATCATGCCACTATAAAAAAAGGGCCTTGAGTGGTATGCAAATAAAAATGTAAATTTTGTACCACGGGAGGCAAACCCACGCAACTGTCCAGAACTCCGGCCTGTGGAGGGATATTGGGCACTTGTGAAAATGGAATTGAAGAACATAGGAAAGTTATCCCAGGACATGTCTGACTTTAAGCGTAAATGGACCGGCTCCTTCAAAAAGGTAACAACTACAAAATCGTTAATGACACGATTCCCGAAAAAGGTGGATGATTCCGACTAATATTTCAATATTTTAATGTCTAATGAATTTCTATAATTTATTAACAAATTCACATATTTTTAAATTGAACTGATTTCTAGACAATTTTAAGCATTTTTTGCCTTATAACCTTTTTTGCAGATGCCTTGCTTTTAAGTAAAAAAACGTAAAAAAATCGATTTTGAGACACGAATATTATGTATACTCCCAAAAAAAATTTATAATTTTTAAACGCCAAAGATTTTGTAAGTACATAGTCTTTATTTCTAAAACATCCTTGGGTATCCATGTTTTTTTTTAGCCAAAATGAGAATCAAAAGTACTATATTGGTTTTTCTTGAAGTGAAAAAAAAAAAAAAATTATGCAGATATTGTTATCTAACTTCTAAATCGGTTTCGGGATGAATCTAAATTTCGACCCTATCTAATCTTTAGTCAGAAGTTCATTACATTTTTTTTTGTGTGCTTGTGTAGTTAGTTGTAAGATGAATTACTCAAAGAGACTACTCAATGCCTGCATAAAAATTTTAACCTGTTTCGTGTCAAACAAATAAATAAATTATAGGTCTGTATTGGTTGTAAGTCTTTTTGTCTGGATCAAAATTTTGATTTTGTTATAACTTGTCTAATTCGGTCCAAGTATTAAAATAAAGAAAAAATTTTTCAATTTTTATAATTTATTTTTAATTTTAATTATGCTCATGGTCTGTCTATATTTGGTTTTTTTACATAAATTTCTAGCGCTATCTATTTAACTGAAATGTCTTTGCGTTAAAAATACTTAGTACACGCACACGTGTTGTGTATCTATGCTTGGAGATATGTATAACTATCCCAGCAGGGATAATTTAACGTATTCATTCATGGATCATGGTTCGGACATCTCTTTTTATATTATTTTAACATTGCCGCCTGAATTTTGTTTTACATCCACGATATATTTTTTTCCTTTTTTTGATGGGAGTGACACTGATCATTTTCATAGTGGCTATGTTATTATTTCTTCCTCTGGACTTTATTATGCAGCTTATTCACGTTTGTCAGATAGTTTCAGAAATATTATGGTTTTTTTTTTTTGTATATGGCGTGGTACAACCCACTATAGTGAACGATACTAACGCAATGCTATGGGTTTATTAGATTCAGGCATACAAAATTTGAGGCTGATGAATAAAACATTGATTTGTCATTGAGACGGAAAATATTTTCGACAGCCAACATCATACCATACATCTCAGAGGAAGATACAAAACGCAAAAACGCATCTTGCCGCTTCGTTAATTTCAAATGATTCATAGATAATCAAGGTATAAAAATTCACAAAATATTTTTCGACTACTGAGGTGATAAGTAGATTTTATTTTTTTTTTTTCTATTGACACAGAAGTCTCTGCAGGGTCTTGTAATAGGGAATGTTTATATGCTTTTGCGTATACGCATGATGATATCACTTGAATTTTGTTTATAAACTTAACCAATAAACTTTGAAATCTTAAGAGCGTTGTGTTTTGCAACTAAATTGAATAAAACAATTAAACAATAAAAAGTTTTCTTACATAAAAATATAACATATTTTACTTACTACCATTCCAGCGTTGACACAAGTCAGAAAAACCTTCAGTATACCAACATTTCTTGTTCTGGTCACCTTCCATTCTGGCATTTTGTTATTTAATTCGTTTGTGTTTAATTGCTCTGAATTTGCTATAATTTTTATAGTAACTTACATATGTATATTATTTCACTTGGTAGTTCTATAAATTGTAAATAATTAAGTATTTTTGTTTTCTTTCACATTCAACAAAAATCAACCACCATAGCAAGAGTTCAACTATGGAATGCTGAGCATAACATTACAAAAATAATTTTAAATACAAATGTATCTGGGATCCAGTCTTTGGTATCGTTGAGCGGCAACTTAGATTGTTTTCTCTCAAGTGCTCTCTCTCTTTTGTTGATATTCAAGTTTTTATAATTAACTCAGTCGCGTGGAATCTGACGTCAGCGATTGTGTATCAAAATTTACCTCATTGAGTGAAAGATTGTTTTGGTCAACATTTTTGTACTACACAGAAAAAAAAATATCGGTCAATCCAACCGATTTTAATGATAGAAATTGCACCAACCCGCAGTAAAGGTTAAATTGACTGTGCAGTCCAGTAAAATTACAGTAAAAATAGTACTGTACAGTTGCTGTTAAAATGTTTAGGTACTGTGAAAACAGTTAATTTAACCTAGATTTTCGATAGAAATTGCACCAACCCGGAGTTTTTGTATTTTGACCGTAGAACTCTGTAAGTTTACAGTTTACTCGGCTTAGAAACTATCAATCGCAGTAACAGTAAAAATAACCTTCTTAAAAGGTCAGCTAACAATATAAACTGTTCCAAACAGTTAAAACTGTTTTGGAACGGTTTAATAGTTAGCACGCCAGAAGGGCTGTAACTAGCCGTTTCCAAAAACTCGTAGAAATTGTAGAAAACAACTTCTACGGCGACACCATTTTAAATGGCAAAATATCAGTACAACTCTAGCAAACTTATGTTGATTTATTCTTAAACAATGTGAGAATTTTATGAACCTGTTAAAAACTCAATTCAAAATGTTATTCATATGAAAAAAAAAATTTATGGAATACAAAATGTACAGTTGAATTCAACTGTAGAAAAGTAAAGCTGATTCTGAAATTTTGATTTTTTGTTTTTGTTTCCTATAGAAAATTTGAAAAACTATAGAATACAAAATTTATAGTTAATTTTACCGTCAGTTTTTTTTTCTGTGTACCAACTCTTTTTCCAAAACTCTAACGCTTCTGAATGTTTTTCACACAACAAGGACATGAAAAGCAACAAAAGTCTTATTATACACGTTTGAGGTCAGTGAACTACTTAGACGAGTACCTACAGCAAGTGTCGATACTAGTACTTATGTATATGTAAAATGGCTTGATGCGCTGATAAATGTATGAGGTATATCAGTCTTCTGTAGACTTATGGATGATGTTAAGTGAAATATTTTTGTATAAAACTTTAACACTCTACATCCCCCACAGCTGGGTAATTTTTGCCCATTTCTCAAAAAGGTACAAAAATTACCTCGTAAGGGGACATTCGCTTTTGTAATTGAAAACAAAAAAACACTTTTTTATTTTTTATTATGAAGAAACTATTATATTTATTGACAAAATTTCTTTTGGACATTTTTGAATATTGTCCAAAAAATTCGAAAAAAAAATTTTTTTTTTTTAGTTTTAGTTTCCCTTGGCTGCTGTAGAGGGCGTCATCCAAAAGTTACTTTTCAAACTGGAAGTTCTAAGCATTTCTCGACCCCTAATGCAATTTTTTGTAGAATATTTTGTGTAATATTTTAAACCATTATAACCCTTTTTCGGAAAAGGGGTCAAACAGACTCACAAAAAACAGGCTATAATGGGTTAAGGTGATTAATAAACTGTTTATCCAAAACGTAGTTTCAAAGCTTTACAGTGGGCCTTTTTGAGAAATGGTCAAAAATTACCCATTTCTGGGGGATGTAGAGGGTTAAAGTTTTTTATAAAAATATTTCCCTTTACATCTTCCATAAGTTTTCACAACACGTGATATACCTCAGATGTAAGGATTGTAAAACTTAGTGTGTCGACTCAACACATGTAAATATTAGAAAACTTCAAGGACCGTTAAAAAAAAATTCGACCTGATCCAGAAAATCGGAAAGACATGTATCACTTATTTTTAGCCATATTTTCAGAATATATCGTTTTTTTTTCATTTGAGCAAAGTCGTGTCGAACGGTGTAATAAGAAGTTATGTATATCTGTGGACTTTTGACAAAACAACCTAAGTCGAGATAAGACAATTCTGCAGGATTTTAATTTTAAAATTTAAATACGCTTCTATGGTTATAATCGCCATGTCTCTATAATTTCTTGTTCCAGAGATTTAAGGGTGTCCCATAGTTTACGCAAGGTTTGAACTTAGCGCCATTCGTGAGGTGAAGTATTATGAACAAAAAATAAAAAAACAAATAATTTTACAGCTGGCACTTTAAGATTAGTAAAACTGTATGGAAAAAGGAGATTCAACGCTGCATCAACGAAATTGAGACATGTTATGTAAAAGTAGTCAATCAGTTTTTAGGCTCTCGTGAAAAGTTGCCAATTTCGAGTTAGGTTGATTTGTCAAAAGTCCACAAATATGTAAACGGAAATAAAATCTACAAAGATATGACCAGACCAAGATGCTTATCTGAGGGTTAAGTAATAGAATTGTTTTTTTAGAAAAAAACACCCATTTCTGCTTGGCTGAAGAAATATCATCAGACATTTTATTAAAAAAAAATTTTGTATTGTTGGTGATAAAATCATTTATAGCAGTATTACCAAGCACTGCAAACCATTCAACTATATGTTATATAACCTTAAACATTTAAGTGAAAATTTGTAAAAATGAGGTAGAGAATTAATAAAAATGAGGTAGACTAAATTTTTGATTAATGTAAATATTGAAAGGCTTTTATCGTCCATTATGAATGGAAAGCTAACTTGTTGCTTATAAATATCGAAAGAGTAGGTATATTTGAATTAAATTTATTAAATTAATTTAATTCGAAGTTGCTTCTCCGCTTTTCGTTTCGCTTCGTTATGTATGTCATCCATCCAAGCAGTAAGATCTGTAAAAGATAAAATAATTCTTGTTCTAATCAAATAACAAAACCTACCCCAATTAGTATTGCGGCCCAATTAGTTCTCAAAGAAATGGTAAAAGATTTGAATACAAACTTTTCTGCACCCGTAAAACAACCTTCGCAATAATATGGTTGTGTGCAGTTATCTTCTGGGTCAAAAAATGCTGACTTCTTTCTACTAGAAGAGATATGGCGACGGCAACTACTTGGGACTTCAGGACGTTGTAAAACAATAGTATAATCATCGAATGAACTATTGCCACAGCATGCAAACTAAAGGAATAAAATAAAAAAAGTTTATATATTTGAAATGTGCGTTTTCTACTTGTACGCGGGTTTAATGACACTGTGCAACACTTAATAAGTGCACCGCCAAATGAAGTTTGAACCAAAATGCTGCATGGTGTAATTTAATACCTTTTCTTGCAATTCATCCATTGCACCTGGATGTTCAATCTCTTCATTCCATTTTTCTTTCACATTATTTCGAGAGAGCTGTTTAATTGAATCATCAAACAGATTCGATACAAATAATCTATCAGCTATATTAACGAGTAATATGACCAACAACATGGCAGCAAACTAGAAACAAAACAAAAAATTCGAAGTAAGTATATGTGGTAAATTAAGTAAATTATATTGGGAATATCTCACCGTTTGGGTTAAACGTAGATTATCACGAATAATGGCAACAATGCCCAACAAGCCACATATGACCATTGAGATTATCAGGACAATCATATACGAAATGTAGGCGGCTGTTAAAACACTGTAGAATTTCCATAAAGTGAAAACTATTAACCCACTTCCAACCTGTAATCAAAATAAATCAAAATTCATCTCACTTTTTTTATTTTTTTGTTGATTACTTATCAGATCAGTCTAAGTACTAAAAGAAGTAAAGGAGTTCTTAAATTTTATAATTCAGTTTTAATTTTAACTACACTCATGTTTTTAATTTCGTTTTTTATATATGGGGCATAAATATTTTTAAAAAATTATATTATAAAAATATTTTAATGATAAGTCACGGTGTTCAAAACAGCTACTACATAGGGTATCCTATTTTGTTTCTGAAATCAATAGTCCTAAATCTCCTAAGTAAAATGACATGCTTTTTAAAATCGAATCCTTGGCTTTTTTTTTGGCATAATGAGTTAATAGAAAGTTTTCTAAAGAAAGTTAAAAAAAAGTAAGTCAAACAAAACTAGATTTTATTTGTCAATGTTGATTCGAACCCGGTACCGAAATTGCTGTATCTCTTATGGTTTTCATTCTAACTTAAACGTGCTATTTTTCCGCTATGTTTGAAGCAATATAGCATGACTTCAGTTTTTCTTTCTAAAACTAACTACTTTTAAAAAATTAACAACATATTTGAAAGTTCGTGATCAAATCGAAATCTGAAAAAAGACGCCGGAAGCCAATACTTCAACGATATTGATTGGTTTAATGCAAATCGATAACTACTCTGTGCGATGATTATACTACCATTTTAATTTTCTTTTTTTTCTTGTCGGTTAAAGTCATCCCCGGTTGTTAAAGTCACCCCTTCTGACGGTATATAAAAAGAAAATCCATAGATTTTGTTCATGTATACCTTGATATCTTCTGAAAGTAGAGATTTATATGTTCCAAGTAAGAAAAAAATTTTAATAATTTTTTTCTACTTTTGCGTTTTTATTGAGTGATAATTTTGAACAAAAAAATCGACTTTTTCCATATATTTTAACTTATTACACTTAAACCACTAATCCGCGATCATCGTAAATGTGACTATCTATAGTTCAAAATCAAGTAAACTAGTGTTATTATTATTCAATAACAAAAACTGTATGTAATTAATGAAATTTTTTCCAAAAGGTGTCTGGTTTGGCATGAAATGTTTCATCTACTTTTGCTTACGCGGTGAATTGCGTAAGCTCAAAATCCCAAAATTGAAGGCAATTAATTGCTGAACGGCAACACTACCCACGTGACTCATGGTCATCGCCAGAGATTTTCCATCGCCATCGTGTGTATGCACAGCGTGCTAAGAGCGTCTCTACAATCTTCGTAGCAACGGCAGCCGAAGCAGAGTCTTATCAAAGGTGTACCCATGAAATTTTATATATACACAGAAAAAGAAATGTCGGTCAATCCAACCGATATCAACGATAGAAATTGAACCAACCCGCAGTATAGTAAAATTGACCTTGCAGTCCAGTATAATTAATGTAAAAATAGTATGGTACAGTTACTGTTAAAATGTTTAGATACTGTGAAAACAGATAATTTAATCTAGATTACCGATGGAAATTGCACCAACACGGAGTTTTTTGTATTTGAATTGTTGAACTCTGTAAATTTACAGTTTGTAGAAACCATTTCAAAGCAGTTACAGTAAAAATAACCTTCTAGAAAGGTCAGCTAACAATATAAACTGTTACAATAAAGTTAAAACTGTTTTGCAACAGTTTAATAGTAAACACCCCAAAAGAGCTGTAACTAGCCATTTCCAAAAAGCCGTAGAAATTGTAGGAAACAGCTTTTTCGGCGGCGCCATTTCAAATGGCAAAATATCAGCACAACTCTAGAAAACTACGTTGATTCATTCTTAAGCAATGTGAGAATTTTATGAACCTTTAAAAACTCAACTCAAACTTTTATTCATATGAAAAAAAAAACAAGTGTATAGAATACAAAATGCACAGTTGTATTCAACCGTAGAAAAGTTAAACTAATTCTGAAATTTTGAATTATTGTTTTTGTTTCCTATAGAAAATTGGAAAAACTATAGAATACAAAATTTATAGTTAATTTTACCGTCAGTTTTTTTTTTCGGTGTAGTGAAAACTATAAATTTGGTCCCCGAACAAACAACTTTTGTGGCGCTAACTATTTAACTGATATCTTTTTGCGTTTAAAATACTTCAGAACATGCACACGTGTTTTGTATGTATGTATGAATGTATGGAGAAATGTATACCTATCCCAGCAGGGACAATGTGCTTGACGTACTCATTCATTGTAGATAGTACCAGTTTGCTTTTTTCATATAACATACCGCACAGTGGTATTTTGGCGGAAAAAAAGCAATTTTTCGACCACTAAATTTCAAAAATGTAATGATGCTGTTTTATAGAGAAATGTTTCACTAAGGAGTTGCCATAAAAACTTTTTCTAAAAAGTCAAAGTTTTGCTTCGAAAAAGCGTTTTTTTTAAATAATTTTAGTAAATTTTCTATGGAAGGTAGACGTGTCCGTTGGCATATTTTTTAGGAATATTTCTTAACTAGCTATATCTAATTGAGCATATGATTTCATTGTTATTGAAGCGTTCCTTCTTTTTTTTTCCCAAAAATACAACTATGCACCGTGCTAAGTTCGCCCCGGACGGATAATATAGTCGCTACAAAACTATGGCAGTGATTCTACCTCTTGTAAGAAAATAAAAATCGTAAAAAGTGAGAGGCACCGTTTTTTCAACTGATTCAGCTATAGATATCCAAGGGTTCAAAAATACACTAAATCTTTATTGAGTACTATAATAGCCGCGTTCGTTGAAAAAAAAAACTTAATAAATATTTGTAAATATTCATAAAGTTTTTTACAAAAAGCGTTCGTTAAAACAAAAATTTGATGCTTCCGTCACAAAAACTTTATAGATATTTACAAATATTTATAAATTATTTGGAACAAGTCAAGCGTTGCTCCCAAAGCCAAATTTTTTTTTTTTTGCCAAAATATGGCTTTGGAAATTAATTACAACAACAACAGCAAAAACAAAAAGTGTCGCTCAGATCTGGTTTCGGAGATATGCAATCGGAAGATCGGGATATAGCTTTTATGAAAACAAGTATAAGTTCTGAGTCCCTTGATGGATATTAAAAATTTTGGTGTCATATGAAAGGTATTATAACTAGCTACCAAATTGGAGTACAAAAGTCTTAAATCAGAGTTTTCGGTTTCGATATATGGCGATTTTAAGATAATTTTGACCAGGTTTTTTTAAAAAACACTATTTTTTTCCAAAAAACGTCTCATCAATCCATAATTTTAGTAACAAAATATGAAAGGCCAATCTATTTACTTTTGTTAACTATGCCATTTGCATCTGATTTCCTATATTTGTAAGGTTTATCCAAAAAAAAAAAAAAAAAAAATAGAAGAATTAAAATTTGTATTTTTTTTTATAAGATGTCTTCATCTACAACATTATCATCATCATCGTTCTCTTCTTCATAGGAAACGACTATGCTATTCTTCCTCATATTTAAAAAAATCCTCCATTGGCTCAACTCCCTCTGCTTTTCACTTTTTAAGGAACATGAATTTTGCAATATATCCTTCGTAAAATCATTTTCTTCTTTTAAATACATGCAAAGCGTTTTTGACAAATCGCCACAGACTCTCAATCGTATTTGTGTGGTCATTAGTAACTGGATCTTTAAAAGAAATTGAGTGGTTCACCGTTAGGGGGTTTAGACCTTCTTATTGTAATCAGTTATATAACCTGACTGAATGATTTGCAAAAATTTATAAAAAAGAAAGCGCCGCAGGCGAAAAATTGTTATTAAAAATTTCGCGCGAAATTTTTAATAACAATTTTTCTCTTTTGTAATAAAAAGTAGTAGTAAACCAAACATTTTTGAATAAACATTTTCATTTTGTTGTGGTTGATAGTGATGTTGTTTTGTTAGTGTTATTGATGTTGTTGTCGTTAGTAGTGTTGTTGTTTTGTTAGTGTTATTGATGTTGTTGTTGTTAGTAGTGTTGTTGTTTTGTTAGTGTTATTGTGTTGTTCTTGTTGTTGTTGTTGTTGTTGTTAGTGTTGTGTTTTTTGTTTTGTGAGTGTTGTTGTTGGTTGTATTGTTGGTGTTGTTGTTGTTATTGTTGTGGATAGTGGTGTCATTGTATTTGTTAGTGGTGATGTCGTTGTTGTAATTGTAACGACTCGAACGCCAGGCCAGATATTGTCGTCAAGGTTGCTATTCCTGGCCTCCCAATAGGATGGTCTCTCTGAGACATTGTTGGTGTGGTTAGTGGTTGTGGTGTTGTTGTTTTTGTTAGCGCTGTTTTTGTTAGTGGTGGTGTTGTTGTTGTAATATTTGCTAAGTTTTATAAAAATTCCTTTAGATTAATTTTTGTTTTTCTATAAAAAATGCCCTAATGATGCAAATTCAGCTTTAAATGGAATACCTTATGAAGGAAAATAGATAAGGCTACCATATTTTGTTACCACAGCTATAGGTTATTAAGGTATTTTTTTAATTTATAATAGTTTTTTTAAAAAAAAACTGGTCAAAATTTTCACAAAATCACCATATCTTGAAAACTATAGCTTGGATTTAAAACATTTTCAGAATTGTTTTGTAGCCAATTAAAATATCTTTCATATAACATCAATATTTTTGAAATCCATCAAGGGATTCAGAACTTATATCGGTTTTTATAAAAGCTATATCCCGATCTTCCGATGACCATATCTCCAAAACCAAGTCCGAGCGACACTTTTTGATTAAACATTTTTTGTAAAAATTATACCTTTAACAAGAAAAGCTTGGTTTAAACCGAATTGGGTTCTGGGAGCAACGCTTGACTTTAGCCAATTATTTTTTTTTAAACGAACACGGCTAATGACTAGAAGTTTCTATTTAATTCTTTTTTTGTATATTTTTACAGAAGTCCCTACAGGGTAGTGCGTTACGTTATGTATGAGTAGGTGTATGAATGCTTTTGCGTATACGCATGATGATATCACTTGAATTTTGTTAATAAAAATAAAACAAAATATTAAGTAATATATTCCACTACAAAATACATATATTTTACTTACTATCATTGCAACGTTGAGACAAATCTGCACAATCTTCATGCTTTTAATATTTGTATTGGTGTCCCACGGCACCATTGTTTGATTTGTTAGTTTTAATTGTTTTCAGAATTTGCTATAATTTTTATAGTAACTAATTTTATTTCACTTTGTAGTATTATAATTCGTAAATATTTACTTTTCGTTTTCTTTCACATTCAACAAAAATCAACCACCACACCAAGCGTTCAATTAGGGAATGGTGAGCATAACGTTACAAAAATAATTCTTATTCTGAATACAAATGTATCTGGGACAAGTATTTCTTTTTGGATTTGTTGAGCAGCTATTCAGAAACTCTCCTTCTCTCTTTTGTTGATATTCAAGTTTATATGAACGTCTTGTGACGTCAACGTTTACGTCATTGAATAATAAATTGTTTTTGCAAAGTTTTGCGCTACCAACTCTTTTCCCAAAACTGTTCCATCTTTGAATGTTTTTCATACAAAAACGGCATCAATAACAACAAAAGTTTTATGAAATTCTTTTTTAGGTCAGCGAACCACTTATACGAGGGGCCTAACAAAAGTTCGCTTAGTAGAATTGAAAAAACTGGATAACAAATTTTTTATATTTATAACTTTATTCTTCATCTATTTGTATTTTTTCGACGTAATCGCCATTTATTTTGATAAATTTTTGAAGTCGATAAATCCATCTTGAAAAACAGTCTTCAAAATCGGCTTTTTGCAGTTTTACAATTTCATCATTAACAGCATTTATAATCTCCTCATTGCTGTTGAAGACTCTAACTCTCAATTTTTTTTTTTTATTTTTGGAAACAACCAGTCACAAGACGCTAGATCTGGGGAATAAAGTGCTGAACGAATTTCTTCAATGCCCGAAAGCGCAATAAAATATATCGGTGGCAGTGTGTGGTGACGCATTACCGTGATGTAGAAAGTAGTGGCGTAGCTCCATTTTTTGGCGTTTTCCCAATAAATTTTGGAAAACTTTTGGTAAGCAGGATTCAGTATACCACTTAGCAGTAACCGTCAGACCTTTTTTTAAAGGAATAGCATCTACAACTTTCTCTCCGGTGAAGAAAACTGACATCATTACTTTTATTGCTGACTTTTGTTGCTTTGCTTTAACAGGTGGATTTGCACCATCTGGGCTCCATACCATGAATTTTTGTTTGGTTTCAGGGTCGTAATTGTAAAACCATGCTTCCTTACCTGTTACATTTCTCTTGAAGGTGTTAGACTCTCCATTTTTGAATTTTTCAAGATAATACTTAGCAAAACGCACACGTGCCTCTTTTTGAGCATCACTAAAATCTAGGAACCCATCGTGTACATTTCTTCGTGTATCCAAGATAATTTTTTAATATTTGCGATACAACCATGGCATTCAAGCCTAGTTCCTCAGCAATGATTTTCTGGGTCAATCTTGGATCTTTTTTAACTTTAGACTTCACCAGCGCTACACTTGCATAATCAGTCGAAGATTTTGTGCGGCCTTCTCGAGGTTCGTCCTCCACAGAAAAATTACTTTTCTGGATTTTTCGGAACCACTTTGAAATAGTCACGACGGATGGCGCATTAGCTTCAAATGCTATTTGGCATTCACTAAATATTTCCACAGGCTTGAGCTTACGTCAAAATCCAAAAAAAATAGCAAACCGAATCTCTTGCTGCATTGGCACTGGAATATCTGCTGATATTTCTTCACGAATTTTATGTTTTCTTCTCTCCATTTTGACCGATCTTTCTGAAAATTTAAATGATGTATCGTAAGATTATTACAATAGTACGCAATTTTTTGATTTACTAAAAATTTATTAAATGACATCTACTACTAAGCCAATTTTTGTAAGGCCCTCCGAGTACGAGTACAGCGAGCACCCGATAAATAGTTCTGTTGATGTTGACAACTTTTTTTGACCGAAAAATTAGGTAGAATCGAATAAAACCTACCATTAAACATGTTTTTGATTCTAAAAGACTGAATTTTTGACAGGAAAGTTATTTAGTAAGAAAAAATAGATATCTATATATGAGCCGTTTATTTTGAGAGTGGTTCAAGTCTATATCTCTTTTGGGTTTTTATTATTATTATATTATTATATTATATTTATCACTCGAATTTTGTTTATAAACCCAACCAAGAATAAATTTTCTTACATAAAAATAAGTATAACATCTTCAGTATACCAATATTTTTTGATCTAGTCACCTTCCGTTCTCCCATTTTGTTTTTTGATTTGTTTGTGTTTAATTTTTCTGAATCTGCTATAAATTTAATAGTAAATTACATATATTATATCACTTGGCAGTGCTATAAATTGTAAATATTTATTTTTATTTTCTTTCACATTCAACAAAAATCATCTACCATAACAAGAGTTAACGAATAAGCTGCAAGTATTCATCAACAAATGCTTAAGACGTATACTAAACGTTTGGTGGCCTCGCACTATATCAAATGCCGAGCTACATCAAAAATGCAATCAGAGGGCTATAGCAATCGAGGTCAAGCTGCGCAAATGGAGATGGATTGGTCACACTCTCCGGAAACCACACAGCGATGTTTGTCGCCAGGCTCTTGAGTGGAATCCACAAGGTAAAGCACGTGGTAGACCCAAAACCAACCGGAAGAGATCGCTGGAAAAGGAAATCCAAGAATCGGGAAAGTCATGGCAAGAGATTAAAGTCATCGCAAGGGATCGTGACAAATGGAGAAATTTCATATTGGCCCTATGCTCCTCCTAGGAGTAAAAGGAGAATAATACATACATACATACAATGTGCCCCAATTTTTTTTTTTTGTTAATTTTCTAAAGTGACCTCGATTAAAATTCAATAAAAAATTAATATTCTTAGGAGGGTAAAATTAAATATCTTACAGAAAAAATTGCTCCGGGCTTGAAACTTGACAAAGTTGCTTGTTGGACCATAGTCACTTTACAAAAAAATAAGTTCCTTAGCTCAACAGGGGGTTTAACTCCCTTTTTTGGGGGCTTAAAGATCAAAAAAGTCGTTTTTTTGGCAAATAACTTAAAAACTGTTAGTCGGAAAAAAAATTTTTGCGGAAAAATTAAAGCTGATGCAATTTTGCACATTTTGGTTTTAAAAACATCTTTCTAGCATAAAATTGACCGAGATAAGTAATTTTTAAGAGTCCTTTTTTTTCGTTTTCTTAAACGAGCGAGTACCAAAATTGTAAATATATTATATTAACTTTGAACTCTAACGTCCATTACTTTTTTGTTTGTTAACCGATCAGAATAGATCAAAAATTATTTAAAAGCTTAAAATTTCATCTTTTTAAGGGGGGCTTCTCATGTAAAATTTTCAAAAAATCGATTTTTTTTTTTTTCATAGGTTGATAGAATAACGTCTTGGGAGTATATTCCCAAAGTTTCATGACTCAACTCTAAATATTATGGAAAAAATGATTGATTGAACCAGCGATCTCATGTAAAATTTTCAAATAATCGATTTTTTTTTTAAAAACTTTAAATCGTTTTTTCTCAAAACTATGGTTTTAAAATCGCGGTACACGATTGCGAAAAAAGTACTTAACCGATTTTTGATTTCTAAAAAGTGTTTTGCAGATTATAAATTGAACGAGTGCATGAATGTCTGAAATTGTGGAAAAAAGTTATTTTATACACTTTTTAGCCCCATTTAGCGGCAAAAAATTACGAAAAAATAGCACTTTTTTTTGAAGACGTGATTTCAATATTGTAGAATCGAATTTTTTGGAGTTTCAGACATTCATGCACTCATTGGAACCCTGCTGAATAATAAAAAAATTTTGTTTTATGTTTCAGATAAAAACTTTGGGCTCCACAATGTACCGCGATAAATCCGACTTATTAAATGTCGCCACACGCGACATTTCATAAGTCCGCCATTTTGTCATTTTAGTTTTTGAAAAAATGCTTTTTTTATATTTAGTTCAAACATGTTCTTAAATATATGCAAAAAATTATTTGTGTGTGTTTTTATTTTCCGAGTGAAAAGCAATCCCGAAAAACAACTACTTTTTGACGTGTTACATGAGAAGCCCCCCTTAATTACTTAGCTTTTAAATCCAATTTTTTAAGTAAAAGTCTTTTTTTTACTTTCTAAATTGAGTGAATTTCCTAAATTGAAATATTTCACTTTAATTTTAAGTTATATCTGTTATAACTTTTTTGCTTCTTATCCGATCGTAAAAAACCAAAAAGCATTTAAAAGGTTAATATTTAACTTTTTTTAATTGTATCAAAAACCTTTAAAAAAATCACCCAATACTAATACTTTTGTACTAAGAGTCGGTTTAAAAAGTGGCGGATCACGCCCATTTTCTAAAATTTTCATAACTTTAACAAAAATTTTATCAAAATCGGATAACGTTTACTAGTTTTGGCCGCTCTATATATAGGCTCGCGACACTGTGCGACGCTCGCTCAAAGATGAATTCCGTGGAGGTCGTCCAAAAACGGGCGTTGTGCCAGAGAACATTGATGCCGTGCATGAACTGATAATGCAAGATCGTCATGTGACATACCGTGAGATAGAGGCATCCTTCAGCATTTCTTCCACTAGCATACGTTCGATATTGCATGAACACCTGGCCGTAAAAAAGGTTTGTTCTCGTTGGATCCCGCACAATTTGACAATCGCTCAAAAAAATGCTCGTGCCGATTGGTCCAAAGAAATGTTGAAAAAATACGATCGCGGTGCTTCAAAAGACGTTTATAAGATCGTTAAAGGTGACGAATCATGGATCTATGCATGTGAGCCCGAAACAAAACAGCAATCGACCATGTGGGTCTTCGAAGACGAGCTAAATCCAACGAAAGTTGTTCGTGGAAGAAGCACTTCGAAGCAAATGGTCGCCTGTTTCTTTGGCAAAACTGGTCATGTGGCAACTGTTCCGCTTGAGCAACGAAGGACGGTCAATTCTGAGTGGTACATCACAATTTGTTTGCCTGAAGTTTTCGGAGAAATTCAAAAAAACGAACAAGAGAAGACAAATCATTGTTCACCATGACAATGCGAGCTCTCACTCATCGGCTCAAATCAGCGCCTTTTTGACCGGCCAAAACGTCGAATTGATGGGTCATCCGCCATACAGCCCTGACTTGGCACCCAGTGACTTCTTTTTATTCCCGCACATCAAGAAAAAAATGCGTGGTCAACGATTTTCGTCGCCAGAAGATGCTGTTGAAGCGTTCAAAAACCATGTTTTGGAAGTGTCTCAATCGGAGTGGAAAAAGTGCTTCGGCAATTGGTTTGAGCGCATGTAAAAGTGTATAAATCATGCTGGAGAATACTTTAAAAAACAATAAAACCATTTTTGATGATAAATATTTTCATTTTCATTATTAGGCCAGAAACAGACGCAGAATTCGAAAAACAAACGCATTTCGACATATATAAAACGATCTCGTTTGCCCGCTTTCAGCAACATTTCATCAATTTTACCAAATTCCACAGACGACAGTAACGAACTGTGTATCTTGATAAAAATATAAGTCGTTGGTTCAACTACGGAATGCTGAGCAAAACATTTTAAATACAAATGTATCTCAAGTCTTTGCCCAAGGGGAAAAGAAGTGCTTCAGAAAACCCTTCTGAAGTGAATCTTTTTCAACAATAAGCGCTTCCGCTCCGTAAGAACTATTCTTTCTTTTTAACATTGCATGTCATAGGATGTAAGCGAGAAAAAGCTTACCGCAGCCTTACCAAAAAAGGGTTCTTGAAGCGCATATTTGTAATGCTGTGGTAAGCGTTTTTTCAATAAAATTTAAAAAAAAAGAAAAAGAATTGGCTGCGCCAGGATTTGAATCCGCGACCGACCGTGTGATAGATAGAAACAGATTATTTTACTTACATTTACTAACTCTTTAGACCGCTACAGCAACGCCCGATGATATGAAGAGGTATTAAGTTTGTATATTAGGTAAGCAAATGTCTTCCAAACAGAATTTGACATACGAATGCTCCTACAGAATTACATAGAATTATTGTGCATCAGTTTCAATTCAATTAAGCAAAAGTAAATAAATAAGAGAAAGGAAATAGAAAAGTGAAATAGAAAAAGTTTGAATAAAAAACATTTTAATAAAAAAAAAAAACAAAACAAATAAAAAAGAGGAAAAAAAATCAACCGGGCTGGGTTCGAACTCACGTTGTTCTTACTGCAGCCTTACATGAAATCATTGTGTAATCAATTCCAATTCAATTAAAGGAAAGTAAACTAATAAGAGAAAGGAAAATAGGAAAGTGAAATAAAAGATGTTGAATAAAAAATATTTTAATCAAAAAAAAAAAAAAAATAAAAATAAAGTAAAAAAAGTAAAAAAAAATCACCCGGGTTAGGTGCGAACCCATGTTGTTCTTACTGCAGCCTTATACAAAATCATTGTGAGAGTGCTTCTAAATTTCTATGGGGACAAGCACGTTTGAAGTGCTTGGATCAGAAGCGCTAGAAATTGTTCCTCTTGGGTGGTTTTGGTATCGTTGAGCGGCCACTTAGATTATTTTTTCTGTCGCTCGCTCTCTCTATTTTGTTGATATTCACGTTTCTTTGAACTCAGTCACATGGAATCGGACTTCAACGATTGTGTATCGAAATTTACCTCATTGAATGAGAGATTGTTTTAGTCAACATTTTTGTACTACCAACTTCTTTTCCAAAACTCTAACGCTTTTGAATGTTTTTCACACAAAAAGGACATGAAAAGCAACGAAGTCTTATTAAACACGTTTAAGGTCAGTGAACTACTTAGACGAGTACCTACAGCAAGCGTCGATACTAGTACTTACTTATGTGTACGTAATATGCCATGAAGCACTGATAAATGCATTTTTTTCGGAAAGGCACTTCGATATCGATGGAATTTTTTAACTTCATTACTATATGGCGCATTCAATGCAGCCAGATGTTTTCTTCTTTCTAAGTTTCAGTTCTTAAAAAAAAAAAAAAATCAGAAAAAATATTTAAAATTTTTCGAGTAGGTACAATTGATCAATACAAACGCTGCCATCTATCCTGTTTGAGTCAAAATACTCCTGTTTTTTATGTCAATTGATGATTAAACCAGCAACCAGATTTTTTCACACACCATTAGTAAAATAAATCTTTTAACCATTCAAAAAATATCTGAAAGCATTTCTTTAAAATTTTTCACCTTGAGTCAAGGTATAGAAAAAAAATTATATCTTATACTTAGCATTAGATATATGTATATTGTCTTTTAGCTAAAATAATCAAAAGAAACGAATTTTCGAAATTATACCTCACTGTAAAACTTTAAAACCACATTTTGAATAAAATTTGTTGTCCCAAGGTCATAACAAAATCACATAAGGAACAATTTTTTAAATATATCTACCCAATATATCGTGTTTTTGTGGGTCTCTTTGACCCATTTTCTAAAAAAAGGGTTATAATGAGTTAAAATATTACACAAAATATTCTGCGGAAAATTTGATTAAAGGTCACCCAAGTCAAGAAATGCTTAAAACTTAAAAATAATACCCTTAAAAAATTTAATTAACATGAAATGTGTGGGGTCTTTATTGATATTGGGGGTTATCTTGAATCAAGATTCCCGGGGAATTTTCTTAAACTGCAATAGAGAATGCACGGCAGTCTGAGATAACTTCCCGGGAATATTTATTCGCGATAACCGCCATTGACTATTTTTTGGCCTTAGCGGTGAATTTTCGACTTTTTAGTACTCGGCAGCTAACGTGTGACCCAATAAGAGCTTCCTACTTTGTTTTCAAATAAAATACATAAAAATCAATGTTTTGATGCAAATCTTTATTTGAAATAATAGTTCGGTTCCTTCAACTCAATGTTTTAAAATTATTTCGTTCAAATGCTGCCCTCGACTAACTCTTAAATGGTTCATTCTGTGGGTCCGATTTCCGGCAACACTTTCGAGCATATCGGCCGGTATTTCTTGAATAACACGAGTTATGTTGATTTCCAAAGTGTCAATAGTTTCGAGTTTGTCAACATAAACATATCCCCAAAGAAAGTAATCCCATGGCGTCAAATCATATGATCTTGGTGGCCAATTAACAGGAGCATTTCTTGAGATGATGTTTTCATCGAACGTTTCCCTCAATAAAGCGATTGTTTCTCCAGCTGTATGGCATGTTGTGCCATCCTGTTGAAATCAGAGGTCGGCTGCACTAATACCCTGAATTTTTGGCAACCAAAATTCATTGATCATTGCTCTGTACCGGGCACCATTGACCGTAATACGGGCTCCATCCGCATTTTTGAAGAATTACGGTCCGATGATGCCTCCTGCCAATAAACCACACCAAACAGTACATTTATCGGGATACATTGGAAGCTCTTGGATTGCTTCTGGTTGTTCATTGGCCCAAATACGGCAATTTCGCTTGTCGCTAAACATAATTTTTTGATAAAATAATGGATCAATTTGAAGTTATTGTAAGGCCCATAAACCGAAATTAAAACGTACACCAAGATTAGTTGGCTTCAATTCTTGTACGAGCTGTATTTTATAGTCCTTCAGAACAAGATCACGCCTCAAAATACGCCACAATGATCCATAAGAGATGCACAAAGCCTGAGATCGGCGACGAATTATTTGTTCACGGTTGTTCTCTAAATAATGCTCTTATTTCTAAACTGGCTAAAATGGGTTGCCATTCTGCATTTTTAATGTGATTTCAGTCATACTTACAAGGTAGAGTTTCTTTTGTTGATGTCAACAATGTTAAGTCTTATTCCTTTCTCGCCTCTTCAGGAGTTGCTCAAGGAGGTATTCTTGGTCCATTTCTAATTTCTAATGCAACTGATATTGAAAATTTGCAAAGTGATATTAGTCGATTGTTATCGTGGAGTGAAAAGAATCTATTACCTCTTAATATAAATGAACGCTTTTCTGTATCATTTTTTAAGTCCAGAACAGTTAATATCTCATCATATACTCATTCTGGCGTATCTTTAAAATCTGTTAACTCTATTGGGGATCTTGGGGTAATTTTTGATGCCAAGTTCACTTTTGCTGATCATGTACCAAAGGCTTATTCCTTACTTGCTTTTGTTCCTAGGAATAGCTCTGAATTTACGGACCCTCATACTCTATTAAGCCTTTATAATTCTTTTGTAAGGTCAAGATTGGAGTATTCTTCCTTCATTTCGTGCCCTTTTTTCATAACTCACTCCTCGAGACTGGAAAAAATCCAAAAATCGTTGACTAGGTTTTCGCTGCGCTCAATAAATTTTGAGGTATCGTTGCCTTCCTATAATGCTCGACGCTTACTATAAGGTTTGAAATCTCTCGAGTCTCGAAGGAAAATTCAGTCTGTTTTGCTTATTTATGATCTTATATCCAACAGAATAGACTGTCTTCATTTGTTGGAACTAGTCGATTTTAATATTCCTGCAAGATCTTTGCGTCATTATGTCGTTTTCCATGTTCAAACTCATAGAACTCGTTATGCGCTTAATGAGCCAATTACTAGGGCATTATCATTGTACAATGAACTTTCAGCAAATAATTATTTAGATTTTAGCTTATCTAAATTATCTTTTAAAAAAATGTTAAATACTGTATTTTTAGTTTCATTTTAATTTATAATTAATTCACATTTTGTAAATTTACTATTATATGTGCTAGTCTGTAAGGATAAGTATTCCTGTAGACTTAATAAATCAAATCAAATCAAATCAAATTACGGGCTCTGTACACTCTGGTTGAATGATGATTGTCCAATAGTGTAAGATTGCTTTGAAATCTGGTGATGGTGTTACGAATAGTGCACTGAGTTGGACGCTCATAACGACCAAAATGATGTTGAAGAACTTATAACATTCTCTAGCTGATGACTGGTAGTAAGTTTCCACAATTAATAAACGTTGTTCAGGAATAAGTCTACTCATGATTGATTCGTATTAAATACTAACAACTGTCAAAACAACTCAGTTGGAAAAGGAACCTCGTATTGGATGAACCTTTATTAGTGAAATTTTTAAGCAAATAATTCTGTAGTAGATACATATTGATCCATTATTCCCCCGTTTTAGGGGTAATTTTTAAGAATTGGTCAAAAATTACCCATTTGTGGGGGATGTAGAGGGTTAAAGCTTTCTACAAAAATATTCCCCTTAACATCCTCCATGAGTTTTCAAAATCCAGAAAATCGGAAAGACACGTAGGTATTACTTATTTTTAGACATTATTTTAGAATATATCCGTTTTTTTCATTTGTGCAAAGTCGTGTCGAACGGTGTAATAAGAAGTTATGTATATGTTAACGGAAATAAAATCTACGAAGATATGACCAGACCCAGATGCTTATCTGAGGGTTAAGTAAAAGAATTGGTTTGTTAGAAAAACACTTTTTTCTGTTTGGCTGAAGAAATATTAGTTTATCTACGAGTATAAGACATTTTATTAAAAAATAATAATTTTGTATTGTTGGTGATAAAATCATTTATAGCAATACGAGTATTACCAAGCATTTTGTATAATTCAACTATATTTAAGCTTAGATATTTTAATGAAAATTTGTAAAAATGAGGTAGACTAAATTTTTGATTAATGTAAATACATATATCTAACGATAATATGTTTGTCAATATTTATCGTCTATTATGATTGGAAAGCCAACTTGCTACTTGTAAATTTTGAAAGACTATATTTGAATTTAATTAATTTAATTCGAAGTTGCTTCTCCGCTTTTCGTTTCGCTTCGTTATATATGTAATCCATCCAAGCAGTAAGATCTGTAATTGATAAAATTATTATTGATCTAATCAAATCCAAAAAACCTACTCCAAATAGTATTGCGGCCCAATTAGCTCTCAAAGAATTGGTAAAAGATTTGAATACAAACTTTTCTGCACCCGTAAAACAACCTTTTGAATAATATGGATGTGTGCAGTTTGGTTTATCTTCTGGGTCAGCAAATACTGAGTTCTTATCCCTACTAGAGAAAGTGTGACGGCAACTATTTGGCAATTCAGGTCGTTGTAAGACAATAGTATAATCATCGGATGAACTATTGCCACAGCATGCAAACTAAAGGAATAAACAAAAAAGTTTATATATTTGAAATGTGCGCTTTCTACTTGTACGCGGGTTGAATAACACTGTGCAACACTTAAAATCTGCACAGCTTTCTAAGTGGTGCTCCTCCAAACGAAGTTTGAACCAAAATGCTGCATGTTGTAACATAATACCTTTTTTTGCAATTCATCCATTGCACCTGGATGTTCAATCTCTTCATTCCATTTTTCTTTCACAATATTTCGAGAGAGCTGTTTAATTGAATCATCAAACAGACTCGATACAAATAATCTATCAGCTATATGAGCGAGTAATATGACCAACAACATGGCACCAAACTAAGGAATAAATTCAACAAAAAAAAAAACATTCAAACTAAGTATGTATGGTAAATTAAGTAAAATATATTGGATATCTTACCGTTTGGGTTAAACATAGATTGCCACGAAGAATGGCAACAATACCCAACAAGCTACATATGACCATTGAGGTTATCAGGACAATCATATAGGAAATGTAGGCGGCTGTTATAAAATCGTAGAATTTGCATAAATGGAAAGTTATTAGCCCACTTCCCACCTGTAATCAAAATAAATCAAAATTAATCTCTCATTTTTTTTAATTATTATACTCAAGTTTAGAATGACAATGGACTAAGTCAAGTTTAATTTTTTTTTTTTTTGTTGATAACTTATCAGATCAGTCTAAGTACTCAAAAAAGTTCTTAAATTTAATAATTTAGTTTTAATTTTAACTACACTCATGTTTTAAATATTATTAAAAAATTATATAAAAAAAATATCTTTTACAAAGGGTACTCTTTATTGTTGCTGAAATCAATTGTCCTAAATCTCCTGAGTGAAATGACGTTCTTTTTAAAATCGAAACTTCGGCACTTTTTTTTTTTTTTGGCATAATGAGTTATTAGAAAGTTTTCATAGATAAATATGGCACTACACCAAGGATGGTGTAGTGGTCTAGCAATTGGCACTGCGATTGAGAGTTGTACGAACCGTGACGTCCTCGGTCCAACTCCGGCCCAGATCCAACACAAAAATTTTTCAACTTGCAATTTTTCAATTATAATTAATTTACTATAACCGTGTTTTAATTCGGTCGATAATTTGTCATAATTATGTGTTAGAATATTCATCGATAGAATTATATGAAAATCGTTCTTCGTAAATATATGACTAAAAGTTCAATTAAAAATAAGTTTTCATAGATGTTCTAAGGAAAGTTAAAAAAAGTGAGCCAAACAAAAACTAGAATAGAATTTTCAATGTATTTGTCAATATTGATTCAGATCCCGGTGTCAAATTGCTGTATCTCGTATGGTTTTCATGCTAATTTAACTGTGCTAAAACACGGTGTGATAAAAATGTGGACAAAATCTGTGAATGGGGGGTTACATTTGCACTATCTTAGTAGTTTAAAAATGCAAACTACAAAATCGTAGCTGATCATCTACATGAAATATCGCGAAAATACATATCCCATACAAAATAAAAAAAAAAAATGTTAAAAAGAAACACAACAAACATACATATATAAAAATATTTATTTTGAATGTATGTCGCAATACCAAATTTAAATCCGGCGTTAGAATTGTTGTATCTCATATGGTTTTAGAGATATCTTATCCTAAGCTAACAAAAAAGACCGCTTTTGCTTTATTTTGAAGCTATATAACTAGAATACAGAACATTCAAACGTAGAATCCGATACAATATCCGAAAGAAATAATATTTTTCTTAAAAATCTGATTTAAATCATGTCAATAGCTTGATTTTTCTCCGAAATATCGTAGACTGAAATAATGAGAAAATATGTTTTTTCCACTTTTTTAACTTTTTAGGTTAGGATATCTCCACGAAAAAATAAAGATATCGACATGATTAAAATTAGGTTAGATATCCAAGGGTCCAAAAAACGCACTACATTTTTTTTTGAGAACTATAATGACTAGAAGTTTTATTACCCTACACCCAGGGTATATTCACTTTGTCCTTCCGTTTGTAACGCAGAGAAGGAGGCGTGGCAGATATGGAAAAGTATATATATTCTTGATCAGCGTCACCTCCTGAGTCGATATAGCCATGTCCGTCTGTCTGGCTGGCTGGGTGGCTGGGTGTGTGTGGAAATACATTTTTTGGGAAAGCTGAGCAACAAAATTCAATGAAATTTGGTGCACCGCCTCCGTCGTAAAAGTTATCTCGGGGGATTGAAAATGAGCGAAATCGGTCAACGGACACGCCTACCGCCCATACAAAAAATATATTCAAAATGCAATAATAACAGCATTATTCGCAATAACAGAAGCAAAATACACATAAGTGCTAGGGAAAGTAAACATAAGCTCTGAACAAAAACTAGGCGAATTCGGACTAGAGGGCGTGGCACCTCCCATATAAACAAAAGTTTCAAAATGTTATACGGAAATCGTTTTTTGAGATAGACTAACCAAATTACACTCAAACACTCGGAGCTATAAATGCATGCTATATGCAAGATCTAGGTAAACTCGGACAAGAGGGCGTGGCACCTCCCATATAAGCTAATGTTTCAAAATTATATAATGAAAGTGTTTTTTAGATAATCAAACCAAATTTCACTCAAACACGAAGAACATTAATTGTAAACTCTGAGATTAAAGTAGACGAAGTAGGATTAGAGGGCGTGGCACCTCCCATATAAGCGAAAGTTTCAAAATGCTATACTGAAAGATCTTTTCAAGAAAACCTAACCGAATTTTACTCACTCACTCAGAACAGTAAATGCAAGCTCTACGCAAAATCAAGGTAAGCTCGGAGGTGAGGGCGTGGCACTTCCCATATAAGCAATTTGTTCTTATACTCTCCTAATAATATACTTTAAATGCAGTGTAGGGTATTTAGTTTTTGGCCAGGCCAAAGATACCACCCTTACTAGTTATATAATTCTTTTTGTATACTTTTGCAGAAGTTCCTACAGGGTAGTGTGATGCTGAATGTATGAGTAGGTGTTTGAATGTTTTGGCATATACGCATGATGATATCACTTGAATTTTGTTTATAAAAATAAAAAAAAATATTAAATAATATATTCTGCTATAAATTGCATATATTTTACTTACTATCATTGCACAGTTGAGACAAATCTGCACACACTTCATGCTTCCTTCTCTTGTTTTGGTGTCCCACGGCATTTTGTTATTTGATTTGTTAGTTTTAATTGTTTTCAGAATTTGCTATAATTTTTATAGTAACTAATTTTATTTCACTTTGTAGTATTATAATTTGTAAACATTTACTTTTCATTTTCGTTCACATTTAACAAAAATCAACCACCACACCAAGCGTTCAACTATGGTATGGTGAGCATAACGTTACAAAAATAATTCTTATTCTGAATACAAATGTATCTGGGACAAGTATTTCTTTTTGGATTTGTTGAGCAGCTATTTAGAAACTCTCCCTCTCTCTCTCTCTTTTGTTGATAATCAAGTTTATATGAACGTCTTGTGACGTCAACGTTTACGTCATTGAATGATAAATTGTTTTCGCAAAGTTTTGCGGTACCAACTCTTTTTCCAAAACTGTTCCATCTTTGTATCTTTATCAAACAAAAACGACATCAAAGGTCAGTGAACCACTTAAACGAGTACAGCGAGAACTCGATAAATGTTGCCCGAAAAAGCAGGAAAAATCGAATAAAACCTACCATGCACCATGTTTTAAATCCCAAGAAGACTGGATTTTCGGCAGGAAAGTTGTTTAATAAGAAAAAATAGATATCTATTTGTCTTTTTTGTTTTTTGGGCTAGATTTAACCATATATCTAGCTACTCAATTAAAACTCAAAAGTCAAAATACGTTTAATAAAATAAGAATATTTAAATGCAATAACATCGAAAAAGTATACTTTTATACCATATACTCGTATTGCCAACTCCAAAGTTAAATGGAAGATTCGGTTTATTTGAAAAACATGTCATATTCTTGAAGAAATATTAGTAATATTATTAAGGCTTTTACAGCATAAAATATTATTAAGGCTTTTACAGCATAAAATATAAATATACTAAATATTATTTGATCTACCAGACATTTTATTAATTAAAATAACTTTTGTACTGTCAGTGATAAAAGCTATAGACATTTCAAACAATTTAACTATGTATAACCTTAGATAATTTAATAGAAATCAGAATAATATTGAGGTAGATGAGTATTCTGAAAGCTAGCGTTTCAATACTGCAAGAGTATATTCAAATTGTATTTGGAAAGTTTCTCCGTCGCTTTTCGTTAGTGAAATGTTTCCACATAATGTAAATCCAGCTAAGCAATATAAACTGTAATACAAAAAAAAAAATATTTTAGTTTTATTCAAATTTACTATAAGAGAACATTAAACCTACCCCAAATGCTAATGCGCCCAAATTAGCTCTCAAATCAACGGCAAAAGATTTGAATACAGTCTTTTCTGCACCCGTAAAACAACCTTCTGTGTAAAATGTTGCATTGTATTTTCCTACACCGCCTTGTCCCGAATATGTTGGGTCTGTAGAAAGTGTTATATTTAATTTTGCTCCAGCTCCCTGTCCAAAAGATGTTGGCTCTGTATGAAGTGTTGTATTAGATTTATTCGTGCTTTCTTTTTGAAAAATTATTGGCTCTGTACTATCTAAAGCCTTAGTACTATTCAACTGATAACAACTTTTTGGTAGTTCAGGACGATTTAAGACAATTGCATAATCATAGAATGAATTATTGCCACAGCACTTAAACTGAAAAAATAAAAAAAACCGTTGTATTAATGAAATCTACATTTTCTAAATACTTATATGCTTAAATATATGTGTGTTCAATAACACTGTGCAATACGTAAAATGTGCACACGATTTTGAGTGTTGTTGCTCAAAGTAAGTGATAAAACTAGGAAACACCAAAAATAAAATTCCAATCGGCTTACGAGCTATAGCTTTGAGAAAAAGTACTCAAACTCAAGTATGAACCAGAATAAGCTATATAATTTAAAATTCGATCGGTAGCATAAATAGTTAAAAAATAGGGTTTCCTAGATTCATTTGTAGTATTTTGAAAAACAACACTTAATAAGGTGTGCACATTCGATGACTGCGAAAATGCTTCTACAGTGTAATGTAATGTAATACCGTAGTTTGCAATTCATCCATTGCACCTTGATGTTTAATCTCCTCATTCCACTTTTCGTTCACATTATTTCGGGAGATTTGTGCTATTGAGTCCATAAATGTTTTCGCTACAAACATATCGAGTATTTGAATAAGTAATATGACTAAAAATATGACACCATACTGAGGAATAAACAGAAAAAAATTAAACGGTGTATGAAACCTACATATATTTCCATAACTTACCACTTGAGTTAAACGAAGATTTTCACGACGAAGACCCACAGTACCCACAATAGCACATATAATCATTAAAATTGGCAGAGGAATCACATAGCAAATGTAGCCGGCTGGAAACACATCGGAGAATTCAACTAGATGCCAAATTATTAACAAACTTCCAAACTGTAATCAAAGTAAATCAAAATTTATCTCACATTATTATTAGTAGGGTAAGAGTGCCGCCTGCGGGCATGGTTCGGATGTGAGCACCCTCCCGTAAGTTTTAACAGAAAAAAAATGCGGCAGACGCATTTGCTTTGTGCTCAGAAGAAACTAATTTTTGAATAAGTGAAAGTCAACATTTCAATCATTTTCCAAGTGCGATAAATCGAAATAAATCAATCGAAAAGCTGAATGCAATCCATATTTATCCAGTAAGTTTATTATATTTTGTGATTCAAAACCGAATGCAACTAAAATGTTCACACAATACAATGTACTCATTGCTTTTCAAAGTAGCTGGCAAAGTCGTGTGTAGGCCCCGAATTGGTTCGGGTGTGGGCACCTCACTTTTTTTATTTAAAGCGTGTGTTTTATTGAAATGTCGTCGTGGATGCCAATATTACTAATTGAAATGACGTTCTTATGCCTTTTTAAGCTTTTTTAGTGGAATGGAAAGAACCAATGGGCCCTTTAAAGATATCATAGAAAAAAAGTTGTTTTCATTAAGTGTGGAAGGTAAGTTGGCATACCACTTTGCAATAAATCTTGGTATTGAGTTTCCTGACAAGTGGACCGAGGAGCAGATGGCAGGCATTGATTGGTATAAAAAAGTCATGCTTGGCAAAAGAGCAATGTCAACAAGAGCTTAGTCTGCAAAACAATTGACCAGGCATTGACGGCGAAGACAATCAAGTCTGGTTTCAGGACAACAGGCATGATGCCATTCGATCCAGACGTTTTCAATGATGCTAATTTTGTTGAAGCCGTTGGGCAGAATTTGTTGAATTTGTGTAGTGATGGGCAAAATTAGTTTTGGTCTTGATTCTTGGTCTTGGTAATTTTGCAAGACCAAGACCATGACGCTGATATCATTGCAAGACCTAGTCTGCTATGGTCTTGGTCTTGGTCATGCTCACGATAATCATCAAGATCAAGACTGCTTTTTAATCTTGCGAATTTATAGTTAATAAGTGTGTCACGGCAAATTCAAGCATAAAATCATATCACAATTCGAAATTTGGCATCTTACAAACCTAACTGCTTTGTAAAAAAAAGGTTTGGAAATTTTGAATACTCAACAACCTTCAGAAAATTTTTCAAGACCAAGACGCAGACCAAGACTCAATATCGAAACCAAGATTAAGACTCAGTGTGCAAGATTAAGACTTGATCTTGATCTTTGTTTTGCTCATCGCTAAATTTGTGTTAGTCAATGTTTCCAAAATAAATTAATTTTGCTTTCTTCTCCATTTGATTGCGTCTTACTTCATATTTTTTCCATTTTTAGCCGATTTTCTATGGGTGCCCACAACCGCATTTTTCCAACTGACGAAATCAATTTACTTTTTTCACCGGTAGTGAGCTAAGGTCTCTAGCTTTCTATTGATATTTATATGTCTGCATAATATACATCTGGTCAAAACAAAAAGTTGCCACACCCGGAACTCTTCCCCTATATATAATAGATAAAGTGTATATTATACACATACATGAAATTCAATTTTAAGAAGCATTTAAATCAAATAACTTACTGAAAATAGTAAGTTCAAGCCCCATAAACCGCCCACTCCTTAAGCAAGGGCCTGTCTGCTTGTCATAAGTATTTCGGTATTATAGTAAGTTCCTGGACGCACTACAAATTATTTTCGTCTGAGTAGATTTCCTGACCAAAAAAAAAAAAAAACTGAGAAAGTCTCCTTGATGATTGTAGATTAAAAAACCCGGAATCAGAAAATTTTAGATGCCCCTTTCAGGCGATAGTGTATATTTACTTTTTGATTTTTTTTAAAAATGTCGCAGACCGAACCTAACATTACTTACAGAAACATTAATTTTCGATGTATTTGTCGATGTTGATTCCGAATTCAGACTTAGAACTACTTTACTGCGTAGGTATGGCTTTTAAGCTATTCTAATCTAAAAGTGGAAAAATACCATTTTCAAACTATTACTGAAATTATTTGAGAAATCAAGGTAATCTTTGATAATAAAACTTTTAATGTTTATTGAAAGTACTGTTATTTTTCTTTAAAACCTTTTTGGAATCATTTTGGGAAATACAGCGTTTAAATCGTGTAAACCAGATATTCTCTACATTTTTGGCTGATGATAAGGTGAATCCTGCATGGTGTGCATAGTGGTTATAAGTCTTGAAACTTTGCTCATAATTTTTTTAACTAATAGTCTAATTATATGAAACAAAGAAATAAAAAAATTTCTCTAATTTTTTAATGTATTTTTAATTTTAATTACGCCCATAGTCTTAATTTTGTTTTCGTTTTTCATACACAAATCTATTTTGGCATTATCTATTTAACTGATATGTTTTCGCGTTAAAAATACGAACGATTAAGACTCAGTGTGCAAGATTAAGACTTGATCTTGATCTTTGTTTTGCTCATCGCTAAATTTGTGTGAGTCAATGTTTCCAAAATAAATTAATTTTGCTTTCTTCTCCATTTGATTGCGTCTTACTTCATATTTTTTCCATTTTTAGCCGATTTTCTATGGGTGCCCACAACCGAATTTTTCCAACTGACGAAATCAATTTTCTTTTTTCACCGGTAGTGAGCTAAGGTCTCTAGTTTTCTATTGATACTTGAGGCTATGAGCGCAACAGTGGCCTAACCTTTACTTCGTTGATAAAGCAAAAGCACTTATCCTGAGTCGACAAAAGCACAATTTATTTGGGTTTGATTTTTTCATGAAGTGAGAGTTAGGCCACTATTGCGCTCATAGCCTCATTTATATGTCTGCATAATATACATCTGGTCAAAACAAAAAGTTGCCACACCCGGAACTCTTCCCCTATATATAATACAATAGATAAAGTGTATATTATGCACATTAGGGTGTCTCTTATTTGGGAAAAGTCAAAATTTTATGTCGCGCTCCCCCAGAATCGAAAGACTTTGAGAAAAAATTGAGATCCCCTAAACGACAGGTTTTTTTAAACGAATTAACCTGTGCCACGAAGACATTCAAATTTAAATGAAAATTAACATAGATTTTATATACTTCTTGTTTTAACTGGGAATCGCGTTGCCTGAAATATTTTTCGCCATCAAATGTGTATCTTATTGTTTTCGGGTCGCTGAACACGATACAAGTCTCAAAATTAAATTTTGACAGCTGTCAACGGCTACAGAGCTGTCACCATTTGACAGAGTTTAAATCGTGTAAACCAGAAAATCTCTACATTTTAGGCTGTTGATAAGGTGAATCCTGCACGGTGTGCATAGTGGATATAAGTCTTGAAACTTTGCTCATAATTTTGTTAATTCAGTCCAAGTATTTACATGAAACAAAGAACTAAAAAAAATGTCCCCAATTTTTTAATTTTAATTACGCCCATAGTCTTAATTTTGCTTTCGTTTTTTATACACAAATCTATTTTGACATTAACTATTTAACTGAAATGTTTTCGCGTTAAAAATACGCACACGTGTTATGTTTGTAAGTATGTATGATGTATTTATGTATGTAGTCGTATGATAGGGAACGTATTTATGCTTTTGCGTATACGCATGATGATATCACTTGAATTACATATGTATGCTCATAAAAATAATCAAAGAATTTGAAAAACTGAGGGGCGTTAAATTTTGCTAATTAAAAACAAAAAACAAAAAAAAAAAAATAAAATATGAATACTTGTATTATCCTGTAAAAATAATATATTTTTACTTACTATCAATAGAGCGTTGAAGAAATACAGCACAATTTTCATCATACCAATATTATTTCTTTTGGATACCCAAGGCATTTTGATTTGTTTGTTGCTGTTAAATTTTTTTAAAATTTGCTATAATTTTTATAGCAACTTATTTTAGTTCACTATAATTTATAAATATTTTCTTTTTTGTTTCAGATTCAACAAAAATCAACCACCACACTGAGCGTTCAACTTTGGAATGGTGACCATAACATTACAAAAATAATTCTTATTTTGAATAAAAATGTATCTGGGACAAGTCTTTGTTGAGCTGTTATTTAGATAGTTTTCTCTCGCTCTCTATTTCTCTCTTTTTTGTTGATATTTAGGTTTCTGTGATTAGCTCCAGGCACGTGCAATCTGACGTCAATATCTGTGTATTGAAATTTTTCTCATTGAATGAAAGATTGTTTTAGTAAAATTCTAACTCGTTATCCAAAACTCTATGACGTTTAAATGTTTAGCAACGAAAACGACATCAATAGCAACATATGTGTTGTTTAATTCTTTTTTAGGTCAGTGAACTGCATATGAGTACAATAAGCGCTCGATAAGTTGTTTAGTTAACACAGTCATCTTTTCTGAGCAGAAAACAGGTTTTCTTTATATTATTTTTGACAGGATTATTATTTAATTGGGAAAAAGTATTAATAAAAATTAAATTATGAACACATCTATGTATATTAGTGTGGGCCAAATTGTTCTGGTGGAAAAAATATGACAAATCGTCATCGGGAATGAAAGCAAATGACCAATAAGACATGGGCTTAAAATTAATATCAACCCTGTGAAAAAAAAGGCATGAAAGCGTATCTCCGCCGATGTCTTTAATTCATACAAGAGTTCGTAAACGCATCGCTTTGGCGATACGAATGCGAACCGTAAACGTATATGTTAGAATAAGAACAGTAGAACTAAAAATGTAGTAATGTTTATGTATTGTTACTACGTTTGGTGGTCGCAAAATAGTAACGTTTACGTAGCATCAACGTGGTTCGCTAAAATCGTATTCCTTACGAAGTGATTTAAATCAAAGATTGCATTTTTAATTTGATGATTTATTTTAAATGTTTACCATGTTCAACTATTTGATTTATATTACACTGTGGTTACATTTTCTGTACACACTCTGGCACTGATACTCCCAAACTGTATTATGAATCTCGACCAATTAATTAATTAATTAAAAGACCCAGTCAATGATAGTTGAACCAACAAGCATTCTTTGTGTGAACCAAAAGTTGATTTTCTTATTTGCTGGTTCGAAGGCATTCGAGGCATTAGAACCGTGGATGATGTTAAGTCCAACCTGGATGCAGTAATCTCAACGAATAGTGCCGGGCTTCCAGTTTTCACGTACAAGCTCTCCCACATTGTTTTGACTACTGGTTCCAGGTGCATTTGATGCCTAGGTGAATTTCATGGCCACCAGCTTAAAGCCCTTCGGCATGTTGGATATTCTTACTGGCAAATCTACGTTGGACGCCATTAGACGACTTAATCATGATGAAATTGCTGCCATTGTAAACGTGAACTTTGTGATGTCTGCTTTCCAAAAATTATTATAGTGCAGGCAAATTAGGTATTCATTTCTAATTTTGTTGAACATGCACCGATTTTGATTTGACAGAGCTCATTTTGTTCGCAATAAAATTTAGAACAAAACCAACACATTAGTTTTTTCCGGCCTTTCCCCAAAATTTCTTCAGTCCCCCGTGAACCCTCAAAATCGGATAAATTCAATAAAACTGTTCTAAAATGCTTAAAAATGGAAAGTTATGTTATTCACGGGGTTCTCTAGATTGCTGAATCCAAATATGATGTTGGAAAATGAAAAAACTCAAAATGGCGCCCGGAAAACTGCGTACAGACCCATTTTAAGCACCGAAAATGGGAAAAAATCGTTACAGGGGGTTTTAGCCTAGAAGTCTTGTTACATTGAATGAATTTATACGGTCGGTGTGGGATATTGTTTTTTATACTTTAAAAAGTAAAGTTTACCAAAAATTTTTTTGTGTTTTTGATTTGTTTATTATTTAAGCAATAACTATAAAAAGTTAATACAACTCAAAATTAAAAATATTTGTAACATTTTGCAAAACATTTTTTCTAAACTAACTTGAGGTCGCTGAACACGAAAAACGCATTAATTTTTTTTTCCTTGGGGTCGTTTCCGAGTTATTCGATAATTTATATTTTCGAGATTATAGCTTCATATACATCAATATATTTCTATGAAGCCAAGTCCGATCAATTTTATTTTTCCACGTTTACAAAGAATGATTAATGGCGCTTCTAACAAGTATACCAATGCTTTCAACAAAATTGACTGAGTTATAGCAGGAAAAAGTTTGAAATTTCATAAATTTTTGAAATTTTTCACATAATATTGTTTGTTTACACAATCAATATTTGCATGTGTTAGTGAAACTACAGTTCGTAAGCGATTCGCTTTGGGTATAAAATTTGCAACCGTAAATTTTTCTTAGAGGGAAAGAAAATTTTCTGGAAGGGCAAAATTCACTGGAAAAATAAGGCTATTTTTTACATTGTTAGAATTGAAGCACATATTTGAGTTATACATCATTGGAAAGGTATTTGTAAGTATATGTGCATAATGCTAAAATTATTTTAATATTTTGCCATTAAGCCAGGTAAACTAAAATGCAAATTTTTCAACATTAACAACGACAAAATACGAGGCCAGATCTGAAAAGAGGATACAGCACAAACACTGACACTGACTTCATGTTTTTTTGTTTTCTTTTCGTTTCAAATTTGTCATTGTAACAGGGATGATAAATGAGCTTTTCTATTTTGTACCAAATAACAAAAAAGTACTAAAACTGTCCAAAAAGTACCAAAATTATTTAATACATTTGTGGTCAAATTTTGACCATTGGGATATTCTAGTATGTATAAAAACGGGAAACTATTACAATAACTAATCAAACATATTTTTCAGCATTGCAAATAAATAAATAATTTAATTAGAAATAACCAGAACAACTTTATTAACAATATTATATATTTATATTTTTTAACATTAGTAAATACAATTATTAATTCATCTTAATCTAACAGACATTTAAAAAAAAAAAAATGCTTTTGTATTGTCGTTAATGGAAGCACTAAATATTTCTACAATTAAACTATGTTTAGTATTTGATAATTTAATTGGTACATTTATGAAAATGAGGTAGATATATTTTTGACTACTACCCACATTTGGAAGACATCAAGTACTCGTATATATTGAAAGAGTAAATTGGAATTTAAGTTTAAACGTCTCTCTCGCGCTTTTTGTTAGCAATATATTTCGATATAACTACAATCCAGCTTAGCAATATAAACTATATTAAAGAAAAGGTTACTTGTTTTTATTAATTTTATTCCAAGAAAACATAAAACTTACACCAAAAAACACTGTGGCCCAATTAGCTCTCAACGAAACCGCATAAGAATTGAATATTGTCTTTTCTGCATTCGTGAAGCAACCTTCTGTGTTAAGTGTTTTATTGGATTTTCTTGTACCTTCTTGTTCAAACGCTTTTGGCTCTGTATAATGTGTTGTATTGGATTTTCCTGTACCTCCTAGTCCAATAGATGATGACTTAGTACTATTCAAAGCCCTATTTAAAGTCCGGTAACAACTGCTTGGCAATGTAAGACGATGTAAGGCAATTCTATAATCATTGAATGAATTATTGCCACAGCATTCAAACTGAGGCGTTGAAAAACAAAATAGGTAACATTATTGAAACTTGTATTTTCTTATTATAATGCTATATGTAAATAAGTGTATCAAACAACACTGTGCACACCTTTTGAGTATTCTTCCTTAAAGTACAAACTTGATGAAATCAGGAAATTAAAGAGTTACTCATAGCTCCATCAAGTACTTTGAGGAACACCACTCAAAAATGTGTGTGATCATTCGTTGACCACAAAAAGTGAAAAAAAAAATACCTTAGTTTGAAGTTCATCCATTGCACCTGGATGTTTAATTTCCTCATTCCATTTTTCTTTCACATTATTTCGAGAGATTTGTGTGATTGAATCATTAAACGTTTTCGATAATAACATATCAATCATTTGAACTAGTAATATGACCAACATAATGGCACCATACTAAGGGATAAACAGAGCAAAAATGGCAACTTAGTATGCAAATTAAGTGAAATATATTAAGAATACCTTACCACTTGAACTAAACGAAGATTTCCACGCAGAATGCCCATAATACCCAAAAAGCCACATATGGCCATTAAGGTTGCCAAAAGAATCACGTAGCAAATGTAGGTAACTGGAAGTACGGCGAAGAATTTCAATAGATCAAAAATTATGAACCCACCTCCAATCTGTAATCGACATTAATAAAAATGTACAATAACTCATTTCATTTATTTATTATAATCAAGTTATGACAATTTATACATCGCCGGTGCTTACGAAGACTATCTCTTCTTAAAATGCGGACAAGAAAATCCTTTTTTTCAAACTGCGGCGAAAAATATCTTTTTTGTGCGAATGCGGACAAGAAAATCACTTTTTACAAAATGCGGCGGAGAAAATCACTTGTTACAAAATGCGGCGAAGAAAATCTCGCTTCATTCGTTGCGATTTTAAGTGAAATGTTTATTTTCGTAACTCGTGAATACTTTCACTAAATAAAGAGATTTTCTTCGCCGCATTTTGTAAAAAGTGATTTTCTTCGCCGCATTTTATAAAAAGTGATTTTCTTGTCCGCATATTACAAAAAAGATTTGTTTCGCCGCAATTTCAAAAAAAAGATTTTCTTCGCCGCAACTTCCGGTTGGAAGATTCTCTTCGTAAGCACCGGCGACATATACTCGTACATACTTCAAAAACCATATCTCATTTTTAAGAATCATCTGAAATTGACAAGAAACGGGGACTGGATGGTGACATATGTGTTTAACTATCAAAATTGCCTATTCTTAATTATTCGAACTCAACAATGTGTAAAAGTGAATTAAATTCGATGATTAATTTCGTTTGAGAGAATGATAATTTGATTTGGAAAATTATGAATTTTGAGTGCAAAGTCTGTATCATATATCTCAGAGCTAACGATTTTATATAAAATTTAATCGTGTTTCAGCCTTTTATAAAATTAAGAATTTTATATCTAATGGGTGATCCAATACGAGGTCCCTTTTCCAATAGGGTTGTTTTGACAGCTGTTATGTGTCAAATGGCTTGTCCATATGACGTTTGTGTTCAATATTCAATACGACTCAATCATGAATAGACTTACTCCTGAACAACATTTATTAATTGTGGAAACTTACTACCAAAATCAGTCATCAGTTAAAGAATGTTATAGAGTTCTTCAACATCATTTTGAGCGTCCAACTGAGCGCACTTTTCGTAACATCATCATCAGATTTCGAAGCAATTTTACGCTATTCATCATTCAACCAAAGTGCATAGAGCCCATAATTTAGAGAATATTGCTGCAGTAGCAGAGAGTGTTCGTGAAAACCGTGAACAATCCATTCGTCACATATCTCAGGCTTTGGGCATCTCTTATGGATCATTGTAGCATACCTTGAGGCGTGATCTTGGTCTGCAGGCCTATAAAATACAGATCGTATAAGAATTGAAGCCGGTTCGGTTTATCGGCCTTACAGCAACTTCAAATTGATTCATTTTTTTATCGAAAAATTGTGTTTAGCAACGAAACTCATTTCTGGTTGAACGGCTAAATTAACAAGCGAAATTGCCGTATTTGGGCCGATGAACAGCCAGAATGAATTTTTGTTGCCAAAAATTCAGGATATTAGTGTAGTCGACCTCTGGTTTTAACAGGGTGGCGCAACATGCCATACAGCTGGAGAAACAATCGCTTTATTGAAGAAATGCTCCTGTTAGTTGGCCACCAAGATCATGTGATTTGACGCCATTGGATTACTTTCTTTAGGGATATGTAAAATAACTTGTTTATGTCGACAAAACCAAAACTATTGACGAAAGAGTTGTCGAAAATTCGACCCACAGAATGAAACATATAAGAGCTAGTCGTGGGCAACATTTCAACGAAATAATTTTAAAACATTAAGTTGTAGAAACCGAACTATCATTCCAAATAAAGATTTGCATCAATACATTGATTTTTATGTATTTTATTTAGAATAAAAGTAGGAAGCACTTATTGGATCACCATTTAGTTGGAAAATAAAAAGGGGAATAGTGAGAGACGGTTTGCGCGTCATTCGTTTCAATTGGTTCAGATTTAGATATTACAGCTAGACTTGAAAAAAGTATTTTGAATGAGACACTTCCGTGACAATAAATAAACACATCTAGTCATTTCAGAAATCAAAAAAGTTTTGTAGAATTTTTTTTTTTTTTTTATTAATTATATATCTAGCCTTACTTGAAAAATGTACCTTGAATGAGAATAGTCATAGTCTCGTAGCTTGAGGGTCGCTGAATCCGAATCCGGCCTCAGAATTGCTCTATCAGGTCAGGTTTGTAAAATATCTTAATCTAAAAGAGCATAAAACGCTCTTTACGCCTATATTTAAGGTTATATTATAGCGAACATTTTTTTCATGACGTGATAGATCAATTCTGAAGACGGATTCGGATTCAGCTACCTTTAAACTATGCGAAATGACTATTTTCATTCAATGTACATTTTTCAAGTTGAGCTGTGTAATCGAAGGATAAAAAATTTACCAAAACTTTTTTGACTGCTGAAATGACTAGATGTCTTTATTTGTTATTTATTGACACGGAAGTCCCTACAGCCTACAGGAATGTATGCATGTTTGTATACATAAATGCTTTTGCGTATACACATGATGATAACAGTTGAATTTTGTTTCTAAAAATGTCAAAAAAACTGAAGGAATTCTGAAGGGCGTTGTATTTCGCAAATTAATTTAATATTTTTAAAAATAACACAAAATAAAAAGTAACATATTCCACTGAGAATACATTTTACTTACTATCATTCCAGCGTTGACTAAAGTCAGCAAAAACTTTATTCCACCAATATGTTTTGCGTTGGCCCCCAATGGCAATCTGTTATTTGATTCGTTTGTGTTCATTTTTATCAAAAATTACAATGATTTTTAATAGTAATTTAGTTGAATTCACTTAGTAATCGTATAAATTGTAAATATTTATTTTTTATTTTCTTTCACATTCAACAAAAATCAACCACCATACAGAGCAGCGTTCAACAAATGTATCAGGGATAAGTCTTTGGTATTGACACTTGGTTTGTTATCCTGTTTCAGCAACAAGAGAACAAAAAACAGTTTCTTATTCTCTTTGCTATTTTCTTTGTTCCTGTATGCAGAAGTGCGCAATTAGCTGCTCTCCTCTTACTTGTAAAATTTCAAATTTTCCTGCTTGGGTTGTGTTTTTGACTTTACTCTGGTCATATGAAATCTGAATTCAAAGGTTGTGTACCAAAATTTAAGTGTTGAATGAAAGATTGTTTAAGAAATGTTTTTTGGCAAATAGTTAGTTAGGTAATAGTTACTTTTACAGAAAAATATTGCCTGTAATTTAGTCTTTCAAATAAATAAATTTCTCCTAAAAACAATATTTTTTGTAATATGTTGGGTTTCAAAAACAACAGTTAACTTGAATCGTGAATTTCAAAAAGTTGTGATGACTCATTTTGGAAAATTTAAAGGAGACACAATAATTTGTACCAATTCTATGGATATTAGTTATATATTTTTTTCTTTTCTGAAATTGATATCTTTTGTGTTACAAAAGACAGCTGTTTCAGTTTTACGAGATGACCCTTTTTGTAATTCATAAGACAATAGAGGATTTGGTATACCACAAGTCAACCGAAAAAGATTATTGCAGAAGGAAATTGAAGAAACGGGAAAGCCATAGAGAGAAACCAAAGTCAAATACAAGGATCACATTAAAAAAAATATTAGAGTTATTCACGATCTGGAGTAACAAGCTGAGTAACAGGGTAAAAGTGAACTCAGTTACTCTGAATAGTGAGCATACTCAATACTTTGCACTTATATTTGCTTTTTGTTTCTCAAAATAATTTTAGCTGCCAACAAAAAAAAAATTTTTTTAATTGAATATTTTGCTCTCATTCAAATTTTTATTTTTGATGAACGAAAATTGCCTCTCAATCATAAACAAGTTCAAACGTTTCTATAGAAATAGAAATAGTAAAAAAAAGGCAAAAGTGTAAGATTATTTTACACTAGAAAATACCTTGACTAAAAGGGTAAAAGAGTAACAGAGTAACTTACGTATATTTTGTTGTTGTGGTTGTGCACTATTACCCTGTTACTCTGTTACTCAGGACGTTACTCTAGATCGTGAATACCTCTATTGATACACTTTTGCATATGTTTGAATTAATTTTACAATCTTTTTCCTTACTTCAAATAAGAAAGATTACCTCAGAAGCATGCGTTAGGAATGCATATAACACTTATTCTGTTATACAAAACCATTGATTCCGTAGTTAATTTTTTATACACCAAGGAACTAACAAATTTCGCTTAATTGGTAAAAAGAAAAACAGAAAATATATGTTTATTTATTTTTAATCCTCATCTTTTTTTATCTTCTCTTCATAATCGCCATTACTTTCGATACATTTTTTGGCCTGCAGATCCACCTATTAAAACAGTCCTCAAAATCATGTGTTCGAAGATTCTAGATTTTTGCTTTAATTATCTCTGCTACCCACTGAAATTGTTGGAAATAACCAAAAACCACAAGGCGCCAGATCTGGAGAATATGGTGCTGGAAAATTTCTTTCTTCTTATTTCAGCAGTGTCAGCTGGAGAATTATCGTGATGGAAGGAGTAGCGATGCAATCCTTGTTTTAATTTCAGATGAACCTCGTATACAAGATGTAAATAGTTTCATTAATTTCTCCAGGTCTTTGCACAATGAAATCCTTAAACTCGGAAGCCGTAAAGAAAAATAAATAGCCACCTTATAAGAAAAGCGACATAAAAGCGTAACGCCGGCGAAGTCTATAATTCATACAAGACTTCGTAAACGCATCGCTTTGGCAATACGAATGCGAACCGTAAATGTTAATGCTAGAATAAGAACAGTAGAATTAAAAATGTAGTAATGTTTACGTAGCATCAACGTGGTTCGCTTTTGCTTCGCTAAAATCGTATCCCTTACGAAGTGATTTAAATAAAAGACTGCATTTTTAATTTGATGATTTATTTTAAACGCTTATCATGTTCAACTATTTGATTTATATTACACTCAATTTACTATTGTTACATTTCCTTTACACACTCTGGCACTGATACTCCCAAACTGTATTATGAATCTGATCCAACAAGCCTTCTTTGTGTAAACCATAAGTTGATTTTCTTATTTGCTGATTCGACGGTATTCGAGGCATTAGAACCGTGGATAATGTAAAGTCCAACCTGGATGCAGTAATCTCAACGGATAGTGCCGAACTTCCAGTTTTCACGTACAAGCTCTCCCACATTGTTTTGACTACTCGCTTCAGGTGAATTTGATGCCTAGGTGAATTTCATGGCCACCAGCTTGAAGCCCTTCGAAATGTTGGATAATCTTACTGGCAAATCTACGTTGGACGCCATTAGACGACTTAACTTTGTGATGTCTGCTTTCCAAAAATTATTGATAAAATATAAAATCAGAAAAATTTTGACAAATAAAATATTGTTTGTTTACACATTCAATGTTTGCATGTATTAGTGAAATTACAGTTCGTTAGCAATTCGCTTTGGGTTCGAAATTTGCGAACTGTAAATTTTTCTTAGAGGGCAAATGTACATTCGTATATTTGGGTACATAACAGTTGTCTTTATTTTGATCTTTAAATTATATATTATTACACCATACATACATTTCAAAAGCTTAATGATATATTGATAAAAAGATATTTTATTCAAAATATGTTTGTACACATAAAACTGCAAAATGACTTAAAAATTATCAAGTGTTTTTTTTTTTCTAAACTTACATAATTAAGAGGTACATAGTTTTTTATCAGAGTATTTTTGTGAGAATTCTTTGGTTATAATAAAGATTAACGTTTATAGTTTGAACGACGTTTTTTGTTCATGAAATGCATAGTTAAAAACAAGGCAAAACCAAAGAGAATGACCTATAAAGAAAAGATTTTTTTTTTCGGCTTAAAAAAAAGATGTATAAAATAATTGTTTCAAACTCACGGTTAACAAGATAATGGCCCATTCACTTTTGCTAGAAGCACTAAAAGCTTTTACTATGCCATTTTCAACACCAATCAGGCAACCATCCTTATAAAGTGCAGTTATGTCTGTAGTATTTGAACTGGAGTAACAACTTTTTGGTATTTCGGGACGATGCAGGACATTAATATAATCATTGGGTGCATTATTACCACAGCACATGTACTAGAAAGTTGAAAAAAATTTAAAAGATTATAAATATATTCATATTAATCATGTAATATGCTTAATTATATAGATAGTTACATAGTTTACTATGTTTCATTCTTACTATTGTTTGCAGTGGATCCATTGCACCAGGATGTTCAATTTCCTTCTGCCATTGGATTCTTACTTTATCTCTGGCTTTTTCTCTAATTAAATCATCAAACTTATTAACAAAGCATTTTCCAATTACTTGTGCGATTACTGAGACCAAAATTATATTTGCATACTGGGAAAGTTAATCAAAAAAATTTAAATTTTAAGAAATAAATGTTTCAGTTACACAAAAACTTACCACTTTCATTGTGCAAACATTCTCTCGGCAAATACCCAGAAAACCCAAAAGGCCATATAGTAAATTTATTGCACCAATGAAATACATATACCCAATGTAAGCGACAGGCAAATCATTGATATAATCAGTAATTGTATAGATGACGAACACACCTACAAACTAAAGAGTTTAAATTATTAAAAATAAGTTTGTCTTCAAAAAACAAAAATAACAAACATTAAATAACCTACACTGCAGTATTTTTAAAAGTTTGCTCTTATGGGAGATGCTACGCTCTCTTGTCCAAATTCACCCAGTTTTTTTCCAGAGCTTGCATTTATAGTTTTTAGTGTCTGAGTGAAAAACGTTTTCAGTATAGCGTTTTGAAGCTTTTGCTTATATAGGAGGTGCCACGCCCTCTTGTCCGAGTTCTTCTAGTTTTAGCTTAGAGCGTGCATTTATAGTCTTTAGTATTTGAGTGAAGTTTTGTTGGATTATCTCAAAAAACTCTTTCTGTATAACATTTTGAAACTTTTGCTTATATGGGAGGTGCCACGCCCTCTTGTCCGAATTCGTTCAGTTTTTTCTCAGAGCTTGCGCTTACAATTCTTAGTATTTATGCGAATTTTGGTTGCATTGTCGTGAAAAATACTCCTAAAATTGCATTTTGAATATATTTTTTGTATGGGCGGTGGGCGTGTCCGATTTCGCTCATTTTCAATCCCCGAGCTATCTTTAACGACGGAGGCAGTGTACCAAATTTCATTGAATTATCTTGCTCAGTTTTCAAAAAAGTGTATTTCAACACACAGACACCCAGCCAGCCAGCCACCCAGCCAGCCAGCCACCCAGCCAGCCAGAGAGACAGACGGACATGGCTATATCGGCTCAGGAGGTGACGCTGATCAAGAATATATATACATTTCTATATCTGCCACGCCTCCTTCTCTGCGTTACAAACGGAAGGACAAAGTGAATATACCCTGGGTGTAGGGTATAAAAATATGTAGAGGACAAAGTGCACTTTTAAGTAACCAAACATGCGCACGCATGCCAACCTCGTGGACCATTAAATGATAATCGGCTGATTTCACAGGTCAATGCAAAACTAAATAATTGGAAATGAAAAAGGCGTATATAACTTTGTTTCACTGTTAATGAAGGCGGCCAAGAACCTAGTTTAGAGATGGGAGTTTGGGAGTTATCTGTATATTAATACGCAAAACAGAAACTTGTCCATCTTTTTTCACTATATTAGAAATGGAGTACGACTTGAAATTATACACCATTAGAAAGGTTTTTGTATGTAGATGTGCACAAAGCTAAATTATATTAATGTTTTGACTTTAAGCCAGGTGAAACTAAATACAAATTTTTCAATATTAACAAAAATTCCGCTAATTTTTTATAGTTAGCTACCAATGGAACATATACATATGCACATCTCATCTTTTTTTTTCACACTTGGAATGAATTGAAAATGTTATGCCACTAAGCACAAATCTACAAAAATAAATACGATTTTTCCAGGGGTTCAAGAGCGGTCCAAGGGTTAAATCAAAAATAGCAAAATCCAAGGTAACTAAACAATTCAAATAGCAATCAAAAAACATACAAATGGTACTTATTTCATTTTATAAAATAAGTAAGTGACACAAACACGCACGACGTGAGTTCTTTCGTGTTTGTGCATATTCGTGTTGAGCAAAATTGGAACGACTAAAGCTGGAATTAGTCAAAACGTTACGTTCCCTAACATGACGTTGCGGTTGCTCGTTGACGTAGCACCGATTAGTGAAAACGGTAGGCAGCGTTCGAAATGTCACCTTACAACATAAAAATTATTTGAAAAATTTAAATTTTTGTTAACAAACATCCATTTTCAGCCTTATTTTAATTAAATTGTTAAAAAATTTAATACATAGAATCGCTCAGTGGTCAAAATTCGAACACGAATGTTTTTAACGATTTTGGTACTTTTTGGACACTTTTAGTACTTTTTTTTTTTGCTATATGGTACGCAAAACTCTTTTAGTACTTTTTTTTTTGCTACATGTTACGATAAAGAAAAGTTTATTTATCATCCCTGGTATAATTCATAAAGTCAGTGATATGCCTTTTGTCTTTCTCTTTGTGCTATATCATTTTTTCAGCTTCTAATTTTAAGTAAAAATTCAAAAACAGTTTTATAAAATTTATCGGACTCAAAAAAATATAGGGAAAACTGCATAAATCTAAATATAAATAAACAAAATGAGCAATGTATGATCTAAATCGTTTCGTGTTCAACAAAATTTGATATGTTTACCTATACTAGGATTGTTTCACAAAAGATTTCTGTACACTTTCTTTCTTTAATATACTTACTTTGAATAAATCATTTTTTTAGTATTTTATGTAACAAAATGTAAAAATAAAAAATTTTTCCGAAAAAAAAAAAAAAAAAAAAATTGGTAAACACCCTGTAAGAAAATACACCGATGACATGCCTTGCAACTTAAAAACATTTGAAAGTCTGTAACGCTCCCTACATAGACTCTGCATATCGTTTGTGTAGCAGGATTCGAGATAAAATCTACTGAAAATTAGTTATAAAAAAGCACAATATTATAGCTTTGGGATGAAAATGTAAAGTCCTAAGGACACATTGGAAAATATACATATGTATATACAAATATTTTTTCTTTATCGGCTAATATCTTTTTGGCTCCAATTGATAAGAACTTGTAGGTCTAGCAGTGAAAAATTCAAATTGAACATATATGTCCGATCGATCCTGAACGGGTTAAAGAAAATTTACATTTTTGAATTTTTCATTTGTGAAGTATTTTTCTTATTATTTTTAAAACTCCCCTTATTCGGTTAAAAAGTGTTGCTCTCAAAACAAAAATGGAATGCAGGCTTTCGCTAGATTTTTGTTTTACAACAATTACTCATGTTGTTGAGGAGCAGTAATTATTTTCGAAACGTGGTATGCTCATACCGAGCTGTAACACTTACAAACTTAATGGGGGTTATCGTGCAATGAAGAATACACGGCAGTCTGAGAAAAATTCCCCGGGAATATTAATTCACGATAACCCCCAATTTGTTTTCAAGAATATTCAGGAGATTTCTTAATTCGAGTATTTTCTGTAGAATGACAAAAAACGTAATTGAAATTTAATTCAGAACTTTTTCGGCAAATGCCGACTAACACTAATCTAATGCCCTGCTAATAAAAACTAATGATTTTGACTACCTGTTGATCAGCCGGCGTTTGTTTTACCTAACAAGTTTTGCATATGATTTACTAGAAAAACAAAAGAGCAAAAAATCAGCTGACAATTTTTGGGACAGCTGCGAAATTTTGACACTTAAATGTTAAACAAAACATCTAAAAAAATGTGTTCCGAATTTCTTAATATTTTTGTTTGATAATAAGCATGCTAATGACTTTAGGGTTTTAAGGTGGCCAATATTAATCTTCCTAATCTAACGCACGCGTATAATATGTATATGTATGTTTGTACAATATTTGTGTACACGCATGATGAGTCATTTTAATTTTGTTTATAAAAATATTAAAAAAAGATATTCGAATATTTTCGGAGGCTATAACATTTCACAAATTAAGGCTATACAGATAATTTAACTTACAATCATTAAAGCATTAAATAAATGCAAAATAATTTTAACCGACTTTGTAGCACAGGTCATTTTGTATTTTGGATTTTAAATGGATGTATTTATAACTCTGTTAATTATTTGCTATACAAATTTTATAGCATTTATTTTTTTTGGAAATTCACTTATCACTTTTAACTATAAAATATGAATGATTTTTAATTTATAGTTTTGTTAACAACCGACACGTTAAACGTTCAACAATGGAATGGCGAGCAAAAGTTGCAAAGCAGAAGAGTAAGTAAGTATTATGATATAGATATGTTTGGGAGAGCGAGCTCTCGTTTGATTTCACTTAGTAGATACTTCTGGCTAAGTTTGAGCAGCTTGGTAGCTTTGTTTTTTATTGAGTATGTTAGATTTATTGATGATAAACCCTTAGCGCCAGTTTATTAAAGTCAACAGTATTCATTGTCAAGTTTTTGCTATAGAGTTAAAAAAATTTTGCCCATCGTACGTATAATTATTGTAGTGTATTATTTATTATTTATATATATTATTATTTATTTTTTTGCGATAACTTGTGACTATCTTTTTTATGCAATTTTTTAGACAAAATTGTCACGAAACTTTCAAGATGAGAGCGTATTTTACTCCAAACTACATGTACCGTAACATTGCTTCTATTAAGGTCAAAATTTCAGGTAGATATCTCTTTAGGTTTTTTCTTAACATGTAATCCAGGTTTTGAACTCCAAATTAAACCTTCTCTCAATCAAATTGATTTTTTTTTTTTAAAAGAAAAATGTAACTTTTACTGTTATTTTATTTTAATGTCATTTTATTTGATTTTATTATAAATTGTATATAATAGTTTTTGTCATGGGAAGAATGCCGGGCGTGGGCACCTTTTCGTTTTCGACTTGTAACTTTTGACCAAACGTATATTATGCAGACATATACATAAGTATCAATAGAAAGCTAGAGACCTTAGCTAACTACTTGTAAAGAAAGTAAATTGATTTCGTCAGTTGAAAAAATTAATAGTAAAGTGATAATTTTTAACAAAAAAAAAAAAAATCTTAGATTCGGTTGTGGGCACCCTTAGAAAATCGGTTAAAAATTGGAAAATATGAAGTAAAACGCAATCAAATGGAGACGAAATCATAATTAATTTACTTTGGAAACATTGACTCACACAAATTCAACAAATTCTGATCAACGGCTTCAAAAAAATCAGCGTCCCTAAAAACGTCTCACAGTGATGCGATTAGTATATGCTAGACGGAAAAAACTATTTTTTTGCAGTTTTTTATGTTTTAGGTATGGGAAAGTACAAAAAAAAATTATTTCAGAATTTTTGGACAAGTGGGTGTGGCACCTCCCATACAACTTATTTACATTTTGGACTATATCTTAAAAACGGAATGACCTATGGTTACAAAATTTTAAGTGTATAAGTTTTATGTAGTTTCTTAAATATATAAAAAATTTCAGCACGATTGGACAAGTGGTACCTCCCATACAACTGAAATATAAATTGATGGCTCTAGGTGAATTTGATGCCTAGGTGAATTTCATGGCCAACAGCTTGAAGCCCTTGGAAATGTTGGATAATCTTACTGGCAAATCTACGTTGGATGCCATTAGACGACTTAATCATGATGAAATAATGCACCTGGTTTGCTGCCATTGTACAATATACGTGATCTTTGTGATTTCTGCTTTCCAAAAATTATTAATAAAATATAAATTCAGAAAAATTTTGACAAATAAAATATTGTTTGTTTACACATTCAATGTTTGCATATGTTAGTGAAATTACAGTTCGTAAGCGATTCGCTTTGGGTACGAAATTTTCGAACCGTAATTTTTTCTTAGAGGACAAATGTATATTCGTATATTTTGGTACATAACAGTTGTCTTCATTTTGATCTTCAAATTCTATATAATTATACCATACATACATTTCAAAAGCTTAATGATATATTGATAAAAATATAATTTATTCAAAATATGTTTGTACACATAAAACTGCAAAACGACTTAAAAATGATCAAATGTTTTTTTTCTAAACTTACATAATTAAGAGGTAGTTCTTTATCAGAGTATTTTTTTTGAGAATTCTTTGGTTATAATAAAGATTAACGTTTATAGTTTGTACGACGTTTCTTGTTCATGAAATGTATAGTTAAATACATGGCAAAACCAAAGAGAATGACCTATAAAGAAAAGATATATTTTTCGGTTTAAAAAAAAGCTGCATAAAATAATTGTTTCAAACTCACGGTTAACAAGATAATGGCCCATTCACTTTTGCTGGAAGCACTAAAAGCTTTCACTATGCCCTTTTCAACACCAATCAGGCAACCACCCTTATAGAGTGCAGTTGTGCTATTAGTATTTGAATTGGAGTAACAACTTTTTGGTATTTCGGGACGATGTAGTACATCAATATAATCATTGGGTGAATTATTACCACAGCACATGTACTAGAAAGTTTAAAAAAAAATTTTAAGATTATAAATAATATATATATATTCATATTAATCATGTAATATGCTTAATTATATCTGTGGCAACAAACCAGAGTAGCTTATGTCGAAAATCGACGTTTTGAGATATTGACTATTTTGTGAAAAATTATTTCTGTTCCGTTTTATTGCAATTATTTTAATCTCAGAGGTAGTTCATGGATTGTGTAAGACGAGGAGAGGCGAATTTAAAAAAAAATTATAAGAAATCCTGTATTTTGACTGTTTTATACTTAAGATTTTCTGTGAAAATTTGTTTTGATAAAAATAGCGCCTTAAGTAAAATAAAGCGATTCTGTTGAAGCTTAAACGTAGTTTGTAACGATTGTAACTATACATAAGATTTTCTGCTAAACTTGAAATAAAGGGATCACTGTAGATAAGATGTTTTGGATGCTTTTTTTATTGAAATAATTTTAGCTTATGTAGATTTAAGTTTTTTTGTTAAAAGAATTATAGAACAGTAGAACAAATTTCCGGAAACTTACTTGACTTAAGATGTTTTGGCAAATGTATCACTATTTGAAAAAACTTAAGCTATAAAGTAAAGCATCATAACTTTGCTTGAACACGATATTTTTTGGAAAAGGTTGAACAGAAATAAGCCTTTTGAAAATCTGAATAATTATAGCATGAAAACTCAATTTTCACTTATGTCGACTTAAGCTACTCTGGTTTGTTGCCACAGATATAGTTAAATAGTTTACTATGTATGTTTCTTTTTTACCTTAATTTGCAATCCATCCATTGCACCTGGATGTCCAATTTCCTTCTGCCACTGTATTCTTACATTATCTCTGGCTTTTTCTCTAACTAAATCATCAAACTGATTAACAAAGCATTTTCCAATTACTTGTGCGATTACTGAGACCAATATTATATTTGCATACTAAGAAAGTTAATGAAAAAAAAATCAAATTACTAGAAATAAATGTTTCAATTACATAAAAACTTACCACTTTCATTGTGCAGACATTCTCTCGGCAAATACCCAGAAAACCCAAAAGGCCATATAGTAAATTTATTGCACCAATGAAATACATGTACACAATGTAAGCGTCAGGCAAATCATTGATATAATCAGTAATTGTATAGATGACGAGCACACCTACAAGCTAAAAAATTAAATAAAATTATTAAAAATAAGTTTTTCAAAAATAAAAACAAAAATAGAGGAAAAAGTGCATGCGCACGCATGCCAATATCCCTGGCTATTAAATGATAATTGGCTGATTTCACGGCCTTTCACTGTTAATGAAGGCGGTCCATGACCAGTGCTGTCGTTTTGAAAAGTTTGAGCGAAGTGAAATTTTGTAAAAAGTGAAGTGAAGCGAAGTAAAATTCTGAAAAAGTGAAGTATTAGTGAAGTGAACACAAAAATCACAATTTTATTTATTCAATTCATTAATTTTTATGCTACACGTAACAAAATTTGAAAATATATTTTTAAAAAATATGAAAAAAATAAATAAAAAATTTCTTTGGTCAAAAATTTACCGAAATATGGCCGGCCACTCGAACATGGAAATTATGTTTATGCGGTCGAAAAAACGATTTTTACTCAAAACAAGGCATCTTACGAAAAAAATGCTTAGAGCAAAAAATGCTTAGAATAGTCCAAGAAATACGTGTGAATTGTTTTCAGAATTTTTTGGAACTTTTTTTTGATCAATTTTTTAAAAATTATAAAATGTACCCAAAAATCAAACGTATTCTTTGAATGATTCTAAGTATTTTAGGCATTATACACTTTTCTCGTAAGACGCCTTTTTTTTTAATTAAAAAAAATTTTTCCGACCAATTTTTCACCTAAAAATTTTATAATGAAACGTTTTAAAGGAAATTTTATCTACTTTTATGATATTCTTCTATATGTTTACTTATCTCTGACTCTAAAACAGGTATAGACAAAAGAGTAAAGAGTAAAAAATACAAGATTGCGAAATTTTTGCTCTCTTTTTTGGTCTATAAACTATTTCGATGGCAAATTTAATTCTCTACAAAATGTTTCCTGTGAAGTATATCGAAATTTTCCTTTGTTCGCTTGAGATATTGAAAAAACAAATTACTTTTCAGTCAGGGCAGGCTTCGGGCATACAAGAAAGTATGTTTCTGAACTCTCTTAAAAAGAATAGACAAATTTAAGGGCAAATTTTGTATTCAAGAAAAAGTGAAGTGATTTTATGAAAGGGGAAGTGGCGAAGTGTTTTTGATAAAAAAGGAGCAAAACACTTCAATTGAAGTGCAAACGACAGCACTGTCCATGACTCATGATGCTAGATGCTAACGAACTAATGCACTATGGTGAATTTGATTAATTGTTGGAAAACCATGATTTACAAATATTAAAAATATACGCAGATGAACGCAAAATCGAATTTCCATAATATTAATAATACATACTTAATAATACATAATTTTCGGATTTTGCACTTGTGAAGCATTTTTCTGTTCATCTATATCACCCATCATCTATCTATCTATGAAGCACTCCATGCCAAGTGTACCAGCTCAAAATTTTTTTTTTCCGCTCAAATTTGGCAATATGGTAGATCCGGTGTGCAAGAACAACAATCCGGGAGGATTTGGTCCTAGTACCATTTGTTGTTAAAATACAGGGTGTTGAAGTTGGCATTTTTAGTCATTTTCATGAAAAAGTTGTTTTTTCAAAAATTTATAGCTTACACCAAAGATTATAAATTGATATACGTTAGTAACTGGTCGAATTCATATTTATGTGTTCTTTTTATGAAAAAATATTACTTGGTGAAAAAAATTTTATTTCACCAACATTTTTTAAACTTAAAAATACTTTTGAATTTTTTTTTAAAAATCCCCCTTAAATTTTTTTTTTTAAAGTACTTTCAATTAAAGCATTATTTATAAGCTTTAAAATGATGTATTACTCTAGATGGGATTCGGTCGCTAGATGAGAGTTTTTGGCTTTTGAACGCCAGCGGCAGGTAAAACTCTCATCTACTCTTTACTTTCGATTGGTATATAATTTGTTTCTTAAAAGATTGAATGCACTGTTTAAAAGAATTGAACTTTTTATTGATCATACCCTTAACAGTAATTTTTTAGGCAACCCACTCTCGATACATTTTTTCGCTCATTATCTTTGATATAAACCACTTTTCATCCTTTAAACAAATGGGTGCAATATGCTCCTTATTAGTATCTTCTACTAATAACACTGTACTAGTTTTTGGGACCTTTTTTGGTTTGTCGGGAGATAGGTCATTATTACCTAATTCGGCTACGGGGAATTCAGTGGTGCAAACCGTTTTGCTGGATTGGTTCATCAGTATATACAAAAAGTTCAAATCATAATTTCGTCTAGCAAGAGGTGTTTTTCATAATGAATCTCTTAGTAAATTCTGATAAATCAGTGATTTTTCATCAAAAGTATATTTTCCAGTTCATGTTGAATTAACGGGCGTTCGAATTGCTGAAGTTTTAATCAATTTATTGGATATTTTTTTCCTTTAACGTTAATTTCTTCCGAATTTTCTTAATTTTTTTTTTTTTGTTTAGTCATTTGTGGGTTTATTCACTAAATCTAGAATAGAGCTGTCATTTGTCATATGATCTTGCTCTATAGAGGCTTGAAATTTTTGCAATAAAATATTGTTATTGGTAAGAACAATAAAATTTTAAGTTTCTAGGTTTTCGGTCCGGAATTGCTTTTTTGTGAAACATGCATGTGCTAAGAATATCAAAAATATTATAGGCTTTTTGAAACATTCCAGACACTATAGTATTATTGCTGTTATCTTTAGGGGAGAGTCACCGGGTATAAGACACCTCCGGGTATGAGACAGTCGATTTTTTCTATGATGCAAAACTAATATTGCCAATCTGACTACTGTCGAACTGTCCTCTTACTATGACCATATTTTATATTTCATATTTTTTAATTTTCATTGCATTTTCTTAGGTGTCTCATACCCGGATACAAAACGATTTGGAAATTTTTTCTTTCGAACCAAAATCTAGTGCAAATATCAAATATCAATATTAATGTAACGAAAATTGAATTAAAGCTTGTGCTAACACATAGCCATGGGATTTTTATTTCATATTTTCTGATTTTCATTGCATTTTTCTAGGTGTCTTATACCAGGATACAATTTTTTTTTTTTTGCGAAAAACTTGTACTTAGAAAATTGGCCATAACTTTTGCATGTAATGAAATTACTTTCTACTCCTTTTGAGGGAAAGTTGTGTGTATTTCTTGCCTTTCAAATGATATATAACACATGAAACAATTTAACGAATAAACAGTTATGGCTCAAAAACAAAACCCGTCTCATAACCGGAGACACTCCCTTAGCAAATTTCATGCATCTAGCTTAATCCATTCGGCCACCAGTTTGGGTTGTACATAAAATTCGGAAAAAATCGGGAAAAATTTATTTTTGATTTTTATGTTGAACCCAGACTAGCGGCCAAGCGGATTAACAATATTACTATACTGGGATTTAAATTGTGCATAATCGGTTTAACTTCAACATGTCCATATGAGTTGTAGGCGTGAGCATTAACCGATCACGCTCATTTTTAATCCAAATTAGAACACGACTCTCAGTACTATCTGCACCAAGTTTTAAGCATACAGCTTTATAATTCTTTTCGTTATAGGTTATACTTATGTTAAACTTTCTGACAAAAAGTACTAAATTTAGTACTATTTTAGTACTTAATTGCAAGAAAATTGGTTTTTCAAGGAACTGATGCAGATAGCGTTTTTAAAAGTCATTCAGACGGCATGGGGATGTATATAAATTTTGACCCATTCTAATATACATGCATGTCCCGATCTTCAGTTTTGGATAAAAAGATACGAAATGTTTACTTCTGCAAAGTAGTATCAAAACCTTCGCCATACTTTTGACCGTCACCTTGTGCGACGTAACGTGCTTTACAATGCCTGACCGTTGCAATGCAAAACCGCATCGAATTAAGATGTCGAAAAAAAAAAAATGTTTTTTTCCTTAAAATTCTTTCATTAGCTTTCAAACTTTAGGCGGTCATTCGAAATTCCGCTTATTGATGAAATTGAATTCTAATAACCTTAGTAGACATTCTTTAAAGTTATTCTATAAAAGCAGGTTTATTACGTTTTCTTAAAATTTATAGTATAAATCCTAAACAGTAAATCGTACGTATACATATGTATACTATTGCTTATCATTTATAGGTCAATTCCCTATAAATAGATGGTTTTGTTTTTTCCTGCAACTCATCGTTCTTGACTTATGGCACTTACAAAATCAACATATTGCTATGCTATACGCTACAGGTATAAATAACCAAACTTTACCACCTTTCTAATTAGAACATCTTCTAAACTATAAGTCGTACGAAAACAGCTCAAAGGACTTTTTTATAGGAAATCACCAGAACTACAAAATTGTCTAGCACAATTTTTCTGAAAAGACACGTGATTTAATGAGACTTTTGAAAGTACTTTTAGAACACTATAATGAAGGTGTTCAATAAATTTTTAATATGTACGTATTCCGAATTTCTTAATATTTTTGTTTGATATTAAGCATTCGAATTACTTTATGGTTTTTATGTAGCCAACATTAATCTTCCTAATCTAACGCACGCGTAAATATTCGAGTATATATGTATGTTTTAACAACATTTGTGTACACTAGGGCTGTTCAAAAAAAAAAAAATTTTCGAATTTCCAAGATATACTTTGGCATCACGATCTACATCATGTCAGAATATCCCAAAAAATTTTTCAGATTTTTAAATTCATATTTAAAGGTGGCTCAAAGCAGAAATATATTTTCATTATTTTTTTTTTAGCATTAATTATAAAATGTTGTCAAACAATTTGAAAAATTTGTTACTCTAAGTAACTTAAAAACATTCATTTTGTTTATTTTTTAATGAACTTTAAAACCTACGTTGTAATTTTGACAAAAAAAAATTTACACTTCTTAAAAAACGAAAAACTGCCCTAAGAAGGCGAAATTTTACGGTTTTTCAAAGAAAAAAGTCACCGTGCTTTAAACGAAATGAACATTTTTTAATTTACAAGATCTTATTCAAAAGAACTCTTAAAAACCTTCAAGACAAGACATGTTAAGACTTTTTTGGGCCAGCAGGCTCGATGACATAACGTTTGAAACATAGTTATGCAGACTTTTTTCTTTGAAAAACCGTAAAATTTCGCCTTCTTAGGGCAGTTTTTCGTTTTTTAAGAAGTGTAAAATTTGTTTTGTCAAAATTACAACGTAGGTTTTAAAGTTCATTAAAAAATAAACAAAATGAATGTTTTTAAGTTACTCTAAAACAAATTTTTCAAATTGTTTGACAACATTTTATAATTAATGCTAAAAAAAAAATAATAAAAATATATTTCTGCTTTGAGCCACCTTTAAATATGAATTTAAAAATCTGAAAAATTTTTTGGGATATTCTGACATGATGTAGATCGTGATGCCAATGTATATCTTGGAAATTCGAAAAATTTTTTTTTTTTTTGAACAGCCCTAGTGTACACGCATGATGAGTCATTTTAATTTTGTTTAAAAAAATATTTAATAAATAAATTCGAATATAAGCGTATGAAGTTATTATAACTTACAATCATTAAAGCATTAAATAAATGCAAAATAATTTTGACCGACTTTGTAGCACAGGTCATTTTGTACTTTTTATTTTAAATGGTTGTATTTATAACTCTGTTAATTATTTGCTATAAAAAATTTATAGCATTTAATTTTTTTTGGAAATTCACTTATCACTTTTAACTATAAAATATATGTGATTTTTAATTTATAGTTTGGTTAACAACCGCCACGTTAAACGTTCAACGATGGAATGGCGAGCAAAAGTCGTATAGCAGAAGAGTAAATAAGTATTTTGATATAGATATGTTCGGGAGAGCGAACTCTTGTTTGATTTCACTTAGTAGATACTTCTGGGTAAGTTTGAGCAGCTTGGTAGCTTTGTTTTTTATTGAGTATTTTAGATTTTTTGATGATAAACTCTTAGCGCCAGTTTATTAAAATCAACAATATTCTTTGTAAAGTTTTTGCTATCGAGTTAAAATTTTGTCTGCCATGAAGATGTATTTAGTGTATTATTTATTTGTGATTGCCAAAACAAAACTTTTTTGCGATAACCTGTGGCTATCTATTTTATACAATTTTATACGGAACTTTCAAGATGAGAGCGTATTTTACTCGTAACTTCATGTACTATAACTACGGTGACCATGTCTGTGTAAGCAAAAAAAAAAATTTAAACTTTATTTATTGCTCGTTAATAAAAACATTTATTTCTTTTACTTGCATTACATTTAAATTGGATTTAACCCTAGCTGGCACTTTGATATTAAATTTTATATAAAAATTATATCCGCAAGTTGAATTTTACCCAGATATTGTGAAAACGGCTCTTAGTATTTTTTGGCCGAAGAAATTATTTTTAAGAATTTTTTTTTTAAGTATGTTACTTAATGACATGTATATATTGAAAATTTAATTTTAATCCAACTTTTAGTCATATATTTGCAAAGATTGATTTTCATATAAATCTATCGATGCATTTTCTAACACATAGTTTTGACAAATTTCACTATAGTCGCGTTTTAATTCGTTCCTAAATTGTCATAATTATGTGTTAGAAAATGCATCGATAGATTTATATGAAAATCAATCTGTGCAAATACATGACAAAAAGTTCATTTAAAAATTAATGTTTAAAGAAATTCAGGCATGTTCTGAAATCCGATTCACATCGGAATCAGAATGAAAGCAATCTTCAAGAGCTCCGCACTTCAATAATTAACATCAAATCTAATTTATGTTTTGGTAAATCGAAAAAGAACCAATAGCAAGTTTTATTTGTTGAAATACGAATCCGATTCCATCTTACTTATTGCAATGCAGAGCTCTTGAAGATTGCTTTCATTCCGATTCCGATGTGAATCGGATTTCAGAACATGCCTGATTACTTTCAAAATGTCTCCGTGTGACCTCAAATATTCTATGGGCTCGAGACAGTTTAAATGATGATAGCATTTTGTTATTAAAATAGTTTTACATAAGTGTCTTTAAGGCAGGTTTTCACCTTGTGGGGTCAAAAAGTGCTCTTTTTTTAAGAATTTTTTTTGAGAAAACGGTTAAAAATACAGCGCTGAAATTTTCGTCTGAATATGACCATATATTTATTCAAAGAATACAATTTTTGAACTTGAAAAAATCCAAAAAGGGGGGGGGAGGGGGCGCCCATTGGTGGCGGCATGCATTTTGCTCCCGTGCAGGATTGGCTCAAAACCCGTGATCTGAAACAAAAAAACCGAACACATTCTTAATAAGTATCGTATCATCTATCAAATGACCCTCAATCATGAAAAAAAAATCAAAATTCCAAAAGTTATGAGGTTTTGAATTTTCGCATTTTTTTCTGTACTGATTATTTTTTTAAATAAACAATTTCCAATATTTTTGGCTGGTTATGGGTCATTTGTTAGAAAAAACCCTAAGGAACATTTAAAAAAAATTTTGGTGACGATTGGTTCATTGTAGCGTCTTCAATCCTGCACGTAAGGTCCAAAAACATGGTTCTGAGAAAAACGCGTTTAAAGTGTCAAAGCGCGCTCGGCCGGTGCTCGACAGTGCTCTATGTAACGGGCTATAACTTTCGAAATTTTTCAGATTTTGATCTGAAACTTCTACAGCACATTTTTGGAACATATATCTACACGATAAGACAAAAAAAAAAATTCGATTTTTTTGACCCCACAAGGTGAAAACCTGCCTTAATGTAAGCCAGGGTTGTGCACACGTAGAGTGTTTTGGAAGTTCAACCCCCCCCCCCACAGGAAGATTTTTTTCTTATGTAAATTATATATGAATTGAATAAAATGTAATAAAATTAATCAATAAGAAAAACCCCTTCCAGAGCAAATCCTGTGCATGGTGCTGCTCTAGACACAGCACGTTATATTCATTGATATTTTATACATTTTAATAAATGAACTGTGCAAATACAGGACAAATAGGGGACACAAAATAAAATACAGAACATTTGTATGTCCCGTATTTCTAAAATAAACTCCGGGGACACGTAGCCGAAACACAGAACTGTCCCCGGAAATACAGGACGGTTGGTCACCGTAACCATAACATTGCTTATATTAAGGTCATCTATCTTTTATCTTTTTCTTAAAGAAAACGAGACTTTTACTGTTAATTTATTTTACCGTAATTTTATTTTTCTGTCATTTTATTTTATTTAATTATAAATTGTATTTAATAGTTTTTGTGTACTGAAAAAAAAAAATGTTTTTCAAAAATATAATTTTTATTATTTTACTAGCGGTCCCGGCAAACGTTGTTCTGCGATGAATTCGATTTGAACGAAAGCTGCTATAGGTGCAGGGACTTATCATTTAAACTAATTTTTTCCTATAGCGTGCGCAACAACCTCATGAGCGATCCCTCCAATTTTTTACAAGGCTAATGGTTGACAGTATCTATATTTATGTACCAAGTTTTATGGCAAAAGCTGCTATTCCTACAGAGATATAGCATTTAATGTCATTTTTTTGTATGACAGATGTAACACCCAGTTGCTCAATCCACTCCACGTACCAAGTTTTATAACAAAATCTGCAATACCTGCAGAGATATAGCATTTTAAATGTTCTTTTTGTATTGGGACTACAGCTCTCCTTCACCCGATCCCCCTTTAGCATAGCTATAAACCCACTGCAGTACAAAACAAATACATAGTGCGAAAATGGTAACGAGCGGTTCAGCGGTTTCAAAGTTATAAGACGACAAACACACGCACACTGCATTTTTATATATGAAGAACTCCACGCCAAGTGTACCAGGATTAAATTTCTTTTTCTCCGATTTCGCTCAAATTTGGCAATATGGTAGATCCGGTGTGCAAGAACAATAATCCGGGAGGATTTGGTCCTAGTACCATTTGTTGTTTAAATACAGGGTGTTTAAGTTGGCGATTTTAGTCATTTTCATGAAAAGGGTATTTTTTCAAAAAATTATAGCTTACACTTAAGTTTGTAAATTGATAAATCTAAGTTGCTGGTCCTATTCATTTTGTAGTATTCTTTTTATAAAAAAATATTTCTTGGTGAAAAAGATTTTTTTTCACCAAAATTTTTTACACTTAAAAATACTTTTGAATTTTTTTTAAAAAAAGCCCCCTTCGATTTCTTTCAAAGTACTTTAAATTAAAGCATAATTTACAAGCTCTAAAATGATGTATGACGCAAGATGGGATTCGAACGCTACATGGGAGTTTTTGGCTTTTGAACGCCCGTGGCAGAACAAAATCTTTTTTACTCGAGAGGAAAACATCTTACGTAAAAAGTGTACTGAGCAAAAAATGCTTAGAATCGTCTAAGAAATACGTGTGCATTTTTTGGAATTTTTCAAAAACTTTTTTTTTTTGAATAATTTTTGAAAAATTTTTTTTATGAAAAATTTTTCCAAAAAATATTGAAAGGAAAAAAAATTTTTTTTTTAGCTTTTCAAAAAATTCCAAAAAAAATCACACGTATTGCTTGGACGATTTTAAGCATTTTTAGCTATATGCACTTTTAACGTAAGATGTTTTTCTCTCGAGGAAAAAAAGATTTTTGCCTGCCATGGGCGTTCAAAAGCCAAAAACTCTTATTTAGCGTCCGAATCCCATCTTGAGTCATACATAATTTTAAAGCTTATAAATTATGCTTTAATTTAAGGTACTTTTAAAAAAAATCTAAGGGGGCTTTTTTAAAAAAAAAATTCAAAAGTATTTTTAAGTGGAAAAATTTTGGTGAAAAAAAATTTTTTTTTATTCATTTTTAATTAAAATTTCTGCTCTTTATATGTTTGAGCATTCACAATTATTCGAACTGAGTAACATTAAGAAAGTTTTTAAAATCAGAAATTAATTGCCTTGGCTTAACTTGATTTCTATAAAGGTCAATTCTATTTGGAAAAGGTTTAATTTGGCTTGAAGGGTTTATTTTGATTTGGAAAAGGTTTCAGTAGATTCAAGTTCAAAAACTAGAACATTCTTGATCAACTAACTCTTTGTGTGATTAGAAACTTGAACCATTGCACAATAATTAAAACTAAACATTTTAAAGTAGGTACTTCTGATTCATATACTTATACTTATGTTCGAAATAATTGTTTTCGTCGTTCAGAATTGTTTAAGTTTGTATGTTGGTCTTCAACAAAAAACATTTCTTAAAGTTTGATTGTAGAAACAAATATGCCTTTACGGTGGTATAAAATCCTTCTTCTCTTTGTGGACTAAACAAATTTATTTTACTTCAAAAAGCTGTCCTTCACACAGACAGATAACATCTTGAGCGCAGAATGCTTAAAATTTAATTTTTAAGCTTTACGCACATTTAGGTGTAAAAATACTTTGCCGTGGCACGCCTTTACCGCGGGATATATTGAAATTCACTGTGGAAAATAACATGGAAAATAAAAATTAAATTTCTAAATATTTATCATACTTTTACGTATTAGTCAAAATATTGGCTTTTTTGTAGAATAGCCCATAAAAAGTTACAAACTTAGCATGCGATTTTTCAATCTCATCTCATACTTCTTTTTTTTTCCCAACTAAGACTTGTTTTGTGAAAACATACCTTACGTATAACAATTAGTTTTCGAAAAAAATGCGTTTAAAGTTTTTGTTTTTTTTACATAAGTTTGTAATTTGGGGCTAATTAAGACTAGTGATGAGCAAACCAAGACCATAGCAGTCTGGGTCTTGATCTTGGTTTTGAGTCCTGGTCTTGATCTTGGTCATTAAGTCTTGGTCTCGGTCTTGTTCTTAAAAAAATTTCTAGAGATTATTGAGTATTCAGAATTTCGAAACCTTATTTTTCCAAAGCAGTTGGGTTTCTAAGTTCCCAAATTTCAAATTGAGGGATGATTTTATCCTAAAAACGGGCGTGAAACACCTATTAACTATAAATTACAAAGACTGAAAAGCAGTCTTGGTCTTCGCGACTATTGTGACCAAGACCAAGGCCAAAACCATAGCAGTCTTGGTCTTGGTCTTGCAAAGATATCAGCGTCTTGGTCTTTGTCTTCATATCGAAAAATTACCATGACCGAGACCAAGACTCAATACCAAGTTAAATTTTGCTCATCACGAATTTTCAAGATGAAAAATTTTTTTGAAATTTTTGTGAATGACATCATTGGAAAGATCATCTCAAAATTTACTTAAAACTGCGAAAAACTCAAAATCGATTTTTTTACACGTTAGGTATGTTTTCATAAAACATGTTATATACATATGCATGAAATATTCCACTGCCTGTTTATGTTACTGCCAATGAAATGATACTTGTTTTCCGTTCCGCAAAAAGTATTATCCTATGACATCTCCTTAGATGATCTAACATGAACACAGTGGTATGATTGCAATAAGAGAAAGCCTGAAAAATCTTTTATAAACTTGTGTATTTTATTTGTTAATTTAAGTCTTTGCTTTTACAAAAGAGGTAGACAATTTTAAATTAATGAATTCTTATATTTTTAGTAAAAATAGATGAGTAAATATCATTCGTATTAAACAAAAAAATCAAAGATATTCGATATTTTAGTGATAGTTGTAACGTTGTTGTTTTCTGGTGAAACGCTTTACTAAGTAACAAGCAAAGAAAAAGATTATAATCTGAAACAGAAAAAATATATTTTTTTTTGTAAATTTAAATTTCAGAAATGATTATTTAAAAATATGGAAAACTTACGGTAAATATTAAATAACTCCATTCACCAAACGATGTACGAGAGTACAGTTCTTTCACATACTCTTTTGAGGCATCAATACAACCCTTTGTATACAGATCAGAAAGTTTTACTTCTAAATCGGAATAACAAGTTTCTGGTATTTCATGACCTATGAGAACATAATCTTGTGGAGAATTTTTGCCACAGCAATCGTGCTGAAAAACGATGAGACAAATTATACAATCATTATGCAATTAGTTACTTAAATTTGTTAAATAAAATATGAACTCTTTCGGATTTGTACTCTGACGTTTACCGTATGGAAAGCAAAATATTACGAATCTAGAGACTAGTTCTTTCAACAGCAATATCAGGTTTTATGGCTTTGTATTAACTTGTCTTATAAGCTTAAAAAAGAAAATATACCATGTTTTTTTTAAATTTAAGGATTTTTACTTACCAAAATCTGAATTGCATCCATTGCTCCGGGATCATGGATTTCTTTTGCCCATTGTTCTTCTACATTTTTAATAGCTAGATTTCTAGCTTTCTCAGGGCTACTTAAAACAAATTTACCAAATAATTGTGCAATGATAGAGATCAAAAGAATAGCTGCATACTATTGGATTAAAAGAAAAGAAGTAAAATATTGATATATTTCCAGATTAGAGAATCGACTACTTACCGCTTTGGTGAGGGGAATGCTTTCTTTGCAGATGCCGCAACAACCGATTATACCAATAAAGAAGGCCAAGGCACCGGTGTAAAACAAGTAAATAATAAATAAAGTGGGAAAGGCTTTCAGAAAGATTAATGCAAGTGCAAGTACTGCCACACCAAAAATCTGCAAAAATATACAAAAATCAAGTAAATTTTATTGCAATGAAAACTTTTTCTCAACATTATCGCTTTCGATGGCGAATTTAAAGAACTTTCAAGTACTGTATCAGATTTTATGGATTAACGTTCTGTTTTCTAGTTATATAGCTTAAAAAAATAGCAAAAAACTGTATTTTCTGCTTTTTTAGGTTAGGATTTCTTAAAAACCATACGAGATATAGCAATTCCAAGGTCGAATTCGAATTCATTCGGCATTGCAAATGACTATTTTTATTTTATATTTATGTTGTTTAAGGTCTTTTTTTATATGAAAAAAGAATTTTCGCGATTTTCGCAAAGACGATCAGATACGATTTCGGGGTTTTGCATTTTTTTGAACTTGCAACGAGTACGAATGAAACCTCAAAAGCTGATTTTCTTCACACCTATTGACTCTTCAAGACAACCGTTTTCTATGCGTTGTCAACAATATGCTTAGTACACTTTAGAAGAAAATACCAGAAAGCAGAAAATTGAAGAATAAAACTTTTCTTAGCCGCTCGAAATAGCAGCACTACAATCTCATCCAGTCTCACTGATATATACTTAGTTGCAGTTAAAAAACAAAATACATACAAACAGAATTGTGGGCATGTACAACAACAAATTGTCACTTTTCAAAATATTTTTTTGGAAACATAATGAATTAGTTTTATACTGGCTGATGATATCATTCCAATTCTTTTTGATGTGAAAGTTTTTGGATGCTTTGAGGATAAAATTTCAAGGTCGCAGCATATTTTTGAGCGTAACATTTCATTACATCTTGCATACTATACAAGCTATTTCAACGAAATTCAGTATGTTAGTGCGGCATATGAATACCATGCCCACTTGTCTAATGTAACAATTTCGGAAAGTTGTACTTACCATTAGTATTGTGTTAACAATATGTAAGATGATTTTCATCATGTTTGATGGACAACCCATTTTGTATTTTATTGATTCTTTCTGAGACAAAAAAATCGATATTTTTTTTAAATGAAGTGTCAATTCTACGCTTTAATTCTATTTATATTTATAATGATATTGCCACAGAAAACTATAACCAACAACCTCCGCACTGAGCGTTCAACTACAAAATGATGATTTTATTTTATATAAAGGCAGCGAGCATTCTCTACTCGCATATCTCACTTAAAGCACTCATTAAGATGGACCGAAAAATAAGTTTTTTTTTACTGCATTTTCCAGGAGTTATAGCAAGGATCAATAGGTCATAGATAATATATTCTATTAGTAACTATTTTTACGGAAACTTAAAACTTAAACTTCTTATTTATGAAGTTAGTTTTTTGACTGTTTTTTTGCTTGTATAGTACTGATGAAAGTACCAACGCGCTTTTTCTAAATTGAAGTATGATAATTTTTTATTGAACTAATTAAACAGACATTTTTGCAATTCTTCAACAACAGACGCAAGCACGTGTTAACATGGGAAATTGATTACATATGTTTCGGCTATTTACACATACATATTTATATATTTTCATATATAATCAATAGGGTGGGCCGATTTGGAAACTGACCTCGGCTACCCCCCTATATGAAAACTCTTTCAATTCTATGAATATTTGCCCAAGGAACTATACATCTGCGTTTAACTTTAGTTCGGCGCATTTCGATCGAAAATTTTACCTTGCATTTAATATTTTCATTTGGGAGATTCCTTTAAACGTGTAAAAGCCTCGAAAACCTCGTAAACTCGTAAAAGTTGTCAAAATCAATACAAACTTTGACAGTTTTACGAGTTTACGAAGTTTTCGAGGCTTTTGTACGTTTAAAGGAATCCCCTCATAGTAAGTTTTCATTATCGTTGGTTGACAGGAAAAAATTAATTAAAAAATTTTTTTTTTGTTTTGTATTTTAATTAGCAACAACGCGCGGTGTTAAATCACTCAAAAACGTAGTTGAAGCCCATTTAGCGACGCGCGTTGTTAAAACTGCCACAAACGAGCCACGTTCAAAATTTGGATCACCATGTTGTTAAAATAACCACATTTCTGCCACTTTCGACATTGTTGTTTTCTCTGTGTACTTACTGGTTAGAAGTAACAGAGGTGACAACTATCGGGGTTGGGAGTACAAAAACTAGCCACTTGTGGTTATATGAATCAGCCGCTTATAATAGGAAACCATCTAGCTATAAACAAACTACTAAACAACCTGGTTAGAATTTGGTAAACTAACCAGTTGCTATGTATAAAACTAACTAATAGGGATTACTGACAGAATACTAGCAAAACATATTATGACATTACTTTACTCTACAAGAATTTTGAAAATTTAGCATAAAAATAAATATTAAACGCAAGGTAAAATTTTCAATCGCAAATGCGCCGAACTAAAGTTGAACGTAGAGGTATGGTTCCTTGAGCAAATATTCATAGAATTGAATGAACTTTCACCATATGTTAGTGGTTTGTTTGAAAAAATTCATTTAAAAATATGAATCGTTTATTTTGAAAATGGGTCATAATAATCAACTATTTGTCCCATATTACTTTTCTAAATATATACCATCAATTCCACACCATCAAATAGACTTTTTATGTAAACGGAACCCAATTTAATTGATTACTGACAGAATACCAGCCAAATCATATTATGACATTACTTTTGTCTCTGTAAGAATTTTCAAAATTTAGTATGAAAATAATGAAAATATTAAATGCAAGGTAAAATTTTCGATCGAAAATGCGCCGAACTAAAGTTAAACGCAGAGATATGGTTTCTTGGGCAAATATTCATAGAATTGAATGAGTTTTCATATAGGGGGGTAGCCGAGGTCGATTAAACTTCGTCCATAAAATTTGGCCCACCCTATTAGACATGTATAAGCCTCATCAGATCAATTTTAGTTAAATCTTGTCAGAAATCGTACTCGAACCCGTGACTCCGGTTATCTAATGAAAGAAAACGCGGTGCTTAAGCGATTGCGCCATTGGACATGGATAAACTCTCTGAACAGGATCGCCTATATGGATAGGTCATAAGGCTCACTAGCGTCGTCTGTTGTGAAAAATTGCCAAATTGTTAGTTGGTAACACACTCTGGTTTTGAGACATGCTATGCTAGCTACAATTAAAACCTACAGGGGCGGATTTGTTTTCCAACATCAAAAGTTGGGAGTCCATCGAAAAACTTTTTGAATTTGATAAACATTTAACCTTTTAAATCTATTTTCTTATTACTGAAAAATCTCCTTTAAATCCTGGGAGAAGCATAGGGAGATAGGTTTTAATTAAATAAAAACTAAAATGCATAAAAATATACCGGTATTTTTTGCAATTGTTTAACAAAACAAAAAATTTATTCGGCAAATTTAATAGTCAACATTCTGGTACCAAATTTTAGAATGATTGCTTGCATAATACACTAAATATAACATTAAAGATGCATTTTTTGTATGAGAGGCACTCCCATTGGTGCCATTGCGCCCACTTTTACCTCAGATACAAACTATGGCAAGTAGACTTGCTGTATGAAATTTCAGAATGATAATTAGTTTTCTTAATATAGCGTTTTATAATTATAAAGGCGCACCAGGGGCGGTGCCACGCCCTCGAATTCAACTTCAATTAAAAAAAAACTATTATGGGAAAAATTATCTACACATTCTACGTAGCAAGGAATTTATTCGCATTAAATGTATGTTTTGAACCACTGTGCGATCAGAAAAGGTCAAAAAAGTTTAAAAAAATGATATTTAATCTTTTTAATTGTATAAATTTAAAATTGAATGTATTAAAACAAATATTGAAAAAATTAATGCAAACGAAAAACCAAATAAAAGTTATGAATTTGATTTATTGCTAAATAATAACACATGCTTAAAATGTCGTCTTTATCCATACTTATATCTTTAAAAATAAATTTTCATTATTTTAATAAAAAACTTAATCTCTTTATTTTATATAGCTTTTTTTTTTTTGTTTTTGAATTTTACTTTTTTACTATTGGCCTCATCGTAAATAAATATTCTCGAGAATTTATTCTCTTACTCCCTAGCTTGCAATCGGAAAAAAATTTTCTGGAAAGGGAAAATTCTCTGGAAAAATAAGGGAATAATTTGGGTGAGAGTATTTTGACCTTTATTGCTAAAATTTATTCCCCAACATTTTACTAGGGAACAATAATGTATAAATGAATAATTACACATAACGTTTGACAAATTATAAACTTTGGTACAAAAATTTTATAGCTTATTGAAATAGCTTTCATATGACACAAATATCTATTCAAGCTTTCCCAACTTATACCGGTTCTAATAAAACTACTTTTGAATATTAAATTAGACCAAAATTACTTTTCGCTTCGTCACTTTTTCTTTTTTTCTGTGAAGGTTTTGAGATTTATTTGGCCTAACTCATATAACATCACGAAATATGTAATTTTTTGATTGTTTTTAATGAAATGTAGATGTTTATATTTTGCTTTTTTTTAACAATAGCTGCTGTCAAAGCAATAATGCCAATTTTGATTCTGAAAATCCTCTTAAATGATTAAAAAGTCAGGTTTTTATTAAAAAAGCAAAGCATTAACTTAATTTGCACAAATTTTATTCAGATGACATTGCTGTTGCTTGCTTATCTTTTTTTTAAACTAAGATGTCAAAATCCAGTGGAAAATGCTAACGATATTGGCAAAACAGCGTTGAAATATGCTTTTTTGTGCAAAATGCCTACGGTCTTGGAAAAAGTTAGCGTTGCAAACTGGTTATTTCTGAAAATGTCAACGATATTAAAATAACAAAATACATCCCTGCAGGAAGGGAAGTTTCCATTCATAAAATATTCACAACTTCTAGTGCTCCCTCTCAGAGAGGGAGTATATTCTCGAGAATGGAAATCCTCTTCAGATTCACGATAAGGCCCTATATGTTGCTTAACATATATTTCTTTTTATGTTATTGTTAAAGTTTTATACTTGAAAAGTGGATGGTTGAAAAGCTTTAGCTCTTACCTTTAAAAATCTTTTTTAATTTTTTCGGATCGGTGGAGAAAGTTTTGTAATTTAAAGTGTATTCAAAATAGAAACTGAAAAAAATTTATCTTAATCAAAATTTATTTATATTGGTCAACTTTTAAGCTCAAAAGATGTTTAAAAAATGAAAATGTTCAGATTTATATCAGCCGCAATTTTTGCTTGGAAACTTTATTCGACGAACAGTTTTTAAGTTATTTGTTAATAACTGACTTTTTTGATCTTTGAACCCCCAAAAAAGGGGGTTAGAACCTCTGTTGAGCGGTGGACTTTTTTTTGTAAATTTATTATAGTCCAATAAATTGTGTCAAACTGTGATTCCGCAGCAGATTTTCCTTTTTCAATTGATATTTTAGCTAATTTTACTGCACAATATCGTTCCTATGCAAGTGAAAAGTTCTAAGTCAGTTTTTCAAGTTTTGAGATATTTGAAATTAAAAAAATTAAATTCTGTTTTATTGTATGGAGATCATTGTTTTGCTTTTACTTTTATGTTGAAAATAACCACTTTTATACAGAGATATGGCTAAATGAGTTTTATAAAATTAAGGAATATAATATTTTGGACCAAAAATACCAAATAACTCAAAACTATAAAAAACTGACTCAGTGTTTTTCACTTGTGTAGGGAAGATATATTGATATCTTAATTTTGTATAAGATTAGGGGATGTTTGACAGATACGTACAGTGCTGTGCATAACATTTGCAACCAGAAACACTTGAAACTGAATCACCAATTTTCGGCCACTAAAACAGATGCAAATAAAATACTTGGTATGAGGTTTTATGTCATTTATATTGTTGTTTATAAAACAAAAATAAAAAACCCCAAACACCACTTTTAGAAAACTAAAACTTAAGTGTAATATAAAAATGTGTCGGTATTGGCTGTGCAAAACATTTGCAACTATTAATCTAAATCAAAAATTAATAACTAAAAATCAATATTTAATGGAATAACCCTTGATTTTTATAACAGCAGTGCATCTTTTTGGCATGGATGCGATAAAACTATTTTCAAATGAGTGCGGAATGTCCTGGTACTTTTTTTTAACTTCATTAAACAACTCATCCTGTTTTCTAAATTTTTGATTGCATAATAAGCAATGCATTTTCGTGACTTGACGATTTGATTGGGTTTAGATCTGGGGACTCCGCGGGGCATTGATAAACATCAATATTTTGCCGTTTTATCCAATCTTTTACTACTTTCCACGTGTGCTTAAGGTTGTTATTATGCAGGAATATCCATTTTAGTGTCATTTTCCAAGTTGCATATGGCTTTATAGTATTTTGTGGTATGTCTTTATAATCATAAGGCTTCATTATGTCTTCAACTCTTTGAATTGGACCGATTCCTTGCGCAGAGATGCATCCCCACACCATGATTCTACAACCTCTATGATAGACAGTTCCTATTGTATATTTCGGGCTTAGCGATTCTCTCCTTGGTCTTCTCACAAGACTTGATGCATGGACTTTTTATTTTTATTTTATAAACAACAATATAAATAACATAAAACCTCATACCAAGTTTTTTATTTGCATCTGTTTTAGTGGCCGAAAATTGGTGATACAGTTTCAAGTGTTTTTGGTTGCAAATGTTATGCACAGCACTGTATATGTTGCAGAGGGAAAAGTAATGATGGTCGGTGAACATTTTCTCTTCTCTCTGTTTTTTGAAACTAGCCTTTTGTCAAATACATAAGAGTTTTTTTTTTTTTTTCAAAATATGCTGAGAAAAATCGGAGAATGCAATTATTGTTAAAAGTATGAATTTATTAATGTAACGTGGAAGTTTTACAATAAGTAATACCAATTAAAAAAAATTTGTTAAAGTTTTTCATAAAAAGTTAGTTTAGAAATAAAAGTTCGAAAGGAACAACTGCGCTATTTGGCCGATTATTGGCGGAGATATGAGCATTTAAAAAAAAATTTATATAATTTTGTCAATTTTTTAAAAATTATGTTTATTTTAGCTTGAAAAAAAAATATTTAAAAATCATGGAGGCTAGTGTCAAAGAGTACAGTATGAACTGTACATGGAATGTCCCATATGATTATCATTTAAATGTTACTTTTGCCACTAAGCACAATATTGTATTTCTTATTCCTGTAGAAGAAGTAAAATTTGCGATTTTTAAGCCAATCGAAGCAGTCATTTGAAATAAAAAACTTTTCTTAATTAATTGAAAAGTATAGAGTAGAACGGGGTAATGTCGTGCAGGGGGTAATGTCGTGCACTGGCTGTTTTAGCCCAAAGAATTGAATGATTTACCAACTGTTCGTAAGGTAGGGACCTGCTGACCTACTGAGCTTATGCATATAATACTAGCAATTTTCACCAGTTCGTCTCTACAGAATAACCTTTTTTTCAAAACGCACGCTTTCGGGACGATAAAAGTGTTTTTTCATCGGGTCAGAAAAATAATTTTCCTTGCGGGAAAATATACCAGGTAAGTGTTTTCTGAAACGAAATATCCTGCCAAAGAAGAGAAGTATTTGGTTTTCGAAAAAAAATTTGGGCTTCACCGAGTTATCGAAGTTGACCTTTAAAACGACCATTGGGGTAATGTCGTGCACATTCACATACACAAACACAATTTCGCGCTTCACAAATGTTGTTACACATGGATGTAACCAATGAAATTATCTTTCGATCGGATGCTTACTCGTCGCATTCGCTTGAGATGTACGGCTTTACGAGCATGTCAAAGTTGAGTGCACGACATTGCCCCGTTCTACTCTACTCTCTTTAATATCTAATACTATAAAAATTGAAGAGAGCTTATTTTACACAAAATTTAAAACACGAATAAGCAGATGTGCCAAGCAAAATTTATGTACATACATATGTACTTATTCCAAATCATCAACCGAAAAGTTGCACAGTGGTACCAGCTGCTGATTGTCTGCTCCCATAAAAATTAAACTTTGCATACTTAGCTAGCTAAAAAAAATTACAAATGCGAGTGATACTTCAGAGGATACGCTTTCTTCCCATGTAAAGTATATACATATTGAGGAGTGGTCGTACAAAAGGTGTCGGTGGTGGCGGTTCAAAGAATAATAATTCCCAAGAAAACCTAGTTCTTCGTTGGTTTTCGAACAAAAAGTAACATTTCCAGTTCAATTAAAAATTTTTTGTAGTTCTGACGAAAAATTACATTTACCTATGTAATGCTAAACACTAATCATAGTATGTAGTCGTCAAACATTGTCAGTTGCTTTTATTGCTCTCGAAAGGTAATATTTCGGTTGTAGCTGGCGTAGCATGTCTCAAAACCAGAGTGTGTTACCAACTAACAGTTTGGCAATTTTTCACAACAGACGGCGCTAGTGAGCCTTATGATCTATCCATATAGGCGATTCTGTACAGAGAGTTTATCCGTGTCCAATAGCACAATCGCTAAAGCACCGCGTTTTCTTTCATTAGAAAAACCAGAGTCACGGGTTCGAGTACGGTTTCTGACAAGATTTAACTAAAACTGATCTGATGACGCTATATGCATGTTTATATATGAAAATATATAAATATGTTATAATTTTTTAACTTGAGTCTTTATTTTTTACAAAAGAGGTATACATTTTTAGTAACAAAAAGTGAAAAAATATAAATCATATTGAAAAAAAAAATTAACATAAAAAATATCCAAATTTTAGTTATAGTTGTAACGTTGTTGTTTTCTATTGAAACGCACTACTAAATAACATGCAAAGATAAACATGATGATCTGAAATAAAGCAAATAATTATTATTAATTTTTTTTTTTTTAATATTGAATTAACGATTAATTATTTCAAAAAAGAGCCAACTTACGGTCAATATTAAATTACTCCATTCACCAGCGGATGCATTAGCATAAGCAGTTGTAATGAAATCTTTAGCACCATCAAGACAACCCTTTCTATATAGCACTGCATTTGATGAATTAAGTTTGGAGTAACAAGTTGATGGTATGGTACGATTTAAAACAACTTTATAATCATCAGATGAATCTTTGCCACAGCATTTGTACTGAAAGAAAAAATGAAAAAGAAAATTATTTAATCGCATTTTGTTATCTATACTAAAGGGGTACTGTCAAACTAGAGTTGGGCACTAGTCGTGTCTTTCTATTCTTTTTTTTTTGGCTCGCGGGCTTTCACTCTTTAGCTACGCGCTCTGGTCTTGAAATCGAGTTTTGTGCGGGCCTGGGCCTAGTCCCAAAAGCTCGAAAATTGGAGGCCCGTAAAGGCTCTTAAATCACGGGAAGGTTAAGAAGCAAAAATTTGGAGAAAAATCTGTTCTTTCATAAAAATATGTAAAATTTTGTATAAATATGAGGCTGAGAATGACAATGGAGTAAGTCAAGTCGCGCAAAACGTCTTATTCGATTCGTTGAATAAACTTTAGCACTTCATGCCTGTTTGCTTTTTCCTCCTTTGAAAATCATTGATTTAGCTTCATCAATACGTTAAAATTTATTTAAAGTATGAATATGTAATAATATGGTAGAATCGGACCGGGCCTGGGCCTTGATAAGAAATACTCGTGCGGGCCTGGGCTTTTTTTCAAGTGCTTGTTTCGTGTTCGTGCCGGGTCGAGCCTCAAAAATAAGGCCCGTGCCCAGCTCTATATCAAACTAACCCGACAAGAAATTAGTTCAGGAATTCCGGATTAGGATCAGATCTGGATCAGGTGTTCCTTAATACGGCCATGTGATCAGTTCCTCATCAGAATAAATATATAACTTTTCTGATGAGGACCTGAAATATTCTGAAAACTTTATGGGATCCGGATCAGGTCCGTTTCATATGAGGTGTGACGTTCCTGACTGGTTCTTGATTATTCTTCACGCAAGCCTGATCCGAATCGGATCTCAACCTGAACTTTTTTCTAGTCGGGAAGTGAATCTGACTTTTGGATATTCAAGCCTTATGACCATGGTAGTATATTTGCAAAATTTCCCCATTACGATATCGATCGTGGGGCGGATTACATAGTTCTTGAATTTCTTAAATGAAGGATTTGTCCCCGATTCTGATTTCCAAATGAACTATGGCGGTCGTTTTTTTACTCCAAGGACTTAAATAAAAGCAATTTTTTTTTCTCCTTTTTACTCCAGTATACTAAAAACGAAAATTATAGCTATCTGGAAGACTTGCTAAATTATAAAACCTCAAATTTATAGACGTAGTAATACATTTGTTCTATAAGCTTAGGTCTGGATTGCAAAAAAAAACTAACTATGATATTTAAGACATAATTTCTGAAATTTTTATTATGAAACTAGTGATGAGCAAAATTAGTCTTGGTCTTGCGTCTTGTTCTTGGTCTTGGTAATTTTGCGAGACCAAGACTGCTATTGTCTTGGTCTGGGTCTTGCACACGATAATCGTCAGTCTTGGTAATTTATAGTTAAAAGGAGTTTCACGCCCGTTTGGAAGACCAATTTATCTCTCAATTTTGGCATCTTAAAAACACAACTGCTTTGAAAAAATATGGTTTTGAAACATTGAATACTCAATATCTCTAGAAATTTTTTCAAGACCAAGACCAAGACCAAGACCAAGACTGCTATTGTCTTGGTCTTGGTTTGCTCATCACTATATGAAACCACTTGTCTTAAAATTGTTTCCTGCGCATTTCTTATCCCACGTAGGCAGTTTGTAATTTCCAGACTATATAAATTTAACCCTGCCGATGGTTCATATGCAGAAATATTCAAAAGTTATTGAAAATTTATTTCAAATGAAGTAACTAGGCTAAATAATCGTTGTCACAGAAGCGAAAAAGTTGATAACCATTAAAAATTTAACTTGAGTGTTTTGTCCCATAAACTCTAAAATTCTTTCTATAAGAGTTAATTAATATCTAAAGCAGTCCTAAACAATTTTTTACCCAATGTAACCCTAGATTTTTCAGCAGATGTATAAGAATAATCATTTTTGTCACTTACCAAAATCTGCAAACCATCCATTGATCCGGGGTGTCCTAATTCTTTGACCCATTGTTCTTCTACACCGCTTGCAGCTTGAGTTTTACCTGATTCAACATCACTTACTACAAATTTGCCAAGTAATTGTGCAATAACAGACACCAAAATAATAACTGCGTACTAATGAATTAAAAAATGAAAAATAATGAAAAATTTCCATATTGAAAAATATATGAAAACTTACCGCTTTGGTAAGAGGAACACTTTCTTTGCAGATGCCGCAACAACCGATTATTGAAATAAACAAACCGACGAGACCAGTGAACATCAGGTAAACAATATACAAAGTGGGTAAGGATTGTATGTAGTATCCTGCGAAGGCAAGTATTACTACAGCTCCAATCTGCAAAAATAAGCGAAAATTGAATAAATTGTGTTGAATAGAACAAATTTTTTCGTTATGACCGGTTTCGAGTGCGTAAAGTAAGAACAACATTTTAAAAATATAATAAATACTAATTTTACGAACTTTAGTCATTATTTGCAAGAATCTAAAATTCTATGCATTTTTCAACTTAGGAAATCATGACAATTAGGATTAGAGAAAAAAAACTACTAAGCATGGCTATGGTGACATATGTTTCGGTTACCGCCACGTAACCATCATCAGACCAATTTATGTTTTATTTAATTTATTTTAAATTAAATGAAATAACAATTGAAAAATTTTGTCACCATAGCCATGCTTAGTAGTTTTTTTCTCTAATCCTAATTGTCATGATTTCCTAAGTTGAAAAATGCATAGAATTTTAGATTCTTGCAAATAATGACTAAAGTTCGTAAAATTAGTATAATTTTCATATAGTCAACATAAACCATTTTAAATATAATAAATAAAAAATGAAACTAGTAAGGGTGTAACCTTTGGCCTGACCAAACATTAAATACCCTAAACTGCAGTATTATGAAAATTTTGCTTATACGAAAGGTGCCACGCCCTCTTGTCCGAGTTGACCCAGTTTTTGCTCAAAGCTTGCATTTAAAGTTCGTAGTGTCTGAGTGAAATTTGGTTGGATTATCTCGAAAAAGGTTTTCAGTATAGCATTTTGAAACTTTTGCCTATATGGGAGGTGCCACGCCATCTTGTCCGATTTCACCCAGTTTTCGTTCAGAGCTTGTAATTATAGTTTTCAGTGTCTGTGTAAAATTTGAAGCTCGTGCTTATATGGAAGGTGCCACACCCTCTTGTTCAAATTTATCAAGTTTTTTCTCAGAGCTTGAACTTACAATTCGTAGTATTTATGTGTATTTTGATTGCATTGTCGTGAAAAACACTCCTAAGTTTGCATTTTTAATACATTTTTTTTTATGGGCGGTAGGCGTGGATGTTGACTGATTTCGCTCATTTTCAATCCCTCGAGCTAACTTTGACAATGGAGGCAGTGTACCAAATTTCATTGAATTACCTTGCTCAGTTTTCCCAAAAAAATGTATTTCCACGCACACCCAGCCAACAAACCAGTCAGCCAGCCAAACAGACGGACATGGCTATATCGATTCAGGAGGTGACGCTGGTCAAGAATATATATACTTTTCTATATCTGCCACGCCTCCTTCTCTACGTTACAAACGGAAGGACAAAGTGTAGGGTAGGGTGTAGGGTATAATGAAATGAAATGAAATTTAAGAAAACATAAAAATATAATAACAATAACTAAGCGGCAGTTCGAGTAAGCATATCACGACTAGGTGGAACAGATTTTAGTTTTTAGGGATATCACCCGCTCGTTTTGTTCTGAATTTTTATCCGTATTTTTCACTCTTGTAGATTAGGATATCTCAAAATCTAGTCAAGCTAGCGTAATTCTGGTACCTGACTCGGATTCAGCATTGGAAAATACATTTAAAGCTACTATTATAGATTTTTTGGTTTTTTTTTTTGTTTGATGTGGAAAATTTCTTTTAAATTGGAATTTGTCAAAAACGGCCACACGTACAAGTTTATGGAAAATGGGGTATTATACCTGAAGGTCCCTAGATACCAATTCCGAAAAAAACGCGCGGGTGATATCCTTTAAATTTAAAATCGGTTCCACCTAGCCGTGATGTTAAGGTGTGTATTGATTCGGTAATTTTAAAAGGAAGTAAGACGTTCCCGGTTTTCATTACAGAAATCGGTCAATTGGTCATTAAAAATGAAAAAACCGGGGAGTGCTATTAAATAAGAGGGTGGGGGGAGGGAGGTTAATGCACTCATAACAGTTTTATCAAAATCATTCTAGGAATACATATGATTTTTTTCATAATTTTTGGGAACATTTTATAATTTTTACCCCAAAATATTGCGCCATTTCATCACAGACCAGATGGCATGCTGCTTTACGAAAAGCAATCTTTAAGCTACATTCTGTTTGGACCGAAAAGATTATTTTCTTGGTCTCTTTGCTTTAAAATTATTATTAATTTGACTTTTGAAAATAGTTGAAGCATTAATATCCATAGGAATAATCATTATAAGATGCAAAGGGGTTCTATCTCATAAACCTTAATATATTTCTCTCATGAGTTGAATATATTTTTGATTTTTGTCCATGATTTTCCTTCTGGCGATTCTTATCTTACTGCGTTTTTTACCATTCTCTTGGGGCATTTTAACGTCCTCTTGGAGCATCCTAGTTATTTTTGGGTATGAAAATCCGCTATTAAGTAGGACTTTTATTTTGCTACGAAACTGGACGCAGCAGCGCGCTGCAATGTCTTCTTCTCTTTTCATTCTGAATCACATAATTATAGTAAGTGGTAATATTTCCAATTTATGGCGTTACAATATTTAAGAACCGCAATGTGTCAAAAATATAATTCATTTTATTTTCCAAAAATGTGGAAGTTGGCAACCGTCATACCAGTTGACAAAAGGTCAAATGCTTGTAGCACTCATGATTTCCGACCCATAAGTCTACTATCTGCACTATCAAAAGTGTGCGAATCACTTTTGGCAGAGCAGATCTCTACTTATGTCAACACATTTGCTCTTTTGTCGCCGTTACAATCTGGATTTCGCCCAGGACACAGCTGCACGGCTGCTGCTTTAAAAATTTTGGATAACTTAAGAATATCTTATGATAAAGATTTTCTTACTTTGGCATTTGACAGCGTCAATCACTCTTTACTTTGTAAAAAAACTCAAAAAATATTCTGGTTTTTCTGATGCTGCAGTCAATTTGCTTAAAAGCTTTCTATTTACATGGTAGACAGCAAAGAGTCAGGGTAGATGACTCTTACTCTGAATACAAGGACATCAAATCCGGTGTTCCTCAAGGTTCTGTGCTTGGTCCTTTGTTATTTATGTTGTTCTTAAATTATGTTTTTAATGAATGTAAAAATGTTGTAATGCATGCGTATGCGGACGACTTACAACTTTACTTTTCACGTCCAGTAGGTTTAACTGAGGATATTTTCTGCAGGGTATATGAAAATTTAAACAAGGTAAGACAGTGGGCTGTCTTGAACTTTTTAAATTTAAATCCGTCGAAGTCGTTTGTTTTGCCTATCTCAAAAGTTTTTTGTTCTTTTGAGGAACTACCAGATGTTTTCCTCAATGGAGCTAAGTTGAATTTTGTAAATAAAGTAACTATTCTCGGGTTTATTTTAAACAGTTCCTTATCGTGTAAAGATCACGTTAATAGTACTATTAGTAAGGTGTATTTCACTTTACGAAATCTTAAAATGACTGCAGAGTTTGTTCCAGTTGAAACCAGGAAACGCCTTGCTATACAATTGGTTATACCATTCATCACCTACTCTGAAGTTATTTATAGTTCATTGGACTCAAGGACTCTCCAAAAACTTTAGGTAGCGTTCAATAATATAACTCGCTATGTGTATGTTCTAAAACGATTTGATCATATTTCATTATTTCGGAAAAGTATTTTAAACTGCACAATCACTGACTACATTAACATAAGGAACTTGATATTCTTACATAAAATTATACATACAAAAAGTACGGATTACTTATATGAAAAATTACAATTTACTTAGCCAATCTGTCAGAAGTCGTAATTTGACCATTCCAAATTTTAAATACCAAAATTCTTTGAGACTGTTTTTCGTTAGTACTATACGTTTGTGGAATTCTATGCCTCATTATTTAAAATGTGTTTCGAACTGCAAAAATTTTAAGCAACAACTTTTTCTTCACTTTTCTTAAAAAACCTTTTCTTTTTTCTTCTTTTGATCTATTTTTCTCTCTTAATTTTTTAAATTTTTGTATAACTAGTTATTAAAAAAAAAAAAAAAAAAATTGTCTTAAGACTTTATGTGATTCTCCATTTAATGTAAACTTTAACCTTGTTGCACTCAAAAGATATATTCAATCTTATGTGCTAATATTTAAAATAAATTGAAATTGAATTGAATTGAATTCGTGTTCCTATTATTTTTTACAGGCTAAACTGAGCTGACTTCCGTGAATAATCAATAACTGCGAAACGACTCAAAAGATTTTCGCTCTAATATCGGTTCTTTACTACACGGACATTGACATTGAAAATTTGGTGCGACTTTTTTTGGAGAATCCCCCATGTAAAACAATTGGCATGTGTCAATATTTTTAAAAATTAACTTTTGCCCTAAGCGTCCCAATGTTATCTTTTCTGAAAATATTCAATCAAATACATGCCACTTTTCTACAGACGACTCTTGGATTTTAAATCACAATGGAAATAAAAACATGCTGATATCAACAGGTTTCGGAATATTTATGCGCTTTTAATGTAATAAAACTCTCAACACGCGCTCAACACGATAGGTAGAACATACATTTTAGAAGAAAACAACAGAAAAAGCAGAAGATCAAGATCAACAAAAAAAAAAAATTTGTTTACTGCTTGAAAAAGCAACACCACAATCTAAGCCAGTCTCACTAATATGTTGTTGCATTTCAAAAACACACAATACACACCTACTTACATACATCTACAGAATTATAGGCATGTACACACACAAATGTCGAATTTCGAGATTCTTTTGGAAACAATATAAAATAAACTCAGTGAATGATGATATCATTTCGATTCTGTTTTATGATATGCAAATAAAACTGAAACTAAGTTTAAAACCTTAAATGCCTATACATATTTTAGTTTTTATATTAACTTTGTTCCACATAAATCTGAAAACTTTGGAATTAAATCTCCAACAAACTTAAGAAAAAATGTTTCTTTAACAATGAAAACTTGTACCTTGTACTTACCAAAATTAAAGTGTTAATAAAATTTAAGATGCATTTAATTGCTCCAGAAGTGCAGCCCATTTCGAATATTTATTTTATTAATTCTTTCTGAGATAAGAAAAAATGGGCGGCTTATTTTGTATAATGCACTTATTTGTTTATGACCGAACTGTCAAATCTAAGCTTTAATTTTATTTTATTTTGTTACGATATTGTTCTTAACAGCTAAACACAACCGACGTACTGAGCGTTTAACTACAAAATGATAATCGGAATTGGTGGAGAAGCAGCATTTTACACATCACTCGCTTGTATTAAGATGGACTGAAAAACAAACTCAAGTTTTCATGTATCGATTTATAAAAAGAAACGATTAAGCGTTTCATTGTTTATTTACTACTACGTTACTATATTATTATCTTTGTATACCCTACACCCAGGGTATATTCACTTTGTCCTTCCGTATGTAACGCAGAGATGGAGGCGTGGCAGGTATAGAAAAGAATATGTATTCTTGATCAGCGTGATCCCCTGAGTCGATATAGCTATGTCCGTCTGTCTGGCTGGCTGGGTGGGTGGGTGTCTGTCTGTGCGTGGACATCTTTTTTACGGGAAAACTAAGAAAAATAGTTTGATAAAATTCTGTACACTGCTTTTGGCGTAAAATCTAGATCGTGGGATTGAAAACGAGAGAAATCGATCAACGGACACGACTAACGCCCATACAAAGAATATATTCAAAACGCAATTTTAAGAGCATTATTTACGATAACACAAACAAAATACTACTAGGGATAGTAACTACAAGCTCTAGACAAAAACTAGGTGAACTCGGACTAGAGGGCTTGGCACCTCCCACATAAGTAAAAGTTGCAAAATGCCATTCTGAAAGCGTTTTTTGAGATAACAGAACAAATTTTTACACGGATACTCAGTAAGGACAGTAAATGCAAACACTAGTCAGGAGCTTGGCTGATTCGGACAAGAGGGCGTTGTTGTAATGTAAGCTTTATTTGAGGTAGTGTGACTAAATTTCGCTCAGATACTAGAAATGAGTAGTGGAAGCTCTGAGCACAAACTAGACGAACTCAGACAAGAGGGCGTGGCACTCCCATACAAGCAACATTTTTAAAATGCTGTGCAAGCGTTATTTGTAGTAAAGCAACTTAATTTCGCATAAAAACTTGGAATATTCAACACAAACTCTGAGCAAAGCTTAGCTAATCCAAACATAAAGGCACCGCAATACAAGCAAAATTTTCAAAACACTACAGTGTAGGGTATTTAATTTTTGGCCAGGCCTTTGCTAGTTTTTTTTTTTTTTTTTGGTAAATGTAGCTTTCTACGGATTCTTAAGAAAATCTCTAATGCTCTGTACAATATTCATACATACTTACATCATTTAAATGCAATATACGTACTACTCGTACATACATACATCATTACCCAACAGAAAATTTCGATGCGCATCCCCAAGATGCAATAGCGATGTGCGTCCTTCTCGCATCCAAAGAGCTGATTTGTATGCGCATATTTTCTGCGCTATAGGTAGCGAGAGCGAAGCGCATCCAAAGAGCATTTCTGAATGCGAGAGCAATGCGCATCCAAAGAACAAATCTGGTAGCGAGAGCGATGCGCTTCCAAAGAGCATTTCTGAATGCGAGAGCGATGCGCATCCAAAGAGCATTTCTTGTAGCGAGAACGATGCGCTTTCGGCCATGTATTAACGTACAAAACAAATAAATCAATAAGTCGTCTTCGTAAGAGCGCGATGATAGAGCAGTGGTCTAGCGACTGGCACTGCGATTGAGAGTTGTAGCAACCGTGAGATCCTCGGTTCAACTCCGGCCCAGACCTAACACAAAAGTTTTCAACTTGCAATTTTCAATTAGAATTAATTTAGTAAAATAAAAATAATTATAATTACATCAAAAAAAATAATAGTCTGATGTGTCTTTGTTGACGAAAGACGTAAAATTTCAATTAAAAATTAATTTTTTAAATATTTTTATTGTCATCCAAAAAGCATCCAAAGAGCATTATTATAACTAAAAACTCGATCCATACATTTTTACTGTCGGATCTCATACTATTTCGTTTAGTTGCTAGTTAATGTCGACGTTAAAATTTAAAAAAAAAAATATCTAAAAAAACAATTGAATTTTTCGGCCTCTCCTAATGTGATGTATGACAGAACATCGAAGTTCTTTGTATTTTGTTTTTAATGTTTGAGCAGGTTTTGCTGAACGCGCTGAGATGAGTGCGAGTAGCTTCGTAAGAATTGTTTTTTATCTCTCTCCTTTTCTTTCTATTCAAGATTTTGGGATATAGATACAATGTATATTATAAATATATATGTACTAAAAGTAAAGAATTGTACAATTCTACAGATCGAATTTGAAGAAAAAAATCAATGTTTTTAAGAACAGAAGTTTGAAAGCTGAAGTGTGAAGATATTATGATTTCGGTATAAGAAATAACTAATGTGATAGAACGCATTTGCATTATGAATAACTCAAAAGAATTTTTTTGTAAAAAATGTTTTCTTAAAAATTTCATATTTCAAATAAATATGTAAATATATTGACAAGGTAAACCTTAACTCACGTAACATTTTACACAAAAAACCTTTTTTTAATTTTTTAATTGAGCGATTTGTACTTAAGTGGGATACGGGTCGTTTGAATTCTATTTAACGCAAAGGATCTGTTACTTTTGGAAAATTTATTTTTATATATCATTACGAGCTATTCTAATTTCCGGTCCAAATTTCCAAAATAAAGTGGTCTTCAAATTGTCCCTAAACCAAATAAAAAGTTTGACAAAAACTGATTTTTTTTTTTAAGAAAATCGACTCGATACTTTTCGATTAATTTCGATTCTTGCAAATTTTCCAGATAATTTCCGATCTTTGCTGATTTTTTGGTTTTTGATGATTCTTTTTATGAATAAATATCTCGTTGGAATCCACTGATATCACTGTTGTCGAGAAAAATGCTTGTAGTTCGATTTTTCCACATATTAATCATACAATCCGTTATTGCGATATGCTGCTAAGATCCATTGTAACGGTGTAGGGATTCGCTGGATAAGACACTCGAGTTTTGCGAGAGAATATTCGAACTGATGGAACTAAAAAAGTTAATATAAAAGTTAAGTCTACTAGCTCCAAAACAGTTTTTATAGCCCAGGTGACCGAGTTGTACTCTGGCTTAGGTATTATGTACATAGCAGCAGACAGCCTGTAGAGTGAAGTATTTCATACACCGTTTTGAGTACCCTAAGCGTTTGGCCGTTTGTGAATTTTAAATGAAAATAATTTAAATTTTGATGTCACTCATGCCTTTATTCAAAAATAGCTATGCTTATAAGTATGTTTGAAACTGAAACTGTGCCTTTTATCTAAAACACCAACATCATGTATATCACTCATTTATAATAATTTGATCGACTTTCGGTGCACGACCTTGAACACCTTTCGCCATATAATATGCTGAGACCAACGCAAGAACCTGCGAAATAAATATAAGCGTCAGAATAATTTTCCAATGATTATAAGGTGTCGTTAAATGTCAAAACTCTCTGATATGTAGTCAAAATAAAATAAATAAAAATAAATTTATTGAAACTTATTTTATTTTGCCTTCATATCAGAGAGGGACTTAGGCAGTTTTGATATTTAACCACACATATAAACTAACAAAACTTATACCTCAGTTAAAATTGTACCTAGTGATGTTAAAATAATATTGTGCCCTTGAGCCTCAAAAAATTTGATAATACTATTAGTGCAACCATCGGTAAATTTTTCAGTGCATTCCTTATCTGGACAACAACTTGCCGGCAGTATATCATCATCATCGTAATTCTGTGAACCTTCTTTGCCGCAACACTCATACTAAAAGAATATTTATATGTGTGTTAGCTTATTATAAAAACTTGTACACATTTTAGGCGTTAGGAAATAACGCCCAAAAACAAAAACCAAATAACGCCCTAATTATTTTGATATGAATTTGGGCGATGATCATTTTGGAAATAACGCCCAAAAATTTGAGATAACTCCCAATTTGTTAACATACAAATTTGGGCGAAAATCATTTTGAAAATAATGCCCAAAATTTATTTGTATAAAAATTATTTGGGCGTTATTTCGTTTTTGGTTTTGTGCGTTATTTCGTTTTTTTTTTTAAACGAAATAACGCCCTGAAAAAAATGAAATAAAGCCCAAATTTTGGGCGTTGTTTCCAAAATGATTATCGCCCAAAATTTATATGAAAATATTTTGGGCGTTATTTCGTTTTTGGTTTTGGGCGTTATTTCCTAATGCCCACATTTTACATGTCATTATTTCTTTTACCAATCCTTGTATTTCATACAATGGTTTTGGATCTTCTATACGCTGTTCCCACAAATTTTCAACACGTTCTACACCCATTTCCTGAAAATCATCTTTCAACACCAAAAATGTTATCATTAAACTTATTTGAATTATAATTCCAAATGCAGCTGATGCAACGAACTAAAAGGAAAAGAGATTAAAATACTTTTTTAAAAGTATACATATATAGTAATAATGCCACGCCTACTCACAATCATTGATAGTCCATAGGATTCACGTAGCGATGCAAAACAGCCAATGGTACATATGCAAAAAATAATCGAACCAACTAAAGTGACAATGTAAGCACCTTGCCATGATCCAACACAGCCCAAGGCAACAACGCCACAAGAAATGAAGGCCAGGCCGAAGAGCTAAGTAAATGAAAAATATAAAATGATATCAAATAATTAAAAAATTATCACTTATTGTTAACAAAAATTAAATAAATATTTCAATTAACTTTCGACTTGTCACTTGTAAAGGGTTAAATTCCTTCCACAAAGCAAATTGATTTGCCGTATAAAGATCTTTTCGTTACTACACAAGGGGCACGATCCAATCCAGTAAATACTGAATCCTCTCACTCGAATTAGCTTATAACGATCTTCTCTTTTACATGCTTATTACCAATAAACAATTTGCTTAAAATGCAAAATTTTCTACTTCTGCCATAAATGGACATTTCTCAATAACCGAACAAAAAAAAACCTTGACCGTGGGTGTCCGGTAATGGGAACTTTAACTGTTTATCCATTTAAGTATTTGCATAAAAATGCACAACACACAACAAACGTGTGCACTTGGCAAGGAAATTAAAAAATTAAATTCAATTTTAAGTATCTACCAGATTAATTGTTTTCAAATAAAAATTACTTTTCGTTCCGGATTAATAAAATATCACAACGTTGGTATGCATATATCGATAGCTATTTCTTTTGTTTATTTTGTGTTTATTTGTTTTATTTATTTAGTTTTTGTTTAATTTTTTTTTTTTTAATGAAATAAATACATGAATAACACAAGTTAAATTACTAGTTCTTCTATTAATTAAATTATTTTTTTGCTATTAAATTTGGCGCATTGACACAAATATTCACGTTCTTTAATCATTGTATGCAAAAGGCTGAATAAAATGCAGGCATCTTTCTTAATTAAAACAAAAAAGAAGAATAAAAAAATTGCAAATCTAATTAGATTGAGAGCTAATGTAGGCATAGTCGAAATTTGGTTGAAATTATAATTTACATAGACAATATGAACCGATAAAGCAGAACTAATCACGAGACCATATAATTAGTTCAGATCCAATGCATATAAAATTGTCTTTCACCAAAAAAAAAAAAACTTTTGTATTTGCTACTCTGAAAACCCACAAGTACGGGAGACTTACTAAATGTAAATTACAATGTATCAAGGGCGTAGATATGATTTTATTTCGGTGGGAGCTATTTTGTCAAAATCACTAAGTACATTTTACTCATACATTTCTTTGAAAGGTAATTACAAAGTTTCGGGGGGAAGGCTTGATACCATTGTATAATTTTATGAAGTTTGTAATTGCTTTTGAATTTGTGAAATTCATTTTCAAAGTTCCTTTCGCAAATAAGTATTTTGAAATATATATTTTATCCCGTGGAGATATGTTTTTCTGTCACTTTTTTGAGCATCAATGTATTACCCGAAAGCTGTCAGTATCGAAATCTCATTTAAATTTACAAGAAACCAGCAAATTGTTTTTTTCGGATCAAAATCCTTTTTATACAGTTACAATTCACTTTTAGAAATTTAAATAAAAAATTCTGGCAGTACAATGTTAAGTTTAACTAGACGGTTTTCAAGAGAGTCAATGGTAATTCTTCAATTCAAAAATGAACTTTTAGCTCTACGCATTGTACCTGAACGAAAAAAAAAAAAAAAAAAGTTTGTAAAGTTTGGATACAAAAACTGAGTTTAAAATTTTCTGATTATTTGCAGATTCAAAAAACACAATACCTTAGCTTCCCTTTTCCACAAGACGTATAAAGTTTTATTACAAATTTTGATAATTTTTAGCAAAAGCATTTGATGTGGTAGTTGAAAGTATTAGGACGGGATTGACAGTCATTAGTTAACTAATAACAGGGGTTTTGACCAACAAAGTTTTATTTAGAGTCATTTGTTAAATATTAGTTAAACCCCCAAATTTCACTGGTTAGCCATTAGTTAGCAAGCAGCTAATGAACAGCAAAGCATATTCACGCAACATATTTTTCATTGCTGGTTTTTTTGCGTTCAATTATATTTTTGACCTCTTTGATCAGAAAATTTTCGTTCTTTATCAAGAAAATTTGCTGCGCATTCATCGTTTTTGTTATTTTGTTTTCCCAACCGGGCTGCTATATATTTTTCTTTTTTGTTAATTGTTTAAGTTAATCAAGAGGCTGAGAATATGAATCATTAGTTAAACTCCTATCACCATTTTAGTTAACTAATTAGTTAACTAATGACTTTGAATCCGGGCCTTAACTTAACTTAAATTAACTTAAATTACATCGATATCGAAGTATCGTCAACTGAAGTAATGCAAATTTTGATATCGTAAGATAGGTTAGGTTAGGTTAGGTTAGGTTAGGTTAGGTTAGGTTAGGTTAGGTTAGGTTAGGTTAGGTTAGGTTAGGTTAGGTTAGGTTAGGTTAGGTTAGGTTAGGTTAGGTTAGGTTAGGTTAGGTTAGGTTAGGTTAGGTTAGGTTAGGTTAGGTTAGGTTAGGTTAGGTTAGGTTAGGTTAGGTTAGGTTAGGTTAGGTTAGGTTAGGTTAGGTTAGGTTAGGTTAGGTTAGGTTAGGTTAGGTTAGGTTAGGTTAGGTTAGGTTAGGTTAGGTTAGGTTAGGTTAGGTTAGGTTAGGTTAGGTTAGGTTAGGTTAGGTTAGGTTAGGTTAGGTTAGGTTAGGTTAGGTTAGGTTAGGTTAGGTTGGGTTGGGTTAGGTTAGGTTAGGTTAGGTTAGGTTAGGTTAGGTTAGGTTAGGTTAGGTTAGGTTAGGTTAGGTTAGGTTAGGTTAGGTTAGGTTAGGTTAGGTTAGGTTAGGTTGGGTTAGGTTAGGTTAGGTTAGGTTAGGTTAGGTTAGGTTAGGTTAGGTTGGGTTGGGTTAGGTTAGGTTAGGTTAGGTTAGGTTAGGTTAGGTTAGGTTGGGTTAGGTTAGGTGAGGTTAGGTTAGGTTAGGTTAGGTTAGGTTAGGTTAGGTTAGGTTAGGTTAGGTTAGGTTAGGTTAGGTTAGGTTAGGTTAGGTTTCACGAGTTTTAAGAACAGCATAAGCCTCTGCCTGAAAAACACTACTGTCGTTTGGCAATCTGTAAGATTTTGCTAAGTCTTAAGAAGACTTAGAAAAAATGACTGATCCAGTGCCTATTCCCAGTTTTGACCCATCCATGTATATTTCAATGGACGCGTTTAAGGGAGCCCAATTATATCTTTCAGGTATTACCACCTGGAAGTTCGTTCGGAGGAGAAGGTATGGTAAGAGGTAGTCAGTACCTCAAATTATATCACAATCCTCAAAATTGGAGTAAGATACTAGCATACTAATATAACCAAAGGATTTCGATTTATCGTTAGATAAAACAAAAAAGAAAATTACGGAATACGGACCTATAGATATAGTGTTCGTCCCCGAAACTATTATGTTTCTGGGCTGTGAATTTTTTTTTTTTTGTTATTTAGCTTTTCTCAATCAATTTTGGTTGAAGCTAAGTGCAATATTTAATACACTGCGTGTAGAGTGCAAAAAACATAAAAATCTGCTACACATTCTCGAAAGAAAATTTCTTCTTACAAGTATTATGTTGTGTTAATGAGAATAACACAAAACTAATGTTAGAAATTTGAGAAGTTTTTGAATAGTTTAATCGAAATATTTATATATATTTAGACAAATATTTTAAGCTAAAAAAAAAACCTTTAAAATAAATTTAAATATTTAACTTACCGATAAAATGACGACAAAAGTAAGAAAACTATATTTCCAAGTGACTGTGGAAATATTCATTTTCATTTTGTTGACTTTTTTATTTACCACTTAAAAAATTCGCAAAACTAAGAATTTTTATCTATACTTTGAAAACAAAGAATTTCCAATATTACACTTTTTTAAAACTAAGAGCATTACACATATGTATGTAGATTTATATCTATGTATTGTAAGGAATCTGTAAAAAACTCATTCAGTCACCTAAAATACTCATACTATAATTTTTATGAAATTATTTTTTTGCTTTTTGTTTATGTTCAAGTCACAATATCTCACGCATTTTATTTGTACATTTCAAAAATACAGCGTTAATTTAAAAGAAGGGTAAACAAAAATATAAAAATAGCACAAAAGTTCTTGTTTTTTTTTCTTTTGACCACGATGTTGAACGTCTAAAATACAACTGACTGAATGTGCATGAAATGTTCAAGAGATTCAACATAATGAAATTTTTTAAAAAATAACAAAAACAAAAATATTTTAAATACTCATTGGTTCGGCATTATACAAAACAAACCCTAGAAAAACTTGTTGCTTTCTTTGTTACCTATAACAGGGTGTGCTGCAAATTTTTCGAAACAGAATATACAAAAAATCTGGCTGACAGCTGCCCTTAACACGTTGAGTGCAATGGGTACATTGTGGCATTTCATAAGTTATATAGCACTACTTTCGATTTTCAGATTTTTTGCATCAATCCAAATGATATCTCCAAAATGAATTGATTAAACAGGCACGCAAAAAATAAAAAAGATCAAACACCAAATGGAAGACCTACCTACTCCCATGTATTTTGGGTCGCTAAAACTGAGTATGATGATAAAAAATCGTTCTGATATCCCATTTTTCTTGCTAGGTGGGCTGCCGCTCTTGTGTGTCGAAATTCCACTTGGTATAATCATTCGAAAATATGTACATATTTATGTTTATGTTTTTTAGAGCGCTGCACACTGGTTCAAAATCCCTAAAAGCTGGCCAAAAGTCGAAATCATTAAAGTTCCGAGACGAAGTATTTTATATGGGGGTTTTTGAGGTCGCTGATTTCTAATCTGATGTTAGATTTAAAAAAAAATGGCGGATGATTTGCATAAATATTCAAGCAAATCCAACAAAAAAATTTACCCGGGGAATTTTGGAGTCACTGATTACGAATCTGATATTAGATTTTTAAAAAACAAAATGGCGGTTTCGAAATGGCAAAAAAAACACTTGCACAATTATTATATCTAATTTAAAAATTTATTTCAAAACTTTAACTTTGACAGAGTTGTGTGCAACGGTACATTGATCTACATAAAAATAGGGTTTAGATTCCTTTATCACGGAATAAAAGCTGTATAAAAATATAAAAATTTTATCATTTTGGGCGAGCAACACATCTTCGCACTTGACAAGCAATATGAGTTAAATTTTCCTGTGGGCGCTTCAGAAAAAATCGCGGAAAACAAAAAAAGGCAAAAAATGGCACCTACATTTTTTAATATGTGTTAGAAAAGATTTCAATCTTCTTAAATCCAAAAAATTTTAGTGGTACGACGTGGTATAAATTAGTTCTGAGCTTTTTTATAACCATTGTAAGCTCATTTTGTGAAATAATTTGATTTAACGTTCGATAGTAATTTTTTTTACAAAGAGATTCCATACTCAAACACCAAAATATGTTCAGTTTTACAGTAACCACACAGTTTTTACAGTGAACACTAAATTTTTACTTCTAACTCACAGAATTTTGCGTCCGAGAAGCGTACTTTTGGAGAGATCCCAAGAGCATTATAGGAATACATGGATCTTTCTTACAAATTTTTTGGGGTCTATGAATTTAAAAAAAAACTTTTTTTTTCGACTTTTTCCCAGCTTTTAAGGATTTTGAACCAGTGTGCGCTGTAACCAAATAAAACTACAAAAAAATTATTCCAGCCACCCATTCACTTATAACCGCCTTGAGGGGATTAAAGTTAATTTTTTATGAAAATTTAAAACGTTAGTATAGTTATAGGACATTCAGTGCTCTTGAACCGAATATGAGAATATAAAATGATTTCAACAACCCAGTCACTCCCTACCACCACCTCGGGAGGGCTAAAATTTAACTTCTTCTGAAAATGGAAAATGTTTGGATATTTTAATGTTATTTAGTGCTCTGAAACCGAATATAGTATGACGATAAAAAATTACACTGCAGAACAAATAATGGGTTTGTGATTGTTGCATGGTAGTTGTTTGTCAATTCCGCAGGAACTTTACATGTAGAATCCTATGTTAGATTTTGACCATCAGCTCTAGATTTTGAGATATTTGAGATTAAAAACACGAACGAGGTTAGATATGCAGACTGCAAAAATCTTTTTTGTTTTTTTGTAATTCATTACGTTTCTCTTTCATTTCTCTTTGAAATGAGCTCTTGAAAAGTGTAGTACGATGCTTCCGTCAAATTTAAGATGACATCAGTCAATGGATTAAGTCATGTCAAGAGCTCATTTTGAAGACAAAGAGTAGCACTACGTGCATCGAACTTCAATAATGGTCGTTTTTGTGGTTTTAACTACAAATATCTCAAAATTTAGAGCAGATGGGCCAATTCTGACCCTAAAAAAAATCGGACCACTAGAAAATCTTCAACCCCACAGAGCGATTGCTAGGGGTGGACTGGGTGGTTTAAATAATTTTTTATTGTCATATTCATTTCGGAGCACGAATAACCCAAAAATATACTAACATTATCAATTTTCATAAAAAATTAACTTTCAGTCCCCTCAGGGTGTCTATAAGGGGGTTGGAAAGAGAAAGGACTGGAATAATTTTTTACAGTTGTATTTGGTTAAAGCGCATCTAAAAACCAAAACAAATACACGGTTTTTCGAATGTTTTTATAAATTTCGATCCACAAGAGGGGCAGTATCGTCAGCGACCCAAAATACATAGAGGAAGGGGATCTTCCTAGTGGGGCATGAACTTTTATTTTTGTGTGCCTGTGATATTTATGGTCAATTAAAATTTTCGCTGAGATACATATAGTACGTACCTTTCTTTCCGTATTCGTTCTCACTAACTGAAATAAGAGAAACTATGAAAGTTCTAAGGTGATTCAATTTTAATTCCCAGCAAACTAAAGCAGTCGGGAGTTGAGTTGTCAGCGGCGGGGCGTTCGACGAACTTGCGCCCGTAGCAAACAATTAAAGATTTACACCCGTCGCAAATTCTTTTAAACAGAATACGCAACGGCGGCTTTTCCTAAAAAAAAAGGAGATCGAGAATATATCAGCCAACAGTTTTGCAATGATTTTCATGACTTTCACTGTACTCAAAGCCTGCAAAGGGGGCTTCGTCATGTAAACGTTAAGAAAAAAAAAAAAACCTGAAAAACATTGATTTGCTATACCAAAAATCTAGACTAACAGCGGTAAGCATTTGAGGTTTATTCAAAAGCATGTGCGCCATATTAGTACGTGACACAAATCACTAAATTCACGAAGAAAATTATTCTTCTATGCTATACAGGCTGGTATTGAGTACAGCTGATAAACAACTGGATTGTTCGTATAGAAATTTAACGATTTTTCAAGAAAATTCCAATATCGCAACCAACTATTGTATAAGTCGTTACTATGTTGTATAGCCCAGGAAAATAAGACATTTTCTGCGAAAAAATTCCCGGTGGAAATTTTTCACCGGAATTGTCTTAATTTATGCATGATACACATACTGTGAAAAGTCCATTGCAAAGTCGTGTGCGCATAAAAAGTTATTCGGGCTCAAAGGTCGCTAAAATCAGTTTTTTGCAAATATCTCGCTAATGCTAACTTTAACATAAAAATGTTGGTTCCCAATTTTGTAGCACAGGAAATTTCCTACAAAAGCACGTTAAAAGTATTTGCGTACGACTTCTAGTTTAGGAGATCACCCAATTTAAAAAGTTGTTAACAGTTATGATATGATACACTACCTCTGAGTTCAAATTAAAATATCTTACTTTTTAAATTGCAATAACTCTTCAATGAGAAGTTGTACAAACAAAATTAAAATGCCGTTTGAAAGATAATTTAATTTTCTATATGCTTTAGAAAATTTTTTTTTCGAACGGCTCATGACCTTAAAAATATTCTTGAATAACCGTTAAGGGTTCGAAATTACTGGTTTTTTAAGGATATCTGCGAATTGGTAAGTACTACGATAAAAAGTAATGGGACCAAATTTGTAGAGAATTAAAAGATCTACAAAAAATAAGCGATATGTGTACACATAGAAGTAACCGTATAGAAGATATTCAATAGAAACCGGTTTTTTCGCATTTTAAGGGTTAGTATACAAGTTCAGTTTTGTTTTTATTGTTTTCTGTTAAGATTAATTGTTTTAAGTGTTTTGAACACAAATGATAATAAACAATGTGTGAATTACGTGAGACTCTTCCGCAGTAGGAGACATCAAATGGAATTGGAAGTTTGGAATGAAATACCTTGTGTGGCAGACTATTTGAAAGTGAGGTGAAAAGACTCTGCAGTTCATTGATTAAGGGACAAAAGTTAATGGTTCCCTTCATTAGGAAGCGTAATGGGTCCACATTGTTTTGGCGAGTTTTACTTCTGTACACCACAATCGCACAACGCTAAATATGTATATTGCAAAAAATCACATAAATACGTTTCAAAAGAGATGAGTCCTCCGAATGTCCAGCGTTGTCGACCAACAGAAAAATATTGGGCTGTCAAGGACTTCAAAGATTTTGCTTTGAAATAGAAAATATAGTACTACCTACTGTCGAAACTATTATGAAGGAAATGTAAAAAAAAAAAAACTGAGAAACAAGATCCTTAAGATTGTTGTTAACTGAATAAACCAGAAAAATATATAGTTTAGCTCCTGTAGTCCTTTTGATTCCAAATAAAAAATGTCAGGTTTTGTTCGTTATAGTCCATACGCATTATGCATACAAAAAAAAAAATGTTGGGGAAAACCGCCCTTTATTTGAAAGCTAACCCCGAGAGTATCTAGAAAACAAAAAAAATTATTTTGGACCACTCTAAAAACTGTCATAACTTAGTTAGATGAATTCAGATGATTAAAAGTCATAAATCGTTGCAAAGGGCTTTATTAGACCTCCTTTTTTTTAAAGCATTTGGTCCTCCGAGGAATTATTCGACTAGTGAGACTGAGTTTCTGCGGTTTGTATCCCCCAAAATGCAATTTTTTCTTTATATTAATAAAGTATTTAAAATTTTATTCGTAAGCTTTCAAATAGGGTTCGGTTTTTCCAATATTTTTTCATCGACCCGGACTAATGTATAAGTCTTAAGAAAACAAAAACTTTAATTTTTTTTTTTCTAATACTAATACTTTTAAATATAAAAAATAATTGAAATCGTCATTTATAGCGCGAAGTTTGTTATATTAAATAATTAACACCAATAAAACAGCGTCATTTTGTAAACAATTGAATTTTAAAAGTATTAGGTACTTAACAGTAATTATACAATTGAACATTAGGTTTTTGATTAGATCAGTAAAAGTTTTAGTAAATATTCACAACGTTGTATCAATTCCAGCCGGATTGCGTTCTTCGTCCATGATTTTTCCAACTATTTAACAATATAACACCAAAAGCCACGCCTATAAGCTATATATTCGCGTAAGAAAAAAAAAATTTCAATATAATGCAAAAATAATAAAAAAAGTAAATAAAAATTACCTCTACTATCACCAAAATCCAACTGATTATTGTGAATGTTACCATTTTTCCAGCCAGATATTCTTCAAATTTTGACAGACAGCCAACATCATTAATATTGGCAACAATTTGACAATTGTGTTGTTTACAACATGATTTTGGTATATCCCTCTGAATATCTCGATAATCTTGTGTGCTATTAACACCACAACATTGTAACTACAAAAAAAAAAGAATATTCTCAATTAATGCATATTTACTTTTTTGATTGACAGAAAGAAAGAGTTTCGCTTACCCAATCTTCATAGAAAGCCAATGTACCAGGCGTTTTATCTTCATCTTTCCATAAATCTTCAAAACCTTCACGCACACTACCCGATATGCCATCATTGGTACCTTGTGATGCCATGCTCATTAGGATCAGTTGTACCAAGAGCAATACTACTAAAAATATGACATACTACAAGGAAGAATTTATTTATTAAGTTTTCTATAATTTTTATTTTTACAACTGCACTCACCGTCAGTACCATGCCACGTGATTCACGTAATGCGCCAAAGCAACCAAATACCGCTATCATCAATACAATGGTGCCCAGTGCAATGATAAGACCACCAGCTAGGTTTTCGCCATGGTCAACTTTATTCTCACTACTGCTTGTCAGTATAAAAATGCCAAAACCAATTAAAACAAGTCCTAATATCTGGAAGCAAATATAAAAGACAATTGAGATAATAATTCAATAAAGCGGTTTTAAAGATATGATACTATTCAGTGCATGGTAATGTAACGAATTAATATCAAACGAGCGGCCAATGTAAAAACGTGCAACATATCATTGTGAATATACGGCCTTAAATGCTTAAAAAGTAACTAAATATTTAACTCAAAGTATGCAAAATCTTAAGAGTGGCTGGATTTCCGACCCAACGCATTTTTCAGCTAAACAATTTTGTAAATATTTTATTGCAAAACAAAGTTCTATACATCTAAAGAAACTTTCTTTATTTAAAGCGGACATGCCAATTCCCCCAATCTTAAAAAAAAAAATTCATATAGCAATTGCACCATTGCTACCAATATTTAATTCTATGAATATACAGTGTTGGAAAAAATAATAGGGACACACATCTCATTATAACGCATGCAGATATAATATTTTTCTCTGCAGACAGTTCTTATAAGCAAATATTGGCTTTTCGAAAAAAATTATAAAAATTGTTCACACTTCGTTTTGGCGCTGGAAAAAATAATAGGGACAAAACATGATTTTAAGTGCTTGATACCTGTTATAGAGCTGTTTGTTGATTTAAAAGTGGTAAGTTGTGTATTATTTATTGTAGTGTAAAAATGTTAAGTATTTGCCTGTGCAATTTGATAGATTAAAGCGAAATTTACGCAAAATGGATCGAGGTGTCTACTGTTCTGAAGAACGGGAGAAAATAATAAAGAATCTAAAGGTAGCGGGTAAAACCATAAAGTAAATTGTGGCTATAATGAATTGCTCTAAGACCATGATCTTTAACGCTTTGAAATCAGTTCCGGAAAAACTTCAAAGACAGTTTGATAACATTCTTGTGAGGCATTAAAAAAAAAGCATTTCTTTTGTCCACTAACCTCAAGCTAGCTCCAAGAGCTCCAGTTACAAGCCGCATTGTAAGAAACAAGCTTCGAGAAGCAGGGTTGTGCAGTAGGAGTGCAAGAAAAGTATAATTTATAAGCTAAAAGAACATATCCATGATTACTTATCTTGCCCACTAGGCACAAGCTTCATCAAAACTGTTAAAATCTGCTGTGGTTCGACGAAACTCAAATTTATTTTTTTGGTTCTGGTTCTAGATTGTTTGTTAGATGACCTTAAAATGCAGTATTCGAAACCAGAAACATGGTGATATGATATCATGATATGGGGTTAACTTTCAGCGGCTGGAGTTGTGCCAGTATTATAGATTAAAGACCGAATGTATGCAGCACACTATGTTGATATCCTCTTTTCAGTTATGCGGCCTTATGTGGGAGAGAAAATTCCTTTGATCTGAGATTTCATGCATCGTAATGAACCCAAACATTCATCAGAGCTAGTGAAGTCATGAATGAATCAAAAAATATCACGCTTATGGATTGGTCATCACTGTCACCGGATTTCAACTTCATTAAGCACGTCTGGGGAGTGCTTAAGAAGTCCATTGGTTTTCATTAATCAAAAAATAAAAACGTTTGATTGCAACAAATACAAGAAGAATGGTACTCGACACTGTTTGAAATTTGTGCAAGTTTTGTGGAATCTATGCGTCGTAGACGCTTACAGATACCTAGAATGGAAGGAGCATCGACCAAGTATTGAACTGGTGAAGTTTTAAAACTTATTTAAGGACTAAAATTAGAGTTAATCCATAGCTAAATGATAAATGATATTTGTCCCAATTTTTTTTTCCAGGATGGAAACCAAGAATCTCGCGTATTTTTTTTTTATCTAAGGACTTGAAGTCAATTTTTTTTTTTCAGTTTCTTTAAACTATACTTAAGTTAACTCAAATTGCATGATATAAGTACATATTTTCCAGAGTAACTGATTAATTTAAAGATATGGTTGAAAACCTAAAAAATTGCTTGTTCCCTATTATTTTTCCCAACACTGTACATATATAAAAAAACACATATATTTTGACAATAAAAATACAATAAAAAAAAGTTTAAAAAAAATTGTGTGGGCCAAGAAAAAGCGTTTTTTAAGTAAGCAAAACAATAACAGAAAATTATGTACGAAAAAATTGAAAAACAAAAAATATTAAGAAATGGAAATTTCTCAAAAACACTTGAAACACTTAAAATACTTGTTAAATGAAATCATCGAAATTTAATTGCAAGTAAAATTGTTAAAACTTTAGAGAAAATAAAAAATATTTATTTTCAAAATTTACTTACCGAACAACATAGATTAAAAAGTAACAAAATGTATTTGACAGTTAACGTTGCTAGGCCCATATTGTAATTGACAGCTTGCGTTTGACAGTTGTTATTATATATTTACAAATATATTAAATTAATCGTATGTATTTAGTTTTTCCATAAATCAAAGAAACTGCTAAAATGATGTAATTTATTTGAAAATAAAAATATTTTATTTAGTATGCCATAAAAATGTTACAGGGTGAGTTGGCAGATAGAACAAAAAAAATACGTTGTTGTTACATTACATTTGGAGAGGATATCATAAAAAAATCCATTGCAATTAGTCTTCTTTTTAATGTGGATCAAGTCTTAAAAATACAAAAGAATAGATGTTCTAAGTGTAATGGGATCAATAGTGATTCTATTGGCTTTTTACTCTCATACTTTGGAAACTCCTAAAAATTTTTACTGAATAGTGTCTGCTTGTGTTGAATTAAAAAAAAAAATTCAATGTAGGAAATTATTGCATTAGATAAAAAAATTTATCGCATGATATAGAATTTTTAACGATTGATAAAATTTTTTAGTGTGACATAAAAATTTGTATGGCGTGATATAAATTTTATTGCATGATATAAATTTAATTGCATGATATAAATTTTATTGCATGAGATAAAAAAGTTATTGTGTGATATAGAAAATTTATTGCATTAGATTAAAACTTTAGCGCCACACACAAAATTTATCACATGATATAAAAAACTCATTTCATAAGGTAAACATTTTCGGAATCACTTAAAGAGTTGATGTCTCTAGAGATTCATATAAATTGTTTAGGATTAAAAATCTGTCACATGAGATGAAAATTTTCATGATGCTGAGCATGCGATTAAAATTTATCACAGAAACATGTTTCAAACTCAACACATAATTTTTGCCTTTTAATGTTATATACGCAAGTATGTATATCTGATTGTATTAAATAAGTCATTGCCTTAGATTCACTTTTATTTTAGATTTTTCAAAATTGACTTCTTATAACAGTTGGGGTACTGTTGGTAGTAAACTCATGGATAAGATATAACTTTATAGATGGATATTAAGAATTTCAGAAAGGCAGATAGCAATTTTAAACATCTCGGTAGAGCTTTCAACTTGAATAATCAGTATTTGAGTTAACTCAACAATCAAAAATATACGATTGACCTTTCAACATTCTCACCCTGTATGAAAGCAACACAACTTAATATTTAAATTCACTCAAATGTTGACTTTGCAAAAAAGGAAATTGCAGAAAAACTTGTACATATTATTAATTGCTTGTAATTTTGCATATTCTCTTGTTATTTTGAGCACAATTTTGTCACAAGACAATAATTTTTTTGTAAATATTTTTGTTTTATTACAATTTTTCTTTAACTCAAAACTTTCGAGCACGAATAACTTTGTATGTCTCCCACTTACAAAATATAAGTGTTCTGATTTCGATAACTTTTACGGTGCACCTATCTCGACGATTGTAAGTCAACTGAAATTTAAATAATGAAATATATTTTTATTCCATTTTTATAAGACATCATAAAATATCCCCGTTTGTGCTCTCATTTTCATTTCTCGCATAATTACGGCGTGTATTTGTTTCTGTTTTTATCTCAATTCGTTGGTGATCTTGTCAGATGAGCTACTACACACCGCTTTGCAGGTGGCTGGCTACCAATGCCGAATGCCGCGTGCCACCCACACGTTCATCATCACCACCACCACAACAACACAACGTTGAGTTGAGTTTTGTGGCAAGCGCCTTTATTACATGCATTTTATTGTTGTTTTTGTCATTTAAAAACACCTGCAGCGCGTGCGGGCGTCATTCGCGAAGATCGATATTGAATTTTGACTAAAATTTTGAACAGGTTCCATTTTTCATCGCTGGATCACCTTGCTGTGATTTTGTTATGGTCATACCACAAGTGACGCACTAAGGTTGTTGTCTTTGTTGACCGCAGTGTTTCGTACGTCAAGTTGATGCTTCGCAGATGAGAGGCAAATAAACAATTTTCGTTTACAGTAGCATAGTAAGGAAGTTGATTTATACAATATATTTAGAGAGTAACACGATTTTACATTTTTCATACAAAATTAATGACCCGTTTTGCTCAGGATCCACAGATTTTCATTTTATGAAGTGTTCTGCAATCACATTACTTACAAAATTGAGTGAAATAAAATGTGAAATAAAAAAACAGAAGAATATTTAGTTAGATGAAAATTTATAGCGTGATATGAAAAAAATTATTGCATGATATAAATTTATGGCATGATATAAAAGATAAAATATTGCATGTTATAAATTTTATTGCATGAGATAAAAAATTATTGCATGATATAAAAAAAGTATTGCACTAGATAAAAAAACAGTTTTAAATTCAATTACATTTTGTCTGCCCTTAAGTTAAGTTAGATTTCCTGGATTCGTAGAGAGAGGTGGTTTGCAGCAATTGGTGCATAATTAAATTTCGAAAATATAGACTGAAAAAAGTAGTGCGAACCCATTTATTAATAATGTGATATGTTTAATATATAATTCATTGAATTGGTAATCTTGCAAAAAATAACAAAATAAAAACAGGTTGAATAAAATTTTATTTTCGAGCAGATTTTGTGGCTTAAAAATATTTGTTGGTAATCTCAAAGTTGTAGGAAAAAAAGAATTATCCCTATGCAGAAGAATGATACTTTTGTTGCCCTATTGAAAACTTACCGCTTGTCCGAAAATAACGAATTCGCTGTCGGCCCAAAAAGTTATTGCCTTATCATGTATGACGAACGAATAAAGTGACTGATTTTCATTCATTAATATCAACTGATTAAAACTTTTCATTAAGAACGTACTATGACCTAAGCGCTCATTATAGTTCAAATGACTAAGTTTGTAAACTTCAAATCATCTCTTAACTTAAGGATGTAAGCAGTTGAAAATCAGTCACTATACTCGTTCGTCATACATGATAAGGCTATTAATATTTTGTTAAATAAATACTCTACTCATTGTTTAGAGTCAGATGAATGAGTGGCAGGCTTCATTATAATAAACATTCACTAGAACAGTATTTTTTTACCCTACACTCAGGGTATATTCACTTCCGTTTGTAAAGCAAAGAAGGAGTGGCAGTTATGAAAAAATATATATACGAGTATTCAGTGTCATCTTCAATCATTTTAGTATTTTTTGGAAAGAAGAAAGGTAACACTCTTACTAGATATGTATAAAATTTATTAAATTTTTTAATATACTTAGCTCCCTCATACACTTATTGTACTTCAGGCGTTTTTCTATCTTCCCAAACGGGAAAAGAAGTGGTTCAAAAACCCTTCTCAAGTGCATCTTTTTCACCAATAAGCGCTTCCGCTCCGTAAGAACTATTCTTTCATTTTAACATTGCATGTCATAGGATGTAAGCGCTTAAGCTGTATGAGGGAGCTAAGTATATTAAAAAATTAAATAAATTTTATACATATCTAGTAAGAGTGTTACCTTTCTTCTTTCCAAAAAATACTAACATGATTGAAGATGACACCGATTAAGAATACTCGTATATATATTTTTTCATAACTGCCACTCCTTCTTTGCTTTACAAACGGAAGTGAATACACCCTGAGTGTAGGGTAAAAAAATACTCTTCTAGTGAATGTAAATTATAATGAAGCCTGCCACTCATTCATCTGACTCTCAACAATGAGTAGAGTATTTATTTAAGCAAATGTTTTCCAAACAGAATTTGACATTCGAATGCTCCTACAGCCTTACATAGAATCATTGTGTTATTAGCTTCAATTCAATTAAACAAAAGTCAATAAATCAGAGAAAGGAAAATAGAAAAGTGAAATAAAAGATGTTGAATAAGAAATATTTTAATAAAAAAGAAAAAATAAAGCAAAAAAAAAAATAAAAAATAAGTATGAAAAAAATGACCTGGGCTGGGTTCGAACCTATGTTGTTCTTACTGCAGCCTTACATGGAATCATTGTGTAATGAATTTCAATTCAATTAAACAAAAGTAAATTAATAATAGAAAAGAAAATAGAAAAGTGAAATAAAAGATGTTGAATAAAAAATATTTTATTTAATAAAAAAAAAAATAAAGCAAAAAATAAAAAAAAGGAAAAAAAAATCACCCGGAATAGGTTTGAACCCATGTTAATCTTACTGCAGCCTTATGAAAAAATCGTTGTGAAAGTGCTTCTTAATTTCTATGGGGACTAGCACCTTTGAAGTGCTTGGATCAGAAGCGCTAGAAATTTTTCCTCTTGTGTTCTGTAACCCATATACATAAGTAAATGATAAAATTTTTTGGAATATAATTCTCTATACTATTTTGTTCTTTTCGCCGCAATCAAAGTGGATTTTGTTATAAGAATTTCATGATAAACTCGCCTTGATTTTATTTGGTGACGAATTCTTACAGAAACTCACATTTTGAACTATTCTTTGGTCTATGATGTATGAACATACATGTATCCAGAAAGTTTTAAATTTATATTGTTGTCAAAACCTGAATCTCGCAGCGACTTAAAAATTTGAAAGAATTCGTATGAAAAATATTTTTTTTATAAAAAGGATAACCTCGTGAGGGCAATATACTGTGAGAGAAGTTCTATGATTTTTAAACTAAAGCTTCTTGGCTGCGCTGGAGGTAAAATTTCAAGATTGTAACAAATTTTGTTACTTATCATATGCTGTATAAATATGGAACAATAAGCAATCCATCAATTCTCATTTCTCTACGTATTGCTCATATTTGAGCTTAACCCTTTCAGGATCGTAAGGAATTGGAAGCTTATGCAACCATGTTAGCTATTTATAATGGTCTGTTAAGCGTCCAGAAAACATATTTTGAAATAAAAATTCAAAAAATTTTAACGGTTTTTATGGAATTTTCTGGGACATATGTGTCCCTATGCCCTTTTTTCAAAAGGTGATAACTCGGAAAGTAAGTGTCCAATTGAAAAAATTTAAAGGAATGGTTTTATAAGTAGGATTGGGGCTTTTTGATGCCATCAAAAGAATTAAATTACACCATCTCCTGGAATTACACCGTAAAATTGAAAACATCGCTTTCTCAGCGATATCTCCAAACCCTGCAGTATATGAGCAATTCTTGCCTCGGATTCAAATTCATTATCAAAAAGTACGTTATAGTACATATGTCCACTAACAGGTTTATTAAATTTTTTTATTTTGATTTCCTGTAAAAACTGGTAAAATTGTAGTACAAAAGTGAGTTAACTAGTTACCCTTTACGACCATAGGAACACCGGTGTCCCATTTAGAATTTTATGATTTATCAATACATTCAACTTAAATAATGGTTCAATAAATGTATAAAACAAAAATTTACATACCTAACAACAATTATTTCGCGTTATAGTATGATTTAAAGCACATTAACACCTATAAATTCTGCTGTAAAGTAAAGCAATAGTGCACCACACAAACTGTCACTTTAGAATGATCACACTCAACTAACGGTATTTCTGATGGCGTTGCCAGATTTAATACAAATTAAGGAAGCGTTTAGAAACTGATAAATGTTAAAACTACATACATCGGTATCTTAATTATTTAAATATAATTTATTTTTGTCTTGGGACACATATGTCCCTATGGTCGTCAAAGGGTTAACTTATTTCTTTTTTATTGCTTATTTGATATTTATATTCTGCACTCACCAATCTGCAAACTATTGTTTTAGTAAAGTAAATGATCAAGTCTTTTAAAGTATTACACTTATTTGAAAAACATATTTTAAACTTTATTTCATAAATTTTTAAAAAATAAACATTTTCTAAGTTAACATTGAACTTAAAAATAATCAACAATTTTTTAATTAGTTATACACTACAATTGAAACTAAAATTAGCTAATTTTTTCAGTACTGCATTTTAGCTGTAAAATCGCACACGATCCCTATGATTGCGTATGCTGTCCACTAGCACACAAGCACATATTGAAGCAACAAACTAAATATTTAACAAAAATTCTCCAATTAATACTTTGAAACAACACTAAAAGAATATTTTATGAATTTATTACCTCTATAGCAATCAATAGCCAACTAATGGTATTAAATTTTGTTGTCTTTTCACTGACATATTCCTTGAAGCGCTGCTCGCACCCGACAATATTTAAGTTTTTCAATATTTCACAATTCCTATCTTTGCAGCAGCTGGATGGTGGAACCTGTTCGAGGTGATAATAGTCGACGGCACTATTTTTACCGCAACATTGTAGCTGTTGGAAAATCAAAAAAAAAAGTTATTTAATTACAAATATTGCACAAATTTTAATATTTACCCATTCTTCATAATAACTCAGAGTATTATTTTTGCCATATTGTTCCACATCCCATAACTGATCAAAACCATTTTGTATACCTGATGGTACAGCATCGCCTGTTGCTGTGTGTGCTATACTTATCATTATCAGTTGTATAACTAATAATATGACGAGTATAACTGCATACTATAACATTTAATCAAATCAATGTTTTATGCACATAATTTTATTTAATTATTATATTTTTCCTTACACTTATTAACATACTACGTCCTTCCATATAGACTGCCACACAACCAAATAACGCTGTAAGTAGCACAACTGTCCCCAGCGTGATTGTTAAAATCGCTGCCAATTTTTCACCATGATCGATTTTGACTTCTTCAATGCTATTTAACAACCATACGCCAAATTCAATCAGAATGGAACCCAATATCTAAAAAGTTAATAATTTAAAATTAATTAATATTAATATTGGTCATTGATAAACTTTATGGATATCCTCAAAACATTAGAGTATATTTTGCTCAAACTCATGCAAAGATACTAAGGCAGCTTTATTTTGGATGGACTACTCACTCCTAGGTACTTTCGTCACAATTTAAGCTCTATACTGACAGCTTATTATGTTAATAAAAAATTTTAAAATTCTGGATGGTTCAAAAACCTTAGATCTTTTTTAATTTTTTTTTTTTTTTTGCATAAAACCTTACTAAGGAGATAGATAGTCTAGGCCCCAAAAGACAGTTTGACGGACAATCTGTTGTCTACAGAAGTTTTGACGTCTTCACTGCAGAGTCTGCATATATTATCTTCAAAAAACGATATCCAATGAACAGAATAAATATGTAATTGCACCTTTTTTTCTCGATTTTTTATAGCTTATTAGGTATGGGAGCTTAGAACCGCCTTTTTACGAATCTGAATTTGGTATTTTTCTATTTCGTCAGTATTTTAGTTATTCTTGCTTCAAGGTATAGAATTCAGCATATTATTTTATTCCAAAAACAGTGGGTAGTCACAATCTTCTTTATTGAACTCATCCATTAAAGGAAAGTTGTTAAAATTTCATATAAAGCGCCAAATAATCTTATTTAGGGCCGATTTCACAATGATCAGTTAAGCCTTAGCTGGAACTTTAACTGGCACTTTGACATTAAATTACATACAAAATTTTTATTTATCTGGAAGTCAAACTTTAACTGGAGATTGTGAAAACGGCCCTTAAATGGATAACTCAGATAGAAATGATTCAGTAGGAAAAGTAACAAGGTAAAGTTTCATTATGAAGATCATGGCTATTTGCTGCCTTTGATAAAATTAACTGCACTATTAACTGTAAGTGTGATATATAAATATGTCTCAAAACAGTCATATTTGCAGTTTGTAGCAAATACATCTTCGAATCTCGACGTGATTAAAAAAAAAAAAACCATTCGCAAGTAGGAGGTTCTAATCCTCCACACAAGGATATAAAAATAAAAACTGGAAACCATCGAAGTACTGTGAAAGACAGGATTTGGCAAAAACTGAAAATGGGGAAAGTTTTTAGAGATTTTTGTGATTATTTGTTTGTTGCCCAAAAAATTCATTCAGATCACCCCTTCGAGAAAACTCTTTTTCTAGTTATAGCATTTTCTCCATATAAAAAATATGTATAACACACAAACATAAAAATAGTAATTTTTTTCGTCGATGATTTAGAAATCGGACTCGAAATTGCTCTATAGTTTTTGAGAACTCCTAACCAAAAAAAACGAAAATCCTTTTTTGTAATTTTTTGAAGCTATATGAGACTTTCTTTGCGTTATCGACCAAGCTTCGACTTGACATCTCCGATTTTTATGAAAGTTGGTGAAAAGTTAGTATTTGACACACATATTACTGTGGTAAAATGATTTTCCGAAATTCCGAAAATTTTCAAGACAAGTTCGAGCCAACCTTTGGATACTACCATATTTGAAAATTTATAACTCCTCCTGTAATAGGTATGTTTTACGGTTGTAAATTTTCGAAGTTGTATAATGTTGTGTTAATGATGAGTCGTTTGTGCGCGTGCGCTACTATACAAGGCTGCTACCTGCCGTACGGTATTTTTTTTTTCAGTGAGCCTTAGTGAAATTTTTCATAGAATTTTTTGGTTCAATATTATAACCCATTATAAAAGGCTCAACAAGACCCATAAAAACGGGATATAATGGGTTAATATGGTCTAAAAGGTTAACATGTAATAAAGCAAGGAACATTTTTCTAGAAAATCTTAACCCATGATATCCCGTTTTTATGGGTCTTTTTGACCCCTTTATCCAAGAACTTGGTAATAAAATATTCCACTAAAAAATTCTATGATAAATTTCACTAAGGTTCACTGAAAAAATACCGTCTGGACGGTGGCAGCCCTGTTTGGTAGCGCACGCGAACCAACGGATCATGATAAACACAACATTAAACAACTTCAAAAATTCATAACTTGATAATCATAAAACATAGCACAATTTTGAGGGCTGAAAAATAATTGCAATAAAATTTACTTTTAAATAAAAATATTTAAAAAAAAAATAAAAGGGTGATTCAAGCCCCAAAATGGCTTTGAAAAAGAAAAAAGGTTTTATTCGACCAAAAATAAATTTTTTTTTCAGTGTAATTATTTTTTTCAAAAGCTTATACTTTTCTACAGAAACCCCTTAAAATTTCAATAAAAGCCGAGGAGCTCTAAATTTTCAAATATGGAAGTATCCAAAGGATGGATCGAACTTTCTATGGGCGCCATCTTGAAAATTTTCGGAATTTCGGAAAATCATTTTACCACAGTAATATGTATGTCAAATACTAACTTTTCACCAATTTTCATAGAAATCGTAGATGTCAAGTCGAATCTTGGTCGATAACGCAAAGAAAGTCTCATATAACTTGATAATATTAAAAGCTCTTTAAAACATAATTTAAATTATATCAATGTTTTCTTTTTTCCAGGAGATATCGGAGACCAAAATATTGAAAAAACCTGTTCGTGCACTTTTGATATTATTTATTTAAATTAGGTTCTAAAGAAAAGGCTTAAAACTTTCAAGTACTCTATCGGATTTTTCGGGTGGACGATAGGTTATCAAGTATGTAGGTAGTTTCAAAAAATGGGAAAAAGTTTTTTTTTTACTTTTTAGGTAAGGATATCTCAAAACTATGTGCGGTAAAAAAATGCTGAGGGTGAATTCGAATTTATCATTGCAAAATACATTGAAAAAGATTATTTTGATTTCTGTTTGTTTTATTTTAAAAAACCTGGTTTTTTTGGAGAAAATAGAAAATTTGTTTTCTCGAAAGGAAAACTGAGCGGATTTTCTGACCAATGGAACAATGATCTGGAAAGTTTATAGAAATACTTCTCATTTTCAGTTTTTCTCAGTTTTTTTTTTTTTTTTTTGAAATAATCCTTTCCTTCGAGAACACTGCATCAATGTATAGTTCAAAATATTTTTATCAATTATCTAGATATCTGTTGTGTGTTGTATTTAAATACAATGCTACTTTCAAGATATACGCACATATAAGGGTGGTCTCTCAGGAAAATATTTTTCTTTCTTAATTTCTCGGGGCAACACATAATTTGATAATATAAGAAAGTATTTAAGTAATTTTTTTTAATTTTTTAAATAACATTCTATCGTCGCTACTTAGGTTGGAATTTTAAACAAAAACTCGAAATCTATTAATTTGTTGGATTCTTTAATTCATAAGTCAGGACATAAAAAAAAAGCAAAATACGAGTTTCACTTGCAGTTAAAAAGTGATATAAACACCTAAATAAATCCACCATTTAAGCGAGCATAAAATGCTTTTTGTTAAAATTTGACAACTGGAAGCGTCAGAAATCGTCAGAAAAAATTAAAAGAAAAAAATATTTTTTAACAGGTCATTCAATAAGTTCGTAGGATGACACATAGATGGCTTTAGTAGAATTTTTTCCATATAATTTTTATTTAGTACTAACCTTCAAACGACAGCAATCTGACTATTGGTTCGTGAGTTATAGCATTTTGTGTAAAGCAACTTTTGTAAGTGAAATAAAAATGAAAAAAGTAAATTTCGAGCTTTGATAAAGCATTGCTTTTTGATGAAAAAAAATACAGTGGAAACCAAACAATGGCTTGATAAACCATATCTGAACCCTGCTCTATCGAGACAAATGGTAGAAAAGTGGATTGCTGAATTTAAACGTGGTTGTACCAGCACAAATGATGCAGAGCGCAGTTGACGCTCAAATGAGGCTGTTATTCCAGAAAACATAAAAAAAATCCACAAATTGGTTATGAACGATCGCAAATTGAAGATGCACGAGCTAGCTGACATTGCAAAGATATCAGATGGTAGTATTTTTACCATTTTACACGAACATTTGGGTATGCAAAAGCTCAGTGCAAAGTGGCTGCCGCGTGAGCTCACAGTAGACTAAAAACAACAACGAATTGATGCTTCAGAGGAGTGTTTGGTGCTGACAAGCCGCAATAAAATCGAATTTTATCGTCGATATGTGACAATGGATGACGTATGGCTTCACTTTTACACACCAAAATCCAAAATACAGTCAGCTGAGTGGACAGCAGTTGACGAACCGAATCCAAAGCGAGCAAAGACGAAAAATTGGGCAGTATGGTGAGGGCGTCTATATTTTGGGATGCGAAGGGAATAATATTCATCGACTATCTCCAAAAAGGAACCATCATCAACAGCGACTACTACTGTGCACTTTTGGATCGATTGAAGGCTGAAATCGCAAAGAAACGGCCACATTTGCAAAAGAAAAAGTGTTGTTTCACCAAGACAATGCACCGTGTCACAAATCGATAAAAACTATGGCAATATTGAATGAATTGGGCTTCAAATTGCTTAACCACCCACCGTATTCTCCAGATTTAGCACGCAGCAACTTTATCCTGTTTTCAGATCTCAAGAGAATGCTTGCTGGAAAGAAATTTAAGTCCAATGATGAAGTAATCTCTGAAATTGAGACCTATTTCGACGAGAAAGAGAAATCGTACTAAAAAATTGGTATCGAAAAGTTGGAAAATCGCTATATTCGTTGTATCGCCTTCGAAGGCAACTATGTTGAATAATAAAATCGAGTTTTGTTTTTTTCTTACTTATCCTACGGATTGGCAACACTGTAACCTGACAGGTCAACTTTTTTTGCGATCGCTGCAAAAAATTTTCAGAAATTTTCAAAATTGTGTTTTTTCATAGTGAATAGTGAAAATTTATTATTTATTAAAGTGTTTAATAAGCACCGTGTACATCCGGATATACTTGGGTATGTTTTTTGTGCAAATATTTTCCTGGCGCCAAAATTTCTAGCAACCTAACCTCTGGGCCAAAAATTGTGAGACTCCACCAGCAGTCGCACTGGTGACAATTGCATTTATTTATGGTACCTTTCCTTTAATTTTTTTATAAAGATTATTGTGCGCTAGGATTATTTTTTTTGTGCATTAATTTATTTTCAATAATCATAACATTGCATGAGACTCCGCTGGCAGCCGGCAAGTGGTTTTTGCAATTTCTTTTTGTTCCCACTTTCTTTTGTTTTAAGACTAACAAAAACAGTGTTGGAAAGCATCAAAAATAAAAATCTTTAAAAATAATTTTCTAGAGTGCGCCAATTGTATACGGCCACGATTATTATTATTTTTTTTGATTTTTATTTCTTTTTATACCCCACTGGCAGACAGATGAAGAATATTTTCTTCTTCTCTACCAGTAGATAGTAGCAAGAGGAAAATTTTCTTCTTCTTCAGTGGGTTTTTTCCTTTTATTTTTTATACATGCCGTACTAGATCTTCCCTCCTTTCTTCTTTTGTTTTTAAGTTTACAAATAAAAGTTTTCTGAGGAAAAAACAAGCTTTGGTATGGCGGAAAAGGGTATTGAGCCCCCAAACTCAAATCCCGGGATTTTACTGGGAACAGCGTCAGAGGACGAATTACTTGCCTCCAGCCAGGAGACAGTAATTGCAGTCCCACAGAGTACCAGCCGTAGTACTCCTAATCCTACACCATCGACATCCAAGGGCTTATTCGCAGGACAAGGCGATGCAAGCAAAAAATTTAATAAACAAAAATCTACGTCCGCGGTCATGAGGTCGAGGTACAATAAAGCGCTGTTCATGCTGAGCAAGATTGCTAAGAATGCAGCTAATGGTACCGTACACGATCGTGACCATGAGGATGAAAAAAGATTTCAAGCTGTGGTCGAAGAGTATAAGCTATACCAGGCCACAGTCGCAGTACATACCAAAAGTGAATCTTCGAAAAGAAACAGGTCGACTGACGAATCCCTGGTCGAAGCGAAAAGGAGCAAGCAGCACTCCAAGAGTGTAGCCTTGCAACCTTTAAAAAAATCCTTGAACAAGCCATTCAGCGAGGTAGCCAGAGACAGCCTGCAGATGGCTCTGATCGATGAGCTGTCCCGAAACGGTAAAAAGGTTCTTGAGAAGTGGACCGAAATTGAGGCCAAGCTGTCTGAAATGGTAATGGATCATCTTCTAAGCAAAGAAGGTGTTCCATTGCCATGTTTTGACAGTTCTGTCACTCTCCACGGGTGTAGGATAATCAAGTGTGAGGACGAGTTCTCCAAGAGTTTCCTAAGCAATTGCGTCGCTAAGATTAGTAACGCATGGGACGGTTTAAAGATTAAACTTATCCCAGCGAGGGAAATTCCGAGGAGACCTCGGGCTCGTATTTGGTTACCCCAGATGGCGATTGACAATGTAAAGATGTTACAGTGTCTTCGCATCCAAAACCCGGGAGTGCCAATGAACGATTGGTCTGTAATCAAGAACGAAACGCCGCAGGGCAACAGCACATCCGTCCTGCTCCTCATAAACGATGAGTGCCTAGAAGCGCTTGAAAAGCTGGACTACAGGCTTCGATTTGGCGTAAGATTCGCCAAATTAAAAATTTTTCGCCCTTCAACAACTGAGGATGACACCGATGAGGTTGATGACGCCAACAAGCTGCTGGACGTCTTAAACATCGGTGAGAAGAAGCCTTCTTCTTGTACGGATGTTGAAGATCGTCCAAATTAATTTGAGGCACTCGAAGTGCGCCTCGGATAACCTTTCCATTTTTCTCAGTGAAGAAAATGTAGACATCGGCATCGTTCAAGAACCCTGGGTCTCTGGCTCGACCATCAAAGGACTTGGCGATAAAAATTTTAACATCTTTTACAAACGAGTGAATGGTAAACCTAGATCGTGTATCATTACTAAAAAACATATTAAAGCCTTCCTTTGCCCAAACCTTAGCTCTTCTGATCTTACAGTTATTAAGATCGAAAACACAGATGGGGCAAAGCTTCTCATTGCTTCAGCATACTGTGCACATGATCGAGCTTCGCCGCCAGAGGAGGTACATACGCTTGTTGCGCAGACAACCACAAACACCAACTTACTAATAGGCTGCGATGCCAATGCAAGACACACGCTTTGGGGCAGCTCTGAAACGAATGAACGAGGTGAGTCTTTTTTCGACTTTATCATTAATTCTAACATGTCTTTATGTAACACTGGTAATACTCCAACCTTTGTCTTTCCAAGTTCGGAAAATTTTGCGGGTTGGGAGGAGGTCCTAGATGTTACACTTTTATCAACAAATACAGACGTAAGGGTTGAAAATTGGAAAGTCTTAACCAAAAACTCCTTCTCAGATCATAGGTGGATACTTTTCAATATAAATTTTACTGTAGAGTCACCTCCACCTTTCAGAAATATTCGAAATACCAACTGGGCCCTATTTGAAAAAATAGTCAAATATAAGCTCAGGAAATCGCCACACACCTTAAATACTGCAGACGAGCTAGAGGGACACGTTAACTCCTTAGAAAATGCCATGCAGGTAGCCTATAGAGCCTCTTGCCCCATAACTCGTCGTAGAAAAAATTACCCACACTGGTGGAACAAAGATTTAAGTGACCTTAGAAAGGCTACAAGAAAAATCTTTAACCAATGCCATCAGCAAAAACTATGGCAACCCTATAAAGATTGCCTTAAAAAGTACAAAAAAGCTATCAGGGATGCTAAAAATCAATCCTGGGAAACTTTCTGTGAATCTATAGATAACATCAAGGACTCTGCCAAGCTAGGCAGAATCCTCTCTAAGGACCACTCGTGTCCATCCTTTGTAAAGAAACCAGATGGGTCATGGACAGAATCTACGCACGAAGCGCTAGAACTTTTAATCCTTACTCACTTTCCTGGCTGTGAGGACATAGGAAGCTCACCTATTGGTACCTATCGTACTGAGAGTCCTTCGGCAGATATTCTTAGCTCAATAATTACTAAAGACAGAATCCTTTGGTCATTAAATAGCTTTTCACCATATAAATCACCAGGGCCGGACGGCATCACACCAATAATGCTGCAAAAACTACAAAAAGTAGTGAGCCCATGGCTTGAAAAAATATTTGTAGCAAGCATAACTTTTAACCACATTCCTTCAAGTTGGAGGAAAGTTAGGGTTATCTTTATCCCAAAGGTGGGCAGAAGTGGTCATGAATCAGTAAAGGATTTTAGGCCAATCAGTTTGTCATCCTTTGTCCTTAAGACACTAGAAAGAATTCTAGATATTTATATTAGGGAGACCTTAGTTAGTCCCTTTACCTTTACCACACAGCATGCATACCTCAAGGGAAGATCTACTGAAACTGCTCTTCACGAGGTAACACGCACGATTGAGAGATCCCTTCACTTTAGACAATTCACACTTGCGGCCTTTCTAGACATTGAAGGCGCTTTTAACAACGTTCGCACTGATGCTATCAAAAATGCCCTCATCGGGCTAGGGGTAGAGCACTGCTTCATCAACTGGATAGCATCCATGCTTGAATCTAGGATCATTCAAGCGAGTATGGGCGGAAGTCACATGGCCAAATCAGTAAAAAGGGGTACACCTCAGGGCGGTGTACTCTCACCTCTGCTTTGGCTTATAGTTTTCAACACGGTGCTACAACAGCTTAATAAAAATGGTGTGAAGGTAGTTGCGTATGCGGATGATGTAGTGCTGCTGGTATCAGGTCCGTATCTTGACGTGATCAGTAACATCATGGAAAGAGCTCTGGCTGAGCTATGTTCATGGGCCACAGAATGTGGCCTTGGGGTTAACCCAGCCAAAACTGACCTCATGCTCTTCACTACAAAAACCAAAATACCTAACTTTAACCTTCCTCGATTGAAAGGACAACCTCTACCACTTTCCATTTCGGCGAAATATCTTGGAGTCTTTCTTGATCCGAAGCTAAATTGGAAATATAACATAGAACAAAGATGCAAGAAAGCCTGTATAGCCTTTTATGCATGTAAAAAAACCTTCAGCAAAAAATGGGGACTTCAACCAAGAATGGTACTATGGATGTATAAAGCCGTAATACGTCCAATCCTCACTTACGGCTCTTTAGTTTGGTGGCCAGCCACCAATAAGGGGTATAATCAAACGAAACTGGAGAGAGTACAGAGGACCGCATGTGTTGGTGTTACGGGAGCACTGAGATCTTGCCCAACCGCAGCTCTCAATGTTCTGCTTCATCTGCTCCCTCCAACCACATTTATTAAAGCCACTGCCTCATGTAGTGCGATTAGGCTCAGAGAAGCCGGTTGCTGGATGCATAAGACGTATGGTCACAGCTCCATCCTTGATACACTACCAGTTGAACTCTCTAACTCCCACACAGATTACATCTGCCCCATACTAAATTTCGAGAAAAATTTTGGTGTGTGGTTTCCAGAAAGAAACCTATGGGAAGACAGTACGCCTAGCCTTAATTTCGCAACCACCATATACACTGATGGTTCGAAAATGGACTGTGGCGTGGGTGCGGGTGTATTTTCAAAAGACCTCAATATATCTCAATCTTTTAGCTTACCTAATTCAGCTAGCGTCTTTCAGGCGGAAGTTTACGCGATTCTCAATGCCTGCAGGCTAGTAGAGACCACAAACCACAGCCTTAGACAAGTAGCGATCTTTTCTGACAGTCAGGCCGCTATCAAGGCGCTGAACTCCGTAACAATAAAATCAAAACTGGTTGAGGAATGCAGAAAAAATTTAATCGAACTAGGGCGTCAATCTGAACTTACTCTCGTCTGGGTTCCAGGTCATAGGAACATTGAAGGTAACGAAAAAGCTGATGAACTAGCTAGACTTGGCTCCTCTCTAAGCGGGACACATTCTGAGTGTGTATGCACTCCGATAGGTGTGGTGAAGAAAGGAATTTTCTCGCATTTCCTCACCGAAGCGAATGTTAGATGGAAAGCTCTAGAAACATGCAGGATCTCCAGAGCAATGTGGCCTTCATTTAACAAATCAAAAACATCAGACCTGCTATCCAGAAATCGTACTGATATTGCAAGAATTGCTGCAGTCTGCACTGGGCACTGGGCCATCGGCAAGCATGCCGAAAGACTAGGTATCCCCTATAATTCTTTCTGTCGAAGTTGCTTGGATGGCAACGAGAAGGAATCTCTCGAGCACTTTCTATGCAACTGTCCTGCTCTAGCTAGAGCCAGGCTTAAATCTCTAGGAAAACCCTTTTTCAACGATTTGAGTGAACTCGCCGATATTGAGATTGGCTCCCTGCTCAAATACATTAATAGAACCAAATGGATTTAAATACTTTTTACAGTTTGCTTTAAAGGATATCTAATCCAGGCCATGACAACCCCTCCTACCATCCAGCCGATCACTTATGTGGTATTAAAACGGCACTAACAGTGCTACTTAGGCTTAGCATCGTTTTACTAAGCCACCACTCTAATCTAATCTAATCTATCCTACGGACTTATTGAATGACCTGTTATAAGTATGTGGATGTACTTATTATCGAATAACAAAGTGCCGCGGTGATAATTCAAAAGTCGAATGATAGAGACCACCCTAGAACATATGTACTTAGTATAAAAGTAAAAGCATTGTCATTTTAAATTTATGAACTAAAAAAAAAAAAAAAAAAATGGGCAAATAAACAACATATATTGTTGTCTTAAAGAAAATCTCAAAACAATAAAAATAAAAATTGTTTTATGACATCAAAAACTGAGGCCAATTTTATTTTTAAATACACGACGATATGACTAATTTTTAAAAATTTCTGCTAATAGCTTTCGCATGTGGGCAATTCCACAAAAAAAAAAAATAGTTTTTTTGTGTGCCACTAAGTTTGAACGTAAAAAATAACAAATTTGACTTGTAAATGGCATAGTTCATGTTAAAATGTATGAAGAAATCCACGCCAAGTGTGCCAGTTCAAAATTCTCCGATTTCGCTCAAATTTAGCAATATGGTAGATCCGGTGTGCAAGAACATCAATCCGAATTTGGTCCTAGTACCATTTGTTGTTAAAATACCGGGTGTTGAAAATGGCGTTTTTAGTCATTTTCATAAAAAGGGTGTTTTTTAAAAAATTTATAGCTTAAAGTAAAGTTTTTAAATTGATAAATCTAAGTTACTGATGCTATTCATTTTGAAGTGTTCTTTTTATAAAAAAATACTTCTTGGTGAAAAAAATTTTTTTTCACCAAAATTTTTTACACTTAAAAATACTTTTGAATTTTTTTTCAAAATAACACCGCTTAAATTTTCTATAAAAGTCCTTTAAATGAAAGCATAATTTGTAAGCTTTAAAATTATGTTAGATTTAAGATGGGATTCGGTCGCTAGATGAGAGTTTTTGGCTTTTGAACTCCCGCAGCAGGCAAAACTCTTTGTTTACTCAAGAGGAAAGCATCTTACGAAAAAAGTGTACAAGGCATAAAATGCTTAGAATCGTTGAAGAAATACGTGGAATTTTGGAATTTTTTTAAACTTTTTTTTTGAAAAATTTTTTTTTTTTATAAATAATGCTTTAATTTAAAAAGTACTTTAGAAAAAAAAATTAAGGGGGGTTTTTTTAAAAAAATTCAAAAGTATTTTTAAGTTAAAAAAATGTTGGTGAAAAAAAAATATTTTTCACCAAGTAGGTAATATTTTTTTTATAAAAAGAACACTTAAAAATTAATGGGACCAGTTACTTAGATATACAATTTACAAACTTTAGTTTAGGCTATAAATTTTTGAAAAGACACTCTTTTCATGAAAATGATCAAAAACGCCCACTTCAACACCCTATATTTTAACAACAAATGGTACTAGGACCAAATCAACCCGGATTATTGTTTTTGCGTACCGGGACTACCATATTGCCAATTTTGAGCGAAATCGAAGACAAACAAAATTTTCAGCTGGTACACTTACATGTTTTGCTTCATAAACATACAACACCTTGGGCAGGAAAACTTTAAAATTTAATTTTGAAGCTTTTACGCTTATTTAAGTGCAAAAATACTTTACCGTGTCACGCCTTTACCGTGGATACTTCAAAATTTAAAATATAGTTTCCAGGTGATTAATCATTTTTATGATGTTTATTTTGACAACTTTAATCTATGTCAACTATTGGCGGCTTCGGAAGATTTTTTTTTTTTTTTTTTTCAAATAAAATTTTTTTTTTTTTTTTTGTAGAATAGCCCATATACATATGTGAAATTTTTTTTAAATTAATAATAGAAAGAACAAACAATTAAAAAAGTTTGTAACCTAACCTAATAAAACAATTACAATACAATTTTAAAACTTTGAACAAAATAAAATTCAAAATTCGGAAAAAAGATTAAAATTATATTTTGAAACTAATAATCATTCTCTTAAGCAAATTTAATTAAAAATAAAATTAGCATTACTAATTTAATTACAAATTCTTGTATATACAACTCACAAGACAAAATATATTTAATACATATAAAATGTATTTAAAAGTTCGTGTACTGCAGTACATTTTTACGCTTGACGGCAATGTATCGTACACGTAATTGGTATATTTCGATGTAAATTCTGAAATTTTTGTTTCGGAAGCAAATTTTAGCACGATTTTAGAATTCACTTAAATTCACTTTTTTCAAACAACACAATGAACTTTGCAACAAATGCTGCTTATTTCGGGGAAAATTGAAAACTGCCAACGATAACGACTAATGAAACAACACTGCCCGTAGCACACCGGCGGAAGCAACTGTTGGCGTCTCTCTATCTCGAGATTCGAGGCACATTGCGACACAAACAATAAAAAATTGTCAATGCTCCGATTGTCAGGTTGTTCACAGTTGTTATTCACCATGTTCTTCATTCATTCAGAGCCATTTCTTGTACTTTGCAATATTAAAAAAAAAGAGTAATAAAACCAAAGATGAAATAAAAAAGATACGAAAAGTAAAGTTTTTAATAAAAAAATAAAATATACATAAAGCTAAATGAAAATCATTTCTCGCTCTTTTTATGCTCCTACGCGTATCGAACGAATTTTTGAACGGAAACTGCGGGTCGGCCATAAATGCCGCCATCATTGCTGCTTAGTAGAATGAAACAAAAATTTGGTATAATTTTCTCATTCTTCAGTCCATAGATAAAATTTGAATATTGATGAAATCATAAAATCAACTTTGAAATGACGAGATCATTTCTAAAATGGTCAATTTTATGACAGCTTCGAGACTGATTGACATGTGGCGCATTATGGTTGTTTTTCCCATCTTGTTGCTGTATTTTTCTTCATTTGGTTTTTTTTTGGCAATAAATTTATTTGGTGGAAAATGAGCTAAATGAAATTGCCATATAAATATGATTAGTAAATTTTTATTGGGTTTTGAAATGAATAAATAAAAGAAAAAACAAATAGTGAACATTTTTGATAGTACCTTTGCTCCATATTCTCAGGACTACAAATAAGTAGTACCTAGTTTTGAATGTTTAGTCATAATTATTGTGTTCCAAACGATGGTAACGACAAAATGAATCAAAAGTGAAGTACGAAAAGTTACTAATTTAGAAATCATATAAGAGTGCATATTATATAAATGATAAAAGTAACCCATATCATATCAAGAAAACGTCCAAAACTAATGAGCTATACTATTTAAAATTCTGATTTGCCTTATTTTTTTGGAAACATAATCGGAGCCTTTCCATCTCAAATTTTTCGAAATTTGCGTTAAGTTCTCAGATTTTTATTAAAATGTACAGAGCTGTTCTAAGTGTTCAGCATAGGGACCTCTCAATTTATGGGCATTTGATAGTATCAACCCCCATACAAAAAAAAAAGTTCGAATGACCGCCCCCCGTTTGAAAGCTAATATTGAAAGAATTTTAAGGAAAAAAACATTGTCTCAACTTGGACTACATTTCATTCGTAGAAGTCATTTATCTCAGATTTTTGTTTCGAGTAGTTGTACTCATTATCTAAGTTTCTACCACCCTAAGGTACCAAGGTCACCTTACAGAATTGAAGCCGACAAAAAAATCATAAAATTCATATCTACAAAGTTTCCTCAAATTGTGGAAGTTGAAGAAGTTATAGCGAATCTAAAAGCTCAGTACAAAATATGAAAAACAGGATGTTTCAAAAACGTATATCGCCCCTTAAGACGGTTACTGGGTATAAGCCTAACGGACATAATCCCCACTTCGTAAATGGGGATTATGACCGAAAAATTTTCCCATTTTGGTATTGGGGGTTATGTCCGCAACTTTTTCGGACATTATCCCAATAGAGGTTATGTCCGAAAAATTTAATCCATTTAAAATATGTATATAACTAGTGTTGGATATTATAGACTGATCCGTGGCCAAAGGCCGCCGCGAAGCCGGTGTTGGATTTTTGGGAGCATTAAATCTTGAGCTGCGGCCGCAGGCCGCCCACTTACCCCTACTCTTATGTAAAATTACTGTGGCTAGCAAACTAGGTGTTGGATATATTATAGGCTAATCCGCGAAAAACTTTCGGACATAATAATAATAATATGCGGACATAACACAGGGAAAAAAAAATTTTTAGTTTTTTGGGATTTTCCAGGGAAATTTAAGGAAAATACCTCATTCAAGGTCAGCTCGAAAGTAGCTCGAAATTCCTGCATTAAAAGATTTCATCCCTTACTGTTCCCGCGGATTCGTCTGGCTGAAAAAAATAAAGTTAGCCATAAAAAAAGTTTTTTTGGGATTTTCGGGGAAAATTGGGAGTTTTCCGGAAAATGCTTTTAGCTCAAAATTAGCTCGAAAGTAGCTCGAAATTCCTGCGTAAAAAGATTTCATCGCTAACTCTTCCCACGGATTCGTCTGGCTGAAAAAATAAACTTAGCTATGCAGAACAATTTTTCCGCTTTTCCGGAAAATAAAAAATTTCCCAGACAGCTCGAAATTATTGTTGAATAGCTCAAAAATAGCTCGAAATTCCCAACCAAAAAACATAGAAATTCGTCATACCTGCATAGCTCACTTTATGCACCTAGATTTTTTCTACTTATCAATGGCAATCGAAAGTTTTAGACAAGAACCCATCTCAAATTTTCTGTTTGAAGCGTGTTATTAAATGAGATCATAGAAAATACAATTTTTAGGTATAAAACTTTATATAACTTTACCTTAGTACCTAGTTCAAAAAATGGATTTCGATATTTTAGTTTGCGACACAAATTTCAATTTACTGCAAAGTGGGTTTTGTAGGAAAAAAAATGGAATAATTTCTCAGATTTTATAGCTAAAAATTACTTTTCCTGTCTGCAGAAAACCTTCTAAAGACTTAGTTTTGGTTCTAATTTAGCAAACAAATTATATTGATTCATAAACATTGTGTTGCAATGCCGATAGCATTTTTGACATCCCAGTGTGCCAGACGGTTTAAATCTCCGCTTTTTTATCCGTTACGGATCCGTTACTGATCCGTTTGCGGGAGAAATTCCAAAAAAAAAAAAATGATTCGCTTTTTTTTTGGGAATCACTCCCGCCAACTCTCTGTCAAAATCCAACAATCTGACTTCCAGTAACTGATAGTTGGTAGTTTTGTTGAAAGAGTTGTTAAAATTGTTATCAGTTCCTTAAAAAATATTTACAAAAGTGCACTTAACAGAGCAAGCAAAATACTCCGGCCAGTCATCCGAAAGCAACTGGCAGGATTATTACAAAATTGGTGAAGCGTGTTGTTATAATCGCCGAACGATAGTACTTGCCTTTGACATTAGTTCCTGAAAAATCCTAACGGACTCACTGCAACAGAGAGATGTTCCGACTATGGATGTCAATTTTCGAGCTTTTACTGATCCCGGGATTTCGGGATTTTTGAAACGCAATCCCTGGATCAGTCCCGGCACTAAATCATTTTTTAAATTGATCAAAAATTCAAAATAGATCTTAAGAAATTAACACGCTCAGCATTTCGTATCCCAATCTTGATCGAAATTCGCTACATATGTATACGGGGTGGTTCTAGAACTGTTCTGAACATCCTTTCTCAGATCTATTTTTTTAAATTCACAAAATCAACGGAGTTATTGGAGTAAGTTCATAAAGGAACAAAAGTAATATCATAATATTAATTTGCTAACGTTTTGTGATCGGTGTTCTACCGATTCCCAACCTCCCAGTATATATACAAATGAAGAAAAGGTTGAATCGTGGAAACAAATCTACAGCTTTTTGGAGATAATAACATTGATCACCTCCATTAAAAAATAAACACACTTCCTTTATTCAAGCTTCAGTTATAGTATTGTATAAATTTTTCTGTTCGCACTTTGGGAAAAATTTGCAAATACTCTTTGCGAAATTTCTTTTAAATTATTTGGTTCTTCTGTAACTTATAAGACTCTTCCTGTTAAAACCTGGACAAGAAGATTTCCAATCTATTTGAAAAAACATTAAGGTGCAGCGCTTGACAATATGGATAACTTGTTTTGTAAATATTGTATAATTTGAGTATACTAAAAAAGCACTAAATTGGCAAAATTTGTTCTTTTACAAAATTCCGAAAATCCCTAGATCCATCGCGAATCATCCTGAAAAAATGCCGGGATCCCAAAATGTCATCCCTAGTACCGACTTTATACCTACGCAATGCAAGGATTTTAAATGCTATGTATGCTACAGGTGTCCGTAATGTTGGTATGCTCTCGTAAATATTTTTTCCTAATCATTCTTGACGATTTCCTTCACTAAGTCCTTAATAATGGGCCGTTCTCATATTACATAAGGCATATTATAAAATTGACGTTACGTAAAATAGTTGATGACCGCAGCCCCTTTGTAACAAATCGTCTTATCACCCCTCTCTCCTGTCGCTTTACGTAATATGTGAACGGCCCCTAATACCGAAAAACGAATCAGTTTAACAATTCAAAGTATTCGGCTACGTTGATCTTCCCAAAACTAAGTAATCTAATTAGTGATGATTGAATGCTAACATCTGTACTACGGTGAACACGAAAGAATGATATATTTATGATAAGCTGATTGTAGTTTGATTTCTATCACTTTTCTAGCGAATACGATCCCAACTAAAAATGCATGCTAAAAATCTTTTAAACTAAAGTCTGGAAATCGGACAAAATCGGCAGCAGTGGGAGGTTCCAAATTTTTCAATATCTGCTATATTCCCGTACAATTTTCCATTGCGGACAAATTATATTGGATTGTTTTGCCACTTTAAAGCACAACATCGCAATCTTAAGACAAGAAGGTTCTATCTGTACCACATTTTGTATGTAGACGTAAAACCGACATGTCCTATGGTCGCTATACAATATTATCGTTTTTCTACATTTATAAACTTTTATTTTTTACTTAAATAAACTTAAATTAAATTGAGTTGCATGAGCTCCATTTTCGTATATAATGTAAAATTCTAAATTCTATGATATGTTTTTTTTTTTTTTTTAACAATGAAAAATTTATAAAAATTGAGTAGTACTTACAAATGCATAACTTGTTGTATATTAAGTATATGTTAAAAACATTTTAAGGGTTTTTTTTATAATTTATAAGAAAATACATACATATGCACATGAAAAATTATTTTTTGTTTTTTTTTTTTTTTTTGACATTATTGCTTCAACTTAAATTAACATTTATTTGCATTGTTTTGCAAGTTTCTATATATTTTTAGTAGACTACATATCTGAAACATATTAATACAACATATACGTATAGGTATACTATAAAATACAAAACATAAGCTTTAGAAAAATTGATATTGAACACTTGATTTTTGTTTTTTATTTTTTGATTTCTTTTTCTTTTCTTTTTTTTTGGCACATGCGTTTCATCAATATGTAAGAAATCATGAGCATGATGACTGAGGTAGACTAGCGATTAATATTCTCCATACGCTTATAGCACCAATGAGAATTCTTTGGCCTCTTATTTGCATTACTTTGTATAAATTCAATTGGTTTTTTTTTTTGCAAATTTCAAAAAGAAACTTTAAGCTTAAATTCCAAAAATTTATTTCGGATAATATTTCGAACGACGCCAACGATTCAAAATGCTGTTAGCCAAAACATAAGCAAAGTAGGCACAGATTAACTGAAATGAAAGCGAAAGTTAAATAGAAATATTTCATTGAAATATCAAAGTATAGGCAAAACCAAAATATGTGAGAAATAAAAAAAAAAAAAATTGTTTCCTATGAGAATCGTGAATAAAAAAATGTATAAATGTGATGGTCAAGGTGTCTTCTTATTCAAAATAAAACTTGTTTCTAATAAATGTAAAAAACGGATTGGGATTCCTAGCAGGGAAGGACGCTTTTTCTTCGGAACATCACAAATTACAATTTTATACCCTACACCCACAGTATATTCACTTTGTCCTTCCGTTTGTAACGCAGAGAAGGAGGCGTGGCAGATATAGAAAAGTATATATATTCTTGATCAGCTTCACCTCTTGAGTCGATAAAGCCATATCCGTCTATCTGTTTTGATGGCTGGGTGTCTGGGCTTGGAAATAAATTTTTTACACTGCCTTTATCTTCAAAATTAGCCCATGGGATTGGAAATGAGCGAAATAGGTCAACGGACACGCCTACCGCCCACACAAAAAATATATTCAAAATGCAACTTTGGGAGTATATTTCACGACAATGCAACCAAAACACACATTAAAACTAAAATTGCAAGCGCAAGCTCTGAAAAAAATTGGGGGAATTCGGACAGAAGGGCGCGGCACCTCCCATATACGAGTAAGCGAAATCTTGAAAACGTTATACTGACAGCGTTTTTTCAGATAATCAAACTTAATTTTACTCAGACACTAAGAACTATAAATGCAAGCTCTCAACAAAAACTGGGTGAATTCGGACAAGAGGGCGTGGCACCTCCCATATAAGCAAAAGCTTCAAAATGCTATACTGAAAGGGTTTTTTGAGAAAATCGAACTAAATGTCACTCAAATACTAAGGACTATAATAGCATTGTCTGAGCTAAAACAAGACGAACTCGGACAAGAGGATGTGGTACCGCTCATATAAGCAAAAGCTTCAAAACACTATACTGAAAACTTTTTTTGAGATAATTCTACCAAATTTCACTCAGACATTAAGACAATAAATGCACGCTCCCAGCAAAACAGGGCGAAATTGGACAAGAGAGCGTGGCACCTCCCATATAAGAAAAATTTTCAAAATACTGCAGTGTAGGGTATTAAATGATTGGCCAGGCCAAAGCATACACCCTTACTAGTGTAATTTGAATTTACAAATTTTGTGGTTTGAAATTTCTCACCTTAATGATTTTTGACTAATGATTGATTCGATATCGAACCGATCAAGATTTTTTAAATGGAATTGGATTTGGTTATAAGCATAGTGGAGAAAATGACTTTCAAATATTTTTCAAAATTTAAAAAAATTACGGAGATATGAGTCTTTGAAATTTTAAGGCAAGTTTTTTTTTTAAAAAAAGCTAAAACTTTAGCTGCTTTTATCTAATTTGAAATTTTAAGCTGTCAAATGGTTTGTCTTAAAACATACCTTAGAAAAAAAAATTGTTTTTTATATGGCTTACACTTAAAAAATTTTTTCAATTGAGTTTCCCAAAACATTTCATTTTCGATTTTGTTTTTTTATTTATTGTGTAAGTAAGATATAACTTACAAGTTCTCCAACTTTTTCAGTGCGTTTTTAAAATCTTATTTTCGACCCGGAGAAAAACTGTGGGGTGCACAATATTTGTGATAGGTTAAATTAGTAACTAAATTTAGGTAAAATGTTTGACCGTCTCTAAATTCAAGTTTTCACCGTTAGAGGCGCTTCCGGTCTATACTCCGAACAGATGTTTTTGATTTGAATTTTCGGGATACATTGTCCTTGGAGTGGTTATAAGAAGAAACAGTGGTTACTTAAAATTGCATTAATTTTATTAATTCATTCAATTTAAGTGACGTTAATAACAGAGTTATAATATTCAAAAGTATTTATTCAAAAATTTTTGGGATATATTGTCCCAACCGGTTCGAAAGGGTTAAAAAAATCAGATTTTCGTTTAGTTAGAAATTTCAGATACATAAAAGTTTTAATGAAACAAACTGAAAATGCCATAAAAAAAATTATTTTTTAAAATTTTACTTTTAAGTCTGTTTTAAGACAAATCATTAAAATTTGAAATTGGATAAAAGCAACTAAAGTTATAGTTTATCAAAAAAAGAACTAACCTTAACATTTTAAAATCTCATGTCTTCGTAATATTTTGATATATAAAAAAAAAAATTTGGTAGTGATTTTCTCCACTATATCACTGTTACCTATGCCAAATTATAGCCAATTCGGATTCCATCAAAATAAAAACTTTAGCGGTTTGACATGAAATCAATCTAATAAGATACATGACTAAATATAGTTACCTCTACAACAATTAACACCACCGCACAAATATTAAATGTAGCCCATTGTTCTGTAAAGAAATCCAAAAATTTTTGGCGACAACCATCCAAATTTTTTTTATCATTTTTATCGAAACAACTGTAGGGTGCTTGCATATAATCGCTTGGACCTGTATTGCCACAACATTGGAGCTGTTGCGAATTAAAAAAAAAAAAATAGAAGAAAATATAACATTTAACATTTTGTTTTTATTAAATCACGCATTCTGCTTACCCAACGCTCTAGACTCGCAATTCGACTGGCATTTCCTGGTTTAATAGGTATCTGCTGATTTTGCCACAGATTCCCAAAGGTCTTATCGACATTTGCAAGTAATGAATTTTGGAAGCACCAAAAGAATACCACTGTCAATATTTGTAGTACCATTAAAATGGCTAATATTATTACAAACTGAAAATGTGCAAAAAATAATTAAAGCTTTAATGAAGAGTTTAATTTGTTTCATCATAAAATACCGTTCGTGACATGCGACTGCTTTCACGTGACGCTCCAATAATGCCGAAATTCGCATTTAGTGCAACAGCTAAGCCCACGCCGATGCATATATAGGCTGCTGTATGAAAATGCTCAAATTTGATTAGAATATAAATGCCGATGCTGATAATTGCCAGACCAAATAACTAAAAGAAAAAAAATTAATGGAAAATTATATTATAAGATTTGTGCAGTTAAATAATAATATTTAAAAGAAAGACAGAGCTTATCGGTTCTCTTCGAATAAAAAATCATATCGCTCCTGCTTCAAATAATACTTCGATAAAACATTTTTTTTAACGCTACAAAGCTCCCAAAGATTTTCGGAACGCTAATTAAATTTATATATGAAGTCATGGAATCCCGTTTTTAATTCTTGGACATTGAATCTTAGTCTAAGTGTTGGTTTTGATATTAATTCTCGTCTCGTCTCGTTTTTGGCATTGGACACTGTGAACAATGCTAAAAACAATATTGATCTTGATTATTATCTTGACCAAAACTGCTTAGTCTTGGTTTTGGTGTTAAAATCACAGTTACCCCTTGATATTGAAAACTGCAAAAGACTCAAGACCAAAACTTTTATTTGCACACTTAATAATGATAGTTTACTTTTCTTTCTTTTGATTCCCTTTAGTATTGATTTTAAACTTTTTTGGTATTAAATTCCAATTTTTTTCGAAAAAAGATTGAAATTTATTCCAAAAAAGTATGAAATTTATTCCAAAATAGTTTAAAACTAATACTTTTTTTGGCATTGTTCTATAAAATACTTATTGGGTTTTAAAACTAACAAATATTTTTTGAAAATTTCCTGAGCTACAAAACTTGGGTTTAACATTTTTCTGTAGAAGTAATCGTTAGCGAAATATTTGCAAAAAACCTTTAAGCCTTAATAACTTTTTATACGCACGTGATTTTGCAATGGACTATTTACACGTTATTTTTCTTCTTACCCCTGCGGGTAAGGGGTCAGAATATGCCCGAGGTAAGCATGCCTGTCGTAAAAGGCGACTAAAAGCGGGTGACCAGCCAGGGTGTGGAAGGGTGTAGCGTTGGACAGCGTTGCGCCTCGAAAGAAAAACCCACAATGCCCGTAACTGGCACTGACAAGGCGAGTCGATGCCGCCTTAAAATAAGCATCTTGTCGAAATCCTGAAGCGTCTGATCCAGAGTGGGCGGCTCCCAGGTCAGCGTCTGTTCCAGATTGGACGGCTGAAATTAAAAGTGAATTTGGCCACTATATTTGCAGCGCTTGCCGGATCCAGCTTTAAGCTTATAACTTACTGCGTGGGGCGTTGCCGAGAAGATTATACTAATGAAGCATGGATCGGAAAACGATGGGAAATAACTCTCCAAGTGGTACCCACCAGAGTGTGGTTAATCCACCTGCCTCGGCAGCATGCACATCGGATTTGGAGGTGCAAGAAACATGCATAGTTAGGAATGATTCTCCTATAACTGGAACCAATATGGTTTCTCAAAATTTTAAAATCCTTTCGATGAAAACTCGAACACGCATCGGCTCTTGGAATGTCCGAACTCTAAATGAACCAGGCAAAATACACCAAGCCGTTAGAGAACTCCACAAATTCAACCTTGAGATATTGGGATTAAGCGAGTGTAGATGGAACGGTGCCGGCGAATATGTACTTCCTGACGGCGAAAAATTTCTATACTCCGGTAGATCGCAAGATGACATCCACAGGGATGGAGTTGGATTTTTGCTAAGTAAAACTGCAGTAAAGGCAGTAATGGAATGGAAACCTGTAAACGAAAGACTCATTTGGTGCAGATTTCGAACCCCCGCAAGAAATATTACCATCTTCCAAGCATACGCGCCCACAGAGTTGGCAGAGAGAGAAACCAAAGATGAATTCTACAGCCAGCTCGCTGCAGCAATAAACAGTGCTCACAAGAACGACATCATAATGGTTATGGGCGATTTGAATGCCAAAGTAGGCTCAGAAAACCTTAACCTAGAGCACGTGATTGGAAGACATGGCTTGGGTGCGAGAAACGACAATGGAGAGCTTCTCATTGACGCCTGCAATACAGCCGGTCTTGTCGTTGGAGGTACGCTATTCCCACACAAAAAATGCCATAAAGCTACTTGGGTGTCTCCAAACAACACCACTGAAAACCAAATCGACCACTTCTGCATTAGCAGAAAATGGAGAGGGAGTCTTCTGGACGTACGAGTAAAGAGGGCCGCTGACATAGGCTCCGACCACCATCTTCTCGTCGCGGTCATTCGACTAAAACTTGCCGCTAATAAACGTCCCAGCGAACAATCTGTAGCAAAAAAATTCGACGTGCTTAAGCTTAAGAACGATGAGGTACGCAGATCTTTCGTAGAAGAACTTAAAACAGCTCCGTTCGATTGTGGTGGAAGTATTGAAACATCATGGAGGGCCGCTAAGGCTGCGTTCTTAAACTCCAGTGAAAAAATACTTGGGTTTCGACCCTCGAACAAGAAGCACTGGATGAGCGAGGAAACGTGGGGTCTTGTCGAAAAAAGAAGAAGCGCGAAAAAACTGAGAGACGACGCTAAAACTAGAGCGCAAAAGAACGTCGCCGAAAAGGTCTTTAACTCTCTCAATAAAGAAGTCAGGCGATCGTGCAGACAAGACAAAAGAAGAATGTATAACGACCTCGCGAGCGAAGCCGAAAGCGCTGCAAATGCTCAAAATCTCAGGCAGCTTTACGATATCACCCGCAGATTATCAGGCAGAAAACTCCAACAGAGCCGCCCTATCAAAGACAAAAACGGAAATCTCTTAACATCTGCAGACGACCAACTAAACAGATGGAAAGAGTATTTTTGCGATATACTAAATCCCATGTCTACCACATCCCTGCAACCAGAATCACCAACTACAACTGCCGCAATGACTCGCAGTAGTAGTCGAATACAAACACCGCCGCCTACAATTGATGAAATTGTGAAAGCTATCCAAAGCATGAAAAACAACAAGGCCGCCGGTATAGATCAAATAACAGCTGAACTGCTAAAGGCATGCCCCGTAACATCAGCTAAAATTCTCCATCCTCTGCTCAACAAAATCTGGAGTGAAGAGCGTTTGCCAGAAGATTGGCTACATGGCATGTTAGTCAAATTACCGAAAAAAGGTGACCTAAGCGAGTGCCGAAACTATAGAGGCATCACCTTGCTCTCAGTTCCATCAAAAGTACTGACGAAAGTGCTTCTGAGCAGGGTAAGCGAAAAACTTGATTCAGCCATTCGAAAGCAGCAAGCAGGATTCCGGCGAAACAGATCATGCGTGGATCAAATCAACACGCTCAGAATAATTGTCGAACAATCATGCGAGTGGCGTGCTGCACTTCAACTTGTCTTCGTTGACTATAGCACTGCCTTTGACAGTGTCTCCCGAGAAAACATCTGGGCGTCACTGCAACGAAGAGGTATTGCCGCAAAGGCCATAAACTTAGTACGTGCACAATATGAAGGCTTTAAATGCAGTGTGTTACACAACGGGTTGTTGTCACCGACATTCACCACTAATTCAGGCGTACGGCAGGGGTGTTTACTATCACCATCACTCTTCCTTATCGTTCTTGATGATATCCTAGATAAAGCTCTTAATAAGGCCAAAAGGGGTATTCAATGGAACTTTACCGAACATCTGGAAGATCTCGACTACGCTGACGACATCTGCCTCTTATCGTCCAAACATTCAGATATGCAAAGCAAAATTGAAGACCTTGTCTTGGAATCACAAAAGGCCGGCCTAAAAATCAACGTATCCAAGACTAAAAGCATGAAGCTAAACGCAAGCAATGACATGACGTTTAAAGCTGGCAGTGATGACATCGGAAACGTCGATAGCTTCACGTATCTAGGCAGCATTATCTCCATGGATGGTGGAGCAAAAGAGGATATCAACTCAAGAATAGCAAAAGCAAAAGGCGCGTTTGCTCAACTGAACAAAATATGGTCTTCATCCGTTATATCCACCAAAACGAGAGTGCGCATTTTTGATTCGAATGTGAAATCGGTTTTGTTATATGGGTGCGAAACATGGCTTGTTACTGAACAACTAACAAACAAGCTGCAAGTATTCGTCAACAAATGCTTAAGGCGTATATTAAAGGTTTGGTGGCCTCGCACTATATCAAATGCCGAGCTACATCAAAAATGCAAACAGAAGGCTATAGCAAACGAGATCAAGCTGCGCAAATGGGGATGGATTGGTCACACTCTCCGGAAACCACACAGCGAAGTTTGTCGCCAGGCCCTTGAGTGGAATCCACAAGGCAGTAGAGGACGTGGTAGACCCAAAACCAACTGGAAAAGGTCGTTGGAAAAGGAAATCCAAGAATCGGGAAAATCGTGGCAAGAGATCAAAGTCATCGCAAGGGATCGTGACAAATGGAGAGATTTCATATTGGCCCTATGCTCCTCCTAGGAGTTAAAGGAGAATACATACATACATACAATAAAGATTATACCGTGAAAAAAATCACTTGGAATTATTTTACAACAATTTCCTAATTTTGCTGGACTAATACTATACAAAAATATGAAGACTTATTGGAAAGGTCACGTAAGAAAGCAAACTAAATTTGCATGGTAGAAATCATAAAAAATAAAATCATTTTGATCGAAATCGGAAATGTTTGTTTTGGAGCGCCCACTCAAAAATATATTTTTAAAGGTCAACAAAGTAATGATGCTTTGAAGTGTTCATTCGACAAATATTGCATCTTTCAAGAATATTCAATTTTAGTGCCAAATTTTTAGTTTTTTTTTCCAGATTAAATAAATCCATTAACACAAATATTTTTGTAAATAATATACAAATTTCATATTTTCGTTTCAGTTAGCTGAAAATCATTAACCATGTAAGTATTTTTTTAATTTTCTTTTACAATGAAAACAATTTCACATTGCATTTTACACCCGCAATGATGTCACATTTTATTTTCAAACTTCAATGCAAATAATTTCAAATTTAAAATATATACTCAATACTCAAGAGATACAAAATTATTTGTGTCTGACTAATTTTAGAATATTAGCGGTAGAAAAAAAAAAAATAAAAAATGAATAAAAAACTTTTTGTAAATAATAAATACATTAATAAATCGTTAGAAAAAATAATCATTTGATCGTTTTGCGTGATTAATCATAGATAAGTAATGCTACCGCTAACTTGTTAGTTGTATCGTCTCTTGGCCATTTTTGTGTCGCTGCAATTGTTTACCAGCGATTTGCATGTTTTAACGATTTTGTCGTTAAACGCACGTTACGTGGTGTTGACAAATATGGGAAATCATTTAAATGAAAGCTTTTTTTCCTCCTTCAATTTTTTAACAATTGTCAATAGTCAAACGTTGGTGCGGAATATTAAGTATTTGCAGCAACTTATTGTTTTCTAATAATTTATTTTCATTTACATATTCATGTAGATATGTGTTTACCAAATGTATATATCTAACTAGTGTTGTCATTGATGAGTGGGATGCATGCAAAACTCCGCTAAAATTTTAAGAACTTTTGCAAAATAAAGGGTGATCCAATAATCTTTATTTGAAGTGATAGTTCGGTTCCTAAAACTCAATGCCTAAAAATTATTTCGTTCAAATGTTGCACGCGACTAGCTCTTAAATGGTTCATTCTGTTGGTCCAATTTTCGACAACTCTTTCAAGCATTTCGGCCAGTATTCCTTGAAAAACACGAGTTATGTTGGTTTCCAAAGCGTCAATAGTTTTGGGTTTGTCGACATAAACAAGTGATTTAACATATTCTCAAAGAAAGTAATCCAATGGCGTCAAATCAAATGACCTTGGTGGCCAATTAACAGGATCATTTATTGAGATGATGTTTTCATCGAAAGTTTCTCTCAATAAAGCTATTGTTTCTCCAGCTGTATGGCATGCCGCGCCACCCTGTAGTAACCAGAGGTCGCTTAACTAATATCCTGAATTTTTGGCAACAAATGATCATTGTTCTGTAGCGAGCACCATTAACCGTGACACGGACTCCATCCGCATTTTTGATGAAATACGGTCCGATGATGCCTGCTGCCAATAAACCACAGCAAACAGTACATTTAACGGGATACATTGGAAGCTTTTGGATTGCTTCTGGTTGCTCATCAGCCCAAATATGGCAATTTTGCTTGTTAATATAGCCGTTCAGCCAGAAATGAACTTCGTCGCTAAGCACAATTTTTCGATAAAATAATAAAACAATTTGAAGTTGTTTTACGGCCCATAAACCGAAATTAAAACTTACACCAAGATCAGCCGACTTCAATTCTTGAACAAGCTGTATTTTACAATAATCCATAAGAGATGCCCAAAGCCTAAGATCGGTGACGAATGGATTGTTCACGGCTTTGACTTAGACCCCCACCCTCAGCGCAATTTTTTGTTAGTATAGCTCTCCTCTAGCACCTCCCAGAAGCTTTTTGACCTTATTGATTACACCATATATAGTATATTCTATCATCCTAATGGCGCAACAAGCACATTCTACATAACCTACCTAAACTTACTTAATGACTAGAATTATCAGTTAATTAAGACAAATTTATTTATATACATTTTAACTATAAAATTAACAACAAGATTCATTAGGGTTATCAGTAAATAATTTTCAAAGGTTGTACAATCAACAGTAACAACAACAACAACAATACGTTTTTATTATCACTGCAACATAATTACAGTGACAAGTGTAAACAACAACCTACACAGCAGCAACACAACAATAAAAGTAGAACATGTGTGCTAGAAATAACCAAAAACAACAACAAAATGTGTCAAATATTGACGTAGTAGATTTAACACTGAAAGATAGAAAAACGCATTAAATAATATTTAAATAAATAGAAAATTCAAATTGAAAGGAAAAACATTTGTTACTAAATGATAAGATCAATATTCGCAATATTTGCTGTGGGAAAACAAATGTTGCTAATTGCAAAGAAAAATATTTAGGTTACGCATCCAATTTAGAAAAAAAAAACGTATAAAGATACAGAATAAAAAATACACATAAAATAAAGTCATTAAAATCATTAATATCAAAGTTCTAAAGAAAAAAGTCCAATGGGCAGCACTGACCAACCCGAATTCTAAATTTAAATCATTTGGAAAAAGTGTGTCCACAAGTGACTGAAAGAGTACATTTTTACTTGCTTAGTTAAAATGATTAGTTAGTTTATGCCTAGTTACGCACAAACCGAATTTGTTTGCCATAAAAATAGATTTCTGATTTGTATGTCAGAGTTAAGTTAGATCAAGTGAAAAGAAATTCAAAAAAACTATCAGCATGGCAATGGTTTTGTAGCCACCTGAATCCCTGAATTTAAAAAATATCTATAGGGAAATTATGAACGTCAAAATAAAAAAAAATCAAACAAGTTGAAGCTATAAATAAAAAAAATTAGCACTTGTAAGAAAATTATAACTACAAATTATTTAAAAATCTTCATAATTAAAAAGTGCGAGTACTGTTGTGGTTAACAACAAAACAACGTTCAGAGAAACATCTAAGGTTAACAGTGGGAATGATGATCTTTGAGCTTTAATTTATTGATAAGGTCATTTTAAAAGGATTTTTATTACAGATTTTGCCGATTGTCCATTAAAGATGAAAAAACCGCGGAGTCCTATTAAATTATAGGGTTTAAATTGGAGAGGGGGGTAATGCACCTTTTACAGTTTTTTCAAAATATCTAGCAAACGAAGCAGAAATTCGATATATTTTTTTGAAAATTTCTTGTAGAGAATTAAGTTTGCCATCGAAATAGCTTACACAAAAAATTTAAAAAAAAATTTCTTCTAATAAAAATTTTGAAACAAAAAAGAAAAAAGAAAGCAAAAAAAAAAACGTATTCTTGTTTTTTACTGTTTTGCCTATAACTTTATTTGGGTAAGAGAAAGATAAAAGCATTGCTTTATATAAAAAAGAACATAAAATTTCCTTTAAAATGGTACATTCAAAAATTTCTAATGTCAAAAATTTACCGAAATATGGCCACTCAAATATAGAAATTTTGTTTATGCGGTCGGAAAAACAGTTTTATTCAAAACCAAAGCGACTTACGAAAAAAATATATGAATATATACATATGTAACACTTCTTTCGTAAGATGCCTTGGTTTTGAGTAAAAACAGTTTTCCGACAGCATGTTCCATTGGCCATATTTCGGTCAATTTTTAACTAAGAAATTTTTTAATAAGTCTTTTTAAAGAAAATTTTATGTACTTTTTTTTTATATTGCGCAATGCCTTTACCTTTATCTGACCCTAAAAAAGTTATAGGCGAAATAGTAAAAAAACAAAAGAATTGTTTTTTTTTTTTTTTGCTTTTTTTACTTTTTTGTTTAAAAATTTTTGGGATAAGAAATTATTTGAATATTGTATTTCGATGGCAAATTTAATTCTCTACAAAAAGTTTTCTAAAAATTATATCAAAATTTTGTTGCGTTCGCTAGATATTTTGAAAAAACTATAAAGAGTACATTCTCCGGTTTCAAGCTTCTAATTTAATAGCACTATGCGGTTTTTTCATCTTTAATGACCAATTGACCGATTTCTGTAATAAAAACCCATGAACGTCTTACTTCCCTATAGCATATTTTTTATGCCCTAATCAATAGACTTCTTTTAGTTTTTCTTATTTCAGATTGGTTAGGTAAAGTCGTAGGAACAAGCTTAACTCTCATTGGACAGACAAATAAAATTTCTGAAAATTAAAACACTATTATACTCCTATAACCAGCGTGACAACAAAAACCGAGGCTTATGCTCTTTTTTATTAATTTTGGCAACATTTTGTTTTTCTTCGGACCTGCAACTTCTATGGAGTGCATGATTTACATCACCATCGAATCTTCAAGGACACTAACCCTTATCATTTTCCTCTACCATACCCTAAGTATGGGCGATGACAGGTGCCATCATAACTTAGGCCGCATTTTGGCCCATTATAGACCCGAATCAATTTTCGAATTTTTTATAAGCTTCAAAATGGATTTGGGAGCCTTTTGAGCAATATCCTCAAGACAGTCGAAGAAGTGACTTTCGAACAACTTAGGAAACAAAGGAAATGAAAAGTGGACTCTCAAATGTCATGGTTTTAGTAATATTGGAACAAAGAGTCTTAATGACTACCTAATTATCAACATATTGGGCAAATGTGCCACTTCGTTCATAAATTTTGGGTTTCCTATTGAAATACACAGCCGGAGCGGGGTAGACAATAACTCGCTGCTAGTCAAGTGCGCATTTTTGATTCGAATGTGAAATCGGTTTTGTTATATGGGTGCGAAACGTGGCTTGTTACTGAACAACTAACGAACAAGCTGCAAGTATTCGTCAACAAATGCTTAAGACGAATACTAAAGGTTTGGTGGCCTCGCACTATATCAAATGCCGAGCTACATCGAAAATGCAATCAGAGGGCTATAGCAATCGAGGTCAAGCTGCGCAAATGGAGATGGATTGTTCACACTCTCTGGAAACCACACAGCGAAGTTTGTCGCCAGGCTCTTGAGTGGAATCTACAAGGTAGTAGAGCACGTGGTAGACCCAAAACCAACTGGAAGAGGTCGCTGGAAAAGGAAATCCAACAATCGGGAAAGTCGTGGCAAGAGATTAAAGTCATCGCAAGGGATCATGACAAATGGAGAGATTTCATATTGGTCCTATGCTCCTCCTAGAAGTTAAAGGAGAATACATACATACATACAGTCAAGTGGAGTTTATGTAACCAGTTTCACTATCAATATTACAGCCAAGGAGTTGTGCAAAAATGCTACCATGGCCGTAAGGTTTAGATCTCCAATATTCAGATTTTCTCAACCTGATAGCACTTTCTGCTGCAACTCTTGTAGGGTAAATATAAAGAAGCAAAGCTTTGAGAGCTTAAGATTTTCCAACACTCCAAGATTGCGTAAGTCAGAATAAGTTCAATGATAGTCTTATATATCCACAAGACTACTTTTTGTTTAAGATCCCAAGATTTGTTAAACATCCGTTTGCATGTGTAAAAAGCAACGCATGCTATACGAGCCCTTTCTTCTGTATTAAGCTTTTAAGACAGTTTTCTAGAAATGATTACACTCAGATAATTGGTATTCAGGTTGAATTAAATTAAAATTTAAACAATTAAATGTGTTTTCAATGGAATTGCCCCACATTCTAAATTTCAATGCAAACCAAAACTTCTTTTTTTTTTCATTTTTGTTTGTAAACGAGTTAAAAATCGTAAAAACCACAATAAATAAAAAAGATAATAAACAAAAATTTACAAAAAAAAAAAAATTGGAAAGAATATCAAAAAAACAGAAAAACTAAATTACAACATGTTTTTTGCTGGTTAATTGCGAATGAAATCTGTTACTCGTAAAGTAGATAAATTTAATTTATTTAATTTTTCTTTCGAAATTCCTGATAAACAAAAAAACAGTTCATGAATCAAAGTTTTCCCTTGGGCAAAGGGTGTGTAGTCATATCGCGCGAATCACAAATGGCGGAATTTGTAAACAAAAAATACAAATTCAATTACATTTTATTTATTGTTTCTTTCAGTTTTTGTTGTATTTGATGTTTTATCGCATTTTTTATCATTTCAAAATTACTTGCGTTTCTTTGCGGCATTAATTTTCATTGAATTTTGGCCAGCGTTCAAAATTTAATAGAATATGTACCGCATGGACAATGATTTTATCGCAAGTTTTTATTTTATTTATAAATTTAAAATAAAAAAATATTTTATGGTTTTTGATAATACAAAATATCGAATTTTGCAGCTGGTTTAAAATAAATTTGTTTATTATATATTCGCTACACTGCACCCAGGGCCGCGTTTTTCAATTACGGTTTCGGAAAAACGCTTTTTTACTCGAAAGCAAGGTATCGTACGAAAAAAATTCTTAAGCAAAAAATGCTTTGAATCGTTCAAAGAATACGTGTGATTTTTTGAGACATTTTACAAAAAAAAAAAAAAAATCACACGTGTTCTCTGAACTATTCTAAGCATTTTTTGCCTTATAAATTTATTTCGTACGATAACCTGCTTTCAAATAAAAAAGCATTTTCCGAACGCGTAATTGAAAAACGCAAAAAAGTCGATTTTTGGAACCGAAATCACGTACCAATCCACGCCAAGTGCACCAGCTCAACATTTTTTTTTCTCCGATTTCGCTCAAATTTGGCAATATGGTAGATTCGATGTGCAAGAACAACAGTCCGGGAGGATTTGGTCCTAGTACCATTTGTTCTTAAAATACAGGGTGTTGAAGTTGGCGCTTTTAGTCATTTTCATGAAAAGGGTGTTTTTTCAATAATTTATAGCTTACACTAAAGTTTCTAAATTGATAAATCTAATGGACCCATTTTTTTTTTTTTGTTTTTTTTTTTTTGAAGTGTTCTTATTATAAAAAAATATTTCTTGGTGAAAAAAATTTTTTTTCCACCAAAATTTTTTGCACTTAAAAATACTTTTGAATTTTTTTTAAAAAACCCCCCGTTAGATAGAGGCATTAGTTTCACTCCAATACATTCGATTTTGCATGATCACTTAGTTGTAAAAAACGTTTGTTCTCGTTGGAAACCCCATAATTTATCAATCGCTTAAATTACACAGGTTTACAAAAAAAAAAATGTCATGGCGTTTTGACCAGACTATGTGCTTCCTAGAGACTTTGACGTCCTGAATCTGAGTCTCGGGTCCGTTTTTTTCCAGAACGTCTGAGAAAAAAGATTTCAAGGTCATATAGAGGTCAATGGTCATATGGGGTTCATGTGTCGTTTAGTGATAAAGTCGCTAAAATTCTGAAACTAATTTTTAATCATAGATCTCTTAGGTCTTAAAAAGAATATGTGAGCAAAAAGGGTATCTCGAACCTAGTTTCGGAGATATAGCCATCGGAAGGTCAGAATATATATCTTCTATGAAAACCGCTATAAGTTGGGAACCCCTGAATGGATTTGGAAAATATTGGTGTCATATGAAAGGTAATTTGTTGGTGTTATTATTTTTGTTGTTGTTTTTGTTGTTGGTGTTGTTGATTTATTTGTGGTTGTAATTGAAAAATTTCACAAAATTTAATAAAAGCTCATATCTCGAAAACTATGAATCCAATTGAAAATATGCTTACAACATTTTTAAAGGCTGACAAAATACCTTTCATATGACAACAAATGGATTTTACAAATCCGTTCATGGGTTCCCAACTTAAGTTTTCATAGAAGATATATCCAGATCTTCCGATGGCTATATCTCCGAAACTAGGTCCGAAAAACCCTTTTTGATCACATATTCTTTTTAAGGACTAAGAACTCAATGATAAAAAATTAGTTTCAGAATTTTAGCGAGTTTATCACTAAACGACACATGACCTCCATATGACCTTGAAATATTTTTTCTCCGACGTTCTGGAAAAAACAGACCCTGGATTCGGATTCAGGACGTCAAAGTTCCTAGGAAACACGTAGTGTGATGAAAACGCCATAACATTTTTTTTATTTTGTAAACCTGTGTTATCAATGGAAAATTTAATTTTTTTAACTAACTGTAAACAAAACAAATAGCACTTGTGCATCAAAAAGTTGTGAGTACGCTTATGCTAAAAAATGTCAAACTTTATTATGGTTTTGCCAGATTTTAGCTATTGACATTAGCCTAGGCCTGAAATATGTATAGCTGCCCACGTATAATCTTTATTTTTCAAGAAAATTTTGAAAATTTGGACTAATTTTGTTTGCAGAGTTACTCTATTAAGTTCTTTATTACTTTCGAATCCGAATCCGGCATCAGAATTGCGCTAGCTTGTATAGATTTTGAGATATCCTTGTCTAATAGAGTGAAAAATACGGAATTTTTTGCACTTTAGATTACGATATCTCAAAATTCAGACAAGCTAGCGCAATTCTGATGCCGGATTCGGAACCAACATTAAAAAAAATATTTAGAATTACTATTTTTGTTTTTTGATATTCAGGTTTTTCTGGTTTTTGATTTAATGTGAAAAATTTCATTTAAATTGGGATTTCTCAAAAACGGCCACACAAACGATTTTATAGAAAATGGTGTATTCTAGCTTAAGGTCCCTAGACACCAATTCAGAAGAAAACGCGAGGGTGATATCCCTTAAAATTAAAATTGGTTCCACCTAGCCGTGATTAAACATATTTAACGAAAAATCTCAAATTTTCAGCATTATTGCTGATTTCTGAAAAAACGCGAACCAACTTTACCATTCTGGCACAACCCGAAAACAAAGTTCAGGTGGTCTGATCTTCGCGCAGGGTGCTTTTTTTTTTGTGGGCCTGTGTAATTAATGCTTCAACCCTCTAATTCCTATTTTGTCGACGCATTTCCAGTGTGCTATTATTTTAAAATGATTTTTTCTATTAAAAAATTTTGAATGATTCTGTTCTGTCCCTTAAGTATTTCCTTTTTATTTGCATGTGAGATGAAATTTTATTCAGTAAAAAATCAAATTCACAACTTTCGTATTATCAGCCTAAGCATGATATGATAAGACTTGTCCCCTTCAGAATACAAAACAATTGAAGAAAACATAAAGAGAAAAGAACGTTTTCTGCTATGATCCCAACAAAAAAAAACTGACATTCGGAAAGTAAACAGCGATAGCCTTGAAGCTGAACTTTCATTTTCAGTGTTCCAACCAGCCTAAAAATTTTATTTGTATTATTCTTCTAGACTTGTTAAAATGGTAAACTTCGTTAAAGATATGGATACTGATGACAGAACCATGAACAAAAATGATAAAGATTTTGTTTGCATATTTCACTTACGTCCTTCTAAAAGGACGTCTATTTGTGACGTCACCGAATCAAAAAATAAAGCAAAAGGTTTTTTTTAATCCAGCAAAACTTCAGCTGAAATAGTAATTGAAAGATTCGATACCAATTGACGGCTTTCAAATTATCCATAAATGTATTTCGTCTATCGAGGTTTTTAGCGAAACTGAAAGCTCAAAATAAATACTTAAAAAACTACAGAGAATTCTTTCGTCGAAAAGTTTCAAAAAAGACTCTTATGAGGATGTTAACCTGTTATTTTGTTTCACAGAATTTTTTATCAAAGCAATCCAATCGAACTCAAATTTTTTCTCATAAGTCCTTAGATATTAGTAGATATTCACCAAGTTTAATTTTAATAGCTTTAATAGTTTTAGAGATATTAAATTAATATCATGAATATACTAATTTTTACCCATTGTGAGACAGCAGGCAGGCTGTTGCTACCTAATCCGGGTACGAGAAATTCAAAGTTGATGATGTGTTTTCGAAACAACAAATTGCGCAATATTGGATTTCAAATATCGATACTAAACGGGTCTGTAAGAGTGCTGTGTGAAGTGTATTTAAAGAAAATTCAAGCAATAGACAAAATAAATCTTCAGAATATGAAATTTAATATCTTAAAAGTATGTTCTTTATTTTTGAAATTCAAAACAAAAAACAAAATTTAAATAATTTATGGGTGCAGCTACCAAAATCGTATTTTTTCCATCAATAGAGCAGAGCGTGCCTGCTGTTTAAAAAGATTCCGTCATAATTTTGATTTTACTAATGTTACTCGTATGTTTATTTTTTCGTTCGCAATTAAAATACAATTTGTTATTTGATTTTCCTTCCTGTTTCTTTAAAAGGCAACAAAAATCATAATTAAATTTTGTTTAATTTTAATCTGTACAAACAAATCAGCAAATATTAAATTTCTCACTAAAACCAAATACATAACAAACAAATTGCACGTGTTGATATTTTTCTCCTAATACATATTACCAAGACCCTACCGACACTCCGCACCCAAAAACAAAAAATTTAATTTTTTTTTTTTTTTGGCGGCGAATGCGTATTTCTTCTATTTTTCGCTATAAATTACGGAAAACTTTGTGTGCGTGATTTTTAAGCAAATAAAAACTAACAAAATCTTTAAAACTAAAAACAACAACAAACAATAAAAAAAAAAAAATCTGAAGGTATTTTCAGCGACAGATGACAGCGACTGCCATGCCGTTGAGACAAAACACAAACAAACAAACGTACGGACAGACAGACCAAAAGACCTACAGACAAAAATGGCAAATGACATCAACATTTTCCAAAACAGAAAATAGCAAGCCCAAAAATTTTAATGTTCCATGTTTTCTTATAAAAATATCGTCTAACTAAAGTGAACGAGGCAAAAATATAAAAATTATCATAATAAAAAATTATTAAAAATAAAACTTGAAAGATGTGGGTGAACTAGAAAATAGCAACAGCAACAGAATGTGCCATCAAAAATAACAACCAAATTTTCACATGTTGGCAACCAGTTCAGAATTCATTGGTTTTAAATTCTAAAAGCAAAATTGTTTTTGAAACGAAGAAATTCTTACAAAATTTGATAACATTGACATTATATGTATTTTCTTTTTTTTTCGAAACTTTGGAAAATTTCGCTAGGGTTCATTGGATAATTATATTGTTTTTTTTTTTTTTTTTTTGGTACAACAAAAATAGACAGAACTATTGATATAAAATTAATTTTTAATTTGTTTAACAAAAGGGTAATTCCATGGTAACTCGCGTTACAAATGGAAAGTTTTTTAAGAGTTTAATGGAGCTTTTGAGGCTCATCCTTTAGATTAACTAAAAAAATTGGATTCTTAGTGAACATAATACTTTGTTCTTGTTACAGATTAGTTGAAATTTTCAGTAATAACTTAATAATTAACTACTAAAATAGTTAATTGTGCTGGTAACTCACGTAATCATTTTTGGACAACATGTTTAGAGAGTAAATTTCTTTCGCAAGTTTCTGCGAAACTTGTAGGTAGGTTTCCTTACATTAGATATAAATAAAGGCAGCCGGATTTCAATAAGTATTTCTTTAGTAGAAACAACAATTTTAATCCTATCGATTTTTAGACCAATACAAGGGGTTTTTTCTAGTTCTTAGATATAAAAACTAAAATTGGGTCAAAATATAAGAATAACAATGATCTTCTCCAGGCTTTTATGCACAGGTACCAAAATTAAATCAAATTAAATGGTTTTAATACAGATGGTATATTTTCATCATAAATATTTCATTCACCGTCAGATTCACATGGGCAATTATTCAATTCAATTATTCAAATTATTCTACTAATTTTGATTATCAAATTTGAGTTTTAAATGAAATAATTCATTACAGTTACTAAGTGTTATATAGGTAACTGTTGTTATTAAAGTATTGGCCAACGACACAGGAGCCCTGAAGTGGTCAAAATTGGTTTATCGTCACTGTCCTCTTCAAAACAATTGAATTCAGAACAAGTTTTTCAACATTCAAGTTAAAAAATTCCAAAGAATTTTCGGCTTTTGAACGCCCGCGGTCAGCTAAACTTTTTTTTTTACTCAAAAGTGAGGCATCGTACGAAAAAAGGGTATAAGGCATAAAATGCTTAGGATCGTCAAATAAATACGTGTGAATTTTTTGGAGAATTTTTAATATATTTCAAAATAAAATTTAAAAGTAAAAAAAATTTTAATTTCCAAAAAAATTCTGAAAAAATTCACACGCATTCCCCGAATAATTCTTAGTATTTTATGCCTTAGACACTTTTTTCGTGCGATGCCTCACCTTTGAGTTAAAAAAGAGTTTTGCTGACCGTGGGCGTTCAACAGCCAAAAATTCTCATTTAACGACCAAGTCAAATATTGGGTGTTTACAAACTTTATGCATTTTACAGTTTAGTTCAATTTTGCGCAAGGAGGTTTTTTGGAAAAAATTATATTTTTATTTATTTATTTATTTTTATTTTATTTATTTATTTGAGTCTTTGGATAGTAACAACCCTTACAGACTAGAACAATTCAAATTAAATATATGAAAATAATTAATATAAACTTAAATATAATGAAAATTTAATTAAGCTACGAGCCTAAGCAGTATAGATTTAAATTGAGCTTTATTCAAACAAAAATCAATTGAAATATCTTTATATAATTTATTTAACAATAAAAGAGTTCTATTGATGGGCTCATTTATGGCATAGTTCGACCTGTGACATTTAATATTAAAATAGTCTGAAGATCGTAAAGACCTGGAGGGAATGTTAAACGCTATTAGCTGAAGGATGTCAGGACAATCAATAAAACCATTAATGACGTCATAAATAAACATAATGCTGTGAACAAGACGCCGATTTTCAAGAGTTTCAAGATGTATGAGCAAACAGCGAGCATTGTATGATGGTAACGGTTGAGTAAAACCCAATGAGTGTAAGGCAAACTTAATAAATTTCCTTTGAACAAGCTCCAAACGAGTAATGTGAACCCCATAGTAAGGATTCCAAATAAAAGAAGCGTATTCCAAATTGGACCTTACAAACGAAGTATAGAGAAGTTTTTTGGTAAAAGGATCTATAAACGCAGCACTATTCCTTTTAATAAATGCTAAAAGGGAATAAGCTTTAGGCAAGATATGATTTACATGATTTGTAAAGTTTAAACGTGAGTCAAAGTAAATACCAAGATCACGAATTTGATCAACTCTAGTTAAAGGCACGTCTTCTATACTATATAAATGCAACAAAGGATTATTAAGTTTAGAAAAGGTCATACAAGAGCATTTACTTAAGTTCAAAGACAAGCAATTGTGACTGAACCAAGTAACAACATTATTCAATTCATTTTGGAGAGTGCAACAATCAGATGTATTACTAACTTTATAATAAATTTTTAAATCATCAGCATATAAGGAAAACCGTACCAAAGAAAAACAGGTTGAGATATCATTAATATATAGAATGAATAACAGTGGACCAAGTATGCTGCCTTGTGGTACTCCAGAAGTTATTAAGAAAGATTGTGATTTAACATCATCAATGGCTACAAAAGAGAACCTATTCGATAGGTATGAATTCAGCCAAGAAAGGAACGTTGAATGGAAACCTAGTTTGGATAGTTTAGAAATTAACAAACAGTGCGAAACTTTGTCAAAAGCTTTCGAAATATCCGAATAAATAACGTCCACCTGATCACCAGTTTCAAATGAGTTAATACAATATCTTGTAAAGGTACAGAGATTTGTAAGGGTAGATCTTCCAGGTAGAAAACCATGTTGGTACGGACAAACTATATTTTTTACGGCAAAGATAACTTTATCCTTAACTATCTTTTCAAAAAGCTTTGAGATATTAGTGAGCTTTGATATTGGTCTGTAATTTTCTACGTTATTTTTATTTCCCGATTTAAAGATAGGAGAGATTACAGATATTTTCCATTTATCAATGAAAACCCCACTAGCAAGCGATTTATTAAAAATTTGTAAAAGTGGGACAGCTATGGTTTTAACACATTTGATAAGTAAGTAAGAGCTAAGTCCATCAAGATCTGATTTAAAACCATTTTTCAATCCAGCTATGCCATTCTCAACGTCATCAATGGTTAAACTGAGGGCGCCAAAATTTATTAAAGAGTTTGCATTATCAGGAACAATTTGACTAATAGTGAAATGATCATCAAAATTTGAAACAAAAAATTGTTCAAATAAATCAACAGTATCAGATAAAGAACTTGAAAATTTATCTTTAAAAAACATAGATGATGGAATATATGAAGAACCTTTCTTAGATTGAACATATCTCCAAAACGACTTGGGATTGGTTCTAAGCTGACCTTCAAGATTCAATATGATTCATTATGTACTGTTTATACAGAAATTTATTTAAAAATTCAAATTCACGTTTGTAGTGAATAAATTTTTCTTTAAATTCCAAGCAACCTGTGATGTTAAACTTTGTACAAAATTTATTGCGAAGATTTTTTGTGAGTTATGGTCGAAAAACTAAAAAAGATCGAACATTTTACATCAAAAACAAAAAACCAAATTACATATCAAATGAATCCAAAATCAAGATGGTAAATCGACCAATACGGCTTCCCAAAATTAGACATACACAAATATCACAAAGTGATAATAATCTCATGAAAAATTACGATTTGTTCCAGTAATTCAATTATTTTACTGAACTCTCATGAAAATGTAATGGTACGAAAGTAAAATATACGGTTTAAGCTTCCAAAATTACAGAGATAAATAGTGAAAAATAGAATACATTTTAAATGCCAATTGGGACAAATGGGACTGCAACTTCTCAAAACCAATTGAAAGTTTTCTTAATATAGATGAACTCGAAAATTATATAACCAGTACTATATTTACTGCAGCTAGAGAAACAATACCAATGAAAAGTATAAACTATAATAAGAAAGAAGTTCCTTGGTGGAACGATAATATTAAAAAGTTAATTAAACAAAGAAGAAAGTTACTAAAACAGTTTAAAAGAAACATGACCTCAGAAAACTTAGCTAAATTTCTCAAAGTTAAAGCTGAAACCCGGAAAACCATAAGAGAAAGTCAAAAAAAATCATGGAACGAATTTTGCGACAGTATTAACTTGCGAACTCCATCATCTACGGTATATAAAAAAATTCGTTCATTAAATGGCTGTCATAGTTTCCATCAAGTTACAGCAATCGAGAATAATAATATTTTACTAACGCAAAGAAAAGATATTGTTAATTGCTTAGGAGATAATTTTTCCCAAAATTCCTCATCTTCAAATTATTCACCATCATTTAGAATATACGCTGCATCTAAAGATTATCCGATTAATAAATTAAATAATAATGAGCCATATAATAAAAACTTTACAGTAGTTGAACTTAAATCTGCATTAAGTACATGTCGCGGTACATCTCCTGGTCCAGACAATATTAGATACGAAATGCTTAAAAACTTAAATCGAAAAGCAACTCAGTATCTATTAGATTTCTATAACATTATATGGTCCAAACAAGTTTTTCCAAACAACTGGAAAAAGGCCTTAGTCATTCCTTTTCTTAAGTCAGGAAAAGATAGTACTAATAAAAACAACTATAGACCAATATCCCTTACCAACTGTCTCTGCAAACTTCTGGAAAGAATGATAAACAAAAGGCTAGTATGGCACATAGAAAAACACAATATCCTTCACACAAATCAGTCTGGTTTTAGAAAAAATAGGGGAACTATTGATAATCTTGCAATCCTTCAATCTGATATAATGGAAAGTTTTTCTTTAAAGAGAGACCTTATAGCAGTTTTTTTCGACATTCGAAAGGCTTACGATTGTGTCTGGAGAAATTTAATTTTCAAAAAACTAAATTCAGTAGGCATTAGTGGAAATATAGTCGCCTTCATCTCGAATTTTCTACAAGAGAGAAAGTTCTGTTGTATGATTGGTAACACTATGTCCGATTATTTTGACCTTGAAAATGGTGTCCCGCAGGGATCGGTATTGAGTGTGACACTTTTCTTATTAGCAATTGATGATATATTAAACAATGTATCAGGAGAAGTAAAAGGTTTACTGTATGCTGATGACTTAGTTATATATTGCTCAGGAAAACAAGCTTCGGCGATAACTAATAAAATCCAAAAAACTATAAAAAAATTAGAATTATGGAATAACAAAAGCGGTTTTCAATTTAGTGATGAAAAAACAGTCGGGATAAAATTTACTAGGCGTTATAAAAATGCAAACAACAACCTAAATCTAAGACTTCACAATAAAAATATTCAATTTGTAGATAAGCATAAATTCTTGGGAGTAATATTTGACAAACGGTTGTCGTTTCAGTCCCACATTCAACATATTAAAGCTATGGCTAATACAAAACTTAATATTATAAAAATTCTTAAATGCTCTAAATACGGATCCGATCCCGAAACTCTTTTGAGAATATTACGCTTGATAGTTCTGCCTACAATAGACTACGCATCATTTATATACTCTACGGCCAGTAAATCAAATTTAAAAAAACTTGATCCCATTTTGAATACTGGAATAAGGCTTGCCATTGGTGCATTCAAAACCAGCCCAGTAAACAGCCTTCAAGTAATTTCTACATGCCCACCTTTAAGCCTCCGAAGGTTAAAGTGCTTACTCAACTATACACTTAAAATTTATTCGCTTAAAAACCATCCACTTTATGATAAGATTGTCAATAAAGCTAAAATTGATGAGTTTCAGCTAAGATCAGCTAACTATCAGCCATTTTACATAAGAGCATCAAAAGAGTTTGATAAAATAGCTTCAGAATTTAGTATTAACACAGACAAAATCGATAAGAGTACATACCCAACTATACCCCCATGGTGTTTTACAGACATTAGAGTAGATCTTTCCCTTGCATATTGCTGTAAACGAAATATGTTACCTAATGAGATACAACAAAAATTTCTGGAAAAAATAGGCACCACATATTCAAGTTATACTCTTTTTTATACTGATGGTTCAGTCATAAATGAAAAAGCAGGATTTGCAGTCTATGGTGAAACTTTGAATATATCTAAACGGATTCACGATTACTCATCCATATACACTAGTGAATTATTAGCTATAAAAACATGCGTTGAAAGCCTCGATAATACACATCTAGATCAGGAAAGTCTTATTATTACAGATAGTAGAAGTGCACTAGAAGGACTAAGTGATCCATTTAATAAAAATATTATTATACAAAATATTAGAACGACTATAACAAATCTAAGCAACCAAAAAATTTGTTTCCTATGGATCCCTAGTCATCTTAATATTAAGGGAAACGATATCGTGGACAAATTGGCTAAAAACTCTCTAAAGGAAAATATCTCTACATATTTTAAATTTATATATTCTGATTATAAACAATCCATAAGAAAATATTTGTACAACATTTGGAATGAAAATTGGCGAAATTCTAGTCAATCTAAATTGCTTTTGGTTCAAAATACAGTTCCGCATAGGTTTGAAACGTTTAATTTGTCCAAAACTGATCTTATAAAGTTCAACAGACTCAAAATTGGCCATTGTCGTTTCACACATAGGCATCTTATTGAAAAAGTACAACCTCCACTCTGCGACTGCTGTCAGTCCCTAACTATCTTCCATTTATTTAACGAATGCAATAGTGAACTCATTAAAAATGCGAGAGAGAAATACAACATTCAAGATATTAAAATACTAAGCAATGAATTCAAATTTGAGGATGTTCAAAAATTTCTAATTGAACTTAATTTATACTATTTGATTTAAATTTTGTAAGTATTTTTTGATTGTTTCTTTTCATATTTTCATATTTTCTTTTTATGTTTTTATATTATTATACTACATAAGATTGCATTTAAATTGAAAATGTAAAAAAGGTCTATAAATGAACTAAATCTTTAATTTAAGCTAATTTTTTGTTAATATTAATAGTATTGTTTCTTTTCATGTATTCACGTATGTAAATTTATATAAATAAGTATATTTTTTCTCAAAATGTAGAGCCCAATCCGAAAAATGTAAAATGTACAAGGGCCTATATAACCTTTACTGTGTTGGGGCCTTCTTAAACTAAATAAATAATAATAGAATACATTTCAATTATCACTGATTGAGATTGTAAAACAATTTTATTGTAAAATAATTTAAATTAAACAATAAGCTATACAAATGAAAGTGCTACAGTAGCTCAGTTGTAAAAGCGTCGGCAAGAAATACAAAGGTCTTAAGTTCGACACCATCAACATAATTTTTTTTTATATTTTTATATCTTTTAACAAATTTACTGTGTATAATCAGTAAAAAATACGGTTTTTCTTCACGGGCGCACAGTTACTGAAGAAATCAGTAAAAAAAATACTGGGATTTTCAATGAATTTTTTCGATTTAGTTTTTTACGTGTAGTTTCGACATTTCTTTACCAAATTTTTGTTCTGGCTTGTTTTGAAAAGGTTGTGAATCAGGCTATTAGCCTGAAGCCATTTGACGAAAAGTATAATTTTTATTAATTTTTATATACTAAAATTAATAAAATGCTCTATTTTTCGATTTCTTGACCACCTTATATCAGTTGTAATCATATTAACAAGAAAAACAATATCTATCCCGAATTCGGTCGAATCGGATAAGTTGCACTCCACAGAAGATTAGTGTACGTCACTAGAAACAAATTAAAATAGTGGTTAATTTATGCTATAATTTCTCAATAACAAACATATAAACACATATCATCGACCTATATTTTGTTTAATAATAATAAAAATTTATATCGATTTTGTAGCCGGAGCAAAGTACAAAAGAAACGATAAATTTATTTTCATCTGCAAAATATAAAAGAAGTTTGGAGTTTGTACTAAAAGCTCATGGGATATCGGGAAACAGTACATAAATAAAATTTGCTGCAATTTTAAACAACAACAATTGAATTAAACGCCGCACACTGCGTTGGCTAGTGGGCAAAAATCAAAATTTTTTGTGACTCGAAACCTAATAATATTGGTATCAATCGACAGGTAATTGTATCAATAAAATAAAAACAAAATATTTAGGGGAAAAACTCAGTTTTGGCTACGGTGTGACACTTCAAAGTTGAGATATTTTCCAAAAAAAATCATGTTATATTCATTTCGTTTTGGGTTCTCTTAAACAAGTAATTATCAAAAATTTGTCTTTTGATTAAACTAAGCGAAAAAAAGTTTTTTATTATAATTAATATTTGAGTAAATAAATAAAACTAAAAAATTTTGGAAAATATATTATTTGATGTAAGTATATTGTAGTGATTTTAATACACGATATTATCAAATGAAAAACTTCAAAAATTGACAAATTTCGATGAAAAAAAACAACAAATCTTATAAAAATAAGTGCCGTTTTTTTTCTGAATCTTTTAGCTCGAATTCTATATAATCAAGAACTGCAAATAACTTTTCCTACTTCGTCCTACAAATATTTTTTTTCTTTTTTTAAAAAATGCTTAAAACGAAAAATTTGTATGAAATATAAAATTTATGTTGAAAATTTTTTTTTTTGTTTTTATGAACACTAATGGTCTCACAAGTACAAAAAACATTATTTCTACTACGTACATTTCATTTGTTAACATTAAACATTACTTTTTTATCATCGTTATATATGGACCTTAAGAAAATCGTCCTAAATACCTGGTTTTTAGCAAAACTATAAAGTTTACAACAAATCTGAGATCATTTTTGAGCTCAGCGACCCCAAATTACTTATAATACCAAATTTCATCGATATCCAACCACTCCTTCTATTTTTGACCATTGCTTGTATGGGCTCAACGCACTGTGCGCCGCTATATTGAAACTTTCGCCCACTGTGCTACGTGTCTAGTTCAAAAGATTTAAGTCTCACCTCGAAAATATTCAACGCGATCGGTAATGGGCGGCTTGAAAGTCAATTCATTTTCATGTAGGATCTGCAATATATTTTGCTGTTGTATAGTAAAATTTCCATGCTTCATTAGTATAATCTTCTCGGCAACGCCCCACGCAGTAAGTTATAAGCTTAAAGCTGGATCCGGCAAGCGCTGCAAATATAGTGGCCAAATTCACTTTTAATTTCAGCCGTCCAATCTGGAACAGACGCTGACCTGGGAGCCGCCCACTCTGGATCAGACCTATGCTCCTCCTAGGAGTTAAAGGAGAATACATACATACATAGTAAAATTTAACAACATTTTTCTACTGGATCGTGATACTCAACTCATATCTCGCAATGGATCTTTATCTCTACGTTGCGTGCAATGTGCTGATAACATCCTGTAATAATTTAGTTAGGTAATTAAATTTACTTCCAGATTTGTGTGCAGTACTTCATATATTACAGAGATAGCCTTAATGAATTATAGTTTTGTTATGTTACGTAAGTAAGTATGTCTTTTGATAGCTAAAAATTTTGTATGAGTGTATTTTATTAGGCACACCAAGAAGATCCCAGTCTTTCAGATACTTAACGATAGGAATTACGATATAGGGATTCTTTATTATTATTTCAAATAGTGCAGTTTCTTTTCGGTACAGTCTTTATGTATGTATTACTTCATTCAAATTGCATCTACTTTGCGCATTATGTTGAAACCTTAAACAAAAAAAAAATATTGTTTGTTTTTTAAACAAAAATTCGTCATAGCTTAAGCTAACCTTAGCTATTGTACGCAAGAATTAATCAATGAGTATTTTGAAAAAGAAAAAATCGCTAGCACATAAATTATGTATAACTCAAGGTAAGCAAATTCAATTAAGTACATACCGACAGACAGACTGACAAACATGTTTATCACTTCAAACTCTATGCGCACTGTTGATGCAAATGTTGTACCACACCAAAGCGTTAAACTTTAGACTTAAGGTGCTTTGACTTAATTACTAAATGTCAAGACAATATAAAAATAAATATAATAAAAAAAACGTGATTATAATCGATTTTAAGCATTGTTGCTGATAAAAACGATAATATGTACTTAACTATTATGTAGATAAAATTGATATGAAACTACATTTCCTATAGCTTGAAAATAACAAAAATTGCCGACCCTGTATTTTAACAAAATCCTTCTGTATAATTTATGTTGCGCACCGGAGCTTCAATATTGCCAAATTTGAGCTAAATCGGTCGCAAATAATTTTTATCTGGTATTGGCATATTTTACTTCATAAAACGAAGTCTATTTTAGAGTTTTTACCCGTTTTGGAAAAACATTTAAAGAAAATAATTAAAATCGCAAAGAAATCTAACACCACGAAAAAAACCCACATAAAACAGAACCCTCCATACAAAAAAAAAACGAATTTTTGGCAATTTTGGAGCACTTTTCTCGTCCTTAAAATTGATTCTGAATAAAAACCAAGTATATATACATGTAGGTTAGTCATAGGATTAGCTTTAAAAAGCTTCATAACCCTCATACATTTTTGAAAAGAATCAACTGTTTGTGCAAGTTCGAAACGGTATTTAAAAGTTAATCATATTTGCTAAGAAACATATCATGTGGATTTTCTAAATCAGAATCACTGAAATAATCTTCTTAAATTTAAAATTTATGTAAGAAAGTCGCTTTTTGTCATTTGTTGGAAAGCATATCGGCATTTCCAAAGTAAGGTAAACCGTGAATCAAAAATTTAAATCATCATATCTCTGAAACAATTTAGCGTACATTGATGAGATTTGGTACATACTGTATGTAAAAAGCGCAAAGACAAAAAATGTGTACTAAAAAATATGGGGGTATCACGCCCCCACAAAAATCACTTCATCAAATCTCTGAAAATACTCAACGCACATGAATGAGATTTAATAAATGTGTAAAGAGAGCCGGAGCAATTAATGTTCACAGGAAAAATATACGATGCCATGCTCCGAAAAAAAAAATTTATAATTTATGAGATTTGGTACACATGAAAAATGGATAGGGGCAATGATATCCTTTGGAAAAATTAGTGATGCCACGTCATCTTAACAAGATAAGGTGACCCAACATTCACTGGCGAATCTTAGTTTTTTGAAAGATTTTCAATTTAAAATTTGTATGGTGGAAAAAAATTTCCCGTGCGACCATGTTTAAAATTATATTAAAAAAAAAGTTTAAATCATTTTTGAGTGAAATCAAAACCATTTTTAAGAAACATCAATGCACATCATTCTCAAATTAGCCATTGAAATATTGCCTTAGGTTTCCCTGAAATCGTCTTTTGAATTCTTGACCACGAAAACCACTTCTATTTCTGCCCCGTGCGACCGCCTTAGTTTTTGCACCTATCTCGAAAAATTACCCAAAATCAGACTTGGCTCCAATTACAGGGCTAATTGAGAGTTATAACTTAAGCCTTTTCACAAAATAAAAATCCATTTTATTTTGACTCTTTTTATACCCTACACCCAGGGTATATTCACTTTGTCCTTTCGTTTGTAACGCGGAGAAGAAGGCGTGGCAGGTATGGAAAATTATATATATTCTTGATCAGCGTCACATTTTGAGTCGATATAGCCATGTCCGTATGTCTGGCTGGCTGGCTGGGTTACTGTCTGTCCGTGGAAATATTTTTTACGCAAAAACTAACCAAGAAAATTCGATGGAATTTAGCACAGTTGCTTTATTGTAAAAGCTACCTCGTGGGATTGAAAATGAAAGAAATCGGTCAACGGACACTCCTAATGCCCATACAAAAAATATGTTCAAAATGTAACTTTATGAGTACTTTTCAAGTAAGTAAGTACTAGAGACAGTAAGCTCAAGCTCTGAGCAAAAACTAGGTGAACTCGGACAAAAGGGTGTAGCACCACCCATATAAGCAAAAGTTTCCAAATGCTAAACTGAAAGTGTTTTTTGAGATAATCGAACCAAATTTCACTCATACACACAGTAAGTGCAAGCTCTGAGAAAAAACTAAATAAACTCGAACAAGAGGCCGTGGTACCTTCCATATAAGGGGCTGTCCATAAGCTCCGTGACGCTAAAATTCGCTATATTGAACCCCCCCCCTATGTGACGGTAGCTTCATATAAAAAATAAACAAAATACACCAAACGTGACGCTTTTTCGAACCCCCCTCCCCCTGGGAGCGTCACGGTGTTTATGGACAGCCCCTAAGCAAAAGTTTCAAAATGTTATGCTGCAAGCGTTTTTCAAGATAATTCAACAAAATCTCACTCAGACACTAAGGACAGTAACTGCAAGTTCTGATCATAAACAACGCGAACTCAGACAAAAAAGCCGTGGCAACTCCCATATAAGAAAAAGTTTAAAAGTGTTATAATGGAACCAAATTTCACTCAAATACTAAGAACAGTAAGTGCAAAATCTGAATAAAACCTATGAGAAAATTTTCACAATACTGCAGTGTAGGGTATTTAATGTTTGGGCAGGCCAAAAGTAACACCCTTATTAGTTCTTACTTCAAATATGTTTGATGGTTACGTGCGACGCCATGGAAATGCCTATTTACAAAAAGTAAATCCTCTAGGAAAAAAATTATTAGTTTGAGAAAAACTAGAAGAGTCTATTACGAGTTCCTATAATCTAAAAAAAAAAAAAAATTACATGCTATATTTCACAAAAAAAAAAAAAAAAAAAAAACATTTCGACACCTTGCTAATTATAATGGGCTTTATCATGAATAAATATTCTCGAGAATTTTTAATAACACTGCCTTGCTTTTTACATTCTGAAAAAAAAAAATTCTCGAGAATATTTATTCATGATAAGGCGCATTGTTAACCCATGTATAGTTAGTTAACATGTTTTATCGATAACATTGATCCAAAAACGGAAAAATTTAATTTCTTCTATTGGAATAAGGTAGAAACCAAATTTTCCGAAAATTCCAAATTTTCATTACATAAAAAAGAAATTACTTATTTTGAAAACCATGAAAATACTTACCGCATAGATGACATCCCATACGAGGGCGCATATTTTTAAGCTTTTTGTCGAACATGCCATAGCTAAGTATAAATTTGTTTTTTTTTTTTTTAATTTAATTTTTTTTGTTTAGTTTCTTTAAATTAGTTATTAATTAGTAAAAACTTTGCGCCAGTAGGCGGCGGCACTGTCGTGCACTAAATTTGACTAGATTCCAGCTCTAAATGCACTACTTAATTCATTACAATTTGAATGATAAGTATTAAAACACTTTCTTTTTATAAAAATATTAAGCTATTTTTTATTGATTAATTTTAAATTTTAAAAATATTTCTCGTTAGTTTTTTTTTTTTTTTTTAAATTAAAAATATTTCGTTGTCGTTGCAAAATTTTATTTAAAGAATTCCACCGCAAAAAAGAAAAAATCAAAATCGTACACTTTGAACGTTTGTGTTTTATTTAAAATTTTTAACTTTAACATTTGCCGTGCGCGCGTAAACTAAAATTTTATTTTCTACCACACCGAACTGCAGCAGTCAATTCGGTCAGCATTCGCTGCTAAAAATGAAACACGTTGAGCGCAGCGAACAGTATGGCATATGGAACAGTGTTAAGAGTGGCGGTGCGATAAGGCCAAAGTGTTTGTGCTTTTACAAGTGTACAACGCGTTGACATGATAAATTATCTTGTTAGTAGAGAGGAGCGCTAAAAAGTTTTCGTACTCGCAATAAGCTCTCTTGGAGAAGTACAGAAACTTTAAAGAACACTTTAAGAGAAGTAAGTTAACACAAAATTATTTTAATACCGTAAATGTGAGTAACTGTAAGTAAAAAGCCACCTTTCCCATTTCAATGTTAAAGCACAATACCATTTGATGGCATTTACAAAAGTTATGCTACATTTGCATGATTATATTACTTGTACCTCATCTTCTTCAATGAAATAACAGAGTAACACCAAAAACTTAGTTATGTACAGAAAACTCGCTTTAATTACAATTTAGTAAATCACTTTTAGTACTATTTTACGAGGGGCACTACTTATATTTCGGGAACTGGCAACACTAATGTCAATAGCTAAAATCTGGCAACACCATAATAAAGTTTGACATTTTTTAGCATAAACGTACTCAGAACGTTTTGATGTCCAATTGCTATTTGTTTTATTTCCAGTGAGTTAAGAAAATCAATTTGGCCAAAAAATTTAAATTTCAAGAAAAGGTTTTCGTTGGATTATTTTTCACAACTATCGACGTGGATTATGTCAACAAGAATGTGTCGATGAACTCAGTTCCTTGTATGTCGATAAAGCACCATCAAAAACCACAGTATATTGTTGGTATAGTGAATTCAATTGTGGTCGGGGTTCGGTCACCGACGAATTCCGTAAAGGTCGTCCAAATTCGGTTTATGTGCCACAAAACATCGATGCAGTGCATGAATCGATAATGAAAGATCGTCATGTGAGATTATGTGAGATAGAGGCATCCTTGCACATTAGCTTCTCGTTGGACACCGTATAATTTATCAATCGCTAAAAAAAGGCTCGCATCGTTTTAAAATAATTAAAAAATTCCACCGTCGCACATAGGGGTATCTGAGTTAAAAACCTGGTCAAAATTAATTACTCTGAAACTACTGGTCCGATTTTGGAAATAGAAGTGTCATTTTATTCAGATTATTTAGACAATCAAAACAAATAAAAACTCGTTTAAAAAAATTGTCAATAGAGGGCGCTGCAGACAAGTGAAATATTTGAGGACTTGTAGCCCCTGTAGTACTGAGCCGATTTTGGTTTTTATAAAGTTTTTCTCTTTCATTTTACTTAAATGACAATATGATGGCATTAAACTTTTGAAATACATTCAATAGATGGCGCTGTACACATGATAAATGTAGTAACTTTTAGGGTCTTCTATCTCGTATACTGCTTTATTGATTTTAGTTATCAAGGTGTCAATAAATTTATATAACTCAGAAGAGTAGTCCGAAAACACTACAGAATAGAAAATTTGACCACAGAGGGCGCTATAGACAAAAACATCACAAACAAATTTTAAAAATTCTATATCACTGTATCTTATTTAATAAATATCTCTTATTCTTTTAGTATTGTTAACTGGAGTAATACTGTAATACTGAATTATCAAAAAAATTGATAATAGAGGCCGACATAACTTACCGAAACTCCATCTTTTCAATCTTCTAACTAATAATATAAAGTTTTTGAAAAACAATTATTTTTTATTTTAATCTGACAACTCTTAACCATCAAATGATTTCTGAGAATTTTAGTCCTCTGAATTCGTTCATTTTTTCGTTTATAATTTCTTTAAAACTAAAAATATCACATGTGTAGGCATCAGCAAAAAGTGCAGCTATTTTACCAATAGGAAATATTAGGAGCCAAATTTTGCAGTTTTAGCTACAAAAAGATTTCATTTATGAGAATTTTTGGTTGAAAAAATTGGGACTCGTGAGGATCCATTACTTTTCTGCTTTTAAAAATTTACAATTTTTCAATAAAAAATACTCAGTTACTTATAAAGTTTGAACACACTATTTTGAATCTAATAATGATTCTTTTTTTATTAAATTAAATTCATTGTAAAGAACACACCTGTCGTAGAATAATCCATTCTGCAATTTTTCGATTTTTTCTGCAATTAAAGAAATATACGCACTTAAATCAACACTTCTTTCGCAACTTTAAAATTTTATTTTAAAATGTTTTACAAAACTTCAACTTTAACAGCGTAGTATGCAGCCGTAAATTGATTTAGATAAAATCGGGTGTCAGATTTCTTTAGTTTGGAGTATTAGCTATATAATCAAAAAAAAAGTTGAATAATTTTGGATCAATTACAAAAATTCGTTTTTGACCAGCTTTTTGGGTTAAATCTCCCTATGTGCGTCGTGCTTTAAAAGACGTGTATAAGAATGTGGAAAGTGACGAATCATGGATGAGCCGGAAACAAAAGAGCAATCGACCGTATGGGTATTCCAAGACGAGCTAAATCCAACAAAAGTTGTTAGTGGAAGAAGCATAGCGAAGCAAATGGTGGCCTGTTTCTTCAGCCCAACGGGTCATATGGCCACTGTTCCGCTTAAGCAACGTAGGACGGTCAATCCTTAGTGGTACACGACCATTTGTTTGCCGGAAGCCTTCGGAGAAATTCGTAAAACCAACCCCCGAAGACGAATCATTCTCCATCATGACAATGCGAGCTCTACACATCTCGTGAAACAGATGAATTTTTGAGCAGTCAAAACATCGAATTGACGACTCATCCTCCATACGGTCCTGATTTGCACCCAATGACTTCTTCTTGTTCCCGAACATCAAAGGTAAACTGCGTGGTCAACGATTTACGAGCGCCGAAGAAGCAGTTGAAGCGTTCAAAAACCATGTTTTGGAGGTGTCTCAAGAGGAATGGGAAAACTGCTATGACAAATGGTTTGAACGAATGCAAAAGTGTGTTGATCATCAAGGGAAATATTTTGAAAAGCAATAAAGCCATTTTCAATTAAAAATGTTTGTTACTATTTGCTATTCCCGAAATATAAGTTGTGCCCTACGTACTAATATTTACGGAGAAATCGTTGTTTAAAAAAAGACGTACATAAAAATTCACATGCTAACCTACTACTTTTAAAAAATTAGAATTTTTGAAAAAAAAATAATAATAATAATAATATAAGGCAATAATCCTGGTCAAAAACTCTTCAACGAACCACCATAAAAAAAAGTGTGAGTTGAGTATTTTTTAAATAAATCAAAAAAATAAAAGTTTTATATAAAAGCGAACGTTTTTTAAACAATGAGTGTTAAAATTTTATACATTGTTCTATCACAAAATAAATTATGTAACACATATTATGTAATTTCAACAAAAAACTAGCATGAGTGTTACCATTGGCCTGGCCTAAAACTAAATACTTAACACTATAGTGTTTTGAAAATTTTGTTTCTGTGCGAATTTTGGTTTCATTACGTTAAGTAACGCTTGTATGGTTTATGCCACGCCCTTTTGTTTGAGTTCGCCTATATTATTCTCAGAGCTTGCATTTGCTGTTCTTAGGGTATGAGTGAAATTTGGATCTTGTCCATCTAGTTTTTTTTCAGAGCTTGCTTGTTTTGTTTGTAATGTTTGAGTAAACTTTGTTTGGACTACTTCAAATAACACTATTAGTATAGTATTTTGAAACTTTTGCTTATATGGGTATGAGAGGTGCCACCTCTTAGCTCGCTCAAAATTTCGTCTCCCAATCGAACTTTGCTACATATGTAGCATAATAGTAGGGTGTCGCTTATTTGGGAAAAGTCAAAATTTTATGTCGCGCTCCCCCAGAATCGAAAGACTTTGAGAAAAAAACTAGATCCCCTAAACGACTACAGAGCTGTCAAAACTCTGTCAAATGGTGAAAATTTTGACAGCTCTGTAGCCGTTGACAGCTGTCAAAATTTAATTTTGACACTTGTATCGTGTTTAGCGACCCGAAAAACAATAAGATACACATTTGATGGCGAAAAATATTTCAGGCAACGCGATTCCCAGCAAGTTAAAACAAGAAGTATATAAAATCTATGTTAATTTTCATTTAAATTTGAATGTCTTTGTGACACAGGTTAACTCGTTTAAAAAAACCTGTCGTTTAGGGGATCTAATTTTTTTCTCAAAGTCTTTCGATTCTGGGGGAGCGCGACATAAAATTTTGACTTTTCCCAAATAAGAGACACCCTAGTAGCATAGGTTACATTGTAGAAGAGATAATAGCCTCGATCTCCTCCATTAGAAAATAAGTCTACTTCAATTATTTAAAGTATATACATATGTATATACTTTGGACTCTTTGGGTAAAATTTGCAAAAGCCCTTTTGCATCTTTTCTTCTAAATTATTTGGTTTTCCAAATTATTTGGTTTTCCGGTAAATTGTTTATTGTTGACATTTTCATCATTTTCAGAATGAGCTTTCCCTCTAATAACCTGGACAAAATGATTTCCAGTCCATTCAAAATAACATAAAGGCACGGTACTTGACAAAATTGATAACTTGTTTTATAACTATAAGTTGAGTCTACTGAAAAAGCACTAAATTGTCAAAAATTTATTCTCTTAAGAAATCTCGAAAATCCCGGGATCCATCTCAAATTACAACAAGATTTAACATTTAAAGGGTTTTGCTTGCATGCAAGGTATCATGCCCACTAGCAATATTTTGTGCAACACCGATGTTATATGTTTTATTTATATACTTAATAATGGGTCTTATCACTAGTGTCAATTTTTTGTATGTTTTAATCATAATCCCACGAAATTTCACCATTCCTGACAAAAGAAATATTTTCGTGATTTGATCCTGTTTTTCGTTCTTCTAACCGCCATAGCTTTCCAGCATATTGTTTTTTTTTTTTTTTTTCAAAAACACCACAGAAGTAGGATACTTCATCATAATTAATTAGTCCTCATTTGACCTACTGAAACTTAACACATTTTGGGCAGAGATGTGGCTAATTTAGTCCACCTCTGGAGAATATTGTTGGCATTGTCGGAGGTGTTTGACTTAACCCGAAAACACAAACTCGCCACAGATCTCAGAAACTGAACATTAGACGCACTGGGTGATTTGTGCATGTAAAGTACTCAAGTTACTCACAACTTTTCAACAAGTGACGCATTGCCATGTTCAAGGCTTTGTTGACAAGCAAAATTACCGTATTTGGGATTCTAAAACCCATACGTTTTCATGCTTGCGTCCTGATCGTATTATTGTTCGGTGTGACTTTTGAAACAATGATATTATTGGTAAATTTTTCTATTAAACTTAAGGTTTCAGAGTCAGAATAACCGCATTTTTGACTAAACACTTCAAAAATGGATGAGCTCTGTGCTAAAGATGATTTATTTTTTACAAAGTACAATACTCTTGTGTTTGGCCATTTTGGCGAAGTTACTTGTGACTCGCGGAGCTGCGATTTAATAACGTTAAACTCTTTTATAAAGATCGAGTAACAATTCAGATGCTTATCATAATGTTGGTAGGGCTGTAATAGAGCTTCAAACCATCAAAAATTGCAAAATTAGTTTGATAGGATAGGCTGCTATCAAGTCATTCAAGAGAGTTATTTGATCGAAATAATGTTCAATAACTAATTGGAAAACGTATTCTTTTCTGTAAATTAGCAAACTTAAAAATATTGAACGTTCATGGTTTTTTTGCAATTTTTAGGAGAAATAAGGAGCAATATTTAAGTAACATAACTAAAAATAAATCAACTAAAATTTCAACTTCGTAGATCAAACCTGTCACATAAAGTTCAGGAAAGTTTAAGTGGGATCTGGTTAAGCAACATATTTTGTCACATAGCAAAATGGGGTAAATTTCAGCCTTACGAGGTTTCGTAATCTATCTCAGAATCAAGATCATATTGAGACAAAAAACGGGCGCCTTTTTTAAAAAACACTACATATTTTTAAGCAGTTTGTAACGCCATATGTAAACAATTTTTTTAGTAATAAATAAATTTAATTTTTATCAATAAATTCTTTTCAATAAAACATTTTTATGTTTTTATAAAACACATAAAAAATTGAAGAGTGTGCTTTTGAAAGAAATAAACTTTTTCCTAATTTAAAAATATATGCATTATTATATTTCTGTATTTCGTTTTTCCTTCATTATCGTAAAATATCCCAGTAAAATCTTCGTTTGAATGTTATCAGTCGAGTAATCTAAAAAATTGTTTGCATCGACTACTTTCTGGGTTACATAAGGCATTATATTAACACATGCTACATGCGTAATCGATTACCCCAATAAAACACTAGCCGGCATGTGATCGATCGAGTAATCGGATAAATTATTTGTATCGATTACTTTCTGGGTTACTTTTGCGTTATATAAGCACTGAATAAATGCAGTAGGACGTTATAGATATATACGATTCTGTTTTGGGCCAAAAGTTTATCAGGGGTAACATTATCTGAAATATTATCTTTTTACTATTTATTTCTTTTGAAATATTAACGAACACCAACGTCAAAATGACTTAAAAATCAAAAAACTTTAAGTAAAAACCTTCGAAACGATTTATGTTCTCACATTACCCATTGCATTGCATGTAATTGAAAAAGTATTTCATTATTTATTGTATTACATGTAATATTTAAAAAGCTTTAACATTCAAGTAATGCATAAGGTGATCAAGTATCGTATAAGAGACTACAAGTTTATTCAAAAGTTTTATTGGGTTATACGATGAAAGTGCGTCTAATTTAAGAATTTTCATTGTAAAAAAAAGAAACTTTCAAAAAATGTTTTGGTTAATTTTTATCCTCAAAATACTGGCAATTTCATAGACCTATGGGTTCTTTCAGCAGCACTTCAGGGTTTGTTTTTTGATTACACAGTGCGACACATGAAAAGTGAACTAAAATCCGTTATAAGGCGTCGAAGTACTCGCCGAAACAAGTAATTCTGCCATAGCGTTTTGCAAAGTTGACACATATAAGGATTTTATGGTCATTTTTGCGATTTTAAGGCACTAGATGAATTTTTTTCGGTTAAGTTTGTTCGGCATTTTTTTTTTTTTTTTTTATACAATAGCTACAACATTGCTGAAGTCATCAAAACAATATCCCGGCTCGTTACCGAGATATAGCCATATAAAAAAATCGAAAAATCGCTCAAAATCCAATTTGAGGCAAAAAGTTGCAATTTGCAGCATTATAATTATAATTATCCAGCTGAAAATTGCAACTTTGAGCGATTTTGAGGATTTTGAGCGATTTTTCGATTTTTTCATATGGCTATATCTCGGTAACGAGCCGAGATATTGTTTTGATGACTTCAGCAATGTTGTAGCTATTGTGTGGAAGAAAAAAAATGCCGAACAAACTTAACCGAAAAAAAATTCATCTAGTGCCTTAAAATCGCAAAAATGACCATAAAATCTTAATATGAGTCAACTTTGCAAAACGCTCTGGCAGAATTACTTGTTTCGGCGAGTACTTTCGACGCCTTATAACGGATTTTAGTTCACCGTGAATGACTTGAAAAATGTTGCACTGTGTTATGCTTTGTTTGCTTATTGCATAAATATTTATATGCGTAGGGTACTATTTATATTTTGGGAACTGGCAACACTAATATCAATAGCTAAAATCTGGCAACATCATAATAAAGTTTGACATTTTTTAGCATAAACGTACTCACAACGCTTTGATGTACAAGTGCTATTTGTTTTGTTTACAGTGAGTTAAGAAAATCAATTTGGCGAGCCTTTTTTTGAGCGATTGATAAATTATGGGGTATCCAACGAGGACAAAATTTTTTTACAACTAAGTGTTCATGCAAAATCGAATGTATTGAAGTGGAACTAATGTGCTAGAATGCCTCTATCTCACAATATGTCACATGACGTCTGATCTACGACCACAATTGAATTCACTACACCAACGATATACTGATGTTTTTGATGGTGCTTTTTGAGATAATCCACGTCGAATGTTGTGAAAAATAATCCAACGTAACGTTGTGAGTACGTTTATGCTAAAATATGTCAAACTTTATTATGTTGTTGCCAGATTTTAGCTGTTGACATTAGTGTTGCCAGTTCCCGAAACATAAATGGTACCCCAGGTACTAACTTTTAAATTGAAGTTGGCTAAAACTTGGAAAAATATTTTTATTTAAAATTCTTATGTTTTTTTCAGAATAAAAGTTTACCTATTGTTTTTTTTTTTTGCAAAAAAATTAAAGTTTTTTAAAAAGTTTGGTCTAATTCGCTAAAAAAAAGGCTTTTTAAAATATGTATTTCAAGATGCATAAGAATAAAAGATCGAGGTAAACGATCATATTTTTAATATTTTTAGAGTAAAGGGAAACACATTTCAAAAGAATACTCTTCAATATTACTTACAAAATACACATCTTTATTATCATTTAATTTAAATTTCTTCATTTCTTTTTTTTTTCTTTTTAATAAAATCTAACAAATTACATAACAAATTTATAAAAAACCTCACTAGGTAACATTACAGAAAAGTACAAATTGTAAAAATTTTTTTTTTTTCTTAGATATTTATATATATATAGTACCTATAAATGTATATTGTAAAAGTTATTGTTATTATTGTAGGTATAAATTATTTCACGTTAACAACTTTTAAAGCACATCGAGTATATTTTGGTTTTGTTATATTATTTATGCATACATATATCGTAAAAACTACTATATAAAAAAGCACTTTAATATTGTTCTTTTAAAATGTGTACCGAATGAATTTTTAGTTCAAGTTTATTTTAAGACAGCGTCTTTAAACTTTACTGTTTTAACTATCTTTCAAATTCAAGTCGATCAGAACGAAAATGTCAAATCAACGACATAAACAAATGACGATGAATGGTTTTTTTTCTGAAATCTTTTTTTTTCGCCCTCTGACTTTTTTTGTTTAAATGAGAAATGCTACAACTTGAAGTTTCTTTTTGGTTCACTATGATTCTAACAAATATATTTTGGCTTAAAATACTTTTATGTGGGACTTTTATGTTTACTTTATTCTGCAGATTAAAAGTCGATAATGTTTTAGCAACACATCTCCTCATTTCCCGGAACCAACGGATTATAGTTAATTATTTGAACTAAATTTTGAGCCTTGTATTATTTTACACATTCAAATTTGTAGTTTTTTCTTTGAAAAATGTAACTAAATAAATCTGTGTGATAGAAGCAACTGTTCTCAAGGAAAATCAATTTTACAATTAAAGTTATTACGCTTACATTCAAAATGTAACCAGTGCTTTTAAATTTAATATACGAACGTTTATGCAAATATATGTTCTAGCAATAGATAAAAGTATAGATACATTACAATTTTTACTATATACCATCCAAAGCTCTTATAGTAAATTTTCAAAACTTTATGAAAAATTTATTATTTTGTGTAACACCTTTCATCGGTAAACAAATACTTAAATTGCACTCTACATTATCATAGATATTTTTATGCAAATATTAACAATAAATCTTTTAATATTTAAACATTTTTTTTTAGAAATGAAATTGTCAAAATAACATAAATTAGATGCAGTGCTTTTTTCACTTAAAAAGAAAAGTATAATAATAATTTTAAAATTAAAAAAAAAAAAACATTAGTATATATCTATATATTCGGTTTGATTTAACTTAAAAATATGAGCGGCGTCGATCATTACGAATGCTATTACAGAAAATGCACGATAAAATGGCGCCAAGTAGCTGAAAAACATAATAAATATTAAATTGATTAATACAAAAACTTTGAAATCATTAAATAACATACCTCCAAGCCAATCAGGACCCAAGCTAAAACATTGAATATGAACAACAAATGAATCCAATAATTTTCAAACTCTATACGGCAACCCTTCGTAATCAAATTGGATGGTGTGGAATTGTCATGATTTTTATAACAAGTTGCTGGTGGTAGCAGAGAATTTACAATATAATCATGAGGGCTGGCACGTCCACAGCATTCAAACTATTAAGAATAAATGGATAATTTTAATTTTTACTTGTATTTAACGAATAAGTACTTAACATTATGCTTAAAGACATACAATAAAAATGTGCTATTTAAATCGCATAATTATAGATGTTGCTTATAATCAAATTTTCATTCAACTAAATGTCCAAACTCACCCATGTTTCATAATGTGTCATCGCACCGGGATTATTCAGTTCATCCTCCCATGTTGCATCCAAGGTATTAGCCAAATATGATGCTACTGAGGTATTGCCTTTGCTAAGGAAGAATACCACCACCACTTGAGCAATTATTATGATGATTGAGAGTATAACGAACTAAGAGAGAACAATAGAAAGAAAGAGTTTCATGAGTTTCATGTCATACGAAATTTTTCATTACTTTGCGCTTACCGTCACTGTGCAGCAAACATTTTCTTTCAATGTGCCAATGCAGCCGAATAAGAGTATCACCATTGTTGCCACACCAACACCTATGTAGGCATATGAAGCCGTTTGTCCAACGTGATCATTGGAGTAGTCATAGGCACATAATAGATAAATTCCAAAAGAGATCAGTACCAGTGCAATTAACTAAAATTAAAAAGAAAAAAAAAATTAAAACATACAATATCAAAATTATTAAAAAATTAAAGCCCAGAAAAACTATTCGCAGTTGCCTGAGATTTGGTATGCTACCAATATATCCTAAGCTCAGTCACCCTAAAATGGACATTTATAATCACCTTGAATAGATAACATTCTTATGCGGACAAAAGCTTTAACACCACGGCTGTCTGCTTAAAGAATGTATCACAAGAATGTATTAAGATCAGATCAATTTAATGTGAGTACCCAAAATGTAGTAAAAGCATAATTTTTCTACATAACTTTATTATGTTCAGCGGAAAGTTACTTATGGTCCATTCTTCAATGGAATTTTCGGCGAAATCATCCTCAAATCTATTTAGACTTTTTTGGACAAAATTATTAAACATCAGTCTGTGGAATTGATCCATTTCTGTTATGAACAATGGTATCTCAAATATCGTTTCCTGCTTTAAAGAATTCGACCTTTGGATTTTCGTTCATTTTAAATAAAACTCAAAGCTAAAAGTTTTTTTTTTGCTTTCATTTTTCAATTCAGAAAAGATTTTTTTTTTAACCAGATGAAAGTTTGGTACCAAAAAATTCCGAATCGTTTTTGTAATTTTTGTAGGGTTAAAACTATATACATATGTTAGTGCATATGTTCAGTCTTTTTATATCTAACATATAGGAAAACTATTTATTTGCATATTAGTTATTTGCTCACATCAAAAAACATACATACAAACAAATGTACTTAAGTTCCTACACAGCTTTGAAATATGTACGCTCAAATGACTCAGAGTTACTACATTATTTAAGTTCCCTCAGGGAGTATGACAAGTTGTTTTGAACACCTACATTTACTATTTACTAAAACAAATAAATTTGTAATACAACACGTTGTAAACTGCAGTAATTAAGTGGTTGAAGTAATCAATGGCATGACACATCATGCAAATACACAATGATTTAAAAATCTGAATAGTAATAGTTGATCAAAAATTGTTCGCAAAAAAAAAAAATATCCATACTTTAAAGTGGAAAGCCGGCTGTTTATTTTAAATACAACCCTTATCTTTATAGACAGTATAATTTGGCAGTATCTTAAAATTTGTTTGTACTTTGAAGTCACTTAAAGTATGATTATTTAGTGTTAAATAATAGAGTAAGTTGGGGTAATGTGGTTATCTTTTTTCTTTTTCGCCAATTTCTACCAAAGTAATGGTAGTAGGTTAGCTTGTTCCATTAATTTGTGTTATTCTATTGTTTTTACTATTAGATAATTTATAAAATAGCTGAAAAAGAAAAGTGTCGGGTAATGTGGATCACCCTGTCCATTTCCTAAAGTAGTACCGTTTTTCGCAACTTTTGTTGACTAAAAGTCGAGCAGTATCATTTTAGATTATAATTGCTATAAAATAGCTGTATGGGCTTATAAAAGAATATTTTTTAGATTGACAAACCAAATTCGTACTAACAAGTGAATAAGTAATAAGGGATTCCGAATCATACGCAAAATAGTACTCCATATTACTCAAACTCGGGTATCCCACACATGTAATTAGCTTTTTAAGATGTAATAGAAATCAGAGTTGATATACGTTACATAATATGGGGCAGTCCACATTACACGAACACATCACTTTTTTGAAATAATCATTTAATATATATAAATAAATGTAAAATCAGACGTGCTTATGAATTTTTTTTGTTGAATAATATAGTCCGGGAGCCGGCAATACTAAAAGTGCCGTCATCGCGGATTCTGAAATTTTGAATGCAAAATGCTAGTTTACACTAAGACGAATAAGAAAAGCTTGGTCAGCATGGTTGAAGCCTGGCAGAAATATTTTTAAATGATTTTTGAATTATTAAATTTACGGAATGTTTAGCCGTCATCGCGGATTTTGATCAATCTTAATATTAATCGATGGTAAATTTCATAACCATTCAGAAAAAATTCGGCCGACCAATTTTTTTTTTGCCGAAAATGACCGGCAGACCTATTTTAATGGTGGGTACAATTTCTCTGTTATCACGGAAATTTATTTTTTTTTTTTTTTAATTTACGTGTTTTAATGTCAAATTTAAAAATATCTTGGTATGCGAGCTTAGAAACTGCGGGAAGTACCCACTGTCGCACCATTAAAATAGGTCTGCCGGTCATTTTCGGCAAAAAAAATTTGGTCGGCCGGAATTTTTCTGAATGGTTATGAAATTTACCATCGATTAATATTAAGATTGATCAAAATCCGCGATGACGGCTTAACATTCCGTAAATTTAATAATTCAAAAATCATTTAAAAATATTTCTGCCAGGCTTCAACCATGCTGACCAAGCTTTTCTTATTCGTCTTAATGTAAACTAGCATTTTGCATTCAAAATTTCAGAATCCGCGATGACGGCACTTTTAGTATTGCTGGCTCCTCGCCTAATAGCTCCACAAATGCATTAGAGTTATTGGAATTTTAGAAATCAGAGTTCTGAGGAAGTAATTTACTTATTCAGAGCGTACTACAAAAAAAGTCTGAGCTCACAGCATATTGAAGAAATTGCACACTTGTAAGGAGCATAATAGAAAAGCCAAAAACCGTAAAAAATACGTTTTTCCAGCTTTAATAAACACAAATAACTAGAATTGCTATACAGTCTTTAATAAAGGAAATAAAAGGGTGCACCCGTATAGTCCACATTTCCCTAACTTACTCTAAGTGTTACGAGTAATCTCAATAATAAATTAGCGCATTGATAGAAAAAATCGTAACAAATATGTTATTGAACTACAGAAAGTAATAGAGAAACCTATCACATACGATATTATCAACACTACCTCAAAATTAAACAAAAGGTAATAACACGCGTCATTTCAAGAATATAACAAGTAGATAGTTATGTAGCTCTGAATCAATTGAGCGATTCTATTTTATTTATGCCACCATAACAATTAAAAACAAAAAATATTTATATATTAGTTGAAGCATGACGTGATATATGTACATATGTAATTGCTAATATAAATCTTAATAGCTTTCAAACGAAATGTACTTCATAGACTCAGTTTAATAAGTAATAAATTGTGACATAGATTGTTAATATAAAAATAGATAGTTATATACGAGTATGAGTCACTCTTTCTCAAATCAGCCCCCGTCATGTGCATTGCATGGTGATTTTTACTTGCTCTTTAGAATAGGGCCATATAAACAAATCGCAAGACCTCACCTCCTCCCAAAAAATGTACAGATAACATCGAAAAACCACTAATTTATGATTTCATTAAGCTAAGTTCCACGACTTCCTTTAAGAGATTAATGGGTCAGTAAAAAAAAAATACTATTCGTGGAGTATATCACAAACCATTTCACTCCGTTAGTTGTCTTCGTCTCTCCTTCGTCATTTGTCCTCGATATGTGTCATGTGGTGGATAGTTGCAAGTCCCAGTCCTGTCTTCAAATGCCCTCGCCGTGAAAAAAGCCCTTAGTCGCTGGATGTTGTAAATAAATCAATATCACTTCTTACCTATGTAACGACCACCAACAGAGAGAAAGGATCTCCAACAGAAAATACCTTTATCGTCTTTATTTAATTGCGGCCGCTAGAAGAACCATGAACGAAAAGCATAAAATTTCATCGGAAAATTCGCCTCTTAGGAAAGAATCCGACGGAAATTTCGATATCGAAAGATATAAAAAAAAAAATATTTACATACACCCATCATCGAATGGATGGAGCAAATTTCGAGTTAATAAAAAAGTCGATAAAAGCAGAGGACCTTTAAAAAATTTAGCAGTCCTCGTATACATATCATATTGTTGGTTGACAAAGAGCATTCAAAAATCATTAAAAAACATTTTCTTTCTTGTTTTTGGGGTTGCTGTAATTCAGATACGAGGAAAGTTTGTCAAGATCGAGACTTTATGAATTTCCCACACAGTAACTTTAAGTCCAACACTGCACCCGTCAATTGCCATCTACTAACATACCCAGCAGACGACCTCGCTTTTGCTTGCTGATTTAACTTTATTTTTTGTGTAAAAAACCAGAGATCAAGGAACAATCAAGACAGTGAGTTTCTTTGGAAGAACGTGCAACTGAAGAAGGGCAATGTAGGCTTATCAGCCAACTAGATAAAAGCTACAGTTTTTTGGGATCCATCAGGCATCATCCACATCTATTATCCGGAAAAGGGCAAAGAGATCACCGGAGAATACACCATCCAGCATATTCTCTTGAATTAGCCCTCTGTGACTATTTCCTGTTTCCAAAACAAAGTAGTCCGTGGCACCGCGTACAAAAAAAAAAATCATAAACACACTACTGAGACTTCGTGTATTTAATGTTCAGGTCGAGTCGGACAATATTTTGAAAGTGGGGAAGTATGCTGGTGGATCGTTTACCGTTCAAGCTATCACAAAGTCATAGATTTCAGGTCAGAAAAAAATGTATGAACACAACCTTTGAGTTAAAATTAGTGGGGGTCGGTGAACATTTTTTTTCCTCTCTAGGCAATGAAGAATTTTTTTTTTTTATGTTTTTATCAACATTTTGTATGGGAGCCCCCTTTGAGGGGTGGGAAAAAGGAGGTAGTAGGTTTGAGAGAAATATTCGAGAGGTAAACTTAGTTGGGTTCGGTGAACATTTTGTTCCTCTCCCGTCAACGAAGAGTATTTTAGTGCTCGTTCACTCACTTTTTTTTTAAATTAAAATTACATTTTTTGTCCGACTGTCGCTATGCCCCAATATTTTTGTCCGAAAATGTTACCACTTAATTTCGAATACATATTGTTTTTGACCAATTCTGAAAAAATTGGCTCTGTGTTAATAAGTTTTTTTATTTCGTAATTTTGGCATATTCGGTGTGTCCGAGTCGGAAACAACCCAAAATTTATATCCGACAGCACTTTTTATACTTTTAACATATTAAAAGCTTTTGATTCGAATGAAAACCAAGGTTGTGTTCATAAATTTTTCTCTGACCTGAAATCCATGACTTTTTGATAGCTTGAACGGTAAACGCCCCACTACCATACTTCCATACTCTCAAAATTTTGTTCGACTCGAACTGAACATTAAATACAGAATATTTGGATTCAAACTTTCAATTGCTTTGGAATTGATTCATTTGTAATGTTTCACCGCAAAACTAAGTATTCTTATTTTCTATGATGAAATTCTGCAAGAGAGCTGAAAATAAGGATTCACTGCGTGTTCATTATCTTAATGTTCGATTTTAAGTCGACTAATAAATTGGAAATACTTATAAACGGAATGTTACCCAGAGTCGTGTCGAATGGTACCGTCAAACGCTTAAAAAATTAGTCGGAGGTGCTTCAAAATATGTCTACATCATTGTCACTGGTGATGAGTCTTGGATTTCAGCATATGAACCCGAATGAAAAAACCAATCGACTGTTTGGGTCTTTCCATTCAAAGAAAATCAAACAAAAGTTGTGCGACGCCGGACTGTTTCGAAGCAAATAGTGGTTTGTTTTTTTACTAAAAGCGTTCATGTAGCTACTATCGCTCTAGAAAACCAAAAGACCAGCGTAGTAAACGACTATTTGTTTGCCAGAAGTTTTCGATAAATTGAAAGAAACCAACCCAAAACGACAAATCATTTTACACAAAGACAGTGTAAGCTCTCAAACATCGGCTGAAACAAGCGAGTATTTGAGCACTAAAAATATCACGGATCATCTACCTTATAGTCCCATATTGCTACCCAATGACTTCTTTTTGTTTCCAAGAATCGAAGATCAGATGCGTGGACAACGATTTACATCATCTGAAAAAGCCGTTGAGGCGTTTAAAGCTCATGTTTGAGAGCTATATTCTTCGGACTGGTCAAAGTGCTAGAACAAATGGTAAGAGCGCATGACGTTTGAAGAAACATACCCTTAAAAAATGTCAAACTTTTTAACTGTCATGAAAATTTGCTACATTCCAAAAACTTAAGGAGCAACCTACGTATAATATATCAGGTGTTGGAATTAGTTTTAAAGGTTTTCTAAGAGGTGGCGTAACTATCAATAGATCGCATCGGGCACACCTGTGACTATATTCATTTCAAAGCACATTGTCTAAGCTTCATTTTTCAGTATGTGTCATTCCACTGAAGTGTAAACAACATATATTTTTTTCTCTGTGAACATGTCGACTTTCGTTCCAACAAAACGCAATTTGCGGGAAGGTTTACTTTTGTGCTTCCATTTGAAGAAAAAAGCGGTTGAAGCACAACGCACGCTCACGGTGCTTGTGGGAGAATTTAAATAAAATTTTGATGTACCTCGGATTTTTTTGTAAATTCTTATTATAGATGTCAATAGAAGTTATTCTATGCAAAAAATAAAATTATAGAGGTGGCGCTTTTTTAAAGATAATCCCTTTTCCAATTGGGGCATTTTCCCATACAAAAAAATAAAATTTTTTTTTTTAACTACATTAAACAAAAATCAAAATAATCACATTCGATGTGTCTTGCGATGCTTCACTCGAATCCGACCCCAGAATCGCTCTATCGTGTATAGTTTTTGAGATATTCTAATCAAAAAGCCGAAAATGGTGGGTTCGTTAAACATGTTTAAAATGTGAAAGAAATTTTTATTTCGTTAAATCTTATAAACAACTTTAAAGTCCTAATCTTTGCCTTTAAAACCTAATTTAAATTATGTTGATATCTTTTTTTTCGTCAAAGATATCCTAACCTGAAAAGACACAAAAGTGCAAAAAACCCGTTTAGCCAATATTTCGGTCTACGATATCTCTTAGAAGCATGAAGATATAAACATAATTTAAATTAGATTTTAAAGGAAAAGATCATGACTTTCAAGTATTTTAACCACATTTAACGAATAAATGATATGTTACATAGTTATATAGCTTCAAAACATGGCAAAAAACGACTTTTTTCGGCTTTTAGATTAGAATATCTCAAAAACTATACACGATAGAGCGATTTTGAGGTCGGATTCGCGTGAAGCATCGCAAAACACATCGAATGTGATTATTTTGATTTTTGTTTAATGTAGTTAAAAAAAAAAATTTTATTTTTTTGTATGGGAAAATGCCCCAATTGGAAAAGGGATTATCTTTAAAAAAGCGCCACCTCTATAATTTTATTTTTTGCATAGAATAACTTCTATTGACATCTATAATAAGAATTTACAAAAAAATCCGAGGTACATCAAAATTTTATTTAAATTCTCCCACAAGCACCGCGCGCTTACTGAGGCTTACGGGGACTATGCTCCATCGATTTCTACTTGTGAGTACTGGTTCCATCGGTTTAAAAGTGGTGATTTTGATACGGAAGACAAAGAGCGTCCGGGCCAGCCGAAAAAGTTTGAAGATGAGGAATTGGAGGCTTTGCTCGATGAAGACCCGTGTCAAACCCTTCAAGAATTGTCAGAATCATTGGGAGTCGACTTATCAACGGTCGGCAAACGGCTAAAGGCCATGGGAATGATTCAAAAGCAAGGAAATTGGGTGCCGTACGAGTTGAAGCCGAGAGACGTTGAACGGCGATTTTGCATGTGCGAACAACTGCTTCAACGGCATAAAAGGAAGAGTTTTTTGCATCGTATTATCACTGGCGATGAAAAGTGGATCCATTACGATAATCCTAAGCGAAAAAAATCGTGGGGATCACCCGGCCATGCACCAACATCGACGGCCAAGCCGAATATTCATGGCGCCAAGCTTATGCTGTGTATTTGGTGAGATCAGAAGGGTGTCGTGTACTATGAGCTGCTAAAACCTAACGAAACCATCACTGGGGAACGCTACCAACAACAATTGATGCAATTGAGCCGAGCATTAAAGGTTAAACGGCCGGAATATGCCAAAAGACACGACAAAGTGGTTTTTCAACATGACAACGCACGGCCACATGTTGCAAGAACCGTCAAGGAAACGTTGGAAGCGCTGAATTGGGATGTGCTACCCCACCCGCCTTATAGCCCAGACATAGCCCCTTCCGACTACCACCTATTCAGATCGATGACGCATGGCTTGGCTGAGCAGCGCTTCACTTCTTACGAGGATACCAAAAAATGGGTCGATTCGTGGATTGCCTCAAAAGACGAGTCGTTCTTCCGGCGCGGAATCCATATGCCGCCAGAAAGATGGGAAAATGTTGTAGCTAACGATGGACAATACTTTGAATAATATACATTGTACCGTTGTTTCTAAATAAATGCTCAAAAACCGAAAAAAACCTTTAAAATTAATTCCAACCCCTGATAATAACTAAAAATTAATGTAATTAAAATTAATTAAAAACATTTAAAGACAACATTTTCTTTTCATAGTCACTCACTTTAATCTATTCTAAGCATGACGTTTTCCTTTATATTTAGCCATATGCCTAAATAATTAATTAACCCCTTACTAATGCCGCAAGCAACACACCTGATAAAAATCTCGATATTTCAAAAACACAAAACCAAAATACTAAGAATGTAGCTATACGAATGTTCCCACCCATTGATTAAACTTAACCTTAGACAAGAAGTAACTTCAAATTTTTTTCATTGTCATACTGGGCTTTCTCTCATTCACATTTTCCGACTACTGTTTCTCTTTATGAAGTGCTGGCATTTGATAAATTTTTTGTTAAATCCGTTTGCCTAATTTTCCTTTAAGAATTTTAATCCGTAATCCCTACAAGAAATTATTTTTTTCCCAATGAATTCGTTATCAGAGACGCCAGTGTGACCGGTCAATGTGGCGTCTTTTATTTTAATACATTTCTCCCAAAAAGAAAAAAAGAAGCATTTCATTTGTATACTCTTTCACAATATTTTTGTCAGTATTCTTCTAAGATTGTCGAACTTTTGTGGTGCTGTATCTCAGACAATGTTTTGTTGTTGCTGTTGTTCTTATAATATTATTATGTTAAGTTTGTAGCAATTTTGTTTTATTTCGAAATGACATCATAGCCGACAACAAACAATATAAGAGTAAGTGTTGCCATATGGCGTCACTTTTGCATTTTTTAGAAATGATTAACTAAAGACAAGCTTTTAATAGTCAGTTGTTGTTGGTTTGATTAAGTACCTTAACTTTAGTCATTTAATATTAACGTCATAGTTAAGACGGTTTAATTTTTTTTTTTTTAAATTAAATCTTTTAAAAAAATAATGCATTCTGGCCTGTTCCGTAATCCGTGTGTTTTTAATTACTTTTCATTAAGGAGAATTTTTGATGAAAATGGTGAGTCACACGACAAAAAGTATTAGAATCTTTTTTGTGAGGAATTACAGGTTCTACAAATTACATTGATTTGCATTAACGAATAAGTAACCGTCTAGGAAATATTTTAAAAAAACCGCAAAAAGTCAAAAAATTCGACTTTATCGAATATTTCCGAAACAGTTACTTTTCGTAAATATAAATCAATATTATTTGTAGAACATGTAATTCTCCACAAAAAAGATTCTAATACTTTTTATCGTGTGACTCACCATTTTCATCAAAAAGCCTGCTAAGTGAAAAGTAATTGAAACCACGTGGATTACGGAGCAGGCCTCATTAAGTCAATTCATTTATATCCCAATATGTGTGTGGCTATTTCTTCAAGAAAACCGTAGTTTCCACTCGAAAAAACACAAAAAAAAAATGTTATTTTTTGGGGGGTGCAAATAGTTGGAATAGTTTATAACTGTCATAACAAAATTAAAAAAATTTAAAAATCATCTGGAACTTAGTTTCCGGGCATTTTAAATCCAAATTTTTTATTTTTCAATGTTACAGTAAAGCCAAGATTACCTGGTAAAGCGAAAACAGTGTTTTTTGTGCTTCAAGGTATGGATATCTCAAAAACCGTAGAAGATATAACATTTTTGAGACCGAATTCGGTATTCAGTAGTATAACCAAAAACATCAAAAATGACTATTATTGTTGTTATCATACTGAAATTTTTATTTTTTTTTTTTTGTTCATTTTGATTAATTTATACGGTTTTTTGCAAGAAAAGTGATGCTCATAGCTTAGTTGTTGGGATTGTTTTGAAGGCAAATTAATGCTTATATATATACAAATTAGAAACAAAATCAATAATGCAAAATAAGAAAAAAATCACTTTTTGAAAGTTCAAATATCTCAAAAAATAACCAAAATTTAAAGTTTAAAATGCTACTGAACAGAACAGGGTGAAATATTTTTTCTGACCTCAATTAAAAAAATTTGGTATGACAAATGTACTACCGAATTAAAACAAATTAAACGAGGATTTCAAAAAAATTATAAAAAGGTATGCTAATTGGTCGTTTTTTATACTAAAATGGCCGCCAAAGTAAAAAAAAAAGGGAAAAAAATTAATATATTGACTTTAAAGGTCCAGAACTTTGCAAAATCCTATAGATTAAAAACACTCTAAGAAAGCTCATGCAATTGGCAAACATTTTTTTGTAAAAAAGTTTTCTCCAAAACGCTAGGGTGACCCAAGATTTTTTTTTCTAAAATAAGTCGGTAAATCAGTTTTAACGCACATTTTAGACACCACCCTCAGGCTCAATTTTTTGTTAGTCTAGACCTCTTCTATCACCTCGCATACGATATTGCAATGTACTTTTAACACGTTATTTCTTATGCATTAGTGAATACAATTCCGGAAAAAAATATTCATTTGGAACTTTTTTTTCTGAATTATCCTTATTTGCTTCGGCTAAAGCAACATGGAAATCGTTCGTTAGCCGATCATTTCCGAAGTGCTCTAAGGATTTTGAAATTTTTTATTGAAAACATGTTGAAATACGATGTTTAACAGAATTCCGTAAGAAAATGGGGTACTCGAAAATTTTATTCAAATCACCCACAGGTCAGGCGTGTCTCTTGGAATAACGGTAGGACAAAAATTGAAAATTAAAAAGAATATTAAAAGTATTTATTTCATAGTAAGCTTTCATAGTAAGCACTTCCAAGCTTCTAAAAAGAAAATTTGCATTTTTGTTAGTAATTATAGTTCCATAGTCTTTCAAAAGTTAAATTGAAGTGGTCGAATTTCAGCTACAAGGCGAACTCTAGTGCACATAAAACAAAGAAGAAATTATTGGTACATGAGATATAAGGATGGTTCCCTGAGACTGGATTTCTTTTCAGCAAAATACTACCAAAGCTTAGACATTTCGTGAAAATGTCATTGCTATGTATATTAAAGAATGTGCTCGTTAAAATAATATTCTCTATAATCTGTCCGAAATAAAAGATTTCTCACACGACTAGGCAGTAAGTTTCACCATAAACTGAAAATCGATAGCTCTTATTTTTAGTTGTACTGCTAAATTTTGTCAGTAAAGATAAAGTCCATTTTTCTCTGCACGGTCACAAATAATTTTAAATCTTTTGATATGAAAGAATTCGATTAAAAAAAAATAATACTGCATAGTTTTAGGACTTAATTTCAGTTTTTTAATTTAATTTTTGAATATTTTGCACTAAAGTTTTAGATTAGCTATAGTTTGTTCAATTTCAACTATGTAGAGATAAAAATCCTTTGTTTTTTTTTTTTCGTTAAAAATTTTTAATTTGTATTTTAGTTGCATTCTCGAAAATAATTATACTCTTAATAAAGCATTTTAAATGCTGTTTTTCTATGGGCGCTGGGCTTGTTCCTTAACCGATTTCATACATTTTTAATTCCCAGAGCTGACTTTTACGACAGAGGTAAAGTAAAATGTCACATCGAGTTATTTTGCTTCGTTTTTCTGTTAAAATTACTTATAGAGACTGAAAGATGGTCTTCTGTACAAATTTTTTAATGCTTTTTACAAAGATGTCTGTTTACGGAGATTTTCATACCGTGCGTTTTTTCTTAAAGATTTAAATTTATTACTTTTAAATGAATACATATTTAACTAATAAGAGCAGCTAAATATTCTAATAATAAAATAATCCTCTTCACTACATAAAATTTCTTTATTCTCCAATGAATTCCTTTTAAAGACGAAACAAATTTACTTTACTAACAACTGAGTCAGCCATAAAGAAAACTTAAATTTAATTCAATCTAAATTTAGGCAAATTTAATTGAATAATCCACCACTGATGTTCACTTGATTTGCACTAAGCAATTTAGTCACAATAGACGCATTTATCATTTCGGATAAAAGAAAGTAAGAATGTCACCAATTGAAAACATCTGGCAACACAATGAAAAATTGAGTCAACAATGAAAAATTGCGCGAAAATCGCGTATGTTGGTAGGAGAAGAGGTGTGATATGGTATTCCTTTTATTTATAGACGTTGGTTTTTTTAAGCTGTGCATATACTTGTTATTGTACTAATGTCAAATCAGTAGTAAAGTAGCTGAAAACATAGATGAGAAAAAATAATTTTAAATAAATGTTGTGGAATTCTAAATGAAAATTGTAAATAGAGTGGAAGTAATGAAATGACTTGGCTAAGGTGAGTGAAAAGCACTCAAAGTAACACATAAAATAAACAATTAAAAATTAAGAAGACTCAGTGGACTTACATATTTCCTTCTCTACCTATGCTAATAAGATATAAATAAATTTAAAGAGCTTAAAAAAACTAAAACTATTGACTGTAGACCTTTACAAGTCAGTTGTGGTATGAGAAATTAAGTGATATTCAGTATACAGAAAAAAATGGATATCTCAGAATAAGAGCTTACTTTTTCTAACAAAGATTTCGATGTTTTCTTTCCAAAAAACTTTGATAATATTAATAATAGTAAATATTAGCTGAGTCGATGATTGTCAAAACGCCACTTGTTCCAATACGTTTATATGAAACTTACTGCCACTTTGCTAGTACTTTTTTTAACGTCTAATTTAAGAATATTTTGGACTTTCTCATGTGTTCTTTTTTTTTTGTGTCGGACCGTGTTATAGTTATTTTTATGGTTAGGCTCTGGCTTTCGAGAGTTTAATGCTTAAATATTACTTACATTCAAATGTGTCGCATTCGAAAAATAATGTCCTAAATGTTACGCATAAATACAGTGCTTTTTCTAAAATTATAAGATTTTATCTTCAAAATAATAAAAAAATGTTCAATTTATCACAATATTTGGAAAAGTAATAGCCGTTTCAATATTATTTTCATTTTCATCAACTGTAAAATGTCGTATGAGTGTATGTATGTATGTATGTATTCTCCTTTAACTCCTAGGAGGAGCATAGGGCCAATATGAAATCTCTCCATTTGTCACGATCCCTTGCGATGACTTTGATCTCTTGCCACGATTTTCCCGATTCTTGGATTTCCTTTTCCAACGACCTTTTCCAGTTGGTTTTGGGTCTACCACGTCCTCTACTGCCTTGTGGATTCCACTCAAGGGCCTGGCGACAAACTTCGCTGTGTGGTTTCCGGAGAGTGTGACCAATCCATCCCCATTTGCGCAGCTTGATCTCGTTTGCTATAGCCTTCTGTTTGCATTTTTGATGTAGCTCGGCATTTGATATAGTGCGAGGCCACCAAACCTTTAGTATACGCCTTAAACATTTGTTGACGAATACTTGCAGCTTGTTTGTTAGTTGTTCAGTAACAAGCCATGTTTCGCACCCATATAACAAAACCGATTTCACATTCGAATCAAAAATGCGCACTCTCGTTTTGGTGGATATAACGGATGAAGACCATATTTTGTTCAGTTGAGCAAACGCGCCTTTTGCTTTTGCTATTCTTGAGTTGATATCCTCTTTTGCTCCACCATCCATGGAGATAATGCTGCCTAGATACGTGAAGCTATCGACGTTTCCGATGTCATCACTGCCAGCTTTAAACGTGATGTCATTGCTTGCGTTTAGCTTCATGTTTTTGGTCTTGGATACGTTGATTTTTAGGCCGGCCTTTTGTGATTCCAACACAAGGTCTTCAATTTTGCTTTGCATATCTGAATGTTTGGACGATAAGAGGCAGATGTCGTCAGCGTAGTCGAGATCTTCCAGATGTTCGGTAAAGTTCCATTGAATACCCCTTTTGGCCTTATTAAGAGCTTTATCTAGGATATCATCAAGAACGATAAGGAAGAGTGATGGTGATAGTAAACACCCCTGCCGTACGCCTGAATTAGTGGTGAATGTCGGTGACAACAACCCGTTGTGTAACACACTGCATTTAAAGCCTTCATATTGTGCGCGTACTAAGTTTATGGCCTTTGCGGCAATACCTCTTCGTTGCAGTGACGCCCAGATGTTTTCTCGGGAGACACTGTCAAAGGCAGTGCTATAGTCAACGAAGACAAGTTGAAGTGCAGCACGCCACTCGCATGATTGTTCGACAATTATTCTGAGCGTGTTGATTTGATCCACGCATGATCTGTTTCGCCGGAATCCTGCTTGCTGCTTTCGAATGGCTGAATCAAGTTTTTCGCTTACCCTGCTCAGAAGCACTTTCGTCAGTACTTTTGATGGAACTGAGAGCAAGGTGATGCCTCTATAGTTTCGGCACTCGCTTAGGTCACCTTTTTTCGGTAATTTGACTAACATGCCATGTAGCCAATCTTCTGGCAAACGCTCTTCACTCCAGATTTTGTTGAGCAGAGGATGGAGAATTTTAGCTGATGTTACGGGGCATGCCTTTAGCAGTTCAGCTGTTATTTGATCTATACCGGCGGCCTTGTTGTTTTTCATGCTTTGGATAGCTTTCACAATTTCATCAATTGTAGGCGGCGGTGTTTGTATTCGACTACTACTGCGAGTCATTGCGGCAGTTGTAGTTGGTGATTCTGGTTGCAGGGATGTGGTAGACATGGGATTTAGTATATCGCAAAAATACTCTTTCCATCTGTTTAGTTGGTCGTCTGCAGATGTTAAGAGATTTCCGTTTTTGTCTTTGATAGGGCGGCTCTGTTGGAGTTTTCTGCCTGATAATCTGCGGGTGATATCGTAAAGCTGCCTGAGATTTTGAGCATTTGCAGCGCTTTCGGCGCCTAATTATTGCAATTTCAAATGCTAATTTGCCTGGAGTATCACTGTGAGCCAAACTACTGTCAAGTCCAGATTTAAAAAGTCGCTGAAGAAAAACTAATTTTTCTCAAGAAAGCAACGAAAAAGGATAGCTGATAATTGCACAGAACCCTGATAGAACTTCAAATGATCCAGCCTTTAACCAACTTCGTAGAAATTTTAAGTTGTGGAAAATTTGTAAACTTGGGAAATCAAATATGGAATGTTTTTGTTGATCTAAATTTCCTTCTTACATCTAAGATATTCGTTTTAACATCACATCATTGATGATTCAGTTTTCTTAGTCACCCCTACTTATGTCACACTCTGTCTCATTTCCATAGACATCACCTCCATCTACTTACTTATATTGTGACAACACACTATCACTTTTATGCCCTACAATTAAACGAAGGAATTTTTTTTAAAAGCTTAAAATTTATCTATAGAGTTTTTTGCTTACAAAATTTTAAGTGAATTTTTAGCTGAAATATTTTTTAAAATATGTGAAATATTTTTGTTTAGGCTTAAAAAAACAATTTAGGGTTGAAATAAGAACAACTTTAATAGCCTTATCATGTATGGCGAAAAAATCGAGTGAAAGATTTTCAAAAAAGATATGACCAAAAAACATGTTTTTTTTTTAACCAAAATGGGCCTTCAGTAGAATCAAAAGTGCTCCATTGGCTTATCTAGGAACGAAAACAATATGATGACTAAACTGTATCGTCGAACATAATCAGGAATGATGAGGAAGGTATGTAGCAAAACAAATACATATTAGATAACGTTGGTAAGGGAGAGAATAAGAACACCACAAAATCTACCGATCTGGCTAATGCGTACCTAAAATTGGATTATTAAGATGATGTTATGGCTGAAAATAGATCCTCAATGGTAGATACAGTCATACATATCGGAAACTTATTATATAATTCTATAAACTATAAAATAATTCTACAACAAATCAATCGAGAACTTTTGAATGCTGTCAATGGGAGTACGTCAATCTGTATTTAAGCAAATTCGGCAAAAAAATTACATCATCTGAGCACTCAGATTGGGGCAGTACTTAAAAGCCAAATACATAATATGTATTTTATAATCATTATATTATAATCATTGCATTCTGCTTAGGTTTAATTTGTTCATGCGTGATGAACACATTTAAAGTCAGAATAACAATAATTTTCGAATCGTGTCTAAAAATCAAGGGCGGAAGATTTCCAGAGAGATTTAACACGAGTGATGTTTCTAATCAGCTAGTCACATGGCATTTAGATGATTTTTATTGGATTTAAGCATATACGTATGGTGGTACTCCTTTCAGGATCGGAAGTCAGTTTCATAGAGTAGCAGGAAACTGAATATATGTTGTATGTATGGAAGCTGGAAAAAAACCTAATCGCCCTGTGATATTATAAAACCAAAGGAAGCACAAATTAAGAATTTCTTATTTCATCTGTTGATTGATAAAGCAAGATGATAATAAACACGTGTACATAAAAATACTACATACATACATGGAAAGAAAAGTATTATAATTTTTGTAGCGAAAATCGATCAAAAATTACTGAACTTTTTTTTAATCATCGTTCAGCTTACATATTTATTAAAAACTGCCTAAAAATTTTACAAAAATATCAAATTTCCTTATAAGCAATAATTCAATATTAGCATGGTAAAAGGAGGTTATTTTTTTTGTATTTTTGTGGCATACTGAATCCCACATCTACCACATTCCCGCAACCAGAATCACCAACTACTAATGCCGCAGGGACTGGCAGTAGTAGTCGAATACAAAAACAACCGCCTACAATCGATGAAATAGTGAAAGCTATCCTAAGCATGAAAAACAAGAAGGCCACCGGTATAGATCAAATAACAGCTAAACTGCTAAAAAGCATGCCACATTACATCAGCTAAGATTCTTAGTCCTCTTATTTCCAGAATCTGAAACGAAAAGCGTTTGCCAGAAGATAGGCTACATGGCAAAAAAAAAGGTGACCTAAGCGAGTGCCGAAATTATAGAGGAATAACTTTGCTCTCAGTACCATCAAAAGTACTGACAAAAGTTGTTCTAAACAGGGTAAGCGAAAAACTTGATTCGGCCATCCGAAGGCAACAAGCAGGATTCCGGCCAAACCGATTATGCGTGGATCAAATCAACACCCTAAGAATAATTGTCGAACAATCATGTGAGTGGCGTGCTGCGCTTCAACTTGTCTTCGTAGACTACAGCACTGCCTTCGACAGTGTCTCCCGAGAAACATTTGGGTTTTAGTGCAGCGAAGAGAAGGCCATAAACTTAGTACGTGCACAATATGAAGGCTTTAAATGCAGTATGTTACGCAACGGGTAGTTGTCACCGATATTCACCACTATTTCAGGCGTACGGCAGGGGTGTTTACTATCATCATCTCTCTTCCTTATCGTTTAATAAGGTCAAAAGAAGATCTCGACTACGCTGATGACATTTGCCTTCTATCGTACAAACACTCAGATATGCAAAGGAAGATTGAAGACCTTTTCTTGGAGAAGACCGGCCTAAAAATCAATGCATCCAAGACTAAAAGCATGAAGCTGAACGCAAACAGAAATAACATCACGTTTATAGCTGGCAGTAATGACATGGAAACGTCGACAGCTTCAGGTATTTAGGCAGCATTATCTCCATGGATGGTGGAGCAAAAGAGGATATCAACTCAAGAATAGCAAAAGCAAAAGGTGGTCTTCTTCCGTTATATCCACCAAAACGAAAGTGCGCATTTTTAATTTGAATGTGAAATCGGTTTTGTTATATGGGTGCGAAACATGGCTTGTTACTGAACAACTAACGAACATGGTGCAAGTATTCTTCAACAAATGCGTAAGGCGTATACTTAAGGTTTGGTGGCCTCGCACTATATCATATGCCGAGCTACATCAAAAATACAATCAGAGGGCTATAGCAAGCTGCGCAAGTGGAGATTGATTGGTCACACTCTCCGGAAACCACACAGCGAAGTTTGTCGCCAGGCTCTTGAGTGGAATCCATAAGGCAGTAGAGGACGTGGATATACAAGAATCGGGAAGCCATAGCAAGAGATCAAAGTCATCGCAAGGGATCGCAACAAATGGTGACGTCTCATATTGGCCATATGCTCCTTCTAGGAGTTAAAGGAGAATACATACTTAGTAAAAATTACACAGGTTTACAAAAAAAAAAAAATGTCATGGCGTTTTGATCAGACTATGTGTTTCCTAGGGACTTTGACGTCTTGAATCCGAGTCCGGGGTCCGTTTTTTTCCAGAACGTCTGAGAAAAAAGATCTCAAGGTCATATTGAGGTCAAAATGGGGTTCGTGTGTAGTTTAGTGAAAAATTCGCTAAAATTCTGAAACTATCTTTTTGTCATTGAATTCTTAGTCTTTAAAAAGAATATGTAATCAAAAAGGGTATCTCGGACCCAGTTTCGGAGATATAGCCATCGGAAGATCCCGATATATCTTCTATGGAAACCACTATAAGTTGGGAACCCCTAGATGGATTTAAAAAATATTGGTGTCATATGAAAGGTATTTTGACAACCTAAAAAATTGGATTCAAAGTTTTGGAAATATGACCTTTTTTGAAAATTTGAGAAATTTTTCAATTACAAAAACAAATACATCAACAACACCAGCAACAATAAAAACAACAACAACAAAATACCTTTCATATGACATCAATATTTTCTAAATCCATTCAGTGGTTCCCAACTTATAGCGGTTTTCATAGAAGATATATCCGGATCTTCTGATGGCTCTATCTCCGAAACTAGGTCCGAGAGATCGTTTTTGATCACATATTCTATTTTAGAACTAAGAATTTAATGACAAAAAATTAGTTTCAGAATTTTAGCGAATTTATCACTAAACGACACATGACCATTTTGACCTCCATATGACCTTGAAATTTTTTTTCTTAGACGTTCTGGAAAAAAACGGACTCCGGATTCGGATTCAGGACGTCAAAGTCCCTAGGAAACACATAGTCTGATCAAAACGCCATGACATTTTTTTATTTTGTAAACCTGTGTTATCAAACACGAAAGTAAGAATTATAAAACAGGAATACAATTTTCTTAAAAACAGTTTGTATTAAAACAGAGAAACAATTAAAATAAATAAAAACTATTAAATTTAAAAAAAAAAAAAAAAATATCTAATCTGTCTTTTGCAAACATTTTTTAGCCCGTTTCTGATAATTTTCATATATATTTTTTCTTTCCCTGTAGCACATAGATTAAACCCGCAATCTTATACAAAACAGAAGCCAAAAGTTTTGCAAAATCACAAATTCAAATACCAACCTGCCTAGCAAAACTTTTATTTAATTATTTAATAAACAATTGATGGCCTTATAAAAATGTGATATGAAGCAGATGTCTGAAATTTAGATTGCATTACGACGTACTTTTTTTAGTAAATAATATTACTCAGCTTCCAAAAAAGAAAAGTCGAAATAAATATTTACTTCAAATTGGAATTCGGCGTGCTGTTTATTTGCACATAAAGCCGATTAATTTCAAATAATAAACATTTTGGGAAAAAAACGAAAAATTTATCTTAAAAGAAACTTACCATGCACAAAATTTCGATGGCAAGCGCAAATTTCTTGAGGCACGAAGTCGAACCCATCGTCTAATTGAAATCAACAAAAGTAACAAAACAATTTAACAATGGAATTCCAGAAAATTAGAAAAAATCGTTCGTCGAAAAGATATAGCGGCGCGCACGATATTTGTATTCCGAGAGCGATGCTACTACAGATGCAAACGCTTAGAGAGCGCGTTTTGCGTCGAATAGAGTGTAACGCTGAGTGAGCACGTGAGAAACTGTGCCGCGATCAAAAATGCTGACTTAATGATGATGTTTTGCGTGCTCCGAACTGTGTTGATTGTTAATGTTGCTAATGATGACGATCTTGTTGGTGTAGTTGTTGTTGCAGATGATTCAAAAACTGCAAATAAACGAAGCACACAACAACAAGCCGGGTTTTAATTTCTAAAGCTTGGATTTCTAATTGGAGAAAAAAAAAATACTCGTTTTATTGTTGTCGAAAATAGATGATCATGAGATCATTTATTTGAATTTAGAATGAAGTGTTGCAGTTAAAACATAGAGAGACACTTCAAAATACAACCAATTCAAAGCAGTTTATCTCTTAGAAGATAAGCTGCCTATATTTAGGTAAAACTTTTTTTTATCTTTTCTTAAAAAACGTATGCTTTTTTAATGCATACAATTTTTAATTGACTTGATCTCTTCTTTCACTCAAAATTCACAAAATTTTTGGTATATTTTTATTAATTTTTTTTTTTTCTTTAAACTTTTGTAGATATTGTACGAATGCTATATTATTTTTAATATTTTTCTTATTATTTTTTTGCTCAATTTTTATTTGAATTTTCTACTTTTTGTGCTTTTTTTTCATCCGCCAAATCAAACCGCACTGTTTAACGCGCTCCACACAACTACTGACTGGCGATTGCTTGCGCTTTGGAGAAATCAACGCCACCGGCAACGGGCGTTTGTTTGGGTGGCGCTCTCACCGCACAGTGTGAGATTTTGCCAATCTAGGACGTCAAAATTCAATTATAGCCATAGTTTCAAAGATATCGAGTTGAAATTTTGTATATGTGCTTTAATTCTTTATGCGGAGATTTGGTTCAGAGATGAAAAAAATCGGACAAAATCTACTTGCACCTCCCATACAAATGTGCCTTTTTTTTGTAAAAAAATTTAAAAAAATTGGTTGTAATGAAGATATCAACTTAAAAATTTGTACTTACCATTTCAGTGGTAACTGAATACTACTGTCAAAAAATGGGAGTGAATAAGAAAGATTACATAAATTTTTTTTTCTTGATTTCAGTGCAATTGTTCATTATAACACTTCAGTCATTGTAAAAAAAGTAGTCTTTAGGCAAAAAATGGGCAAGATTTTATTTTTTAAGTCTATTCTATGAGTATGTATGCTCATCCTGTATGCTTTGTCATAGCCTAACCACGCCCAACTTGTAAGTAATAGTCTATGAAAGATTCAAGATTTTTGAAATTTGTCTTACCTTTTAGCTGATTATAAAATAATTTGATTAAAATACTTAAGTGCAAATGTAAGGGTAGTGTAAAGCAAAAATTTTTAGTAAATGTATTGACCTTTAATGCAAAAAACGCGCACAACTTCAATTGATTGCTCAAAGTTTTGTTATCGATGGAAGCTTGAAAATTTGTTTTTGCATGTTGTTCAATAGTACGTGTTTGATAGCTGGTCTTTTCTAACAAATTACAAAATGTGATCGATTTTCAAGCACATTGTTTTTTTTCATTTTGACGTCCTAGATTGGCAAAATCTCACACTGTACACCGTGAAAGCTTTATTAAGCATTGTTTAAAATTGAAAACTTTAGTTGTGGCAATGCTGCGGAAGCTTTGGTAATAAAACTTTTCGTCGAAGTTTATATCGCACAACTTAATGTTTGTGTTTTAGAATAGAAGGTAGCATTAACACCCTGTACTCAGAAAATGTATTATTTTACCTACACAACTATGTACTAGGTTGTTCAATAAGTTTTGCGATTCGATAAGAAAAACACAATTTTATGGTTGGAAATACACTTTATTATTTAGTATAGTCTCCCTGAACATCAATACACTTGTTCCAACGAGATTCCAATTTATGAATTCCATCCCTGAAGTGGGAATCTGGAAGGGCAACAAAATACGCTTCCAAAGCTAATATAACCTAATCATTTAATGAAAAACGCTTTCCAAGCATGAATTTTTTATTTTTTTTGGTCTGAAAACAGACGGAAGTCGCTAAGGGCCAAATCTGGTGAATACCGTGGATGCTCCAACAATTCGAACTTAAATTCATGAATTTTAGCCATTTTCAAAATGCTCTTGTGTTACGGTGCATTGTCCTGATGAAAAGAATTTTGTCCTCTGCAAACCGGGTCTTTTTTCACGAATTTTTTCCTTCAGCTGGTCTAAAAGGTTACAATAATATTCAGAATTTATTGTTTTACCAGTTTGCAAGTAATCCACAAGCAAAATTCCTTTCGCATCCAAAAACAAAACTGATGCTAACACCTTCTTGGCTGGTTTCTGGACACGAATTCGTTTCGGAGCAAAGAATCAGGTTCACACCCCTCTTTAGCCTCTTGTTTTGATTCAGAATAATGGTGATAGATCCAAGTCTCATCCATAATGATGAATCAACGCACAAAATCCCCTTTATCCTATCGAAAACGCTCTAAATGTTGCTGAGAAAGTCGCATTCGAATTTGTTTTTGTTCCATTGTTAGCGAATGCGGCATCCATTGTGCACAAAGCTTTCTGAAACCCAATACTTTTGTCAAAATATTGCTTACACTGCCCAATGAGATGCCTAGGGCTTCTACTAAATCTCTTTCAGTCACTCGAGGACTTTCCAATGCGATATCCCGAGTTTTTTCTGCGATTTCTGGTGTTGTTGCTGTTTTTCGACGTCCTTAACGTGGATCGTCTTCAAGGCTTGTACGACCACGTTTATTTTTAGCAACCCACCTTTCTACTGTACTTATTGAAGGCGAAGAGTCCTTATACACTTTCATTATTCGTTCATAAATTTCCTTTTCTTTTAAACCTTCCAAAAATAAAAATTCAATCACTCCGCGATACTTGATTTTTTCCATTGTAAAAAAATACTGTGACATGTCGATACTAGATGGCTTGTAAACAAAGAATGAATTAACAGATTGAAACGAAGCTTCACATACGTCCACATGAAGAGTGAATAAAATGTAGGCTAGTAGCAACGCCCTCTTTTATCGAACTGCAAAACTTATTTAACAACCTAGTATTTCATACCATTATATTGAGTATGATAACTTATCCAACAGGGAAAATTCATATTGCCGAAGGGAACCAAACCAGCCAGTTGGGCCTTTAGAGAGAGATAAGAAAAAATCAGAACTCGCGTTGCTAAATGATTTTCTACCACGTACGTGTGTTTTGACTACGTTTCGCTGTTGATTTCTATATTACAACGCTTTATGGTTATATTTGTGTGGCGTGAAATGTTGAGTGCCACGAGCGTGGTAGAAAATCATTTAACAACACGAGTTCCGAACCGTTATTGAGCCCAAATGTGCAACGAAACGTACACGGAGAAAAAAAAATTGTTCGTAATGCATACTTTACTTCGAACAGGAATCCGTCCGTGTGATGGATAGAAAATATTATTTTTACTTACAATTACAAACTTTTTCGACCTCTACACCACTGGCCTATATGATGAAGAGTTATAAAATTTGAATATTAAGCAAATGTCTTTCCAAACATAAATATTTTTACTAGAATTATAAAGTAAACATGGTTACACATTTTTCTTGGCTGAAAGCATAATTTATTCTACGTATAGGCAATTTAGCATAGATGGGCACACTGCAGTATTTATTGACTGCATTAACAATTTCAATTATCAATAAAATTTTATTGATTACTGATATTTAGTTTGCATTACCAGTAAAATTTTAGTGATTACTGGAAAAATATCAGTAAAAATAAATATTTACTGTTTACTGAAAAAACAAAAATAGTAACCAGTAAGTTTTTATTGATAATGCAAATTAAATTTGCATTACCAGTAAATTTTACTGATTACTGAAAGAAATTGCAGTAAAAATAATTTCTTACTGGTTACTGACAAAAAATTGCAGTAAAAATATATTTTTACTGATTACTGAAAGAAAAAAAACAGTAACCAGTAAGTTTTTATTGATAATTCAAATGAAATTTGCATTACCAGTAAATTTTACTGATTACTGAAAAAAATTGCAGTAAAAATAATTTTTTACTGGTTACTGGGAAAAAATTGCAGTAAAAATAATTTTTACTGATAATGAAAAAAATTGCAGTAAAAATAATTTTTTACTGATTACTGAAAAAAATTGCAGTAAAAATAATTTTTACTGATAGTGAAAAAATTGCAGTAAAAATTACTTTTTACTGATAATGAAAATAATTACTGGTAGTTAAAAATCAATGCAAAGTAAATATGAAGTAAAAACCATCCAAAGTAAATAAAACACAATATTTAAGTTGGAAAATTATACAAAAACCAACTTTTATTCTATTTTCCTAGAATACTCAATTGCTACTGAACTTTGTATCAAGCGTAGAGCTTTTTATACACCGTTATCTTTCCTTAGAACAAGCAATTCGAAATTTTCATCGTTGAGGTTTTGCCTTCTGGAGCGATTCACAATCCCAGGTGCAGATGACGGTAGTGGGGTATTGTATTTTAAAAACACGTTTTTAATTGCTGGATGGTTTTTCAGACAATTTGCAGTTATGTCTTGATCGACTAGGTACAAAATGGTTTCCTGGAGATAATTTCCAGAGTCAGTGGAAACACACTGTTCGCTAACATCTGTTAAAGTAGATATACAAATAAATGTATTAGTACAAATATTTAATGGAAAATTAAGTGTAAAAATTAATTTCTTCCCCGAAATCGAGGAATACGTTTTTCGGTATGTCCGGCAGAACCCGAGTTTTTACGGCTATTTTGCCATGTTTCGCCACATAAGTGTTGAACATTCTCCTTACATCTTCTTCTGTTTGCGTTGTTGCTGTTTCTAACAGAGCCTTTACAAAGCGTAATTTTATATCCGGAATAGATATAGCCGCAATAACAGCATCCCAAGCGTCAGGCTGCAGTTTAAAATATTTTTCAAATCTTTTAAGCAAAGCTTTAAGCATTTCTTCGCTTACTTTGGCTAAATACTTAAGGCTTGTGGGGTCTAAACAACGCATTTTTATCCTTAAGGATACTATTGCAGGGACAAGGTAACCAAAATACATAGTTTTTCGCCCTGAAGAAAATCAATCGCCTCTGCTATAGGCCCCAAAAGCTTTATGTATTCCTCCAAGTACTCAAGCTAGTCATTGAGAATGGTAGGAATTTTGAGCAGAAAACACCATTCCGCTGATTTTTCTTTATGTTGCAGTAGCCTCTTTACGGAATCATAAAGTGAGTTCCACCTTGTTATGGTTGGAGTTAATAAACTGTCATTTATAACCGACTTAACTACTTCTGCAGTTTTTTTTTTAATAATCGTAAAATTTTACTGATAATGCAAATTAATATCAATAAAAGTTACTGATTACTTCTATTTTTCCAGTAAATAGTAAAATTTACTGATTACTGATATTTCTTACTGATTACTGATATTTTTTCAGTAACCAGTAAAATTTTACTGGTAATTAAATGTGAAATTGCAATATCAGTAAAATTTACTGCTTACTAATATTTTTTCCAGTGACCAGTAAAATTTTACTGGTAATTAAATGTGAAATTGCAGTATCAGTAAAATTTACTGCTTACTGATATTTTTTCCAGTAACCAGTAAAATTTTACTGGTAATTAAATGCTAAATTGCAATATCAGTAAAATTTACTGCTTACTGATATTATTCCCAGTAACCAGTAAAATTTTACTAGTAATTAAATGTTAAATTGCAGTACCAGTAAAATTTACTGCTTAATGATATATTTTCCAGTAATCAGTAAAATTTACTGGTAATGCAAATTTGATTTGCATTATCAATAAAAATTTATTGGTTACTGCTTTTTTTTTTAAATTATCAATAATACTTTATTGGTAATTGCAAATTAAATTGCAATATCAGTAACAAATTTATTTTACTGGAATTGTACTGGTACTGAAAAGTGCCCAACTATGCAATTTAGATTAAATGTTACTTTATTTTTTCACTCTATTTTATTTGTAAATATTACTTTACGGAACCATCAAATAGTTCATACTTACATATGTTTATATATGGATGGAATTTGGTGTTAATTACTTTAATATTTTTACTGCTCGAGTGCAGTAAAATTATGACACTAATTTTTTTCCATGTGACACAACAACGAACAACCCATGCTAAAATCTGGTTCGCGATATTGAAAAAGTATGTACATGTTTCTTCCACTTCTTACAATGTTGTTTACTCTGTGTAGTTGCCAGTTTAAGCAAGTGGTTTGCCAATCAATACAGGCCAAAACCGCAATGCCAACTTTTTGAGAAATATCGCCGGCTTCAAAACAATCGGTAATGTATCGACTAGGTGAATTTACTAAAAGGCGAGGATCCAGCTTTGGAGCAAAATTTAAACAATCTTCATGATATTGTGGGTCTTATCGTAAATTAATACTCTAGAGCATTTATTGTCTTGCCTCCTAGTTTGGAATCGAAGAAATAAAATTTCTGGAAGGGCAAAATTCACTGGAAAAATAAGGTTATCGGCAATAATTTGGGAGGGAGTATTTTGACGTTTACTATGGAATTTGAAGCGTATTCGAGCGTTTCCAATTTGGTTTGGAGATTTATTTGGCCGAACTCGTAGACTATCACCAATTTTGTAATTTTACTTTCTTTTTATAGTTTTTAATGAAATTTAGAAATTTAGGGACTCGAAGCCGATTAGTCAAATTTTTAAAGTCCTCTAGCTTGTTAACCAGACTTTATACCAGTGAGAACCAAACTCAATACTAACGTATTTTGTCAATGTATTAAAGCTCATTGATATACGGAAAGCTTTTAAGCACAAAAGCTCAAGTACTTACGGGCACAGGCTTTGAACATCACTGATTTATACTCTAAAAATATTTTGTATCTTGAATCTAGATTCTAGATCAATGATGTCCAAAGCCTATGTCTACGGGCACTTGAGTTTTTGTGCTTAAAAGCTTTCCGTATACGTATTCACTCATAAACAAGCGTTTGACTATGTCAATACTTGTGCATATCTGCGTCACTTTCTTGCAGCTTATATAAAATATAAAAGCTTTCAATGAGCTTTATTCCTTTGTTAAAATGCGAAAGTATTGCGTTTGGTTATCACTGATCTAGATCGAGGACATATATATGTATGTATAATAGGGTGCAGCAAAATTCAAAAAAAAAAAAATAGTGCATCAAAAATTATCATAGATTAAGATCTTAAAACAAAAACTGCATACTTAGTTTTGGTCAAAACCCCCGAAAAGATGGCCCGCCCGGGGCTTGAATGAAGGTCTAAACCACGAAACTATTGGTAGTAATTCATCCTAAATCTTTGAAAGGGATTAATTTTCTACATTTTTTGTTTTTTTCTCATTGCTCTACAGTGAAGTTTGCCCTATGGAAGTCCCGGAAGAAGTTCAAATTTTTTGATTCAAAAAAAGTATTTTTTCCTATAACTCAAGATACAAGAGACACACAAAAACTTTAGAGCTCAATAAATGTAGGGAATTTGTTTTCCTATAGTTTGGCTTTGAAATCTTTATTCAAAAAGTAAAGGGTTTCCCGCTAGAGGCCGAAATTTGTTGAAAATAATTGTGTATCATGAAGAAGCGACCTTTTATTGTTTTGGTTTTAAAATATACCCAAAATTTTGATTAGAAACTAATGAAAAAATTAAGAGCTTCCAAACATGGTCTTTAGAATGGAAATCGGATTGAAATTTCGCGAGATATGATAACTCTCACATACTCGTACTTGGTATTTTTTGTAAAGTTCTGATTTTGGGTATTTTTGTTTCACAGTGTCTTTTGCATCCACAACTTAAGATTTTTTTATGCTTATTACCTTACGTTAAAGGACGATAAACAGCGCAAATTTTAAGACCAAGAATGTCAAAATCGGTTTGTAGTTTCCTTGCGAATTTCAGCCTGAGAGTTTGGATTTTTTTCAATTTTTGTCAAATACGGCTTTTTTTGAGTATGAGCGACTGTATACCCTAAATACCGTAAAAAATGTGTACTATTATATCCCAAAAACTAAAGGAAATATATTTTGCTATGTTTTGTTTCTGACAGTCATCTCTCCACAGCTAACAGTTTGTGCCCTAGAGGCCGATTTTCGTGATAAAAAAATCGAATTTTGAGAAATTTTTATTTCGAAGCGACCTTTTGATGTTTTTGCTTGCAAATTTTCCCAATATTTTTGTAAAAAATTTAAGATAATGTTAAAAGCTTTCAAACGTGGTCTTTGAAAATGAAATCGGTTGGAATTTACGAAAGATATAAAAGTTATAAGAGAGAGATATAAGAGTATTTTTTTATTGTGCAGATATGATTTTTGGTTATTTTTTTGTATCACAGAGTATATAAAAACTGTCATATCTCGCGTAAATTTCAACCGATTTCCATTCTAAAGACCATGTTTGGAAGCTCTTAATTTTTTCATTAGTTTCTAATAAAAATTTTGGGTATATTTTAAAACCAAAACAATAAAAGGTCGCTTCTTCATGATACACAATTATTTTCAACAAATTTCGGCCTCTAGCGGGAAACCGTTTACTTTTGGAATAAAGATTTCAAAGCAAAACTATAGGATAACAAATTTCCTACATTTATTGAGCTCTAAAGTTTTTGTGTGTCTCTTGTATCTTGAGTTATAGGGAAAAAAACGTTTTTTGAATCAAAAAATTTGAACTTCTTCCGGGACTTCCATAGGGCAAACTTCACTGTAGAGCAATGAGAAAAAAACAAAAAATATAGAAAATTAATCCCTTTCAAAGATTTAGGATGAATTACTACCAATAGTTTCGTGGTTTTTGAGATACAATAAAAAAATTGCGAAAAAAATAATGATTTTTGTCATTTAGACCTTCATTCAAGCCCCGGGCGGGCCATCTTTTCGGGGGGTATAATTTTCCCATTATTTCGAAAAGTGCTGCACCCTAATGTATAACATAGTCAAATATTTCTGAAGTCGGAAACATCAAATTTTTTACCTCTTCTTTTCATGTGGAATGCCCCATGTGTTTCATAGCACCGGAATTCCAGCGGCAAAAGTATTCATTGAGGTCCAAATGTAGAAAAAAATTTCTTTTGAAATCGAAGGATGAATTAAAATGGCAATCTTATTGATTCTTAATCAAATAAAAGCTACAACTTTATTTATGAAAAGGACTAAGCTAAATTTGAATGGAATTGAAATACCTTTACTTCAATGGATGATATCTTGGAAAATAATGATCTAATTTCAAAAGTTGAAAGGTAAGATTTGCTTAGGAATGTTATCTCCCTGGAAATAGCGCTTTCTCCATTTAAAATTCTCTCAATTTGTTGCACTGTATTATAGGTACATTATACATGACTAAATTGTTGAAGTTTTTTGTTCATCCCAAAATAAATACAATTGATATTCATTCAAAACTTGACGGTATTCTTAAAGATATCATACATGTGACCCATACAATAATTTGGGCCAAATATTAGCGGCTGTACAATACAAGTGGGGAAAACTACTAAAAGCATTTTCTGTTTACTTTATTATTTTTGTTGTTACCAGAACGTGTTGCCATGGTATGTATTGGAAACAAAAATTATTTGTGAAAAACCAAAAGCATAAAGCACCAACCCTCTATACGGACATAGTGTGAATTGATAGAATAAAACAAAACGAATGAAACAATTGAAACGTGAACCACGTAAAGGTGTTAAGGACACACTATAGCACTTGAAAGGACACATTTATTATCAATGTTAGATACGAACTGATTAACATTTCAACGATTTTTTGTATTAATCTATATGGAGTGTATGGAAGTATATGCAGATAAATAAAGAAATTATAATGACAGTATGTTATTAGTTAACGTTGGTCAGTTCGGTATTTATAGATATTGGCTGAACAGTAGACATAATAAATAATAAGATGTTTTGTTGTCCTTGAAAATTAAATTTATTTATATAATCAAATTGCATAAGTTAACTAATTTTATTTACAAACATATATGGAGCTTTAAAAATCAATTGTCGGCAGAAATATACTTTTCAGTAATTTTGGTGACAAGCCAGAGTAAAATATACGGCTTTAAGTCCAGCTTCACGTAGACATATGTAGTTATAAGTTTTTTTATTTTGGAAAATAGCTCCATTATTTGCTCGTCTTTGATGCAATATCTAATCCATGTCTGCATTTACGAGTTCACTGCAGATTTTTCTTACGCCAACAGGATCATTTATAACACTGCTACAAAAGCAAAAGTGTATCCTAACTACGGATAAGTCACCAAAGTCATTTAATTTTTTATGTTTGAACTCTAATTGTTCATCTTTATTTAAAGTTTTCTTCCTTTTTTTATAATAAATCCATTTTATGTATATCTAACTTGGTATATAAAGAGGAGATTCAATAGCGTATAAAATATTATATTAATTCAACATTGTAGTTTTTTTTATAAATTGTTTGTCTTTCAATAAGGGAACATTTCATACTTAGTACCCCTTTTTACAATGAATATAAAATAAAAAGTTTATAACAAAAAAACAAAAAAAAAGTTCATTATTTTCATTACAGATTAACTTTAAAAAAGATCAAGTTAATTTAAGCTTACGTATAGGCTCTATTCGTTATTACTTTGTTTGCATTTACAACAACATTAATAAATTTGTAATTTAATAGTAATATTATGAATTTTAATTATTAATAATAATTTAAAAACAAGTACGAAAGAAAACTGAAAATACATATCTCAAAATATGAGAACGTTTTGTTTTTGTATATATGAGAATGTATAAAAGGATGTTTCATCTTTGTTTTAAACTAAAAAAACGAAAAAAAATTCCATGGTTTTATTTGTGCAAGAGATTTTTTTCCATTTTTGCTGCTTGTTGTGTGTGTATGTGTGAAAATTTCGAATGTATGTGCGTTCTAAGACCACATTAAGGAAAATTTAATTTAGTATATTGTCACTTAATAAGCATTTCGTCGCTTATAATTGCGCACATTGTTGGCCAAACAGCAGGCGAAAATGAAGCCAATAAGCTGAAATGATGAAAAAAACAATAGTTTAGCAATAATATTCAAATATATACAACAAATTTTGACACTCACCTCAACAACAATCAGGCCAATGCCAATGTATTTAGTTTTTTCAGTACCACCAGAAACTAAATCTGTGAATTTAGTGCGGCATCCACCATAATAGTTTGGTGGAAGTAAGCTACATTCGCCATTTTCACAACAGCTTGGTGGTGGAACTCTGCCGATGGCTGCATAATCAAGGAAACTGTTTTTGCCGCAACAATGGATCTGTATAAAATGAAAAAAAAAAAAGTTTTATAAAGAAATAATATCAAAAAAACTAAATTAAATTACCGATTTTTGTAAAGCATCGAAAACGCCTTGGTCTCTTGAATCCCATGCTTTATCGACGACTTCACCCATTGCATTCAAGAATTTATCCTTATTCGTAAAAAGTAACACAACCATTGTAAGTTGTATGATGAGCAAAATCAACAAAAAGACAGCATACTGAAATTAAATAAGATTTCCTTATTAATATTGTTTTGAAAGGGTTGCGAGTCTAAAAAAACTTACTGTCATTGTCAAGCATACTGATTCGCGAATAGCGCCACAGCAGCCCAGGAATGAAATGAATACGACAATTGATCCCAATGTTATTAAGCCAATAGGTAAAGCGGCCTGTGGTGGGAAACCAACTTGACCATTTACCTCTATCATGCCAATGCTATTCAACAGTATGACGCCATATACTATACCGAGAATGCCGATGATCTGTAAAAATGAAAAAAATTGTTAAAACAGAACAATTTGTAATATTTTGCTTAGTGATGTTGTACTATAAGTTAAAATATACACGTTGAAGTCATTTTGATTTTTCACAATTTTCAAACAATTGCTGACCTAAACTTAAAATAAACATGCATCATGTATTGAAAAAATTAAAATAAATATGAGAAGTCGAAAAAATCCTTAGTACACAAAAATATTTTACTTTCGTTAGCATAAAATTCCACAATAATTCAATACTATTCGTACACAAAATGTATTTTTATTTTTTATTGTTCCAGGTTTTAATCATTTCGTTGCGATTTTATGTGTTTAGTACGTGATTTTTAATTTTGTTTACGAAAAAATTTATTCCAAATGAAATTCAAAGTATTGCATTTTAAATTGAAGCTAATTATTTTCACAATTGTTTATTAAAAAGAAAAATATTTGCTGGGGATAAACAAAATCTACACAATACAAAAACATAATGCGCTTATTGTGAAATATATACCAAACAGAAATTGTAAATAATGCTAAATTTTGTAATTCGGCATACAAAATTAGATTATTTTGGAAAATATTATGCAATAATTTATAAATTTTGCTTTTACATGAGTTGATAAATATGAAAAGGTCCACTTTGGACAATTCCTTATATTATTCCGATACAGAAGTATATGGTGTTTTAGCAGATAGTTACCAAAACTTAAGTTTCCATTGACATTACATATTAGCATTTACAGTCAGTAATCAAAATTATTTGAAGAAGAAACTGTTTTTTTTTTTTTTAATTTTCCTAGTTAAGACTTGTTTAAGTTTGTATAGAAATATTTAAAGATTCTTGAAATTTCGTTCCCAGGGCACCAAAAGTTTCCTTCTGATGTAAAATTTGTTCCATTTCAAAGAACATTTAATAAAGATCCAAAACCATTTCAAAAACTGAAAAATGCCCATAAGTATGGGAAGAAATGTATATTGACACTTAACTGTTCAACTTTTTATAAGGATTTTGAGCCGGTTAATCGAATCTGCAATTTATTTCTCCGTAAGTTTTGTCATTTTGTCCTTTTTTTTCTAAAAGTACCGGTAATATTATATTTATGATGTTTTAGATTGACTCGCCCATAAAAAGATAATCAATATGTAGGCAATATAGTAAGATCTTAATAGATTCAACCTAAAACTCTTACCCCCTGTTTGTGTCATGAGTGCCATATGGCACTTTCATTTTAATTGCTCAAATACCGGCCTCAAAACTTTTTAAAAAATAATTTAAAATTCAAAAGTCTGAATCATTTCCTTTCCAATAATACCATCGAAAACGAATTTTTTGCACATTAGCTATATTGAACTCACTTACTGGTCGCTTTTGATGGCAATGGAAATGACCAATGATAGTTTTCAGTACATGTTCACTAAAAATGAACCAATATTAAGTAAATATAAAACAGAAAATTTCCAAAAATTCGAGCAGTGATGCATTTTGAATCAAAAAAAAAAAAGCACTGTTACGAGTGCCATGACACGTAATGGGTTTAAGTAAACGTTTTAAAGTTTTTGCTTGTAGTACAGGTGCCATCCGCTTTGTTCAAACTCTGACCAGTTTTTTTCTAGTTTTTTTATAAACCTAGTTTTGTTATGTCAACTTTTTTTTTTTGTTTTGTTATCTCTCTCAGTATAACATTTCGAAATGTCTGATCATGTCCTCGGATTAAAGCGGAGCCGATCGTACACTTAGGCCCGGATTCACAGTCATTAGTTAACTAATGAAAAGGGTTTATTTAACCAACAACATTTTAATTTCAGTCATAAGTTAAGCCCCCAAAATTCGTTGGTTAACTATAAGTCAACATACAGCTGATGTTGAATAAATTGAATCCACATTAGTTTTGTGAAAATTCTAAAAATATTTTCAGACGTAGAAAATTTTGAGTCTAATATCGAAAGCGATGCAGATATCGACGAAATTTTGAATATAAATTGCAGTTGATCGTTAGCAACAAGTTTTTAGAATTTGCCTGCATTTTTTCCAAAACTACGACACCAAAGAATTTCCAGACAGATTTCGCTTGGACTCTTGCAAACAAAAAACATAAGTTTTCATAAAATCCACAAATTTAGCTATATTATTCTCTTGTTCATGGTTTAAGTCAACAAAAATACTGTGGATATTAAACGTTAGTTAAACTCTTTTCAACATTTTAGTTAACTGATTGGTTAACTAATAACTGAATCCGGGCCTTAGAAGCACACTTTCGGCAGCAGAACGAAAGCTAGAACATTTAGATTTGTCAATTACGATATTATTATCAAGAGAACTTGCGTATAGCAGTCGGTTTTGGTGCATTATTTCGACCGAAATTTATTTTACAAATTCGAACAGTTTCGGTAACACCTCAAACATCCATTTTGTAAATGAATTTTCAATATTTCGAAATATTGTTCAATTGTACAGCGATCCATTTCGTACTGCAGAACTATTTGACAGTGTTTCTGACACTTTTTTGAGCATGATAAAGCTGTCGTTTAATTTAAAAAGAAACCAGAATATGTGGTTTACCCTTTATTTCATATACTGTAATTTAAGCTAGCGTCGAAAGGTAATTGTAAATGTTGTTAATTAAAACTATATTCTAAGTAATTATTGTGCATTACGTAAACATACGGTTTTTTTCATTTTGCTACTAATGTGAGCGTGGAGAATTGATGTCAGCAACAATTTCAACAAATATAACTACCTTTTTGATGTACATATGTCTGAAACAATATTTGTGCATACATATGTACATGTAATTAACAGTTTTATATCTGGAAACATATCATACTAGAACAATATGTAGAAAGAGTAGTATGACACGAAACAGCCTATGATGACTGTACATTTTTTTATTTTAATTTAAAACTTACTTCCAAGGTCCACCATAAATGTCTTAAACAAGAAAGTTAGGCCTAAATAAAAATGTGAAAACTGGAAGTTTCGAAAAATAACGTTTTTGATGTAGCACTCTATATAAATTGAGCCAATCAAATGCGATTTTTTGCGGTGAAGTTTATCTATCCGCCACGATGAAAAATTATATTTCACGAAAACCAAGTATAAAAAGAAATTACTACCCAAAATTTCGTTAACGCTTACGTCTATAAGTGTATTTTCACAGAAAAGTCAATTTTCCACAGGGTCACTATATGGCTGCTAATTTGTGTATTTTAAGCCACAAAAAACAAAGCATTTAATGTTTGACTTTACTCCTAAGTATACTGATAAAATTAAGCTGACAACCCCATTTTTTGTGTTTCATTTATTGCCTACTAGATGGCGTTTTAACGATGACAACGCATCAAAAATATCTCTCGACGGTAGCGCCTAATTGCCAAGCATTTAAAAGGTCATAGAAGTGCGTCTATGTACGCGAATGAAAAGTAAGTGTTAGCAGTGACAGGGGCCAAAGGGTATTTAATACACACCAGAGAGAGCCTTTGTTCAATTAGGTTCTGTTGAAATTAACTCAGTGTGTGTGTTAGTACTTTATTTCATAATGCGGCGCGAAGTCTAATTAAAAAGAGTTCACTTTTATTATGCGTTGTGGCAGTCAATTACCCAGTAACATAAAAATGGAAAAGATGACATAACCTCTATTAACATAATTTTTAGCACACATTTAATTTTATGTTTGCAAATTATGTGAATTTTTAGTTTACAAAATTCAATGAATGAAATTCATATTATGTATTTTTGCTTATGCCAAAAGTTTCACTTTATCGAACGCGTCTAATCTGTATATCTGTTGTGCAACTTTCATTTCATTTTACTTTCTAAGTTATTGTTATTGTTTTCTTTTTAACCAATACGGCGGATGTTAGCTTGGTTTTGACCAGCACACAAAATTTACATTATTGGTTAAACAATTTTGGAGTATTTAAACTTTGGTGTAAAAAGCTGCGTTAACCCATTTTGATTGATTTTTAATACAGTAAGATCTCAGCCTTATAACATAATAAATTGTACATAAGCGTTGGAATTTAAAAAAGACTTAGGTCCGAGTTCAGAGTCATTAGTTAACCAATTAGTTAACTAAAATGAAGACAAGAGTTTAACTAAAGTTTCATATACAGATGTTTTATGGTTGGGATAACAAAATAACAAAAACTATCGAAAATGCACCATTGAAATTTAACCGATGGTTAACTAATGACTGAAAATAAACTGTTGCTGGCCTAAGGCAGACAAGTATATTTAAATAAATAAAAATCTTCAAGCTGGCAAAAAAACCGATTTGCTGAAGAGCTTATAGTTCCTTAGAAAAACCACTTGACCAAACCGGGTTTTTTGATATTTTCATAGCATATTAAATTTGCTCTCCATAAAAACTTTTCGTAATGCTGGAAATATATTTAGAAAGTGGCTGCTGTTTTTAAAATTTCGGCCGAAATAATGACTGCTGTCAAGCCAGTCGAGACAGTCATTCGAGAGAAATTGTTTTTTTTCTGCTTTTTTTTTCGAAGTGAGTAGGGGTTAATCTCAACTGTTGACAGATATACTTAATAATAACAATAAACCAAACGAATATGTTAATTTTTTATTATGTATCTCCAAAACTCGAACTCTTCAATGTCTTGTTTGTAAGTAACGCTTTTAGTCAGTCACAAGACAATGTGTCATTTTAATTTTCAATGAACGAACGGCTTTGAAATTGACAAAGTTTTTTTGTTATGTCACGACTTTGTGTCGTCTTGCATTTGGCAATCGAAACCATGTTTTTCTCTAATTTGTTCAATTATTCATAATTGATACATTTACTTAATAAGCACAGGAGGTACGTTGCACCTGTTTTATGGATTTTATAATTCATAAATTGCACGCAATTCTTTACCATTTCCTATAAGGTTTACTACGTAGACCTGCATTTTACTTTCAGTTGTTTTTCCAACTTCCGTTTTACATTTGATTGATGCAATAATTTCTTTTTATGGTTCAACAAAATTTCAATAGTCTTGTGCATTACCTTAAAGGTCTAAAAAGAGATATACTTCCATTTGTAACGCAGAGAAGGAGGTGTGGCAGATATAGAAAAGTATAAATATTCTTGATCAGCGTCACTTTCTAAGTCGATATAGCCATGTCCGTCTGTCTGTGGAAATATTTTTTACGAGAAAACTAACCAAGATAATTCAGTGAAATTTGGAACGGTGGCTTTGCCGAAAATACAAAAAATATGTTGAATATGCAACTTTAGGAGTATTTTTCACGACAATGCAACCAAAATAATAATAAAAAAAACTGTGCGAATTCGGACAAGAGGGCATGGCACCTCCCATATAAGAAAAAGCTTCTAAACGCTATATTGAAAGCGTTTTTTGAGATAATCGAACAAAATTTCACTCAAATACTAAGGACTATAAATGCACGCTCTGCGTTAAAACTAGACGAACTCAGACAATAAGCAAAGCTTCAAAAAGCTATACTGAAAACGTTTTCACTCAAATACTAAGGACTATAAATGCAAGCTCTGAGCAAAAACTGGGTGAACTCAGACAAGAGGGCACGGCACCTTCCATATCAGCAAAAGCTTCAAAATGCTATACTGAAAGGGTTTTTGGAGATAATCGAACTAAATTTCACTGAAATACTAAGGACTATAAATACACGATCTGCGTTAAAACTAGACGAACTCAGACAAGAGGGCATGGCACCTCCCATATAAGCAAAAGCTTCAAAATGCTATACTGAAAACGTTTTTTGAGATAATCCAACCTAATTTCACTCAGATACTAAGGACTATGAATGCAGCCCTGAGCAAAAATTTCGGGTGAAATTGTTCGTCATTTTAAGTGAAAATATGGAGATTGTCACCTTTGTTTCCATACCCCTCAACTGATGTTTTTTAAATATTCCTTGGAAGAAATTTTCACCAAAATTATTAACGACTTCGTTGGACCAAAACATGATTTGGTAGCTATTAACAAATATGTGATTTATCCAATAAAATTCCTAAAATAATTCGCTAACATCAAATATATTATTTTTATTAATTACATAAGTATTATTAAATTTTGACACATTTCATCAAATGGCTTTCTCTGTGTAAATTAATTAAGAGCAAATTTTGTACACACATTAAAAAAAAACTTACTGAGTACAAATGATATGATTCATATTCATTTATAAAAAAAAAAGAATTTACGATCAGGTGATCATGCCATTTAATAAAACTGACGATCGCGTAATACAAATACTTAAATTAACTTTGATTCAAAGTACGACTGAGGTATACAAACTGAGGATAATTGCAAGTTGTACATTGTATGTACAATACAAGCTCAAAGTTAAGGTTGTTTTTTATAATAAATTTAAAAGTAGATATATGTAGGTATGTATGAGTAACAAATAACATAAATCTTAACGGATGCAAGGCAATATAAAAAAAGACATGAAAAATGTCGTGGGATAAAGTCGCAAATAAACAAACAAGAGCGTTCATATCAAAAGTAAACAAGTAAATAAAGGCTATCTAATGGATAATATAAAGTTCAACGAAATTTTTGCACAAATTTAAAATGTAATTAAGATTTACTTTGCTGCGTTTAAGTTTCTTTATTCCACTTTTTAACAAAAAAAAAAATTAACTGGAATTGTGGAGGCGCAAAATTTGTTAGTTATATAAAGTTATTTTACATGACTGACATTTAATTAATCTTTATTAAAATTTGTATATAAAAATTTTATTAATTAAATAAATATTGTCATTTATTTTAAAATTAACTTTTTTTAAGTACTGTGACTGTGCACGGAGAAAACTCAAAGATATAATTTTACTCCACTCGGGTAGTAAAAAGATTAACGTAATTAATATTAAATTTTAAAAATAAATTGCCTTGAATATGAACTATTCTGAATTTACTAAAACAGTAAGGTAAAATTTATTTTATTGGGGAGTTGTCAATATATTGTCTTCAAATTCTACTAATATTTTCTAGAAATAAAGTAGTAAAAACTAATTTTTTTTCTCCGTGCGGCTAAAGAAATCGGTTTTCAATATAAATTTAATAAAAATTAAAATTAAGGAAAGGTATAACCGCAATAAAAAATGTCTTCAGATTTCTAAGAAAAAAATCATTCTAAAACAATTTTTTAGCAATAAAATCAAATTTTGTGGTCCACCATATTTTGTTTTATAAAAGTAAACAAAAAATTGTAATATAAATCATATCATTTATTTACAGCAAGTTTTCTTTAATATACATATATATTACATTATACAAAGTTTACATAAATAAAATTTTTTTATTATTACACACAGAAAAAATAATCAAGTTATATCTGTGCATTTTGAACAAAACAACCTAACTCGAGATAAAACCATTTTCCAGAATTTAAGTCAAAAATTTAAAACTCTTCCTTTGGTGTTATCGTGAGGTCTTTACACAGAGCGAAGAAAAAACCACGTTCGTGAGTGTTTTAATTAGGTTTCGTTGCTGATTTGGATTTAACAACGCTCCAAGCTCATACTTATTTGTATGGTGCGTTGCTATATCACTCACGAACGTGGTTGAAACTAATTAAACAACGCTGGTTGCCAAGCGTTGTTAAATCCAAATCAGCAACGAAACATAGTCAAAACGATCACGAAGCGTTGTTAAACTCAAATCAGCAACGAAACGTAGTTAAAAGACTCACGAAACGTAGTTAAATTTAAATCAGCTCATTTCAAAACAGACTTTCAGTCAACTTCACAATAATGATGGCCATGGCTGAGTTGCTAACGTTCGCTTCTATATCACACGACAGGTTCCAGGTTCAAATCTTGCCAATAACAAACCAAACAAAAAAATAGGAGTAATTTATTGTAAGCAAAAATTGAAAATTTGAAAAGAAAATAATATCAGTTTCATTTGAACGGCCCACAACAAAATCTGGGAATATTATTGAGTAGCAGTTTTTTAGCTCTCCTGAAAAGTTGCCTATTTCGAGTTTAGTTGTTTTGTCAAAATGCCGCTATACATATACTAAACTTTGACAAAACTTAATTAATGATATACTTGATGTAAGTGAATTACATTGTGCTACAAATTCGAAAAAAATTAAAAGTTCTGGATTTTCACATAGCACATAATGTTTGGCACTCGAAAAAATAATTTTCGGCGTACTCGGTTTTTCTTCATCACCGAACGATTTTTTTTTTTGCCAACCAAAAGGTTGATTTATACCTAGAGGCGAAAAAAATTCGTAGCTCAGCCATTTTTTAACGAATTTTTATGAGTTTAATTTTGTGATGGAAAGCTAAGAGTTGAAGCTTTAAACAAAATTCTCAAAAAAAAAAAAGATGAAAAATGATCGAGCTACGGCCGATATCATGCAGAATATCATAACTTTTTTCGCACATGTCACATTGTCTTTTAAGTCAAAATCAGAATTTTTGGGATTTAATAGATTTCTCAAAAAAAAAAAAAAAAAATTGCTTTTGAGCTTACACAGTTTGGGTCAAAGAAACTTCAAAGGTCCTTCTATTTTAATTTCTATTTTTTGTCTAGTAAGGAATTTGTATGCACTTTTGGTGAAAAATAAAAAATATTAAATCACCAAAATTTGAATTTTGACTTAAAAGACTATGTGACATGTGCGAAAAAGTGATGCTATCATGCATGATATCGGCCTTAGCTCGTTGATCTTTTACCCAATTTTTAAAAAATTTATTTTTCTATAGTGCAACAACTCTTCACTTTCAATCGAAATCAAACGCATGAAAATTACTTAAAAAATGGCTGAGTTACGACTTTTTTTTTCGCCTCTAGGTATAAAATCTTTCGGCAGGCTCAAAAAAAATCCTTGGGTGATGAAGAAAAACCGAGTACGCCGAAAATTATTTTTTTGAGTGCCAAATACGATGTGCGAAATTAGTCTGATATCTTTGCAAGACCAAGAATGCCATGGTCTTGGTCTTGCTCAAGCTTGCTTTTCAATTTTTTCAAGACCAAGACTTAATGACCAAGACTCAATATTAAAACCAAGACCAAGACTCAATGTGCAAGAACAAGACCCATACATTGCTGTAGTCTTGGCCTTGTTTTGCTCATCACTACTCAGAGCTTTTTTTCTTGTAGCACAGTGTTATTTAAGGATTTTTATTGAATCATTTATGTATTTGTTAATACATATACATAGCTATCATATCATGTTTTTGTTAAAGAAATATTTCTCTGGCGCAAACGTACAATGATTTTTTTCCTCGGTTTTTATAGCAAATTATAGTGGTTTGGCATAATTTGATATACATAATTCTTCTATGTATCATCAATTGAAGTAGAGATATCTCAACTCAATTTATTTATTTGTATGGAGTTCAGATGCCTGTACTTTAATGAATGATAACTCGGAAAGTAAGGATCCAATCGGAAAAACTTAAAAGTAAAATTTAATGAGAAAGAATTTCTATCATTGATAGTGTGTCATATTTCTGAAAACAGCGTTATCTGCACTTTTAAAATAATTGTCATATTTTTTATTAAAACCGATCGCAAAAAAATCAATTTAATCAACAATCAATAAATTCCGATATTTTAACTAGCAACAGTTTAAGGCAATAAAATAAAATTAAATACTTTTTTTTATCAATTTGTGCTCTTCACAGCAAATTGGGTAGTTTATATTTTTTCTTTTTTTTTTTTGCAAAAAATATTCGAGGGAAATAAAATAATTTTCAATTTCAAGTTTCTTGAACTTTTTCGTCTGTGTACTTGGTTACTTAACGTGCGAATTCAGACGTAACGTACCTTGTAACACTTGGAGACACAATAATAAGTTGAGTTGAATTTATTTATATTTAGATGAGTTCAAGAAAACAAGGAATGATATAACAAAAAGAAACTCCTATATGTAATAATTTAGTTCTAAGAGAAATACAAGATATTTAAGTTATGCATCATAAACAATGAGAAAAAAGGGTTTATCAAAAAATAAAACGAAAAGAATAAGAAAAGAAAACGAACGCTAAATTTCAATTGAAAGAAAACGAACCTTTTCAGCTCTTGTTTTATATAACAACTTTCCAGTATGTAAATACAAAAAACTTTAGCTGAGTTTGCGCATTAAGCGATCCGTAGCATACGGTATATCATAACAACTTATCGTAACAAATTTGAAACGTAGGGCCCTCTCTGTCGTTTCTCAAGTCACGCAATTAAAATTTAGAATAAATTAACTGCCAGTTATTAGATATAGCAAAGCCAGTTGGCGGAACCTTAAACTCTATGCTGGCTGACTTGGCTGTATTTGTTGTCAACAACTTTAAAGTTATATAGCGTACATGCATAGTTCCAACTATACGCACAGGCACACACATACAATATATGAAATTATATAAGCCATAGCTATAGTTACAACTAAGTAGAAACAGGTATATGTACAAATACAGTTAAATTTGCGAAACAATTGCTGTATTTATGGTTGAAAAAAAAAAAAAAAAAGTAACAGCGAAAAACCACATATTTTAACAGTAACCCACAGTACCGGCATCTTTTAGATATAAGTATTTTGTTCCATTTTCTGTATTTACTTTTGGAATGAACACAACAGGTTTTAGTTTGCTGTAAATTGAATATTTTTGCATAGGGGAGGGTTTGACACCACCACCTTACTATTTGTCTTTTTGGTATTGTACCATGGTGTAATGGGCCACAGTCATCTGTGGAGGAATATCAAAGCCACCGAAATAATCATCAGCGATAGAGTCAAAAATCCACCTTCTATAGTCAAAGTCACTTTAAAAACATCGTGAGAGAAGGCAATCTAAGGATGGGGAAAAGTTTGGAGGGATATCAAAGCCTACGAAAGAATCACCTTCAAAAGAGTCAAAAAATCAAAGACTTCGAATTATTCACCATCGATAGAGTCAGTCACCTAAAAAACATAATGAAGGAAGACAATCCGACAATCGGGAATAGTTGTGGAGAGAAACCAAAGCCTTCGAAATAATCATCTTCGGTAGAGTCATAGAGGAACCCTGAAAAAATCATGAGAGAAGTGAATCCATGAATCGGTAAAAGTGTTGGAGAGAAATCAAAGCTTTCGAAACTATCACAATCTATAGAGTCAAAAATTCATATAATAAAGATCGTGAGAGAAGGCAATCGAACGGGTATGTTGTGGAGGGAAACCAAAGCCTTCGAAATAATCACCAGCGATAGTCAAAAATTTCACCTAAAAACATAGTGTCGAGAGAAATCAAAGTCTCCGAAATAATCACCTTCGATAGAGTCAATTCATTTTGGCTCGATACTCCCCATAGCAGTTATAGGATTGTATTTTTATGTTCGAATTCGGCCAAGGCCAGGGTTGAAATAATATTACTGACTGATTCCATTTCAATTCATCCGGTGAGTGTGCATTTAGGTTTGCAAATCAACTTCAAACTAGCAAAATATTTTTTTACAATCAAAATAAGGGAACACGTATTTTTTTTTTTTTTTGGTTTGGACCAAAATTGGGGATTTTATGGCGTTTTGTAGGAATTTTGCCGAAAATTTAATATTGAAAAATTCATGGAGTTTAATCGGTTTTTTCAACCGCATTTCTTTATTTATCAACTGATTTACATGAATCAAAATTTATTTGGTGCACAATAAAATTCTTTTAAGTAATAATTAAAAAAAAAATGTCTTTAACCCTTACTTTCCTTAAAATTGATGTTTATATTTTAAATAAAAATGCTAATTTTCTCAAAAACACCATCTTTTTTTTTCTCGAAAATTTGCACAGTGATAGTAAAGCACGTCTTCTTTATTTCAGTAATGGCGGTTTTCTTGCTTTTTTTGTTATAAGTGTAAAATTTGCAATTTTTAACGTTAATATTGAGTTCTTCTATACAAAATGAATAAAAAAAAATACACAGTTCAATTTTCACTTTCCGAGACGGTTTTGCGATACTAATTCCGAAAATGGCACTTACATTCTTCTACCATTTTTGGTTTTCAAGATATCTTGAAAAACTTGAATAAAACCCATAAATTTGAAAAAAACCGAATTCTTTATTTTTGAGACACAAAATTCATTTATAGTAAGTTAGATGGAACTTAAATATACTCACGGTATAGAAAACCACGCATTGTTTTGTTTTTTGCGATTTGACCGTACCTTGGCTTTTGTTTTTCTTAGAAAGTTATCGGAATTTTTATTAGTTTTTTTTTCGATTACTTTTGTGTAACTGTGTTGTGCTGTTCTGGCTATGTAACAAGAAATTAACCCTCTGGTTCCCTCACTCTTCCAAAAATGGCATTTTTGAACACTTTTGCATTTCTTTGCATTTTTCCACTGTTCAATTTTGTTTATTCTAAAGGAATAAAGTTCATCAACAGCAAAATTTTTAATTGAATAGCTGGTGTCAGTTTTAGCACTTGAGTTCGAAACTCACATACAGTCTGGATAGCAGCCGTGTGGTCAGTTCACAGACTATGATGTGTCGCGAAATTACATGAAGCAATCGAAAAAAAAACTAATAAAAATACCGATAACTTTCTAAGAAAAACAAAAGCCAAGGTACGGTCAAATCGCAAAAAACAAAACAATGCTTGGTTTTCTATACCGTGAGTATATTTAAGTTCCATCTAACTTACTATAAATGAATTTTGTGTCTCAAAAATAAAGAATTCGGTTTTTTTCAAATTTATGGGTTTAATTCAAGTTTTTCAAGATATCTTGAAAACCAAAAATGGTAGAAGAATGTAAGTGCCATTTTCGGAATCAGTATCGCAAAACCGTCTAGGAAAGTGAAAATTGAACTGTGTATTTTTTTTTTATTCATTTTGTATATGTAGAAGAACTCAATATTAACGTTAAAAATTGCAAATTTTACACTTATAACAAAAAAAGCAAGAAAACCGCCATTACTGAAATAAAGAAGACGTGCTTTACTATCACTGTGCAAATTTTCGAGAAAAAAAAAGATGGTGTTTTTGAGAAAATTAGCATTTTTATTTAAAATATAAACATCAATTTTAAGGAAAGTAAGGGTTAAAGACATTTTTTTTTTAATTATTACTTAAAAGAATTTTATTGTGCACCAAATAAATTTTGATTCATGTAAATCAGTTGATGAATAAAGAAATGCGGTTGAAAAAACCGATTAAACTCCATGAATTTTTCAAAATTAAATTTTCGGCAAAATTCCTACAAAACGCCATAAAGTCCCCAATTTTGGTCCAAACCAAAAAAAAAAAAAAATACGTGTTCCCTTATTTTGATTGTAGAAAAATATTTTGCTAGTTTGAAGTTGATTTGCAAGCCTAAGTGCACACTCACCGGATGAATTGAAATGGAATCAGTCTACTATTAATTTACTAAAAAAAAAATTTTTGTTTTTTGTTAATTTAACACGATTTTTCACCCGTGTGTAGGTTTTATTGATTATTCAAAATTAAAAAGTACGTTACTTTTTATTAAGATTTTTGTCTAGATGTATACTAACACCAATCTCCTCTAAGTAAGTATATTTTTAAAGGGGATTTTTTTTAAATAATTGGCACTTACATATGTATATATATACATAAGTATATAAATATTGAGTCATTTTCTGAGCCATATTTATTTTTTAGTTGTAAAGGTTTAAAGTACATATCGCTTGCTTTAAGTATTTATTTAATTACAAATGCTTTGTTTGTCATACCCATAATTGCATTGAAGGTTCAGGTGGTACTACATATGCTTAAGGTTATATGAGACATTAAACAAAAAATAAAAAATTAACTATCAGATGAATTTCAACGAATCACAAGATGTACTCTTAAGGTTTATTTTTAGCTGTACGTTACATTTTTCCTTGGCGGCATAAATTTATTATGGAACAGTGATTTTTGTTTCAAGTTGTCAGAAACATACATATATGCAAGTATGTTAATAAAGAACATAAAATTTCAAAGGCTTTCCAATTAAATATATATAATATTATAAGAAAACTTGAAAAATTTTTTTGTTCGTTATTTGAAGACATTCGAAAGTGCTTTATTCAAAGTGAAAATATTCTTTTGCTCTTTCTGTGTAAATTATAAAGCTTTTCTGTTTGTAAGAAATAGACTTGTACTACCAAGTGGAATTGTATCCTGTTTGTTGTGGTTATCACCAAGGTTTTTTTTTTTTTCTTCTAAATAACTACACGTTTAAGTTTACGCTCGTGTTTTCATATACGTAATTATGTCAATTGACCTAAATGCATTTTTCTTGTATGGTACTGTTTTATATATACTATGTATTACAGTACAATTGAGTAGAAAATTTTTTAAATTTTGTAAATTTAATTCCCAAAATTTTTGTTTAGATACACATTATGCTTACAAGCACAATTTTATTCAATATATTCGCGCGCTCACGTTTTCAGTTCGTTCGTTTAGTTTATTCAAATTATTTTGGGTGTGGTTAGCGCTTAAACTTGCTTTCACAACATATTTTGGGGTAGCTGCAATAAGAGCGCAATGTTATAAACATGAAACCAAAAAAAAAAGAAGTTTCAAAAATTGTTTGTGCCCAGCAATAGTTAAGTTCAGAAAATTGAAAAGAAAGTAAATAACATATAAGTAAATATGTAGATAAAATTACCAAACATTCGATAAATTCCCACTTTCATAATTCATGTACATATAGTACTACCCATGCTTCGTTGCTGACATCAGCAGCAACTGAGTTTTGGTTAACTCCCTTAAGATGCTAACAATGTTGAAAATATTGACGTCATGGTTGACGAAAAAAAAGAAGTATTTTAAAATAGCAAACTGAAATACATTGACAAACACAGAAGTTAACCCAATTTTTTGCCTAAGTAACCGGTTATGAATTACACAGGCACATAACGCTCATTTACTTCAAGAACGACACAGCTCAAAAAACTCAAATTTTAAGTTAATGGTGCAGAATTATTCGTTATATCATGCTTCATATTGTGTAAAAACTTCATATAATTATATTTTTTACGGTCACCGTTTGAGAACAGAATAACTTTTTCAATTGAAATCTTTAAACGAAAAAAATGGAATGAACTTTTGACCTTATGACCCTTAGGTATTTTTCGTCGCTGAATCCGAATCAGAGGTCAGAATTTTTTAATGACTTTGAATAGCAACAATCTTCGTTATCAAACTACTTCTACATTTTTCTGATTGGACTCTTACTATCCGAGTAGTCTACCTTTGAAGTAAAGGCATAACATTTTTAAGAGTTTTTTGGCTATAAATCGGTTTTCCGCTATAAATATCCGCTACAAGTATATAGTTTTTTGTATGGAGGCCGAGATGTGTTTACTTCAAAGGATGATATCTCGTAGAGTTAGGGTCCAATTGGAAAAATTTGAAAGTACATAGTTGGATAAGTATACCATTAAAAAAATGGAACTACACGTTTTCCTATTACTTTGCTATAGGCCTGAAAACAGCGCTTTCTGCAACTTCAAGCAAAGATATAGGGGCAATTCTGATCGCGGACAAACAGGGTTTACCAAATTCCAAAGAAAAAAAAAACACGTTTACAATGGAAATATGAAATACGTCTGTAATCTTAATGAATCAAAAGAGAACTTCATAAATTTAATCTGGAATAGTACTTTATCGCCAAAACTGCAAAAAGATGGCCAAAGATAAAGACAATGAGATCGAGCTAATATGCCGAAAATGGAATTGGATTAGAAAAATGGCCAACGAATTTAGAAACATGGTAGACAAAAACTCATATGGAAAACAACCACTGGAGCACAAACTTCAAGGGTCAAAGTCGTAGAGAAAACTCAATTTCATCGCAAAATATCATATTCGATGGAAACATTTCGTTTTAGGCATAACATTGCCTTTCGATTTTGAAATACTATATTAGTCAGGGAACCGGCAATACTAAAAGAGTCGTCATCGCGGATTCTGAAATTTTTAATGCAGAATGGTAGTTTACACTAAGACGAATAAGAAAAGCTTGGTCAGCATGGTTGTAGCCTGGCAGAAATATTTTTAAATGGTTTTTGAATTATTAAATTTTCGGAATGTTTTGCCGTCATCACGGATTTTGATCAATCTTAATATTAATCGATGGTAAATTTTATAACCATTCAGAAAAAATCCGGCCGACCAATTTCTTTTTGCCGAAAATGACCGGCAGGCCTATTTTAATGGTGGGTACAATTTCTCTGTTATCGCCGAAATTTGTTTTTTTTTTTTTTTTTAATTTACGTGTTTTAATGTCAAATTTAAAAATATCTTGGTATGCGAGCTTAGAAACTGCCGGAAGTACCCACTGTCGCACCATTAAAATAGGTCTGCCGGTCATTTTCGGCAAAAAAAATTTGGTCGGCCGGATTTTTTCCGAATGGTTATGAAATTTACCATCGATTAATATTAAGATTGATCAAAATCCGCGATGACGGCAAAACATTCTGAAAATTTAATAACTCAAAAATCTTTTAAAAATATTTCTGCCAGGCTACAACCATGCTGACCAAGCTTTTCTTATTCGTCTTAGTGTAAACTACCATCCTGCATTAAAAATTTCAGAATCCGCGATGACGGCACTTTTAGTATTGCCGGCTCCTCGCCTATATGCTTTAGGTAACCGGTTTTGTTTTTTTTGGATTTTTGATTCTTGTCTACCCAAGAAATGAATCACACTGTTGTTAACAACAAAACAATTGAAATCCAAAAAACATAAAAATAGGAAACGACGCAAAACAGCTACCATGTTGACCCAGTTGTAACTGGAGCATCATATTCACATCATACATACGCGTTTAAATAAATACAGATATAGTCATCTGATTTAGTTGTTGATGATGATGCTGCTGCTGCTGTTGTTGGTTTGATGTGTGTTTGTATTCATCGTCAGGACAATAACAGCAACAACAAATCATAAAACAATTTGGCAAAAGCATAGTGAAATACTTTTGCTGTCTTTTGTCCTCTTACTGCCGCATGTCTCACTCACTTTTTATTATCTATACTACCACGAGTATACCATCATCAACTTTTAGCATCTTCAGTTTTGCGTGTTTCCAGTATCCATACCTAGTAGTGTGTCTCTACGTAGCCGCAGCATACTAGGTACACACAAATAAGTATCTGCTGAATATCAGGTTTTTAGAGCACATAAAAATAGTTTCAATATCCTTTAGGTAGACAGACAGGCAGGCACAATAATAAAAGTAAAAGTAGGCTCCTGCTATTGATGATGTATTTTATGTCCGTTCTTAAATTGCAAATCAACCACTGCAGCAGCATAATAAATTGCACATAACACGTAGTAAAAGAAAGAGCAGATTCTTTCACTTCATTCGATATAAATAAGTATTTACGATAGTGACAGGGAGCCGACTGAGAAATAAGGTTGCGCATTTTAAATTAATAATGGATAGTTACGTATTACGTGAGTTGTTCTTCTTTGATAATGTACGAGTATTGGAAATAAGTCCAACCTCACAATAAAAGTTCATGTTGTACATACATTTGGTTGTTCTTCGCATAAGGCACTGCATCAGTATGCCTTTTTATTAGAAAATTTTATTTGTAACTTTTAAAAGTTATCTTTTGCAGATACCCTAACAGAAAAGAAAATGTCTGGCCTCACACAGTGTTTCGTTATTCGAAAAATTTATTGATGTAATTAATTTAGTGCAAATTTTTCAACCAAATTAAAATTATTTCAAATATTAACTATAAGAAAAATTTTCAACTATGCAAAACTGGAAAATGCAAATTTTCTTTAAAGCCGAAAGTGATTTCCGCTCATTCCCGGCAGCACTCAAAAACATACGAATAGTACATGTTTGATATTTTACGAAATGTCAAAATCCACGGCTCCGATTATTTATAATATTCATCGGAATAAACCGTATTTAAAGCAACTATAAGTTATTATGACAAGAAAAATTAACATACGGGGGGAAGTTATCAAGTCCGCGGAATGAGAGGGTTAAGGATTGGAGACAATCCAATTCCTGTTCAATAAATTCTTCATTTCATTTTTCTTTTGGGTCATTAGCCCTTGAACTATTGTTCAAACAAGTCAATACCGAGTAAATTCTTAAATTTGAAGCAAACTGCCGAGAATGCTCACGAAACCTCAAAGAAAACAGCGGGTGAAGTATTCTTCAGAGTTTTAGAACCTCCTTACTGAAGACGGAGATTAAATATTAGCTCGATCCGTTACTTGGGTTCATCATTATGAACCTGAGTCCAAACAAGAATCTATACAGACGCACAAAAAGGCACACCACCACCTCAGCAGTTTAAGGTGTCACAAATCACGTCGTCACGGATAGAAAAGTTTTATATTTTTTTTTTTTTTGTGGCGGAAATCGATTAAAAGTTACTGAACTTTCTTTAATCTTCACTCATTTTACATATTTATTAAAAACTGTCCATCATTTTTATAAAAATTTAAAATTTCTTCCTAAGCAATATTTCAATATGAGCATAGTAAAAATTACCAAACACGATAATAAAAATTATTGAACAGGGTTACAATTTTTATTTCTTAAACAGTTTATATTAAAAAAAAAAAAAACAATTATAATAAAAAAAAACTATTAATTTAAAAAAATAAAAAAATAATTATTTTTTTCGTGTTTAGCATTAGGTAAGATTTGAACTGGCGAAATATGTCGTGTGATATATTCACTCAGCCTGATAGGCGCGCTCATAAGCCACCAGAACCACTGCCATCATTATAATGAAGTTTACTGAAACTCTATTTGTTCTAAAATTACCTTCTACCAAATTATCAAAATTTGTCATACCGCTCAATAAAATTTTATGGAAAAAATGTGGTTTATAACTGAATCAGCTATGAATATTTCCGGTTGGATACATAAAAATTAAGGATTCGTAATTTTTACAAAGCTTTCTTTAAATTTTGTATACTATTCCGTAAAGAAGTTATATCGTTTATAATAAAAATCATTAAGCTGCTGCGTAGTTTTTCTTGAGCTGACTCACAAAAATACCTAAATATGTCGTTTACATGCATTTTATAGCCCGTTTCTGATAATTTTTATATCTTTCCCTGTAGGTATCATCTTTTGAAAAATAAAGGTTATATTTTGAAAATTATTTTATTGTTTATATGTTGATAATGCTGACTTTCTGCTAGCTAAATTTTTTAGATATCTTTCGAATGTTACTACCATTTAGGGAAGTTTAAATAATCCAGCCCAAAATTGTCCCTTCGTTATTGTCTTAGAAAGAGACTGACAGCTTCGCTCTTTAATGACTAGGAGGAGATTATGTACATATTCTAGATCGCATGCCTGGGTATCCAGCAAAGAATATGTTTCATTGCAGACACAAACTCAATTAGATATTGCTGACATCTAGCCACAACAAGAGAATTTTATGAGGCAAAGCTGAGAGATTTGATGGCGGCCTGACTGAATGCGATGACTTCTGCTTGAAAAACACTGTACATAGTACGGTTTGGTAGCTTATATGAGAGCGGTAAATTTAGTTAGTGGGAGAAGATATTTCTCTGTACTCAGTGCTCCAACTTTGACAATTATGTGCGTAACCTTCGGTTAAAAAAATGGCCTGCAATATATCAAGTTATTTTGTGCATGTCAAGATAGGTCCGTATTATATTATTAATTAATAAAAAACTGATAAGACGTTTAACTGACCTTAACTGAAATAATGGCAAAAAGTTCGAAATTCTTACAAAAGCTAAGTGAACAACACTCAATAAATAATAATTAATAGGTACTAAAAAAAAAGTAGAAACAATGAAATGGTCCATGTGATAAGGGAATTGCAAAAACATGTCGCTGAATATTTTAAAATGCAGATTCACAGTTAAAGGCCACCATAGGATGATAAACAATTTACTTAAAAACGAAAACAATAATTTCTTTTGTCTTTAAACAATAAAAATTAAATAAAAATAACAAATGAGGAAGACAGAAAGAAAGACAAAACGAAATCATTCTTTTTTATAACGCTATGAATCATCCCGCTACATCATCATATCGACATCCCAAGAACTAGAACAACGATGAAGTCGCACAAGTGATACATCTATTGACGTAGTAATTGAAATACAAATCAAATGAAAAACTTAATGCGTTAAAATATTTTGATGACACATCAATTGGACTTTTTAAAAAAACATCGTATTCTAGACATGTAAACAAAATTCCTATGGAAACTTGCGAAAACGTGCTTATCATTTAATTGTGGTTTTTAAAAATTTGTTTCATTGATTTGACGACAATAGAATATTGAAATAATTTTTATTTTTTTATGTTTAAAACCTTGCTAAACTGAAATGCATATCCAGTAACAAAAAATAAAATTACAAACCTAAGCATTGTCGTATGTTTATGCAAATGACATGCATATATAATACATTCATTCCTTTGCGCTAACTTAGTTTTCCCCATTGTTTAATATAGCAATTTTCATTATACTGTAAATTAATAGTACAGTAATAAATCGTATACAAATTACAGCTTTTTGTTAAGCGTCCAATTATCATTCTGATGAAAGTAGTCCGAGCATTATACATACAAATTGTATATCTGAAACCCTAATTCGGCCATTGTCACTATTTTTTGTAGCACAATCTTATTAAAAATTAATCCAAAATTTTGAAAATCATCGCTTTCAATTTTTAAGTACAAGAAATAAAATAATTACATCCATTTGAATGAAAAAAGTGAGCAACACAAAAATAAAATCTATAAGATTTGACATGAATTTGATGAAAATGTTATTTTAATAGTTATACTTTAATATTTAGCTAAAAGATAATATCCGAAAGTAGGTAAAGTCAAATTTGATATATGTATTTAAAAGTATGAAAGAAATAATCAGCTGTGCTAATTAGCTGTGGAAAATAACGACAGTTGACACCGAAACAAATTACGCGGTGTGACAAATGAGGAATTTAGAAAAAATTACTTTGATAACCACAGCAGTGATTTCCGGGAATTCGCGATGAAACATTTTCATAGAATTTTTCACTGTACCCTGGTGAATAATATTCTCTAAATTAAAGTTTTAGTAGAATGCGGAAACAAAGTCTTCAATTAAAAAAGCAACAAAAAAAAAAAACCTAGAAAATCCCGACAAAAACCGACTTTATAGCAGAAAATATCAAATTATTATTAATGTGATGATGAAACAAAATTAATGCCTAAGGAAGATATATAAAAATAAAAAATATAAAAACCAATACATCGTTAAATACTTTAAAAAATTAATTATACTCATAATAAAAAATATATATATTGTTACTATGTGGGTACGCAGTGTTGGATAAAAATTACTACGCTAAGGAAAAAATATTTTTCATATCACAGCTGTACTCGTCGATCGAAACAAGTTGTTATACAAAAGAATGCCCACTTTGTTGCTATCAATGATGATGTGACTGTCGAGAAAACACACTTCAACCGTCTATCCATTTGTTTTCTTCTTCCTTTTCTCTAAACTATATTTGAGAAACAAGTCTGCAATTGTGGTTAGACTACTTGTATATTGTATATGTATATCGAAGCTGGTGCTAATGATGACAATAATCATGATAATTATGACGATGATGTCATCTTGTATATTCAACAGAGAATTTAAGTAACAACAGACAGACGCAAGCAAAAATGCCACACATGCGTTGGAAGCAGAAACAAAAAATAAAAGTGGATTAAGCAAAATATATATATAAAAGTCTTGCTATAAAAAGTTGCTATAAAAATAAAATTTCAAGTGGATATATGCATCTGTAGTATGTATAATACATACTACGTACAACAGAAGACAAACAAGTTCTCTCAGCTTTATTAAGCAAACATGCTGAAGTTGCAAAAACCAAAAAAATATTTTTGTTTGTTTTTTTTAGTTAAGATAAAACTAGGTTTTTTAAGAATTTGGTCATAAAATGGATTTTTGATAAAATTTTAGAAATTCAATTTTAAAGTTTACTTTAAACACAGAATCACAAACAAATTATTTATGGCATTCTTATGAACATATAAATGTATATTGCTCGCAAGGGTTTGATTTAAATTTATTTTTTGAATACCTCAAAAAACGCTTTCAGTATAGCGTTTTGAAGCTTTTGCTTATATGGGAGCTGCCACGCCCTATTGTCCGAACTTTCTCAGTTTTTTCTCAGAGCTTGCACTTACAATTCGTATTATTTATGTGTATTTTGGTTGCATTGTCGTGAAAAATACTCCTAAAATTGTATTTTGAATATATTTTTTTGTATGGGCGGTAGGCGTGTCCGTTGACCGATTTTGCTCATTTTCAATCCCCCGAGCTAATTTTGACGACGGAGACAGTGTTTTAAATTTCATTGAATTATCTTGCTTAGTTTTCCCAAAAAATGTATTTCCACACACAGCCAGCCAGACAGACGGACATGGCTATATCGACTCAGGAGGTGACGCTGACCAAAAATATATATACTTTTCTATATCTGCCATGCCTCCTTCTCTGCGTTACAAACGGAAGGACAAAGTGAATATGCCCTGGGTGTAGGGTATAAAAAAACAAGAATAATTATTTTTCATGTTGTATCCAAATTCGCGAAATTGCTTTATCACGTAAGAATTGCAAGATGTTCTAACCTAAAAGTGCAAAAACATAGTTTTTTTTTATGCTATTTTTGAAGCTACAGTGACTCATAAAATTGATCACGCTTTGGACATGAATGCAAACAATTAACAAAAAGTCTGAAATGGGTTTGTATTTTTAATGTGTCCTTATTTCGGTAAAATTGCATTAAATAAAGGAAAATAAACAAGGGACAAATTCCATGAAAACTCTTTCTTAAACAAAAAATAATAAAACAAAATCAAAAATATTCAATTTGATAAATTTTGTGACTTTACATTATGAACCTTGGAAAATAATATTAATATTTTGTATAGCCTCCTAGTGCATCAATAACTGCTTTTATTCTTCTGGAGTACTATCTAGAAGAGTTTCACAAATTTCTGGAACAATAGCATTCCAAGCATTTTTAGTCTTACGCCACAATTCATTAAGAGTACCAGTTTCACCTGCCATCGATTTTCTCAATATGCCAAACAGGTGGTCAATAGGATTGAGGTCTGGAGATTACGAGGGCCATTTTATTGTTGTAATTCCATTATCTGAAAGCCATTTTTGTGTCCTCCTCCAAATGTCTTCGAAAAATTTAAATGTAAGACTCTGCTGTCATTCTACCTACGATTTTGGTAACTCTACCAACACGTCTAGTGGTTACGAATCCCCACACCATTATTGAGCCTCCACCAAACTCAAGTTGGAATATCTTGCAATCCTTACGTGATAAAACAATTTCGCGAATTCGGAATAACATCGAAAATAATTATTCTTGTTTTTTTTTTTATACTTTCTTTTTGTATTCTTGTATACTTTTTCATATTTTCCGATTCCGAATAAGTTCACGAATAAAACTCCATTGAAAAAAAATTCAATCACACGACCACGAGTTTGATCGCCCATTCCGGTTTATCAATCTTTGACTAACTTTGACATGTTACTCACATAACTAACAGTCTAGGATAAATCCCTGTGGTTGAGTAGAATTTCCTGAACGACAGTCTAAAACGTTCTTCTTTACAAAAAAAAAAAAAAAAAAAACAATGCTATTCTGCTAAATCATCTTACTTCTACCGCCTTTCCATTCATCAAGTCCCTACCACCGACGCAAATGAGTGTTGTTTTGTCAAGCTTTACTGATATTAAGTATAAGTTGCTTTATCACCAATGCATTGTAGGGTTTTTTTTTACGTTTTTCAATGGAATTGTATTTTAATCTTTTTTATACAGAATTTTAATCTTATTTTTTATTTAAAAAAAAAAAAAAACAATAAGAGAAAAAGCTTTACTTTTAAATTTATGTGGCAGGAAGGAAAACCTGCTTAAGTTGACTTAAGCCAAATAGGCTTGAGCTCCATTTTCGATTAGGTCTGGGTGCAATTGTACTTTCGTTTTTGAGTGTTTTGTTAGTGCTTATTTAGATCTTAATAATGTCCAAAAACGAAAGTATAATTATACCCAAAACTATTAGAAAATTGTGCTCAAACCTATTTTTGCTTAAGTCGACTTAAGCAGTTTTTTCCCTCCTGCCACAGATTTGATGAAACTGCTTTAAAAGCAATAATTCTGCATAGGCGAAATGAATATAATAAACTTTGAAAAAAATTCGCTGGTGGGCGCTAACTGTTTATGTTTATACTCAAGAATCCTTTATTTATTTATTATGTATATCACACAATTTGCTATAGAGTGTAAATTTCAATAGAGGTTTGTTTATTTTTTATGGTTTGATTACAACATGTTGTTTATTTCCTTTGCACGCTTTGCTATTTATGCTACCATTAGTGGTGGTGCTGATGATGGCGGTGGTAATAACTTTTGTTTTCATGGTTTCCCTCGGCATTCAAAATGAAAAAAGAAAAAAATTACATATATTTAGTCGATGCCCACATGTTGCATGCCGCGCCTGACAATCTTTTCTAACCGCAGATGTGAATTTTTTCATTTTTAATTTAATTTATATGTTAATTGTTTTGATTTGAGATTTTTTCCCATGTGGTTTTTTTGCTGTTTCTCTCTTTTCACTGCAATATTTTTAAAGTGAAAATCATAATGATCTCATTCATCATCTAAGGTAATTGCCAGATAAGCAATATCTTACATTACATAAAAACATATCATTCATAAAAATGGTTTAATGAAATTGTACACTTACCGACACCAGCGTATTGAATAAGAATAAAATGTATTTAACTAGAGATGTTCCACAATCCATTTTGAAATAAGTTTTCTGCTCAAACTTAGGGTAACTTTAAATAACTGAAAAAAGAAATAAAAGTTATTTGTTAATTTTTATACAATACAGGTTCGTTTCATATATTTATTCAGAAATCCAACGTTATCGAAAGTTTCCACCAAATATAATATGTATTAAATATGTATGAACCATTAAAACTAAGCCTACAATTCGTAGGAAATTTAGACAACAAATGAGGAGTGATTTTTCAAAAGGGCGTAAAACCACTTGCAACCTCGAACAAACCTAAGAATGCCATCGCCATTACCACCCTAAAATGCATCCTCTAGTTCAAAATTCATCACAAAAAATACATTTTTCCAAGGTAAAATCGTGATCAAAAGTCGCATTTCAGAACAAAAGGACTTATTTCTATATAATTTCATAGAAATTTTTAAAGTTTGATACAAAAAGGCGTATTTCGAATAGTGGCCAAAAAAACTTTTAATATTTTTAATATGTCCCAGGCCATATAGGTGCTTACATACCATGCCTATAGACATCAGAATAAACTTCCAAATGGTAAAATAAGAGTGATTTCGAAACAAAAGGGCTTATTTCCAAACGTTTCAGAACAAAAGGGCTTATTTCCAAATGTTTTTCACTTTTTGCAATTACTACAAATATGTTACAACAAAAATGTTAAGGAGATTAGAATCTTTGGTCAACTCGATATAACACTGGAGACATTAAAATAAAATAAGTTATTGTAAACAGCCCATAAAAGTTTTTTCTCATTACTGAAAATTTGTTTAACATGGTTTTACGCCCTTTTGAAAAAACACTCCTCAAATATTTTCAGCACAATTTGAATATAAATATTACTCATATCGTGGTGTCAATTGTAAACAACTATCCTATCTTTTTTTGTAGTTTTTAGCAAAGCTGACAAACAGTTCGGAAATCTATTAGTGGCTGTTTAAAAATTTCCTAGATGTATCCGTTCGGTAGATATTTGCAAAAAACTGAGCGAGTTTCAAAGATACGATGTGGCAAAGTTGAAATTTTGGAAAGAGCACATCGAAATCTATAAAAAAATTATTTTCAAATATTCCGGAAAACTTTCCAGGTATCCCCATTTTATTCTCCCAAATAACAGTATTATATTACTAAAATTAAAATATCATTTCATGAGACAATATTTAAGGTATTCCTAAAATGTATTCATCTGATTTTTCACTGAAAAACCGGAGAATGTTTCCAAAAAAAAACAATTTGAATGTATTTCGTAATTAAAAAACATGATTTTCTATAGGAAATTGTATAAGGAGCAAATAAAACAGTTTAAAAATAATAAAATAAAAAATTTAATTCTGCATACAGTTTCTTAGAAAGAAAAAGCATTTACTGAAGCAAGTCGCAGTACTTCAAATTTGAATTGTAACTTAGTTTTAAAATGTTATATGTATATCTTTGCAATCTTGGAAATGACTAACGCACTTCAAATTTCACTGACACAGATTTAATTAGAACCGATAAATGAATTCGACAAATCTGAGTCATTATGAAATTACCTTTATTCACTTAAAAATATTTTGTTTTTTCATTTTGATGACCAAGACAAATTTTCTAAGAAAAAACGGGTTTAAGCAAAAATTGTCACCAAGAGGCAGCAGTATACTGCCAAAAGCAGGACTAATGGATAAATTATATTATCTATACATGTGTTCATATCTTTAAATGGACAATTCTTTATTGTACACCTCTTATTTTATCTGCAGAAGGTACTCATGATTTCTATAATTAACAGTTCTAACTTTTGCATGAACTATGTTTAGTATATATTTTAGCAGTCATAGCTCCTAAGCTACTGAACTGATTTTGTCATATACGATTTCATCCGCTCTGCTTTCCTAAAGAAATTAATGTAGACAAGTTAAAGCTTTAAAATTTCTTCATATGTGACACTTTTTCCAATATCTGGAGCCATTTATTAGATTTAAATGAAATTTCGTATCAGGGTTGCTGTTTCGATGCAACATCTTTCCCAATAATTTTGAAGTTTTTATTGTATTTTACATAATGTTGATGCTTTTTAATATTTTCGTGGTTTCCGAATGTTTATTTTTATCTTTATTTAATATTTTTGAATGCAATGCTATTTGATATTTATTAATACTATGATTCTATGACTTTTCTGACGTTTTCCGAAAACTTTTCTTTGTTTTTCGATTTTATGATCTCCGTGGCGCCGCGATTTGATGATGTTTTCACATAAAAAGCGCCAATATAAGTCCAAAAAAAAGACTGACATTTTTCGATATCTCGATAACCGTTACTCAGATTTAGAACATTGGTTTGTTCTTTTGACACAAATTTTTGGTAATACTTCGGCAAAGTGGCTCCAGCCATATTTCCGTCCCAAAAAAAAATGGTATCGAATTAGCGGTTTTTTTTATAATATCAGATCACTCTTACAAGGGGCAGAAGGTTTTTGAATCGAAAAATCATGTTGTTGACACAAAAATCGGCAATGTCGTGAGTCACTTTTCACCACTGATCCGCGAAGCCAGTGTTGGATTTTTGGGAGTTTTAAATCCTGAGTTGCGGCCGCAGGCCGCCCACCTACCCCTACTCTTATGAAAAAGCCTATAATATATCCAACACCTAGTTTGCTAGCCACAGTAATTTTACATAAGGGTAGGGGTAAGTGGGCGGCCTGCGGCCGCAGCTCAGGATTTAAAACTCCCAAAAAGCCAACATCGGCTTCGCGGCGGCCTTCGGCCGCGAATCAGTCTATAATATATCCAACACCTAGTTTGCTAGCCACAGTAATTTTTCATAAGACTGGAGCCACTTTGCCGAAGTATTACCAAATTTTTTTCAAAATCATTTAGTGATAACAAAATTTTAGTGCTTTTTATAAAATATACATATATAAAATCCGTATATTATTACGATTTCTATATCTCTGATATTAGGTTCTCTTTAACTCCTTGCTCCATAAAAACTTAATGCTTCGGTATCTCAGAAACTAAGCGAGAAATCGAAAAATTTTGTTAGTTTTTTGACTTATTTTGAATCTAATTATAATAGTCCGGGAGCCGGTGACAGTAAAACTGCACTTACACGGATTTTCAAAATTTTTACATGAATGGATGGTGTGTGGTCATAGGTACAATTTAAGCTTGGTGTGCCGCGATTTATCCTGGCACCACTATTTTTTAGCAATTTTTGAAATTTGCATTTTTGGAAGCAAATCGCATTCATACGGATTTTAATTTAAAAAACGCCATTTTGTTGCAAATTTTTTTTAATTGAAGAAAAGTTTGGTGTGCCAACTGATATCCTGGCACAAAGGTCTGGCACACCGATTTAAAGGACATAAATGCAAAGAAATTTTTTTTTTTTTTTTTAATTTGCTTGTTATAGCTCTACTTGGTGACATAGTACAAAGCTTAACCAAAATACCTGTCATACCAATTATATCTAGTCCAGCGATGAACATTAAAACCATTTGAAGAGTGGAACGTTAAAACGTCAAAATCAGCAAAGAAAAGCAAAATTTCCGTGCAAATATCACTATAAAACACGAACAACCATTACGTGCACAGCGAGCTGACATGTTACACAACTATGATATCTGAGGTTAAGCATATATTATAAACTGGTATGACAGGCATTCTGGTTAAGCTTTGTACTATGTCACCAAGTAGAGCTATAACAAGCAAATTAAAAAAAAAAAAAAAAAATTTCTTTGCATTTATGTCCTTTAAATCGGTGTGCCAGACCTTTGTGCCAGGATATCAGTTGGCACACCAAACTTTTCTTCAATTAAAAAAAATTTGCAACAAAATGGCGTTTTTTAAATTAAAATCCGTATGAGTGCGATTTGCTTCCAAAAATGCAAATTTCAAAAATTGCTAAAAAATAGTGGTGCCAGGATAAATCGCGGCACACCAAGCTTAAATTGTACCTATGACCACACACTATCCATTCATGTAAAAATTTTGAAAATCCGTGTAAGTGCAGTTTTACTGTCACCGGCTCCCTGCCTATAAAAAAACAACGTCATCACGACGCCATGGAAATCGCAGTCGATGATTTTCTACAATTTTCGAAATCTGCAATACCGTTTTTCGATAGTTTTCAACTCTTTTGATAATGGGGGTTATCGTGAATCACTATTCCCGGGGAATTTCACTCATATTGCCGTGCATCCTCTCCATTGCAGTCTCTCATAGATATCTAGGTATTGAATTAGGAAATAAACGTTGGGGACTGTCCATAAACTACGTGACGCTAAAATAAACCTCCACCCCTCTATGACGGTAGTTTCACATTAAAAAAAAAAATAAAACACCAAGCGTGACGCTTGCTTGAACCCCCTGGGAGCGGCATGGAGTTTATGGACAACCCTTTGAAAACAGTGAAATCAAAAAGCACCATGATAACCAACTCTTCAAATTTCGAAATTAAAGCAAATTTTTAAGCATTCATCCCCACTGTCACAACAAAAGCAAAACATCCAACCATCCACTTTTGAGGCTCCAGCGTTTATTGACGTTTGTTGCGGCGCCAGACTGTATGGAAAGTGAGTGAAGAAGACTCAAACTCAACAAATCGAAAACAACAAAGGAAAGACTGAAGTCACGGAATTTTCCGGTCGTACGCAAAAAATTTGGCGCAGACTCTAAAATCTCCAGCAGCCAAAAAAAAAAATTTCTCAGCTCTATCCTTTTTCTCATTCTCTATTTATGAACTTTTTGCACGTTTTTTTTACTGTAATCGCAACTTTTTTTTTTCACTTTCAATAATTTATCCCCCCTATTCAGTGCTGTCGTTGACACTTCAATTGAAGTGTTTTGCTCCTTTTTTATCAAAAACACTTTGCCACTTCCCCTTTCATAAAATCACTTCACTTTTTCTTAAATACAAAATTTGTCTATTCTTTTTATGAAAAATCAGAAACATACTTTTTTGTATGCCCGAAGCCTGCCCTGACTGAAAAGTAATTTGTTTTTTCAATATATCAAGCGAACAAAGCAAAATTTCGAAATACTTCACAGGAAACTTTTTGTAGAGATTTAAATTTGCCATCGAAATAGTTTATAGACCAAAAAAAGAAAGCAAAAATTTCGATTTCTTGTGTTTTTACTCTTTTGTCTATAACTGTTTAGGGTCAGAGATAGGTAAAGATACAGCAGAATATCATAAAAGTAGATAAAATTTCCATTAAAGCGCTTCATTATAAAATTTTTAGGTGAAAAATTGGCCGAAATATGGCTACTCGAACATATAATGCCTAAAATACTTAGAATCATTCAAAGAATACGTTAAATTTTTGGGTACATTTTATAATTTTTAAAAAATTGGTAAAAAAAAAAAATTAAAAATGTTCCAAAAAATTCTGGAAAAAATTCACACGTATTTCTTGGACTATTCTAAGCATTTTATGCTTTATACACTTTTTTCATTGTTTTGAGTAAAAACCGTTTTTTCGACCCCATAAACAAAATTTCTATGTTCGAGTGGCCAGCCATATTTCGGTAAATTTTTGACCTAAGAAATTTTTTATTTATTTTTTCATATTTTTTTAAAATATATTTTCAAATTTTGTTACGTGTAGCATAAAAATGAATGCATTGAATAAATAAAATTGTGATTTTTGTGTTCACTTCGCTACCACTTCACTTTTTCAGAATTTTACTTCGCAACACTTCACTTTTTACAAAATTTCACTTCGCTCAAACTTTTCAAAACGACAGCACTGCCCCTATTACGCACTTGAATGAAAAATAAAATAGAAAAAAACAACCGGATGCAACGTTTCCTTCACACTAGAAATTATCAGAAGACACTTTGTGGGAATTTATTTCTCATTTTTTTTCAGCACATTATCAGTTATCCTTTGAAAATTTTTGAATATTTTTATTATCATTCGCGACAGTTGAGCTTCTTCGTTTATTTCTTGTTATTTATTTCAAATTATCATTTTTCATCTTTTTTTTTTAAGTGTAAAACTCTTCATCTTATTTTTTATGCATCATTTGCTTTCATCTTTACTACCGTACCTTTTTTTTACTGCTTCAATTAGACCACTTCAACACAAAAACTGAAACCGACCGTACTAACCGCCGTTCGAAATCAAACTGACAAAAATGACGGTTGTAAATAGAAATAAACAAAAAAAGTTGAATGTGCAGTTGAAAAGAAAATTGAATGACTTTTGCGAACGCTGTGTTCAATTTTTCCCATGCGCTGTGTTTAGTTAATAATTTATTATGCGTTCAGCGATGCCAGATGTTAAACTGTAAACAGTTTTGAGAGCCTTTAGTAAATGATATTTTGCATATTTTGTTTATTTATATGAAGCTATGAGCGCAACAGTGGCCAAACCTTTACTTCGTAGATTAAGCAAAATACATATCCTGAGTCGATAAAAACACAAGTTATTTGCTTTTGATTTAGGAACAAAATTAATTATCAATCTTAACTAAGGCAACTTAAGTTATCTGAGCTCAGATGCAAAAAAATATATTTTCTACCGAGAAAAAATATATAATTCACTCATATTTATATTCACCAACCATGGCAAAAAAAATAATGTATGACCAAATAAAAGGCACTAAACACAATTATCTAATGCCCTATTCTCAGTTGCCTGGTTAACCAGCCTAAAATCACAAAATCTTGATAATAACAGAACCACGTTCACACCTTTTACCTGGATGAGTCATCTATCATTTCAATGACACTTTTTTGGCGTTTACCAAATCGCGACACTATTTTCACTTTTTTCAAATATATTTTTATATATTTCGTTATTCAAATTTTTTTAAAAACAACACGACAAACACATTTTTGATTTTTTTAAGTTTTTTATTTGTTTACATTTTGCATTTGTCAAAAGAAAAGGAAATTTCCTAATTTCCCTGGGATTTTTTGAATTTGGAGATGCCATCTGCCGATTTTTTGGGTTAAATGATATAATTATTTAAAAACTAGCTAATCTTTTCCATATAAATCGAAAAGCTTTTTATATGGAAAACTATCATGGTTAATCAGCATTCATTGGTTAACCAGGCAAGTGAGAATAGGGTATAAACCATCTATTAATTACATACCCTACACTACACGAAGGGCACGTCAAATTTGTAAGCAAACGGAGGAAAATAAAAGCGGCACTTCCCTCCGCTTGCCTAGAAATTTGACGTGCCCTTGCCCTTCGTGTGAGTTCGCACTTACAATTAATCAATATTTGTAACGCGTAGTGACAAAAGAGACCTTAACTTCCCAGAGAAAAATTTTTAGCACTAGACAACACATGGGCTTAAGTCGAAGTTTCAAGTTTTTGATTTTTTACCTCTTTCTACAGTTGTTATATTAATGGCTAAATAGTATAACAATTAATTTTTACCGTATACTCTAGTGCTCATTACCGCCTTTTGGCGGGTTCTAAGTAACAGCTATTTTTTAAATGACAATAGTTGTGTCTAATACCCTATTCTCACTTGCCTGGTTAACCAGATGAATGCTGATTAAGCACTAAACAGGATGGTTTTCCATATAAAAAGCTTTTCGATTTGTATGGAAAAGACTAGCTAGTTTTTAAATGATTAGATCACTTAACCCAAAAAATCGGCAGGTGGCATCTACAAATTCAAAAAATCCCAGGGAAATTAGAAAATTTCATTTTCTTTTGACAAATGCAAAATGTAAACAAATAAAACACATTTAATAAAAAGCAAATTCAAACTAAAATCAAAAATGCGTTCGTCTCAATTGCTTAAAAAAAAAAAATTAAATAATGAAATATATAAAAATATATTTGAAAAAAGTGAACATAGTGTCATGATTTGGTAAACGCCAAAAAAGTATCATTGAAATGATAGGTGACTCATTCAGGTAAAAGGTGTGAACGTGGTTCTGTGATTATCATGATTTTCTGATTTTAGGCTGGTTAACCAGGCAAGTGTGTTTTTGGTTTTAGACGACAGTTTTCAGTGTTTGATCAAGCACTTTCTGAGAAACGTATAGGAAAGCAACAACTAAAGTGCTTAATTTAACACAGATAAATTTGCGTGTTTAACTATTTAGCACAAAATAGACTGTTTAATGTCGTCATACTACACTGAATATTGGCTGTGTTTAGTTGGATTTTATCAAAGTGGCACCACATTTTTACCGATTGTCTTGGTAAGCGGAAGGAAGTGGTGCGGAAACGAAAAGCAGAATAAAGTAAAACAAAACTAAGTAGTAAGGGTGCTTGCTACCTTTATCCTGGCCAAGTATTTAATACCCTACACTGCGGTATTTTGAAAATTTTGCTTGTATGGGAGGTGCCACGACCTCTTGTCAGAAATCACAAAGCTTTTGCTCAGATCTTGCACTTGCTCTCAGTGTCTGAGTGAAATTTGCTTGGGCTACCTCCAGTGACGGATCCAGCATTGTCAAGAAGGGGACAGATTGACTACATTTCTAGATAATAACAGAATGTTTTTGAAATATTTACATATAATTTAAAAAAAAATTTAATCACTTGGTTTGATAGGGAGCCAATCGCCCCCATAGCCCCTCCTTGGATCCGCCTCTGGTTACCTCGAATAACGTTTTTGTTTAGCATTTTGAAGCTTTTGCTTATAGGTATAGGCAGGGGCGTGGAGAGAAAATCCGGGCCCGGGAGTAATTGTATACCGGGCCCCCTCCACTGCCAGATTTTTTTTTTATTCGAGACTATCACATCGTCGAGCGAATATTGTTTCTCCGTAAACGCAAGGATGCTCACGAGATATATGTATTGTATGAAATGTGTAAAGTTGTGATTTTATTTGCCTTCCGCTCATATTCATAAAATAAAGGTAAAAAAATAATGTAATTTTTTTTAACTACCTATAACTTCGAAACTGTTGGTTTTTTCGGAATTGTCTTTAAGTCATTCTTTGTAGAGAATATCTAGGCCAACATTATCTTCTTAGAAGATTTCGGTCTAAAAATTAAACTTGTTGCTGTTTTGATACAAAAATAGCAATTTTTTAAGAAAATGTTCATGCCTAGAAAATGATTTATTGTAAATTTTAAAGGGTGGAATATTTGTTCTGGAAACCTTATATTGTAGGAAATTAAATGTAAATTAATTGAAAAGAAAAAATAATTTAAAATATTAATTCTTAATGTATAGAGCTGGTCTCAAAATTGCAAAAATGCGATATTTTAATTTTTGCTACTTTATTGGAAGCAAGAAATTTTTTTGCTAGTTTTATATGAAATGGTCTTGTATGATTTTCCGTTAAATCTTTCAAGACTACTTCAGAGTACATTTTAACACCTTTTTGGAGTTCACTTGTTTTCAATTTTTTCCTGGGTGGCGAGCTCGACAATCGAAATTTTCAATAGTCTGTGCAGGAGCGGCCTTAAAAAAATCGACCACAAAAGCTATTTTCATGTTCAGCGACCCGAAATTATTTAAGAAAATGTGACAAGCAAACAAATCAAAAATTAAGGAAAAAAAAAAAACACTAAAAAATTATATTTTTTTTAGCTTTGAGGCTCCATAATCTAAAAATTTTATGTATTTAAATAATTTTTTTTTTTGATTAATCTACATTTAATTCCCTTCAACATACGATTTTCCGGACAAATATTCCGCTCTTTGTAAATTGCAAAAAACCAATTTCTAGAAAAAAAGTCATAAAACTTAAAAAATTTCTATTTTTCTGTAACAAATTTTATTTTCTTTCTAAGATAATGTTGGCCTAGTAACTCTCCATAAAAGTTTATTTAAGAATGTTTCTGAAAAGATCAGTAGTTTCGAAGTTACGGCGAAAGTTAAAGCGGATTGCCATTTTTAAGTCTATTTTAAAATTTTTTTGAAACCTTATCGTTTTTGCCTCATAACGCCAATTTTACATATTTAGGAAATCGCCTTTTTAAGTTTTAGATGGAATAAGAAAGAACTAACCGGTAACTTTTTTAGATTGTGTTTTTCTTAAATACTTCAATTTAAGAATTAAATTTAATATTTTACTAAAGGCAAGATTCGGTACCTTCCAGTTTTTAAGTTATGAAACGTGTAATTTTATGAATTTTATTTTTTTATAATTGAGCGTGGGTTTTTTTCTTGGCCCGCGGGGCTCTACTTTCCAGTGACGGGCTCCGCCTTTCTAACCTAACCACAAAAGGCTTAAGATTAGAGGCCCATGAAGGCCCGTAAATCACAAGCAAGATTAGAAGCACAAACTTGGAAAAAATTCTGGAAAATAATGTATAAGTGTAGTGCTTAGAACGAAATTAAGTTAAGTCAAACAAAAAAACCTTATTAGATTTGACCAAGAAGCTCCAATAAGCAGACAGTATTTAATCTTTGTTTTTTCTCCTTTGAAAACAAAAAAATATAAAATAATTATTGTGCGGGCCCGGACTTTTTCTTAAGTGCTTGTATCGTGTTCATGCCGGGCCTCTAAAATCTATTTTTCAAGCTTGCAAAAATCTACTACAAATTTTATTAATTTCTGCTTAAGTTAGGACCCTGGGGGAATCCCCCTTACCTCTCTCCCCTCTGGCCTGGGTATAGGAGGAGCCAAGCCCTCTTCTCCGAGGTCGCCTAGCATTTGCTCAGAGCTTGCCTTTACTGTTTTTACTGTCTGACTGAAACTTAGTTGGATTATCTCAAAAAATATTTTAAATACCTTTTGCTTATATGAGAAGTGCCACGCCCTGTCGAACGATTTCATCTACTTTTTGCTCAGAGTATGCATTTATAGCTTTTAATGTTGAAGTGAAATTTGGTGGGGGGACACTTTTCCCAAAATCGTTTTCCCAAAAAAATTATTTCCCAAAAACATTTTTCCCAATTTTTTTTCTTCTCAATACTTTTTTCCCCAAAATTAAGTTTTCCCACGCCTTTTTAACTTTTCTCATTAATATTTAAACAACTTATTGCGTTGTCATTTGTTTTTCCATCACCGACAAGAAATCGATATCAACCTTCCGTTAAAAGTTATGTCGGACTTCGAGTTAGCCATAATCAATGCTGTAAAAAACGTCGTTGGCGAAAACAAGGTGCGATGCTGTTTTTTCCATCTCTGTCAAAGCATGTACCGCCACATTCAGAATGAAGGCTTACAAAGAAGATACCGTGACCCTGAAGATCATTCCATCAAAGTTGCTACACACATGATATGTGCTCTGGCTTTTGTTCCATCGCATAGCATTGCCAGACATTTTGGATCTTTGGATCATGAATTACCAGAAGAATTGAGTGAATTATATAAATATTTTGACAGAACCTACGTTCGGGGAAAACCAGCCAGGGGCCGGGGAAGACATGTACCTCCTCGTTACGCACCTGATTTGTGGAGCCAGTATGATGCAGTTATGAAGAAAACTGCAAGAACTAATAACATATCTGAGGGGTGGCACAACAGGCTACAAGTTGTAATGGCCAAAGATCATCCAAGTTTCTACGTTTTTCTCGTAGAACTACAAAAAGAACAATCAGACACTGAAATCATGCTACGGCAATTACAATCTGGGCAGAAAGTTAAAAAAGGAAAAGACTATGAGGCTGAGGAGAGATCAAAGGATATATAACATTGTGTCTAAATATCACGAATTTGTCGAAAATGACGACTTTATCACGTACTTACAACTATGTGAAATAAATTCTTGTAAAAAATTTTTTGGGAAAACTTTTTAGTGGAAAAAAAAAAAACATTGGGATAAAAATCTTTTGGGAAATCTTTTTAGTGGGAAAAAATATATTGGGAAGAAAAAAAATTGGGAAAAATGTTTTTGGAAAATGAATTTCTTGGGAAAACGATATTGGGAAAGTGTACCCCAACCGTGAAATTTAGTTGGATTATCTCGAAAAACGCTTTCTATAGAGCATTTTGAAACTTTTACTTATATGAGAGGTGCCACGCCCTCTTTTCCAAGTTCAACTAGTTTTGATCAGAGCTTCCGCTTACGTGAAAAACACTCCTTAAGTTGCATTTTAAATAAATTTTTTGGATGGGGGGTAGGCATATCCGTTGACCCATTTCACTCATTTTCAATCCCTCGAGCTAACTTTTACGACAAAGCCACTGTTCCAAATTTCATCGAAATATCTTGCTTAGTTTTCCCATAAAAAATATTTCCACAGTCAGACAGACAGCCTGCCAGCCAGACAGACATGGCTATATCGACTCAGGAGCACGGTGCTCTTGAACAGTCGATAGGTTTTTTGAATATGTGGAGAAAATCTGTGTATGGGGTTTCATTTGCATTAGTTTAGTGGTCTGAAAAATGCAAACCCCGAAATCGTAGCTGATCATCCCCGCGAAATATCGCAAAAATACATATCCCATATAAATAAAATAAAAAAAATTCAGAAAAAAAAACGCAACAAACATATATAAAAATAGTTATATTTAATGTATTTTGCAATGCTGAATCTGAATCCGGCCTTAAAATTGCTATATCTCATCCGGTTTTAGGGATATCTTAGCATAAACAAGGAAAGAAGACCGTTCTTGCTATATTTTTCAGCTATATAACTATAGTATAGAACATTTATACGCAGAATTCGATACATTACCTGAAAGATCCAATCGTTTTCTTTAAAACCGCATTTAAATTACGTCAATAGCTTAATTTTTTTCCAAAATATCGTTGACTGAAATAATGACAAAACAGGTTTTTTGCACTTTTTTAACTTTTTAGGTTAGGATATCTCCGAGTAAAATAAAGATATCGACATTATTTGAATTAGGTTTAGAATATTGATTAGAGCTTTCCATTTTTGCATCAGAATTTACGGATATACGTCCTGTTATATAGCTCCAAAACACAGCAATAAAACATAGCATCGGCTTTTTTTCCTTGTTTAGGCGAAGATATCTCAAAAACCGTATGAGATACAGTAATTCTAAGGCTGGATTCGGATTCAGCATTGCAAAATACATTAAAAATATTTATTTTTATATTTGTTTGTTGCGTTTTTTTTTCTGCATTTTTTTTATTTTATTTATATGGGATATGTATTTTTGCGATATTTCGCGGGGATGATCAGCTACGATTTCGGGGTTTGCATTTTTCAGACCACTAAGCTAATGCAAATGAAACCCCATTCACAGATTTTCTCCACATATTCAAAAAACCTATCGACTGTTCAACAGCACCGTGGGAGGTGACTCTAATCAAGAATATATATACTTTTCTATACCTGTTACGCCTCCTCCTCTGCGTTGCAAACGGAACGACGAAGTGAATATACCCTGGGTGTAGGGTATACAAAATTCAGCAAATCGTTAGAGATTTTGGTATAGAAACAGGGACTGAACCGATTTCGTTTGCCTATTTAAGTATATATGGGACATTACATTAGCATCTATGATTTTTTTCAATTTTCTTCATCGAGCCGTTTCAAAAAACTAAAAAAGCTGCAAAAACAACATTTACCAAAATAAATTTATTTTTAGCAGTAAGTGTTAGACGCAGTAAAATTAAAAATGGCTTTTTTTTTCTTCTTAATATAGTATTTATCTTCCATATGTTTTGTGTTTAATGACATTTAATGCCAATTGTCAAAGTTCAGGGGTGTCACTTGGTCGAAAATAGCCAAAATCGGTAACCTTGCTGTGATTAATGCACAGATTTAAATAAAATCTCAAAAAAATAGATTCAATTTTGTACGGTAAATCATGTGATTAATGCCCAGATTTAGAGCCAAATCCACAAACGGCCTTAAATCATCTCATATATCAGCGGTGGAAACATGGTAATTTATTTTTGTAAAAAGTTTTCTCCTTTCCAAATGATTATATAAAATTTTATCCATCTATTCGATTGTGGGCTTCTTGTGTTTTATTTATCTTTTATAGCCTATAACTAGTCGTGTATATTATTATTAAAATTACATATATCAAAATTCTTCATTCTAAAAGATTACAAAATTTTATATATCATACAAATGCAATTCAATATGTGGCATGGGAATATAGCTCTGGACCATTTTATTCATAAGTTCACTCTTATACTTAGAAGTTTATTTAGTAATTAGCGCGCCTTCTATTATTACGAACTTGATTGGCCAAACAGCAAGCGAAAATAAAGGCAACCAGCTGTAATTCAAAAAAAAAAAAAACAATTATTCAATGTAATTCATTAAGCAGAAATTGTATTAAAAAGTTACTTACCTCAATTGCTGCAACACCAATGCCAGCATAACGTGTGATATTGGTATTGGTCTCCCAGAATGAACCAAAAGCGCGTGAACAACCTGGTTTGGTCATAGCTGTAATAGTACTACAAGATGCTGCCTGGGCACCGCAGCATGAATTTGGAATGGGTTCCAAATTCCTGACATAGTCAGTGAAACCATCTTTACCACAGCAGTTAAACTATATGTTTGTAAATATAAAGAATATCATTTCATTCTTAATAGACTATCGTTTTATTGCTATACTTACACTCAATTGAAGTGCATCCATAACCTTCTGATCGCTTGAGTGTTGTTTCCAAATTGTACTCACAATGTTATCCATTTGTTGAAGGAACTTATCACGTTGTGTCCAAACAAAGATTATCAAAGCCAACTGGCACAACAATAGTCCCAACATAAATACGGAATACTAAAGAAAAATGAGATGTTAAAACTTCAAAATACTCTGCAATCTTTCACAAAAACTAAATTTACTGTCATTGTAAGGCATGCATTTTCGCGTATAGCTCCACAGCATCCCATGAAAGCGATGATGAAGATAATACAACCGAGTACAAGAATGGAAATCGCTATGCTATTGGCTTGAAATGTATCACCAATATTATCTCCGGTGACGTCTCCAATTTTGGCGACCATAATCGAGCCGAATACAATGAGAAGAATGCCACATATCTAAAATTAAAAAAAGATAGGATAATTTCAAACATTAATACTCTCAATAGTTAAACAATAACCGCTTAGGTGCATTTACTCGTGGGTACCATTTGTTACCAAAAGTTACCTAAATCTTCAAAACTTCAAATAAGTCCGTAAAAGCAGTGTGATATGGTGGTGTGCACGTCAAATATTTGCATTTGTTGATACTAACGTGGGGCCCAGTAAAAAGCACGATTAAATTTTTAACCAAATCATGTTCCTGTACTTTTTGTCTTTTGTTGAGAGGAAATACTATACTAGCCTCTGTCGCTCTTTTAAACTTGACTAAGGATTTGAATATAATTTTAGAAAGTAAATGATTCATTTCGCTGGCACACAGCTTATGTATTTAATAGTGTCACCAGACGTTTTAATCTACTTGACACATTCAAAGCACCCATTTTATCTTATTGATTTTTATATTTTTTTTTTTTTTTGTTGTTTTCAATAAAGACGGAATATTTTTCAGTAAAGTTATTTTCTACTCAGCAACGAATATATTATAAACAACACTGATAAACAGTCACATCTTTTGTGAGTATTAATGCTGAGCAACTTATTTTGAAAATGAAATAGTCAGGGTGTTACCTATGGCCTGGCCAAAAAATAATATACCCTACACTGCATTGTTTTTCAGTTTTTTCTCAGATCTTGTATTTTCTGTACTTAGTGTCTGAGTCAAATTTAATTCGTTTTTGTTCAAAGCTTTAATGTTTTTAGTGTTTGAGTGAAATTTAGTTGGATTGTCTCAAAAAGCGCTTTCAGTATAGCAATTTGAAACTTGTTCTTCTATGGGAGGTGCCACGCCCTCTTCCCCGAATTCATCTAGTTTTTGCTCATAGCTTGTACGTACTATCTTATCTTACTATCTTTAGTATTTACGTGTATTTTGCTTGAGTTATCGCAATTAATGCTCTTGATACTGCGTTTTGAATATATTTTTTGTATGGGCGGTAAGAGTGTCCGTTGACCGATTTCGCTCATTTTCCAACCCATGAGCTAGCTTTTATGACGAAGCCACTGTACGAAGTTTCATAGCATTATCTTGGTATCTTGGACAAGACTATATCGACTCTGGAGGTGACGCTGATCAAGAATGTATGTGTTTCTCTTTACCTGCCACGCCTCCTTCCCTGCGTTACAAACGGAAGGACAAAGTGAATATATCCTGGTTGTAGGGTATAAAAATGGCCGATTTGTCAGGTTTTCCACATCTCTGCACAGAGTGTGTAACCCAGCGAGCATTTAAAAGTTGCCATACCATTAGGATTGTTTAAACCCCACATGGTACCAACATTATTTTTATATGGAACATGTGATTTCAACAATCATCGATTGATTCATTTGAAGCCTAATTGATGTTTATGTTCTTTTTTTGGTGTTCAAATTATAAAGAGGTCAGTCACCAACGCAATACTCTCTCTTCATTCTGTGAAACGACATCAAGAATTCTATCACCAAGCGACTCATACAATTTGTTCAGGTAATCCTGCGATATTTGAGTCCAGGAGTTTTTGAAGGCTTGAATGAGATATCCATTATCAAAATATTGTTTCCCACTTTCATGAACAATACGTCCAACCAATACAGCCAACCCCAAACTTTTTCGATACTGTTCAGATTCGGGGAATAAGGTGGTCAATAAAGCAATTCAGCATTTTGGCTTGTAATGAAGCCCTTTACAATCGATGTATTATGAACAGGAGCGTTGTCCTGTTTCAGAATCCATTGGAGAGGTCCGTAAACATGAGAAATTTTCGGAAAAGCTTATTTCAATATGGTTTTATACAAACTTCCTGTCAAAATAGAATAGGGAAAATAAATTAATGGTGGCATAGTTGGTATTAGCACCGCAAACCTTTTAACTACTCTTTCCACTATGATGCCGGCTCAAAAGCAATTCTGTAATTATTACTTTTAAGATATGAGACGGTAAAAATTGTTTTTGAGTCGACATCATAGCGAAGAGGGTGGTAAAAAGGTTTGGGGGTGCTATTACCAACTATGGCACGATTAATTTAGTTTTTCCCCATTAAATTTTGAATGGAAGTTTATATAAAATCATGTTGAAATAAGCTTCTTCGAAAATTTTTCAAATGTTTTGATTTCTCCAATGGATTCTGAAACAGGACAACGACTTTTCGACAAATAAATGTAGTGCCTTTATTCTAATGAACGATGTTAATAAAAGGGGAGTGTATAAGCTGCTGAAAATTAGTCACTCGATTCGTTTCGTCAAAACTGATAAAGCTATGAGTAAGCAAGAAGTTGCCTGTTTGTCCTTACATAAGAAAAAAGCAAATCAGAAAATCGTAGCTTTTTCTTTTCACGAGTTATCCTCACCTAAAAGTAAATGAGTTCAATATAAAATTATCATACTTCAAGTAAGAAAAAGGGCGTTGGTACTTTCATTACTACTATACAAGCAAAAAAACAGTTAATAAACTAACTTCATTATCTATCTAGTAGAAATCTAGGGGAACCTGCCTATCTATCATTAAAATTCTCGTAATTTCGAGAGCCTGCGGTTTTAATTGTAGCTAGCGTAGCATGTCTCAAAACCAGAGTGTGTTACCAACTAAAAACAATATGGCAATTTTTCTCAGCAGACGGCGTTAGTAAGCACTATGATCTATGCATATGGCGATCTTGTACAGAGAGTTTATCCGTGTTTAATAGCCTAATGATTAAGTATCGCGTTTTCTATCATTTGAAAACCGGAGTAACGGTTTCTGACAAGATTTAACTAAAACTGATCTGATGAGGATATATATGAAAATATGTATATAAATATGTATGTGGAAACAGCCGAAACATATGTAATCAATTTTCATGTTAACACTTGCTCACGTCTGTTGTTAAAAAATTGCAAAATGTTTGTTTTATGGTCTTAAAAGAATGCCGCTTATGGTTTTATGTAATGGTTAATGAACCCAGCATCGTATTTATGATAAGCATTTATTCATTTCTCAATTAGAAAAACTTGAAGTATGCATTTCTTGCGGTGCCTTATATTTTTGGCCAAGGCTGTAAGTACATACATAAATAAAAGCTTCTCATTATTTAATGCAAAATTCTGTGTTTTTATAAATCATTTAATTTTGGTTGTTGATTTATGAGCTTTATCTGATATTTCTATGAATATTTATTTATTGCGTGCTTCATGAAAACAGCACATTTTTGCAATAACATCTATGGTGATGATGTTTATTTCGCCTCCAGCTTCGGTGCACCGACTTATCATTCATTGGTTTATACCATGGGTTTCAGATAACCCCTCCCGTCTTTCGAAGTGTGAAAAATTTTTGTTTTTTGTTTTTATTTTGAAGCATTAAAAACCACCATAATTTTGTTGTTGTGTCATTTAAAGTATGTACTCCCATAGATGTATGACTAATTCATATTACCGGTAAGCGGAATATGCGTTGCTTACTCAACCTTATCGCTAATTGACTTTTTTCATAAAGTGCGCATAGTACATATAATTAATTTTGTTTTGTTGTATTCAGTAAATAACAAATATGTAACAGTATGTGTTGTACTCCATGGTTGATAAGATAAGTAAGTTTTTTATAGAATACTAAGAGTATTGAAGGCAAGAGATTTTTTGAAGATAAGATACAAAAATCGAAAGGATTCATTGCTCAGAACTAAGTTTAAATATCGATAGCATATATCTATATTTCTTAAGAATTTACATAATGCAGTTCTGTGAAGTATATAAAATGATAAGTTTTATATTAAATTAATATTAAGTTTTTTAAATAAATTTTTATCTAAGTATGATGTCATGTTTCCAACACAAGGTTAATAATTTATCGATATATCGAGTGTAAAATTTTCATTAAAATGCTTACCACAAATAATATGTTAAATAGGAAAAGAATATATTTAACTAGTACTCCACCACAATCCATTTTGAAAAAGTTTTATTATTATTTCTAACAACTTAAATATAAAACAAATAAAATAAAATTTAAAAACTGAAACAGTTGTTTTTCTTTCGCTTCCAAAGTTTGTACGTGTTCGGAGAAGTTAATTTTCAAACTGAACCAATTTCAACGACATTGACAGTAATTTGCCCTTATCATGAGTTAGGTTATGAAAAAAAAAAAAAAAAAAACAATAAAAAACACTCACTTTTTATCTTGTTTTTAACCATTAAAAGCTCTTGATATTGCTTTTGCTTTTGGCCCTAAGTAAATAAGCAAAAAATATTATTTTTATACCCTGCACTGTGGTATACATTCACATTAGTTCTAGCGTTTGTAACGACCAGTGGCGGATCTAAGTAATTTGCCGCCCTAGGCTCTTATTCTCACGCCGCCCCCCCCCCCCCCTTCCCATCAGATTGTTTTTAAAGTAAAAGAAATTTATAATAAAAACAAATCAATAGGTTTTATTAACACTTTAATGATTTGTATGTTCAAATACATCGTTTATTCACACATTAAAAAATTGTTCCCTCTAATTATGTTATGTGGAAATTAGTGGACAATATCCTCATAATCTAATTCAAGCAAAATATCTTTTTCTATCAATTTTTCACTCAATCTACTTTCCCCCATTGATGAAAGACCTTTCAGCAGTGGAATTGGAAATTGGTGTACATACGTACATTGTACACGCAATGTCAACATGTGGGAACAATGTGCAGAGATCATTTCTGCAATAAGACTTAAACTAGAGAAGTTCGTCGCTTAATGATTTTTCTAAATGATCAGAAAAACTTTTTTAGAACGCCAAATTTTTCTAGAGCCTTCACACATGACACAGATGTTGTTTTTAAATCACAGATCAACTGTATGTAGAAATTCTGAAATTATCTCTGTTCAACCACTTTCCCCAGGTTTGTTGTGAAATCTTGCAAGATCGTGCTAACGGCGATAATTTTTAATATAAAATTCCATATACACACAAGAAATTATGTTTCGAATGTTTCTAATTTATTTCTTATACCTTGAGCTTCACATCGTACTTCACCTTTTTCCTTGGAATTATTTTCAATGGCTTCAAGAGCTTTGCATATATTGGGTTAATGTTCACAGAGAACACGAATCGCCCGACCATCGCACACTGGGGACTCCAGGTTCAAAACCACCCAGAAATCGCAATTTTCATCGAAATATAAAAATTCTTAAAGTGGGAAACTCGTTTCTTCATACTGAAGTATGGTACGAAGCTTAATTTTCTAAATATGATTCAAGATGGGACTCGAACGCTCAATGGGAGTTTTTGGCTTTTGAACGCCTGCGGAAGGCAAAAATCTTTTTTTACTCAAGAGGAAAGCATCTTAAGAAAAAGTGTTCAAGGCATAAAATCACATTTTTCAAGGTCACTCGGCAAATTGATAAAGTCACATTTAGGAAATGAAGCTTCGTACCATACTTCAGTATGACAAAACGAATATCCCACTTTAAGAATTTTTATATTTCGATGAAAATTGCGATTTCTGGGTGGTTTTGAACCAAATCACTTTTATAGCCCCAGTGTGCATCGTTCGCGGCCGCATAATTCATTCTCACGAATTCCCATGAAAAGAGTTCTTTAGCTTATAGTCATTTGGTCTTAAAGGACAATATGTATCTATTTCAATCACTTATTTTGCCGCCCCTACAGTACATTTTGCTTTTTATAAGAGTTCTTGAGCTTATAGTTATTTGGTCTTATAGAACAATATCTATTTCAATCACTCATTTTGCCGCCCTAGGCATTGAGTAAACTTTTCTTAAATATTTAGGTAAAATGAAATCAAGTTCAATACTTAAATTATAAAAACTTTTTTTTATCACTGCAAAAATTAGCCGCTCCCCATAATCTGCCGCCCTAGGCTGGTGCCTACTGCCGCCTTAGGGTAACGCCACTGGTAACGACTATAAAAAGTTGTGTCATAATAAGAGCGCACAGAAGTAGTTCCTTTCAAAATTTTAAATTTATTTTAAGTGCAGAGAAAAATTCATCCGAGTATTTAATTAGTTGCAAAGATAAAAGTAAATCTCTTTTAAACCACATATACACTACCACTTGTTTCGTTTATGAATGTCAAATTTGTGGAATACGAACAAAGTGCAATACATAATTTTTAAATAAAATTTTACACATGGTCTGGCAACTCAGCACACTCAATTTGACACACGAGCCGTTAAATTTGAAAGTGGGCCAAGTCCAGTTCTTGTTATTCCGAGATATTTAAAAGTTTTCATTTTAATAAATTTAAAAATATTGGTAAACACTAATGGACTTTTATATGTGAGTTTATGGTGTTGGCCAAAAAAGAAATGCAAAAAATAAAGATTTTATTGCACCTAAATGGACTTGCTTCACTTTCAAAACTAACGAATTTTTGGCATAATGTTTCATTTGTATCAGCCTTTTTAAAGTTAAACTTTTTTGGGGTAATATTTATGGGCCACGCTTACATTTTTCGTTGCATCCCGTTATATCTCGCAAGCCATACAAGATATTTTGATGAAATTTAGAAGGAAAATCCCGATCATGAGCTGGTCGTAAAAAGGAAATTTTTTAATTTTATTTTCTAATATTTGTTTTTTTTATTTTTTTAATTTGGCATCAAAAAATGCCTATAATCACAAATTTCAACCTCCTACTAACACCATTATATATGTTGTTGAATCGAGGAGCTCAGAAAGGTCGAGTCATTTTGACATTTCACAAATTTTGTACGAATTATTTTAGTTTATGATTGGAAAAGGTGTGTAGTACATTGAACAATGCCAGCAAGACTTCAAGAAGCCCGTTTGGACCGAAACATGCAAACATGCAAAATATTATATGGCAGAACAACGTTTGCGAGGGGACATTGTGCTACCCTTCCTTAAAATGATATGCCTCTGCACCCAAGATTCCAAGTCCGGACCGCGAAACACAAAAAACTGGACAGTCACCAAATATTTTAAAGCTTAAGTTATTTATATAAATCATTTAACCCTTTCGACCCGAAAAAAAGTGTGGGGTACACAATATTTGTGATAGGTTAATCTTTGAAACCTAATTTAAGTAAAATGTTTGACCGTCTCTAAATTCAAATTTTCACCGCAAGAGGCGCTTCCGGTCTATACTCCCAACAGATGTTTTTGATTTGAATTTTTTGGATATAATCTCCTTGGAGTGGTTATACGAAAACAACAGTGGTTACTAAAAATTGCATTTATTTTATTAATTCATTCAATTCAAGTGACGTTAATAACCGAGTTATGTATTTATTGAAAAATTTTTTGGGTTATATTGTCCCAACCGGTTCGAAAGGGTTAAAATATATTTTTTTGTGAATAAAATTACTTTTGTCAAGAATTTATTCACTTTCCAATAATCCTAGCCAAACGGTTCATATCTCCGCTTTTTTTATCCGTTACGGATCCGTTACTGATCCGTAACTGATCGGTAAATATGAAAATATTTAAATATTTCTGAAATAGACATTGTAGTTTTTTAAAATCTTATGTAAGATCTTAGGAAGAAATTTGCGGCAAGATTCCAAAACTTTACCGAAATGGAAAATATGTCGTGACTCTTAAAATCCCTTTGAAATTTTTCCAGCTGCAGAATGTTCAGTCTTTCAAAGGCTTTACTCTAAATGGAGACAATAGACTTGCAGGAAGACACTTTCTTGCAAACATATAGAACTGCATCCGTCGAAGAATTTTAGAGTGCTTGTATAACTTCAAAAATGCATTTTTTTAAGATTCAATTACGCTCAAGATTAACGGCCGCCCACTTTGAAGACACCGCTTGTACTTTACTTTATAAAACTGGTTCAAAACCGCAAATGTGATTTATCGCATTGATTTTTGTGTAAAAATCTGTGGCATTTTGACAAAAGAACCTAACTTGAAATTGACAACTTCTCACGAGAAGCAAATCTTCTTTTTTAACAAATTTTTACTAACCTTAAACTGTCAGCTGTCAAACTGTTTTCTTCTTTAATTGCCAACACTTTATCGCACAAATGGCGGAAAATTCAAACTTTGCATGAATTTTGGGACACCCTTATATTTTTAAAACTAAGCATCAGAGACTTTAAATTATATTTTTATGACTGAAACCCGAAAAATTGTCTTATCTCGGATGGTTCTTTTGTCCACTAAAATATACCTATCTAATGTATAATACAGCATGCATACTATAATCCAAACTATTCATTAATCCAAACTGGGACTCAATTTTGGGTGTTTGGATTATCGGGACGGAGTTTTTTCTGGACCTTGACATAGTATCCGGACCCCACATAAAACTACTTGCCTCTGATCTAGACAGTAATGATGGACATCATCCATGCGTTCGTAAGAGGCCCAAACGTATTTTGTAAACAACTTTTTAGTTCAACGTGTTATTAACATGATAGACATTTTCAATTTAACCAGCAAAAGATCTAGCAGCACATTTGAAATACTGAAATCCATAATGTGTAAATCATTGCATACTTGTTGGCTGATACGTTTCAAAATTAAATGCTAACAGTGGAACGAATTTTATACAAGGTGGGCCACTTGGATTGACTGGTTTCATATATTAATAATTTTTTAGGTTTATTTAAGTTTTTTTTTTTGTAGATTATAGAAAATTTCAATAAATTTTAGAACGGCTTCATACTCCGTGCAAGAACTGGTGAATAGTATAGAATTTTATTAGGTTTCCCAACGATCTATTGTTACAACGCAAAGAAAATGTCTAATTTACATAGAGCGATGACGCACATTTTCATTTAAATTGATACGTAAATAAGCATTAATTACATCCTGTTATAGGTACCGGGTTGGTGGGGAATTTTAACCAATATCATTATCGGACCAGATTTCTTTGAATGGGATCATGGATATTTACTAACTGCCATAGAAGTAGTGAAAAACTCTATGATTATGGATCCAACAACATGGAGCCACAGCACACTCAGCGAGTGCGGCAATAGACCTTCTACGGGAATTTATCGGTGACAGAACTTTTTCGAGGAATTCTGATTTCGCTTTGCCTTATCGTTCCCCAGATTAAAGCCTTTCGGTTATCCGCTTGTCAAAGTCTATTTGAAGTCATAAAAACTTAAAAGTTAATTTTTTTTTAATTTTTCTTATTTTTTTTCAAATGTTTTGAGTAGAAGATAAAAAAAGAATTATATCGATTGGTGGACGCAGTAGGCTATATGACCAAAAAGAATGAACAACAATGTCCAATGACATATTTTACAAAAAAAAATCACCTCATACTTTTATTATTTTTACTAAACAAATAGTTTTAATTGATAATTTTATGCATGTCGTTAAGAAGTTGAATATTGGTTTAACAAATTGTAAAAAAATTTAGACCTCTTTTGTTGCAATAATGCTGTACGATTTTTTATTTCGCGTAATGGCATAGATTTTATCCAAAGGTACTATAATATTTCATTGGGTTGGAAAAAACTGCATTGGTTGGTGTCTAATTCAAATTGTTAAAATTTTTGAAGAGTTAACTAATCCAGATGTTGGAAATAACTTCTGTTTTTCAAGCAGAGGTCCTTGCTGTAGAGTCATGCGTTAGAAATTTTCTATGTACGTGCACTTCCGGTTTCGAAATACATGTGCATTTTCTCGAACCGTCAATTAACTCTGAAATCTTAAATAATGCTTTAAATTTATTCAAGGCTTGTCTAAAAGTGATTTGAATTTCTCCGAGCCTTATCCAGAAAAAATTATATGACTCTAATCTGGAAACCAAGACACGATTCTTATAAAGGCAATGAAAACGCAGGTCCTGCTCCGCTTTGGCAAGAACTGGACTAAAATGCATCAGCCGTTTTCCAGTTCCTTAAAGGAACAAATTTCACCTGAGTGACAGAGTTTATGAAAAGACTTTAATAAGAGAGTTTGTGGTATCTCATTATTGCTGCCACCATAGCCTATCTTTACTTTGGCCAAGAGAGGGGCATAATATATTTCCAGAACCCTTCTGCAATTTGAACAACACTTTTAAAAATAACTTAATTCGGAAATGGGAGGAAAATAGCACTATCAACTAGTGAGGAGCCCAAGAAAGGTTCCTGCCTGCAGTAGACGAAAAGACTTATCTATGTTGGAAGCAATTTTAAACATCAGTAGAAAAATAATAAAAATCTATAATGATTCGATGCTTTTTTACTCGTTTTAAGGAATACCCTAAATGTCAAGACACTATATAGGTACTTATTCACTACCCAAAAAGATGGACCCGGTAAACAACATGTCAAAAGGTCCTCAAAGAAGCATAGCATATGCTGTGTACTTGCCCTGCAGTGATGAGACGCAAAATTAAGTACCAAGGTTCCGGGTTTCGAATTCCACTGCAGTGATGAAATCTGATTCTGATTGGGAAAGAGGATGTACAAAATATGTTTTAGATCGTGATGAAATTCATAGCCTTTAAAATAATAATAATCAATTTGGATGCTAATAATGATTTATTTGGGCAAAATTTAGATGCAAAAGATAATTTATTGGATCGGAATGAGGTTGCACACCCATAATTTAAAAAAAACCGTTTAGAGTCCGATTAATATTGAATGAACATAGATACCATGGAGCGCTCCAAGCTCTAAATAATCAAAAAAATCAAAATTGTTTGCTCTTCTAGGCTTAGGTATAGGGTATTTCTTATTTGGCCTTAACCTATAATATGGCATCATACATTTTTTAAATTTTTTTATTAAGAAAATCTTTAATATGATATGATTTGATATGATATTTAAACAAAAAATCATTAGAATTGTATTAAATATTTAATATAGATCTGAAGATCTGCGGTCAAACTACTTCCAGGAGAATTTGACCATCGATAGGAAACCTGGTTCGGGAAGAAAACAAGGACCAAATGATATTGGGAAAGCCAAGAAAATCAAAAGCATATTGAAAAGATCTCCAAACACATCTGCTAGAAAACTGCCCGAAAACATACAAAGTCCAAAAAGTTCCAGACAGGAATGCTGCAAAAAATTTAGACGCCAGAAGTAGAGCTCGGAAATTAAAATCGAATTTCATACAAAAATATTCATGTTGGACGACGAAACGTACATATGTACTGGCAGATTTTGCGCAGCTTCCGGGTCAAAATTTGTATGTGGCTGATGCTCGAGGAAATGTCAAAGAACAATTTAGAATCCAAAAGCAGAATAAATACCGAAATATACATCAAAGAATGTTTGAAAAAAAAACTTCTTCCTTTCATAAGAGAGCACAATGTGTCCACATATTTTTGGCCCGGTTTGGCATCATGTCACTACGGCAAGAAAGCTCTGGAGTAGTACCAAAGTAATAACATAGTTTTTGTTCCAAGAGAGGCCAATCCTCCGGAGCTAAGGCCAGTGGAGAGATATTTGGGTCTTGTGAAAAGAAACTTAAGGAGCACAGAAAAAGTAGCCCAAAATATCAAAGATTTTAAAAGGTGTCTGAAACAACTATCAAATCTTTAATGGAAGGCTTACTAAAAAAGGTTCACGAGTTCATAAATAGTGGTTAGAACTATAAAAGTTATATTTTTCTGTAATTTGTAATATATTATCAATTAATTAAAAAAAAATTCAAAGCTCTAAGATCAATCGTTTAAAAAATATTGAATTTCATATATGTTAAGTAGGATTTGTTCGATCTCACTCCTTCGTAAGAAAAGTCAAAAGGAAAAAGAAAGGGTTAACATCGCCTGATTTCTTTTTGTGGTGCTACTTAAAGGACGGTCTTACTTGAATAAGCCATAAACCCTTGACCAAATTTGGAAAATGAAGTATTGAATGTTGTTATCCAAAATTAATTAAAAACACCTTTACTAAATTACTGTCTACTTAATTAACAGAACTAAAATTTGATATGTTCAGTCAATAAATCCAGAATAGTGCTGCCATTTTTCATCTGATCTTGGTGGACATAAGGTCGTAATTTTTGTAATAAGATATGTTGTTAATAAAAGTAGTAATACCAGAACTTATTTATTCGTTAGGTCCAGAAAATGTTAACGGGGCTTCAGAAATTTTCAGCGAGTCATTTTACATAGAATTTTATGGTGGCAATCAGATCGCAGAAAAAAAAAGTAATTTGTAATCCAATACCATCCGTTCAAATATCAAATAATTAAAATTACAAAAGTTTAAATCAGTCAGTCGAATTTGGCCCACCTTTTATTGCATGCGTGAGACCAACATCTTATTTGATATCTGCTATAGTATGTAAAAAACCCAGAATTATTTCGTATAACAATTTCATAACTGATTCATTCCTGACGTTGTTTATGATTTTTAAAATTTTCAAAAGAAAAATACTACCCTCAAAATATTAGGTCCAAGAAATTTAAGCCCAAATGACCTCAACGCGAAACAAATGTAGGCTCTTTACCACTCGAAATTTTTTCATAAGGATGGTTATGAAAAGTTAAAATAAAATTCACATCTGATTTTAAACATCATAGCACAATTTATGTTTTATTACAAAATAAAATATGAAATAAAAATTTAATGGAAAAAAAAAAAATCAAAGTTTATACAAATACATTCTAATACACACTAACTTAACTACATAAAAATGCTTTATGCTAAAAGAACATGATAACTAAGTATATTTATGAGATTTTTCACAATTAAACACCATCTCGATTTGATTTGCGTATACTGCTGGCCAAACAACACGCAAATACCATGACAACCAACTCAATAAGAGCAACACCCAAGCCAGCATAACGTATAATATCTACGTTTGAAATCCAAAATTCACGAAATTCGGATCTGCAACCAGGACGTGTAATATAAACTTCTGAGGGACATACGTTTGTCATGGAACCACAGCAGGAATTCGGCACTTCAACATTCATGTTAGTATAATCAGTATAACGATCGAGACCACAACATTTGAACTGAAGAATGAGAAATGAGTAGATGGAAAATTATTGAAGACATTCTACTTATGCAGCATTATGCACTAAAGACTTACGCTCATCTGTAAAGCATTCATGGGAAAACCATTAGCCTGATCATTTTTATTCCATGCTTCTTTTACGACAGTATCCATTGTATTCAGAAATTCGTCACGCTCCACAAACATCCAAATTATCAAAGCAATTTGCAGTGCCAGCAAGATAAACATAAAGATGGCATACTAAATAAAACGAATTTTTTTTTTGTAAAAAAATTTTTCAATTCCTTTAAAAAAAAAATTATTAAACAATGTACTTACAATTATGGTACAGCAGTTATTTTCCTTAATCGCTCCACAGCAACCGAAAAATGATATAATGAAAATTATGCAGCCAAGCACAATTATCAGTATCGGTATGGTCTCGGTATTGACGGCATATTCGAAGCTGGTAAAGTCCCCTATGTTGCTAATCATGAGCGAACCAAATACAATGAGAAGTACGCCACATACCTAGAAAATTAAATATTTATTTAAAAACTTTTGTGATTTTTGAGCATATTCTTTCAAAAGATGAATTTTGATATCACGACCTTCAAAGAATTACATTTTCAATGAAGTTCAGAAATTGTGTATACTCAACACACTTTAGCAATTTTATATTTCTAAGTTTTATATCAAGATCAAAAGCACAGACAAGACTGAGACACATACTTAATGCCCAAGATCAAGACACAAAATCCAAGACCAAGACTGCAAGATCACAAGAAATGAGGGGTGTATTTATTTGTTGGGACTAACGCCTATCTGTTCTTCATATTATCCTAACGACGAAAATTGGCTTTATGCAAGAAAAATATAGTATGCAAACTATTGGGAAATCACGTATGCATAAAAATTAATTCGAGATCAAAGGTCGCATAAGTCTACTTTTTGCAAATATCTTGCTAACGGTTACTTCCACAGAAAAATGTTGATGGAGAATCTTGTTATTTATAAGATTTGCTACAAAATAGTCGGCTTACACTTTATTTTTCATGCATAAATATAGACCATTCCGGAGAAATAACCGTTTAGAAACATTTCACAAAAAAATTCTTGAGCTAAATATAATCTTCAGCAGGATTTATGCATGGACTTATTGGCAACCAAAGCAAAATATGAAACGAAAGATTTTGGGTTGTATGTCTTTGTTGTAGTAACTCTTTTATATTGGGGGTTATCGTGAATCAAGATTCCCGGGGAATTTTCTTAAGCTGCAATAGAGAATGCACCGCAGTTTGAGGAAATTCTCCGGAAATATTTATTCACGATAACCCTAATGTTTTTTTTTGTAGCTAAAGAGATATGCGAGCCTTTTAATTTATTTTTAGACATCTAGTAATTTTTAAAACACATTCCTTCTAAAAAGACACTCGTAAAATTGCATTGCATTTAAAAATAATATATTAATATTTAGTATTTATATAGGAAAAGTACGAGTTACTTGCTATTTTCCAATTCCGTTTTATTATCAGATATCGATAACTATGAAAACTGATAAGTGTGTTAATTATTGTGGCTGCATTTATTGAAAACAAAGTTTTATTGAACATTAAGATTGGGGAATTTGCTCATATCTTTTCGTATTACTAGGTGGGGTTTTACTCACATTGTGCTAGGTACAATAGGCCAACATTTTTTTTATTCTTTCTGTTATTTATATCCATTTGTATAAATTTTTAATAGAAAGTTATATGATCATAATGTAACATCAAGCTTTTTGGTCGTACGGTATTCTTCATATACCATTGCCAAATATAACGGAGATGTCATTCGAATTTTCTGAAGATATTAACTATCGGTTTGAGTACCTTAGCGACGAACTTTCTTTTTCCGTCCTCTTTTTCTGGTGATAACCAACGTGAACAGAAGTATTCTATTCCCTTAATTAAATTGTTTAAAGTTTCAATAAGTCTTAAGATCGAAAAACATCATCGTTACCCATCACAACCTTTCTAATTTAAAGGATATATTTTGGGCAGCTAAAATAATTTGAACGAAAAAGCGCCATTGTCAGCACTTATTGCAGATTGCCATAAATTAGTATCCAGAGCTTCAAGCAACGTTATCAACGCTAGAAATTTGGAACATAAGGCCTTTTTCTTTCCTCAATGGATTTTCGTCCCAGGAGAATTATCATTGCATCGAATTAAGTCACATAAATTGCAGCAAAATTGAACTTCTGATACACATATAATCAAAAGCACGGAAAAACCAATATTTACTTTATATGATATACCAACTTCGACAAATTTCAAGTTGAGATTACTATAACTCAAAAGATTTCAGTTTTTTTTTATTGGATTTTTTTGTTTAAACCAGAAAAAAAAAAAATAACATAAATTTCCATTAAACCTCAGTTTAATTAACATTAAATCAAATATTATAAAATAAGTATAGAAAGAAAAAAAATATAAAAATATGTAGAATTTAGTCTTAATTTAGAACTTAAAAAAAAAAAAATAATACTAGATTTTTGAAGTTAAAAGAAAAGATGTAAAATTAATAGGAGCACAAATTGTCAAAATATTTTGGAATTAAAAACAGTATTATATATAAAATATGTTAGAAAAATAGCGAAATTAAAACTTAAAAAAATTCTTAACGAAACGGTGAGAAAATTATTGAAGTGATTTTGAAGTTAATGTAAAAACAAATAAAAAAAAAACTAAAGAAAAATTAGTGGTTAGAAAAAAAAAAAAAAAATAAAGAAATTAATATTTGAAAAAAAAAGAAGAAATAACTAAGTAAGGCATTAATAAGTAAAAAGAAAGAAATCGAGTAAATTTTTTTTTTTAATATAGGAAAAAATGTGCATGCAAAGGTTATAAAAAAAAGTGGCATTAGAAAAACAAAAATTGTACATAAGTAGGAGCGAAAATAATAACGTTTCTTTTGGCGGAGGTATCCGAGAAAAAAAAATACTGGTTTTGTGAAGTGCATCGCTGAAAGGCCTTCTACGCTACGGTACTGGTGAGTCCAATCTCTTTTGTTTTATTTATGAATTTATTATTTTCGCTCTTGTAATAAATATATAAATTGAGTTTTTGTTTCGTACATAATACCGCGAAAGAATCTTTATATATTCAATGACCTTTTTAAATTTTTCTTTGAGCTAAGATTTTGATGATGCGAAAAATTATCACATATATTTAACATTTCGATTCTTGTTAGTTTGTTTTTGATTTGGTTTTCTTTTATTTTATTTTTTTTTTTTGCCTTTACAAAATTTAGATGTGAATAAATGTAATTAATAAGATGCCTTAAGATTATTTACAATACATTCGATTAAATTGTACGATTTATATTGTAAAATATGATTAAATATCTGTGAGGATATATATTTAGATTTTCAAGATAGATGTTATTTTTGTAATCTATTTATATGATTAGTTTTTGTTTTTTTGATATGAAATATAATTTTATTATGAAGCATTAAATTTTCGTGTAATGGTATGACATTTTGGGTTGAGTCTGTGTGGAAATTGGGACTTCAGTGAAAATCTCATGGAGAGTGGGACAAGGGTAACCATAAAACTTTCGTGAGTTGCCATTGTGAGGAAACCTGTGTAGGAAAGGGTATTGAATTGTCACTTTGAATTATGAATTCAACTACTTTCGGAGCTAAATTGAAGTTTTTTTTTTTTTGTTACTTTCTTGTGAATACGATTTTTGCTACTCAATTGTTAACTTAAACGAACCTACAAAACTGAAGCTGCTGGAACCAGTCATATGCACACGGACTATTGATTTATAGCCTCTATTTAAAAAAAAAAAAATTGCAAAAATACGAAATAATTTTATAACTGCAAAACCCAAATCAAGATGCTGTTGAGATATAAAAATTTAGGTTTTTTTATTTTTTTTGCTTGTGCGCTTAAAAATTTTAGTCGCTCTTAGTACTTAAGATGTTCAAATTTACCATTATTTTTTTGTTCCTTTTATTATTTCTAATAGTTTGATTTTGCATTGAACCGCGTAATCAAATCATTTTCATATCTTGGCCCACATAACTGCACCTGAATATGGCTTTGCTCTACAGCATGAAGAATATTGCAATTTTATTCTTAATTTATATTTTTTCTCTTTATTAACCTTATGCGGCAAATGTTTATTTATATATACATATAATTTTTATAAGGCTCTGCAAAAGATTTCTAGTTTATGAGCCATCATATAAAGATAGCACCGTCATTTTATAATATGCAACACAAGCATTTGATAATTTTCGTTTATTTTTAATCTCAGTATATGCAAAAAATCTTATAGTACATATATATAAGTTATTGTTCAAACCAAATTTCACAAAAAATTCCATCATAACATGTTTGCTTATAAATATTTGATAGCAGAAGTAAGTGCTTTAATGGTTATGTCACCCAACGTTCTCGAAACAATTATTTTAAGATTAAAATCGCTTTAGTTAAATATTCTTTATTTTATAAAAGGCTAAAACACTATGAAATTTTTTTTTTTTATAAAATTTTTGTTGAACAAACGAGCGAACTATTTATTCTTTTAGTGTCTTTATCTTTTCCGTTTAGCATATGGTCTTCACAAAACTTTTGCATCGCGCACAGTGACTTGCTAGTACCTTCAATTTTCTTTAAATTTCAATTTCCTTGAATAAAATATTTCATGTCCTAGCGATCGTTCCCGAAAGATTTATAAAATGGCCACATTTTAAATTTTCAGTGTCTTATTCTAAAGAAAGAAGATTATTTGGTAGATTTCCCAGTGTCTAAGACAATACTTGGCGAAGATTTGCTAGCTGAGCAGCAAGGTCTGTTAGTTAACTAAGTTTCATTACAGTAGGGGAGAGTGGGGAGGGGCCTCAGTTTTTTTATTTACAGTTATATTTTTTACTAACTCGTGATAGAATATACTCTTATGAGTAATATCAAAGAATAAACATCACACTAAATATACCAGTATTATTCAAAAATAAAATGCTATTTTTTCATAAAATTTTAAATTTTCATGTCAAATCCCCACGGGTGGCGATACTTGAAACAACGTCCAAGGCAGTATTAAAGATTGTACGAATATATCAAAAGATGATTATTTATTTTTTTGTGCATGCTATTTCTTGTAAAAAAATACATTATAAGTATTTGTGAAGCATGAAATTAAACATGAATAATCTTTTATTTATTCGAAGTTTTCGTTTGTTTTCTTTCTTTTCTGGAAGTTTTAGACAAATTTTTCTTGTCATGATTTTCCTTGATCAATTTTCTTGAGGTGAGTCTATAGCAATGACACTCCTTCCTCATTTTCTTTCCTGTATTGTAGACTTCCGTGGTTTAGCCTTCAGGAATCCTCGCAAAGTCAGAAGGTGATCTTCCTGTCAGAAACCCACGCATTCTGTATATCAACGGAAGACCATCAAGGTCGATATGAAGAGATGTCTCAGACTGAATTGAGTCGTTGTTTTCAGCGATAGTGTTCTGAAGAGTAATTTAATTTTCCATGAACGAGGTTTCTTCAAGATCTTTATCAGCGACCTTCTCTGTGTCCATGTTTCTGTTGGTAAATTCACTTCCAAGAAAGTCTGGTGCTGAGAATGTATGCGGATTGAAATTAAAAAGTGGTTCATGTAATCTTACAAAAAATGGTTCATGTATCCCCACAAGCCATCAGCAAATTGGAAATAATTTTCAGATGACATGAGATATTGTAATGTAGCAGAATCATTTGTGAAAATTACAGAATTTGCATATACTTACGATAGCAAGAAAGTACAACACAAGTGGAACATAAGAAACTTTTTTCGGAATAACTTAATGCCACGATTGAAGCATTTTCGGGCGGGTAAAAGCTTTGTTTATTGATATACGCGACAACAAACGTTTGACGCAACCACAAATGCGTGTGAGGTTAGGTTACCGACAGGGTTAACCACTCACATGATAATCGCACGAAAATTCCTACACAATAAACAGATATCCCTAGTGGTTCATGTATTCCGATGAGCCACTTATCCCCACTCTCGCCTACAGATGAACATTCAAGTAAATGAACAAAAATTTTAAGTTTTGTTATCGGATGTAAATATTAATAAATGTCAGACAGCAAAAATCTCTGCGAAAGTGTACTCCGCTTTGTTAATAAAATTTATCCTATTCTTATTTTATTAACGATGATTTTCAGGTCTACTCTTCTAAAGTTGTAGAACAGATGTCGGTTAGTTGGCGCAAAATCTTCCGTGTTCTCTCTTACGATCCATTAAATGCAACGTGTAGCATAGCCATAAACTCTGATGCGAACATCGTCTATCAAACTATCAAAAACTTATTGAGCTCACGACATGGACTCGAAGGATGTAAAACTTTCTGTTATGTAAGCCCTCATTGAGCATTAATGAGGTCAATGGCCTTGTTCCAAAATCTCCAAGTGCATAAGTTTTCAATATAATCTTAAGACTTATTTTTATACACGTACTCCAACTAAAGCTGTAGAATTGTTTCTCGAGTGCTACAAAAATGAATTTGTTCGAATGATCTGACATTATATTATGAGACATTTATAAAAGCTGTCAAATTATTTTAATTCATCTAATTTAAGAATATTTTTAAAACAATGCTAATCAAACTTGACTTTTTTCTAAAGAATTATTTCGAGCAAGAAAACCCGACAAGAAAATAGTTCAGGAATTCCGGATTAGGATCAGATCTGGATCAGGTATTCCTTAATACGGGCATCTGATTACTTTCTCATCAGGAACTGATACCAAAAATCTTAATACGGTCCAAGTGCGTTGTTTAAATCATGTCGCATCAAATTTGCAGAACTAAATAAATATTCCATATCAAAACGACCGCAGAAAGTTTTCTCAAACACATTTTAGGTGGTTATCATGTTTATATCATAACAAATGCTACAAAATATTTTAGGAAAGCGTTTTGTGGCCGGACGAAATCAAAATTAATTTATATGGATATGATCCGATCCTCAATAATAAATATATTACTTTTCTGATGAGGACCTGAAATATTCTGATCCGTTCCTGAAAACTTTATGGTATCCGTATCAGGTCCGTTTCATATAAAATATGACGTTCCTGACTCATTCCTGACTATTCTTCAGGCAAGCCTGATCCGAATCGGATCTCAACCTGAACTTTTTTCTAGTCGGGAAGGTATGTACACATTAGTAACTCATAAAATTGTTTCAAAACTTCACTTCACTTTGAAAACACTATAAATGTTTTATTTTTCGAAGGCTTGATTTCATAATATTTAATAAGTTTTGTTTTACACTCAAAGCAAACTCACCAAAAATATCAAATTAAATACATAAATAATGTATTTTAACATCGAGCCTAAGCAATTCATTTTCGTTTCGAATTATATATATAAATATTTAGAAAATACAAAATAACGATCTAATGATAACAGCAAAATCTTAAACGTTTAATACTATTTTGCAAAAGATTGTATATGGTTTTATCGCGTCGTTATAATCACGTTAAAATATTTCGTTCGTATAACTTTAGACTTTCAAGTACACGTCTTTAAATAAAATTGTGGCCCAAACTAATGGATACTAGTTATCATTGTCGTTTTTTGTGATTTTTTTTTTTTTTTTTTTGGCAATAGAATATACTGTTATCAGCAAGGGACCATATAAAGATAACCATTTTCCTCTTGAGATAACTTATCTGTATATTCTCTTATATTATCAATTCATTTCAAAACAATTGTTATATATGGCATATAAAGAGTATGTATTACATACAATATAGAATAGAGGGGACTTCTCGCATGTTGAGTGCATACTTGAGGACTTTGGTTATAACAATGACTAATTTTTATTTTTTCATTTGTTTACAGTGCCAATATTTCAATTGTTCTTTAAAAGAATATTAAAAGATTGCAGATAGGTACTTGTATTATTCATCTATTTATTTACCTAGATAAGACTTAAGAAAACCCCTATTTGCGTCATTGTTTAAATTTTTTTATTGCAATGTTTTCTACGCTGTTGTTTCCTTGTTCGGTGATTGATCTGCACTTGTGATAGTTAAAACAGCTAATAAATACTTGAGTTCCTAATATATTTATCGATGATATAACGTGCCCTATGAAAAATGGAGTTTGAGTTCACAAATCACTGCAAAAAAGAAACATATCTACGACTCACGACAACGCTCATGAGAAATAAGTATTACCTAGTGAAATCAGTCAACAGACACGTCTGTCCCCGATACAAATAAAACGTTTAAAGAGCAATATTTTAAGCATTATACACGTTTACGCAACGTTCCAGGTCATGAAACAAAATATAAAACAAAATTTTTTTATAATTTTTGAAGTATATTTATTATGTGTCTTCAAAATTTCGAGTTGACACTGCAACTTGAATATAATAAAACCAATAAAAATATTTAAATTAACAAATAATCACAAAATTCTAACAAACACTTTGAATAATTCTTACATTTGGATTTAACGTATTATCACTAACACGGAGTAATTAAAACTAAATAATGTCAATTCTATTATTGCATGTGTAGTCTTTTGATTGTTTTTGTGGCCAGCTTCGATATCCGATTTATGGGATGGAATCCGTGTCCTTAGTTTGGATTTTTTTGTTAATCTAGATTGGTCAAGTCTGTCTATCGGATCTTTGGTTTTACTAAAAATTTGGTTTAAAATATTGCACGGTTTAAAAGCTAATTTATATTTGTTCTTGTCAAAAATGTCAGAAGCAGCGAATCTTTTAGCGAACTCAGGTACGTATATCACAGATTTATAGGGCTTTACAATTTCCGGTGTTTTTGAAGAAAACGTTTGTTTTTTGCACTCTTTAATAATTTTATCTATGGATCTTTTTGGAAAATCATTTTTACGTAAAATGTTTTTAATTTTCTTAATATTTTCATCATGAAAAACGTTGTCGCTAATTTTTAATACTCTGTAAGCAAAGTTTTTTGCAATATTATAAACCATTGATTTTGGATGTTTCGAATAAAAGTTTAGGAGCCGGCTTGAAGCTATTCACTAATTCTATTGCTGAATATACCGGAATACTTGGGAAAAGTGATATGACATCAAACGAAACTAAATTCTGGTCGTTTGAAATAGAAGTATTTTCCACCCTCTCTTGAAATTCCACTGCATCTCTGACATTAAAAATCGAATCTTTTGTCAAATTCATTAGTACATACTTATACCATATATTTGGCTAACTCATGACAAGGTGAGTTGATCAACGATACTATTGGCCGCAAGGGGGTGTCTGGTTTATGGATTTTAGGTAACCCATATATCCTGGGACATGTCGACGCGTAATTTATCATTTTGTATTTTTCTCCTTCGGATATAATGTCGTTCGCGTATAATTTTTCCACTAAAAGTTCATTTTTATCCTGACGCGTCAGGACGTGAGCTTGTAGGGTCTTTCCTTAAAACATTATACATATTGATGTCATATAGAATAATTTTCATTTTCTTGTCGCACACACTTTTTTTCTAAAGCTACGGTAACATTACCCTTGTCTGAATTCATAATTAGGATATTTTTATTTTTGTGTCTAAGGTAAGTTTGTCTCTAACATTCCAGTGCACTTTGTTTCTATGCGTCTCAATAAATTGAGTGAGTTTCGTTCTCACGATGTCATGCTGTTCCTTATATGGGAGGTGCCACGCCCTTATGTCCGAGTTCATCCAGTTTTTACGCAGAGCTTGCATTTATAGTTCTTAGTGTCGAAATGAAATTCGGTTGGATTTTCTCAAAAAACCTTTTAAGTAAAGCGTTTTGAAGCTTTTGCTTATATAGGTGGTGCCACGCCCTCTTGCCTGTGTTCGTCTAGTTTTAGCGCAGAGTGTGCATTTATAGTCTTTATTATTCGAGTGAAATTCGGTATTATATCAAAAAAATCTTTCAGTATAGCATTTTGAAATGCATGCTTTTAAAGGAGGTGCCACGCCCTCTTGTCTGATTTTACCCTGTTTTTGCTCAGAGCTAAAATTTAATCCGATTATCTCAAAAAACGCTTTCAATATAGCGTTTTGAAGCTTTTGCGTATATGGGAGGTGCCACGCTCTCTTTTCCGAATTCGCCCAGTTTTTGCTCAGAGCATGCGATAATAATTCGTAGTGTTTATGTGTATTTTAGTTGAATTGTCGTGAAAAATATCCGTAAAGTTGTATTTTGAACATATTTTTTGTTAACCGATTTCGCTCATTTTCAATCTCACGAGCTAAATTTGACTACGTAAGCAATGAATTATCTTGCTCAGTTTTCTCGTAAAAAATATTTTCACGCACAGCCAGTTATCCAGCCAGACAGACGGACATAGCTATATGGACTCATGAGGTGACGCTGATCAAGAATATATATACTTTTCTTTATCTGCCAATCCTCTTCCTTTTTCTCACCGCAACATTTCTCTCGAACATACAACCCCCTTTTCCACGCCTAAGGGGCCTTACATACAAAGTTGAGTAAAAAATGTCGTTATAACTCTGATACTGATTGCCAAAACATCAAAACTACATAATAGGCAAAACTCGTCATATCTCTGAAGCTGTTTGATGCATATAAAAAAAACTAGCTACATACTTATTTTAAGTGCTTGGGGCGTATCAGATTTATTAGAAAAATGAGCGGTACAATGGCTCCTCTCTCCAAAACTAAATTTGCCATACCTCTGAAACTATTTGTCTCAGATGTTTTATAATAAATAGCATTACAAAACTACTGAGCGAGCTAAATACATATTGAATCTGTCATTTTTAAAAGGGGATAAGTGTCGCTGTCGCTGGTTGGTCTATCTTTTTTTCAAGTACGCAGATTGCTGCATAAAATCAATGTTAGTTAGCTCCCATTAAAATAAGATTTACCAAACTTATGAGGGTTTTTCTTAATTTGCCAAAAGTATAAAATTTGTCAGATATCCTGTTTTAAAAATGACAGATTCATATGTATGTTATGTAGTTTTTAATAAACAATTCAATAGATTTTGTTGTTTTGTCATCATTCTTTTATTTTTAAATAAATAGCCTTAAATACATACGTAGAAAACTATTAAATACTTTATTGACGTGTCGTTAAATGCTGACTAGGTTGCAACATATATCAGATCTCAGGTTAAGCTTATTTCCGATTTTTCCTGCGTATACTACTTGCTAAAAGTAATGCGAAAACTAAAGCCGTCAATTCGACAATAGCAACACCAATACCAGCATAACAAATTATATCGGTATTATTAGTCCACCAATCCATAAATTCATCCTTGCAACCAGGGCGTGATTGATATTCTGATGAAGGACAATCTTTGGTTAAAGAGCCGCAGCAAGATTTGGGTACATCTTGTGAAAGTTTCCCATAATCTCTGTAATCTTCAACACCGCAGCATTTGAACTATATGAGATAAATGATTAAATAACTGAATATTCCAATAAATAACAGCCATGTAACTTACGTTAATTTGTAGAACATCCATTGGAAAATCATTTTCCTGATTGTTTTTCGTCCATGTACGCTCAACAGCTTGACCCATTTTTTCGATAATATTGCCCCTTTCAGCAAAAGTCCAAGCGACCATTGCAACTTGTAAAGCCATAACAATGAACAAAAACACGGCATACTGAATGAAGAAATAAAAAGGTTTTAGATACATTCGAATGAATAGTTAAGTAAAAACTTACTGTTGTGACGCAACAACTATTTTCTCGCCATGCTCCACAGCAGCCAAAGAATGAGATTACAAAAACAATACATCCAAGTACTATTAGCAGAATTGGTATCGTTGCAGTGTCAACTAAATTGTCGATATCTTCAAATTTTCCCAAATCACCGATCATAATAGATCCAAGAACAATCAGTAGAATGCCGCATATCTAACAAGACGTAAATATTTTTTTTATTTAAAATTGCGATAATTCTTTAAAATTAATCTATACGGGTTATTAATATATTTAGTAAAAATTTCTGTTGACGATTCTACACGAAATCACTCAAAAATAATCTTAGTTCAAATCATAAATAATAGTTGTCGACGATTCTTATACATTGCTCTTGTCCGAATTTACATAGCATACTGTCCTCAGTTTCTAAGTGAAATTTGGTTAGATTACCTCAAAAAACGTTTTCAGTATAGCATTATGAAGCTTTTGCTTATATGGAAGGCACCATGCCCTCTTGCCCGAGGTCGCCTAGTTTCTGCTCAGTGCTTGCCTTTACCGTTTTAATTTCCAGAGTGAAATTTAGTTGGATTATCTCAAAAAATGTTTTCAGTATAGCTCTTTGATGCTTTTGCTTGCGCTTACCATCCTTAGTATTTATGTGTATTATGGTTGCATTGTCGTGCAAAAAACTCCAATAGTTGTATTTTGAATATATGTTTTGTATAGGCGGTAGGCGTGTTCTTCGATCAATTTTGCTAATTTCAATAAGTCGCGCTAACTTTGACAACGTAGGCAGTGTAGCAAAATTCATCGTATTATCTTACTTAGATTTCCCAAAATATTTTCACAGACAGCCAGTCAGCCTGCCAGCTAGCCAGATGGGCAGATAGACAGACAGACATGGCTATATCGACTCAAGAGGTGACGCTGATCAAGAATATACCTATGCACTTTTCCATACTTGCCATGAAGCAAATAAATTTTATCAAACTAGCCAGTTTAGCCAAAAAATGCGTGTTTTTGGGTCTTTATATAAAAATATAGATATATATAAAAATATCTCGAAAGCCAGAGCTAAACTGTAAAAATTACTAATACATATCACTAAACTCAACGTCCTCGAAGTTGCTTTACTATACAGAGGACTTTTAAATGTCCGAAAAAAAAGATTTCGATTAGAGCACAGTTTTATAAAACTTTTTCGAAGTATTTGGCAATTTAGTTAAAAATATAGAATTCTTCACATATATAACAACCATTTGATTTTATAAACATTCCATTTGTTTTCCAAACCACAAAATAAAACAACTCACTACGCTACACAACACTGCATGCCTAAACACTTGAACTCTTATCAGTTCGAAAACATTTTCTTTTAAAAGCACTACATGATAATTATTAGGTAATTTTACAGTTTCAGAACCAATATAAATTAAGAAGATGCTTCAAACTTTTCGCACTTTTTGAAAGCATTTTCACATTTTGTTATTTTTTCTATTATTAACTTTAAAGTTTTCCCAAACTTTTCTGCATAAAACTCACCAAAAATGCTAAGTTAGCAATTAAGAGAATATATTTCATTATCCAAGCTAGGCAATTCATTTTGATTTTTTATTTTTATTTTTTTATTTTATTATTAATTAACTTTTGAGAAATTTAAAGAATAAATTTCTAATTATGTAAGCGTAAAAACTTTTCCGCGTATTCCGTTTAATCACACAAGCGTTCTTGTGCGTCGAAGTGTTTCGTTAAAATAATACCAATGCTCTCAGTGACATCCCCTTATATATAAAAAAATACGATAGGACATTATCCGTAAATTAAAATCGAAAGAATAGTTCTTATACAATATAATTTATAGCCACTGTTTTCCCATATCAGCATTTCTATTTTTTTTTTTTTCATATTTTTAAGCCAAAAATATATATAGTTTTATTGTTGTTTTTTGGCCAAAATCGATAGCTTATCGGGTATTGTCAATTGATAGCAGCTCATATACCCTTGGTATAAGCAGCGTCTGAGAGCGATCAAATGAACTCGTTTTAATTTCATAATTATGTCAGGAATCATTTAGCTGGCTTATCAGAGAATAGCTTTTATACAATAATAATGACTGATTCATAAATACCGCAACGCAAAGTACTTAGAATTATAATTAATCAATGGTTTCCTTATTTTGCAGTTGTTGCTTGGAGCTATTTTAGGATAGGGGAATTTTTTGTACTGGAAAGTGTACCTGATTTTATTGATAGTAATAATTGCAAGTGCTTTTATCTAATCCAAAACATTAAAGACTCATTTTTGCGTCCTTTCCTCATATCTGGAAATATTATATTCGCAGTTTATGATTGACAGTATATGACAAGTAACTATACTCTCAATTCAACTAAAATTATTAAAAGATATTGACAATGGATGGGCCAAACCATTAGAAAAGACACAAAAGAAATTCATTGCACAGCGCTTTGGAGGAATCCGCTGGAAAATGGAAACAAAAGAAGACTCACATAAAATTCGAAATATACAGGTACAACATAAAACAATGAATCAGAAAATGAAATATTTATAGAACTTTTGTTCAGACCAGTGTTTAAAATAAGGGTGAAACAAGCACAAAATCGTGAATCAAGATTTCATTCCGTTAATCAGGAAATCCACTTTCATGAATCAAGAATTTTCAACAATAACAAGGATTGCACCGAAAAGACTCTGCAAATTTAGAAATATGTTTTTCTCGCATTTTTACGCTCTTCGGAATTAAAAAAAAGATTGTTTCAGACAACAATTTAAGACAGCTGAAAATCCCAAAACTCTTCAAAATTCGATGGTGCAAATTCGCATTTGCACTGCTGCGAAACGTTCTTGTATCGTTCTTGCATTTCGAAACAAACGAAGATAACATTCAATGCGATGGATATCTGGATTTCTTCACAAATTCAAAAAACTTGAAACTGGATTAATTTCTTGGCGATGCACAGTGGGAGATTTCACACATTAATAAAATAAGTGCCTTTTAGTCTTCAAGAACATCTCCGATTTTGATGGTTTATTTTTTTTTTTTGTTTTTTTTTTTTTGTATTTTAAATCAGAAACATTTTGGAGCGTGGTCGGAATTGTTTAATTTTTTAAACAATGGGGGTTATCGTGAATCAAGATTCCCGGGGAATTTTCTTAAACTGCAATAGAGAATGCACGGCAGTCTGCGAAAATTCCCCGGGAATCTTGATTCACGATAACCCCCAATATTATAATAATAAAATAATAAAAAAATTGGAAAAAAATATAACAAATAAAAATCAAAATAGTCTTTGGCGATTCTAAGTCCGAACCTGGCATTAGAATTGCTGTGCCTTGTATAGTTTCTGAGATATCTTCTCTTTTAATAGGGTCTAAAATTGTGTATATAAAAAATGATGCGCATTAGCATATAGTAAAGAATGAGATAGACTTTGACTCCCTTGGTCCTTTTTTGTTCGATTTTACAAACCACTCTCGGTTGGCTTGAAATAGCTTCAAGTTAATTTTGAATGAGATATCGATAATTCTTTTTTGGTTAATTTTCGATCACGGAATCCGAATTTGTTAACCGTGTTATCTTATCAGGTCTGTGATCCGATTAATTCTTGCTGTAAAGTGTAATAAACTCTTTTTTTTTAGGCACATGGTGTACATCCTAGTAGGATTGTAGTTCACATTTTCCAACGGCATCGAATAGCCATAATATTCTTCATTAGACTTAATCTTTTAAATTTTCAAATTGGAAAATTAGTTAGGTATCGCAACTCCATGTAAAGGAATAAATTAAATTTGTATATAAATTATAAGTAAAATACCGTGACTTCAATAGGAAGTAAAGACCCAATTGGAAAAGCTGAAAGGTAGAAGGTTTAATTAATAATAATATGATTATTTCATGCCGTTGGCAAAAGTGAATAACATTATTTCCTGAATATACACCATATGTCTGAGAAGAGCGAGTTTTTACCTATTATTTAATTATTTATGTTTTTTAAAAGAAATAAAAAAATTAAAGTTACATATCGATCCATCCAACGTTGGTAAATAATACGTTGGTAACTCAAGTTACGAACTTTTTACGGGACATGTTTTTCGAAATCTACGTATCTCTTGCTTGAAATCATTTTTCAAGAGCTCTGCATTGCGACAAATAATAAGGAATCGGATTTTTTTTCCAACAAATAAAATTTGCTAATGGTTCCTATTCGATTTACTAAAACATAAATCCAATTCGGTGTCATTTGTCGAAATGCGGAGATCTTGAAGATTGATTTAATTCGGATTCCGAACGATTCAAAACGTTATTAAATTCAAAACATCAATTTTGACCTCTTGAAAATTATGGCATAAAACTATGTAATATATATAAAACTCAAAATATTTTAAAACTTATTTCATAATATATTCCTCTTATACATTGTACATTGTGACGATTACTTTATCCTAAAGATTTTAGTATAAAAATTTGTTTTACTTATATAGGTTCTGAAATTTCAATTTATATAAAATACAATTTACTAAGATTTTATTTGTGATTACAGAATATAAAGTAAGTTAGTACAGCTATTTAATAATAGTTTCGAGAAAGGCTTATTGCATCACGCTCTGCGAATTTCATAGAGTAAAATAAGCTTTAAAATGATGTATGACTCAAGATGGGATTCGGTCGCTAGATGAGAGCAGGCATAACTCTTTGCTTCTTACGAAAAAAGTTTACCAGGCATAGAATGCTTAGAATCGTCCAAGAAATTAGTGTGAAATTTTTGGGAATTTTTTGGAAAGTTAAAAAGAATTTTATTTTGAAAAAAAAAAATTTTCAAGAATTATTCAAAAAGAAAAGTAGGTACAAAAAAATCCAAAAAAAGTTCAAACGTATTTCTTGAACGATTTAAAGTATTTTATGCTTAGTATGCTTTTTTCGTAAGATGCCTTTCTCTTAAGAAAACAAAGAGTTTTGATTGCCGCGGGCGTTCAAAAACCAAAAAGTCTCATCTAGCGACCTAATTCCTTCTTGAGCCATACATTATTTTAATTTAATTTAAAGTACTTTTAAAAAAAATTAGGGGTGGTTTTTTTAAAAAAAAATTCAGAGTATTTTTAAGTTTAAAAGTAATAATATTTTTTTATAAAAAGAGCACTTAAAAATGAATTGGACCGATTACTAACATATATCAATTTACAAACTTTGGTGTAAACTATAAATTCATGAAAATGACTTAAAACGCCAACGTCAACACCCTGTATTTTAACTACAAATGGTACTACAATCAAATCCTCCCGGATTATTGTGCTTGCTCACCGGATCTACGATATTGACAAATTTGAGCGAAATTGGAGACGAAAAAATTTTCAGCTGGTACGCCTGGCGTGTTTTGCTTCATATATAAAATATCATTTTGACAAAAAAAAAAAAAAATCCCCTAAAATGCTATAAACTTAAACTCAAATTCAGTCTAACTCTTAGTAAGGATCCTTATATAGTTCCTTTTTGCGGTTTGATTTACGAATATTACTAGCTAAACAGCATGCTAATACTAAGGCACTAAATTCAATTAAGGCCACGCATATACCAAAATAATGTATTATAACCGTACTCTTCTCCCAGAAATCCATGAATGCTTTTTTACAGCCACGTTTATGTGCATAACCCTCTGGAAGGCAAATATCAACCGGTCCACAGCAAGTTAGGGGTACCTCAGCATCAATATTTATATAATCAGCATGACCATCAAGGCCGCAACAATTGAACTAAATTTTTGATAAAAAAATCTTTAAAATTTAAAGTTAAGAGTTTTAATCATTTAAACTTACGCCAAGTTCCATGAAATACATAGGATAACCATTTGCATCTACGTTAAATTCCCAAATTATTTCAACCAGGCCACCCATGCTTAAGATGAAACTTTCACGCTGAGTGGCAACCCAAACGATGAGAGCAACTTGAAGTGCCAATGCAATAACCATGAATATGCAGTACTAAGTAGTAGATTATAGAAAGTTATATAAGTACATTATAGTTTAAATGTGTAATTTTATTTCCTAACTTACCGTTATTGTTAGGCAATTGCTCTCTATAATGGAACCACAGCAGCCAAAAAATGAAATTATCGTAACGATAGAGCCCAATATAATGATTAGAATTGGTATCGTTGTGGGATTATTCAAGTTTTCAATATTATTGAGTTCATTTAAATTGACCAGTATTGTTGAGCCAAGAATAATTAGTAGTATGCCACATACCTGTAAAAAAGATAAAAAATTCTCAAAAAACTTAATATACGTAAAAATATTATGAATAAGGACTGCGTTCGATAAAATTGTCCCATACAAAATTCAAAAAATCTCTGGAACTAGTAGTCCGATTTTAAAAGTTAGACTCATTCTTAAACCACCATTTTATTATAATTTTTATATCGTATCTAGAATTTTAACAATATTTTTTTTTACAATTTTTTTGTAACTTTTCTGACACTCCTTCCATTAAGGATTTTATGGTATTATTTGATAACTTTCTAGCTGCTGAACACAACTTTTCTCAAAAATTTTTAGCATCCTTGGCAACTTTTTTTATTGCCTTTATCTCCTTTTTGACCAAAGCCCAGTATCTTTCAATTGGCCAGAGTTCTGGACAGTTTTGAGGATTTGCTTCACGAGGCACCAAAATCCCATTATTTCTTGAGTACCCCTCCAAGGCCAATTTACTATAATGACAAGATGCTAGGTCTGGCCAAAAGAAAGTGGAAACTTCATGTATGTATGTATGTATTCTCCTTTAACTCCTAGGAGGAGCATAGGGCCAATATGAAATCTCTCCATTTGTCACGTTCCTTTGCGATGACTTTGATCTCTTGCCACGATTTTCCCGATTCTTGAATTTCCTTTTCCAACGACCTTTTCCAGTTGGTTTTGGGTCTACCACGTCCTCTACTACCTTGTGGATTCCACTCAAGGGCCTGGCGACAAACTTCGCTGTGTGGTTTCCGGAGAGTGTGACCAATCCATCCCCATTTGCGCAGCTTGATTTCGTTTGCTATTGCCTTCTGTTTGCATTTTTGATGTAGCTCGGCATTTGATATAGTGCGAGGCCACCAAACCTTTATTATACGCCTTAAGCATTTGTTGACGAATACTTGCAGCTTGTTCGTTAGTTGTTCAGTAACAAGCCATGTTTCGCACCCATATAACAAAACCGATTTCACATTCGAATCAAAAATGCGTACTCTCGTTTTGGTGGATATAACGGATGAAGACCATATTTTGTTCAGTTGAGCAAACGCGACTTTTGCTTTTGCTATTCTTGAGTTGATATCCTCTTTTGCTCCACCATCCATGGAGATAATGCTGCCTAAATACGTGAAGCTATCGACGTTTCCGATGTCATCACTGCCAGCTTTAAACGTGATGTCATTGCTTGCGTTTAGCTTCATGCTTTTAGTCTTGGATACGTTGATTTTCAGGCCGGCCTTTTGTGATTCCAAGACAAGGTCTTCAATTTTGTTTTGCATATCTGAATGTTTGGACGATAAGAGGCAGATGTCATCGGCGTAGTCGAGGTCTTCTAGATGTTCAGTAAACTTCATGCTTTCGTAGAAAAGGCTTAAACTTTTTTTCCAAGCATTCCTTAATATAGAATTCGGAGTTTACTGTTCCAGTGGTTACAAAAGAATTGCTCCTTTTGCCACAACTGCAGTGTGTTTGCCAAACCAAGAACTTCCGAGGAAATTTTGACTGCTTTTTTGACATAAGCTTTTTGTCCGCATTCCCCCGCAAGTTTACAGTGTAAAATTTTTGGCCTGGAAGCAGCGTAAAATCGGCTAAGGCATACGTTCTGTCGTCCGTGATGCAGCATTTGAATTTATGGAAAAAAAATTAATTTTTAATTTTATGGTGTGGTGTTTTGCTTTCGTGTTCTTCATAGCATTTCTGTCAGAAACTTTTGTACCTTAAATGTCTTCAAACTAACCTCCTTTTTGGCCTTGCGAACTAAAAACTCGGAACACTTTACCTTCTGTGCCAGTTTTCTGCATGAAATGTTGGGGTTCTCTTCAAAATTGTGACGAAGTTCTTCTTTTTATTTTGGTCACGAATACCTTTTTCTTTCGCGGAACCTGGCTTTCGAAACACATCCAAGTCTTCCTTAAATTTTTTCAGAACTCTTGATACCAATTTCACATTAACTTAGTTTTTCCGAGCAATTCTATTGGTAGTCTACCCCGGGTGGTCTTCAAAAATTTTTATTATAGGCTTTGAACTTATAGCTCGTTTGCCATTTTTAAGTAAATATGACTGACTAGGGACAAAATTTGAAAACCATAGTTTTGGTACATTCAATTCAAAGCCTACTGTGAAAAAAATGTTGAATTGAGTAATTTGAAAACAAGTTATTGGATAAAATGTGTGGGACAATTTTATCGAACGCAGTCCTTATGTAGATTTTCATTCGCTGAATCCTAACCCGAACTCAGAACTACTCCATAATAATAGCCAAAAACACTATTTTCACTGAATTCAGGATTATACTACACCATAATTTAATCTGTACACTAGATAGGGTCGAAATTTAGATTCATCCCAACTCTTTAAAACAATATCTCCATATCTCAATCATTCTTTCATTCCGACGAGCGCCCCCTGAAGACCCATTTTGTAAAAAAAAATAGTTTTTTGCTCATGACTTTTTGTTCTTCACAGAGTGGATACTAGAGTGGTTCAAAATTTTATGGAAAATTTAGATGTTATTGAAACTCCGATGCTTGAGTCTCAAAATATACCTTCAGCCCATAAAGCTCTCCAGCAAAAATTTCACTCGAGTTGCACCATGGAAAAATGTGTCAGTGGGTCTCCAGTTTTTATGTTTTAGCTTAGTAAAATCGCGATTTAAGTATTTGTGGTTATCATTTTTTTGGACTCAGTAGTACTTATGGTAAATATATCGTCGTGTCGTGTCAATTGTTAACCATCCAATCTCAAAAATCGCATTTTTCAAACTTCTTGTTTTATTACATTGCTCCATCAGGAGAATCTTGTGACAAAATTTCACGGTCCTATAGGCTTAAACGGAAATACTGAAAATGGTAAATTATCCTATTCTATCCACAAAATTTTTGAAAAATTCCATTGTAAACTATTCTACGTTGAGATAAGATAATTTACAATTCATTTTTTTATCATTTGATTTAATATTTTGTAGCTGACCTCGGGCAAAAATTACCTTACTGAAGCTGAGGGCAAAATTGAATACGGAGGAAAAGGAAAATAAAATTTGGAATCTATCAAGTTCGCCCCCAACTTAAGAATAGCAAAAGCAAAAGGCGCGTTTGCTCAACTGAAAAAAATATGGCCCTCTCCCGATATCGGGATATATTCACCAAAACCAAAGTGCGCATTTTTGATTCGAATGTGACATCGGTTTTGTTATATGGGTGCGAAACATGGCTTTTTATTGAACAACTAACGAACAAGCTGCAAGTATTCGTCAACAAATGCTTAAGGCGAATACTAAAGGTTTGGTGGCGTCGCACTATATCAAATGCCGAGCTACATCAAAAATGCAATCAGAAGACTATAGCAAACGACGTCAAGCTGCGCAAGTGGAGATGGATTGGTTTGTCGCCAGGCTCTTGAGTGGAATCCACAAGGCAGTAGAGGACGTGGTAGACCCAAAACCAACTAGATAAGGTCGCTGGAAAAGGAAATTGAAGAATCGGGAAAGCCGTGGCATGAGATCAAAGTCATCGGAAGGGATCGCAACATATGAAGACAAAGCTCATCCTAGGAGTTAAAGGAGAATACATACATATATTTGGACAATTAGCAATTCATGCCTTATACACTTTTTTCGTAAGATGCCTTACTTTTGAGTAAAAAAGTGTCTAAGTATTCTACAAAAAAAAATGTATAATTTTTAACGCCAAAATCTTTGGAAAACATAAACTTTATTTTTCAAGAAAATTTTGGTATCCATTCTTCGATGGAAAAAAATAAAAGAAATATGATATCTTAAAAATTCAAAATTTATTTTGAGAATGAACGGTGTTTTAAGTTACAGCAAAGAATTTTGTAAGGGAAAATTGATTTGCGTTTTAATATTATAACGAAATTTAAATATTAAGATTTTTTCATATCTATTTAAGAATTCAATCACTAGATCAAAATCTCAAATGTCTAATTTATATTTTTTTACAATACCTTTCATTTACACACACATTTTACACACACTGTTTATAACACTTCCAACACTTATTCTTAACAGCAATAACTTCTGACTGAGCATATATGTACATTAAACTGAATTATCAATACTTCAACTTGTTGCACTGCAATCAAACCAACACTGAACAGCATAAAATATCGAAACTGCTATACCTTCTTGGAGTTTCATATCGTTGCTTTCCTGCACAAGCTTAATGCGTCTTCTTGTCGCTTAGCAGATTACACAGGCTTACAAAAAAAAAAAAGTAATGGCGTTTTGACCAGACTATGTGTTTCCTAGGGTCCTGAGAAAAAATATTTCAAGGTCATATGGAGGTCATGTGTCGTTTAGTGATAAATTCGCTAAAATTCTGAAACTAATTTTTTATCATTAAGTCCTTAGTCTTTTAAAAGAATATGTGATCAAAAAGGGTATCTCAGACCGAGTTTCGGAGATATAGCCATCTTCTATGAAAACTACTATAAATTGGGAATCCCTCGATGGATTTGTAAAATATTGGTATCATATAAAAGGTATTTTGACAGCCTATAAAAATGTTCTAAACATATTTTCAATTGGATTCATAGTTTTCGAGATATGAGCTTTTTAGAAATTTTGTGAAATTTTTCAATCACAACAACAAATAAATCAGCATTACCAACAACAACAACAATAACAACAGCAAGAAAATACCTTTCATATGACACCAATATATTCCAAATCCATCCAGGGGTTCCCAACTTATAGCGGTTTTCATAGAATATATGTATTCTGATCTTCCGATGGCTATGTCTCCGATAGTAGGTCCGAGATACCCCTTTTGATTACATATTCTTTTTAACATCTAAGAGCTCAATGATTAAAAATTAGTTTCAGAATTTTAGCGAATTTATCACTAAACGACACATGAACCCCATTTTGATCTCCATATGATCTTGAAATCTTTTTTCTCAGACGTTCTGGAAAAAAATGGACATGGGATTCGGATTCAGGACGTCAAAGTCCCTAGGAAACACATAGTCTGGTCAAAACGCCATGACATTTTTTTTTTTTTTTGTATACCTGTGTTATCACTTGTTCTCGTTATTTTCAACCGACACATTCACAGGGTACCTATTTTTTATTTAATTAGCAGTCACCAAAAATCCTGTGCATATTTTTAGGCATTGATTATTCTGCTTTTGTGTCACAATTATTATCGGATGTAGCGAAAAGCCGCGTTTGGTTCTATTTTTTGTATGGATCACTCGGAATTCTGCGGTGATGGAACGGTTTTTTTAAAAGTTGTATCTAGTGTTATGTCTGAGTTTGGAGTTTCTTGCAAATTTGCTGATCAGTGTTATCAAAAAAGTTGTTATTTACAATATGATTTATATTTTCTTTTTTTAAACTTACCAGAAAGAATAAATTAAAAATAAATAATACATATTTCATTATTACCGCGCAGCAGTTCATTTTGTTGTATTTTTTATGAAATAATTACAAATTAATTAAATTGAAAGAAGAAAAATATTTAATATCTCTTAAATTTTTATATCGAAATCGCAATTCGTACGTCGCTACTCTATACACGTTTCGTCAATTTACTCTTACACTTTCGAAGATAGACCTTTAAATAAATGAAAATGTATTTAAAAATACCAAAACTTTGTTGCGATATATTAATAACCTATCCTGTTATCTCAGCTTTATCATGATAGTGATAGTTAAATATGGCCTTATCGGTTATTAGTTGTAAACGTTGTGATAACTACATACAGATATTGTATTTCTTAGAAAATTGATACTACGAGTGAGCAGTTTTTGATTTAGCAGAATGGGAGAAATTCAGAGAAAATATAAATTGCATATAGCGTAGAGTAATTAAGGGCAATGTGGTGCATCCTTTTATTTCTCATATTAAGGACTGTACAACAATTCTGGTTATTTGTGCACATTAAAACGCGAGAAACATATTATCTACGCTCTTCGGCTTTTCTATTATGCTAATTATTTGTGTGCAATTTCTTAGCATATGCTGTGAGGTCAAGTTGAATAAAAAGGTAACTGTCTAGGTGGCAACCTAGCAATTATTCATCATCAAACGCATATCGATCGATAATTTCCATTGTCGATATGCGAAAGAGACGAACGATATGGAAGGTGAAACTGCAATGAACAGCTCTTATAATGAGAGTGCAGTTTTGGTTTCTACCTCTTTCGATCTAAATTGTTACGCCGACTGGACGACTGCTGCCGAAGATATCTAACTTACCTACCTAATACATATATAGTGTTACATATATGTTAAACTAAAATTTCGTTTAAATAAAGTTAATTTTTATAACGTTTGTAAAACTAAGTCGCGCCTTTCATTCTTATAACTAAGAATCAAGTTTATCGTTCGTGAAATCGCGGTAATATTTGGTAAATCGCGTTAACATTTTGGTCCTTCGAGCCGGAGACCATTTCACTTGTAATTATCATCATCAGCGACGGCGGAAATTCTTGGTCATCATCATCGACGGAGGCGAAAATTCACCATCATCATCATCATCATAAGCAGCATCATCATCCAGTTGGAACATCCGGGATATTTGGATAAAACCCACATAGAGCCCACATAGAGCCCACATCCGGGATATTTGGATAAAACCCATATAGAGCACACAAAGCCCACACAATTTTCATCCCCCATCGAAATTGCAATCTGCGAGGGAGTATTTTAGCAAAGAAAAGGTTAGTTTTTTTTGAAATTCTTCAAAAATATATATGTATGTGGTACATTACATCATTTTTAACATAAGTATGCTCACAATTTACATTTTCATAAAAACATATTTTCGTATGTACGTAGGTATGTATGTAATTTCTTTGGTTAAAGCGATAACATACCGTACACATTTTTTTTTTGGTGCTTTTGCATACTGTAAGTACATAGTATATACATACATTTCTTAAGCACACAGTGTTGTGCACAATTTTCTACACGTACTTTTTTCGATGCTTTTGAAATTTTAAAATTTTCTCAACTTTCAAGATAACTTTTACAAATCAGTGAAAATTGTTTTACTTTTTTTTTGATAAAATTGGAAAATCAAAAGTATCGACTAAGGTGTTTCGAAAAGTTTAAAATTTTAACACAATCTTCAACGTGTGAATTCTTGCGTGTCAAGAAATTTTCTAAAAATTTTGCATAACCGGTATGCAAGCTTATAATTAATTTCTCCCAACTTATACTTAGCAAAATTAACCCATTGTGAGCCCAAGGGACAAATTTAAATTTTGTAAAAAAATATAATCAAAAGTGAAAAAGTGCGCGATATTGTGAAAAATAAAACAAAATCCGTCTAAAAAGAAAAGAATAGATAAAATAAAAAAAAAAAGTAAATACAAATTTTAAAGAAAAAGTGAAAAGTGCGCGTAAATACAAGCCAAATATCGCCTTCGTTCGTGAACTTTGGACCAGATCAACGATAAAGCAGCGGACATTTCTGGACTTCGCCATTTTCAAAAATCTCAAATTGGTTTTTTCGTGAAGCACTGGTTCAGGGAACCGCCATCTTAATCTGTCAACATTCTCAGCTTCTTTTCTTTGGATTTAAAAATTTTCACGCAGCCTCCAAAAAACTCTGATCATCGTTTTTCTTCTGGAATTTCAGCAGCAATAACAAAGTGTTAATTTTATAAAATTCTATTGTGAAAATTGTATTGAAGTTAGCATATCATATACAAATCTCAGTACTTTGGTTTTATTTAATCCATTTTTTTAATCACCAACCATTTTGTGGTATTAACCCATGTACAGCCGGTGATTCAAACCAAATATCAAACAAATTTCAAATATTTCACAGGTTTTTTTTCACACATCGCGGACATTTCAAAATTTTTTATAATTTTGTCTACATCCTAAAATATAATTAAATTAAATCAAAAACTCTGTTCTGAATTCGGTTCGCGGTTGATTTCGTTATCAAAATAAAAAAAATTTTTAATTGGATTCGGATAAATTCTTGAATAAGATTTCTTTCATAGTGTCAATTCGAAAATCAATTTTGGCGGCTTAACCCTTTATAGTCGAAAGTTAAGATTTCTTTTTTTTTCCCCCTCTTTTCTTCGCATCCTCGATTTCGATTTTTAGTTTTTTTCTCTGAATTTTACAAACCTAATCTCAATAAAAATGGCTTGTATTCAACATTTCATAAGATTGTCAGATGAGTTAATCGAATATGTAGCATATTTTGAAACACTACCTGACGCGGATCATACGGTCACAAACTTAAAAATCGAACAGGCAGAATTCGAAGATACTTGGCGAAAAGTTAAATCATCTTATGACGCATGTCTCTTGCATTTCTCGAAACCAAGGCGTTCTAAATCGAAAGACACCCGAGGTGAAAAGGAAGATGACTCGGATAAGGGAAAGTTAAAAGTTGATGAAACGGAAACGGTAATCGATGTTGTAGCTATCAAATCTAAATATAGGGAATCCCATCGGGCGTTTGTGCGTTGTCTATCTAAAATAACCGAATTTATAACAAAATTGAGTCCAAAACCTGAACTCAACGTTTCTCAACCTGTTCCAAATAAAGAAACTCATCAGTCTTCAAATGTCCACGTCCCTCCGTGTGATATAGATCCATTTTCGGGTGATTACCTTTCTTGGCCTACTTTTAGAGATCTTTTTACAGCGATTTATATAAACAATACTCGTCTAAGTAAAGTCGAAGTCTTATATCACCTTTTACAAAAAACGAGAGGGGAGGCAAAAGAAATTGTTCAGAAGGTGCCTTTAACTAACGAGGGTTTTTCTTTAGCTTGGGAAAATTTGAAAACACAGTTCGAGAATCCTCGTATTCTCATTAATAATCAACTTAAGGTTCTTTTTAACCTAAAACGAATCACCAACGAATCTGGTGCGGCGCTTAAAACACTTCAACGTGAAATAAATAATTCAATTTCTGTTCTTGAACTACACCAAATTGAAATCACTAATTGGGACCCCATCATTGTTTATCTCTGTTCCACTAGGCTTCCTGAAGTCACTTTATCCTTATGGGAACAGTCCATAAGTCGAAACTCTGATATCCCGAAATGGAAAGATATGGATCAGTTTTTAACTGATAGATACCATACACTAGAAACAGTTTTAGATATTCGTGCTCCGATCTCAGAGTCCAGGACTCAATCGAATACAAAAAATTTTAGTTCAGCTCAATCTCAATCATCGAATAAATTTAAACCAGTTAAAACTTTTCATTCAAAGCTTAATAATACCTCTTCCTGTAAACTTTGTAAGGGATCACATCCTTTAAGATTATGTTCTCGATTTTTACAAATGAGCATTAGTAACAGAATTTCAACCATTAAAAGGTTAAACTGCTGTCTTAATTGTTTAGCAGTTGTTCATCAGATTAAAGATTGTCAAAGTGCTCACAACTGTTTTGTGTGTAAAAAACGACACAATACCTTACTCCATTTAGAATCCAATCAAAAGGCAAACACTTCCAATTGTCAAAATCAATCGAAAGGTGCATATAACCAAAATCATAGCTCCAATTCTAATGCTAACTATCCATATTCAGATTCTAATAAGGCTATCACAACCAACTCAGCGCAATCGTCTGGAACCTTAGCACAGTCCACTTTACCAAGTACATCGAAGAATGCACAATTGAATTCTCAAAATTCAACCAATTTGCAAAACTTTTTCGTATCGACACCTAAAAATGTTTTATTAGGCACTGCCATAATAAATATAATTCACCTAGAAGTCGTTTACACAATTCGAGCGTTAATTGACCCTGCGTCTGAAGGGACTTTTTTGTCGGAACGTCTTCGTAATCGTCTACAATTACCTTTCAAATCTATCAATGCTCAGGTGTCAGGGCTAAACGATTCTGTAAGCGCACAGACAAACAAATTGTGCAATCTTATAATCGGCTCACCTTTAGATTCGTCAATCCAACTTTCTATTAACGCTCTTATCTTGCCAAACCTAACAGGAAATTTACCTTCATTCAATATTGATCCCCGTGGCATTGGCGAATTACCCGATATTATCTTAGCAGATCCAAACTTTTATCAAAGTTCTCAAGTAGACTTGTTAATAGGGGGTGATCTTTACCCTACAGTTTTGCGAAGCGGCATTTTCAGAAATGTGTTAGGATCCTTAGTAGCACAAGAAACCATTTTCGGGTGGATCTTGACAGGTCCTGTCACTTGTTCTTATAACAAATCTAAAATCTCATCATTCTTCACTGAAATTTCTCTCGACAAACAGATAGAAAAATTTTGGGAAACTGAAGAGATTCCCAAAGCTAAGCCTTTATCTGCGGCAGATACCTATTGTGAAGATTTGTTCAAAAACACCACATACCGTAATTCTGACGGTCGATATGTAGTCAAATTACCATTTAAATCGGAATTTAGCGGTGAAATGTCATTAGGTCCGTCCAGACATATAGCTTTAAGCCAATTTCAGAGGAATGAGCGTAGTCTGTGTAGGAAACCTGAGCTCAAACTAGAATATGATCGAGTGATCAAAGAATATCTAATCCTAAACCATATGGAAGAAGTCAGTACCGATCGAGTAATGAATACACCCGCTTTTTATCTCCCTCATCATGCTATATTCAAACCAGATCGTAAAACTACCAAAGTAAGGGTAGTTTTTAACGCATCAAGCCCCTCGGCAAATGGCCTTAGTCTAAACGACATTTTACATACAGGTCCTGTCTTACAGGCAGATCTCACTACTCTTATCCTCAAATGGAGATTTTTCAAGTACGTATTCAATGCGGATATTGAAAAAATGTACCGCCAAATCCTTGTAAATTCATCTGATGCATCTTATCAGAGAATAGTTTTTCGGGACTCTCCAGAAGAAGTAATTCGTGACTTCGAATTAAAGACAGTCACATTCGGTGTAAATTGTGCTCCTTACCTTGCGATTAGGACACTTTTACAACTTTCAGAAGACGTTAGCAAATCTTATCCACTGGCTTCTACAATTTTGCGTCACTACATGTACGTAGATGATGTATTAGCAGGAGCACATGAGTTAACAGGTGCTCAAGAGGCTAAAAGTCAACTTATTGAAGTTTTGAGATCCGCCGGTTTCATCCTTAAAAAGTGGACCTCAAATCTAAAAGAAATTATCCAAGATTTACCTTCAAGTGATCTTCTTGATTCTGAGTTTCTAGAACTTGATGACAAAAGTACTGCAAAAATGTTAGGAATATCTTGGAATGCTAAAACTGATTCCTTCTATTTTAATACTCAACCTCTTGAAGTAAAAACTTCTTATACAAAAAGGGAAGTTTTGTCTATTATCGCAAAGCTTTTCGATCCCGCTGGCTGGTTAGCTCCAGTTGTTATTACGGCTAAAATCATTATGCAAAAAATTTGGCTTGAAAAAACGGAATGGGATGAAACCCTTAAGCCATTAACCCTTCACCATTGGCAGACATTTGTTTCCAATTACCGATCATTCAACCTCATTAAAATCCCTAGATGGATAGATTTTCAAACGAATTCTTCTGTTGAGTTCCATGCGTTTTGCGACGCCTCCGAAAAGGCGTACGCGGCAGCCATATATATTCGCATTGAAAATGCTGATGGCTCAGTCTATTCACATTTACTTGTAGCTAAGTCAAAAGTTGCCCCAGTGAAGACCATTTCCTTACCAAGATTAGAGTTATGTGGTGCTGAATTATTGTCAAATTTATTTGAGTCCATAGTTCCTCAGTTTGAGCTTAAAGCTTACAATAGCTATTTTTGGACGGACTCTACTATAGTATTGGCTTGGTTAAACAAGCCACCGTGTACCTGGTCTACATTTGTTGCCAATAGGGTCTCGAAAATTAGTCTCAAAGTTGGGTGTGAAAACTGGGCACATGTAGAATCTCAGCAAAATCCTGCCGATCTAGCAACCCGGGGGCTATCCCCTAAAGAGCTTGGTTCTAGTAATTTATGGTGGCATGGACCCACCTGGCTTTTGACCGAAAAATCATTATGGCCAATAAGTCAATCTAAGGCAGATTTAGAGACTTCAATTGAAATAAAATCAGTAAAAGTAAATTTTGCTAGCTCGTCATTTAGTGAAGATATATTAGAAAGATATTCATCATTAGACGCGGCGTATAGAGTAATATCATACGTTTTTCGATTTTTTAGACATACAAATCCAAAATTTAGATCACTGCGACTCAGTTGCAATTCCGAAAAAGTTACGTCAGATGAAGTAAAGTTTGTGAAAATTCGTTTAATTAAGCTAACTCAAGCACAAAGTTTCCCTAAGGAATATCATTCGTTAGTGAACAAAGTACCAATCGATCAAAAAAGCACTATTTTAAATCTGAATCCCTTCCTTGATAAAGACGAAATCATTAGAATCAATGGCAGGCTAGCTGCTGCAAATGCCCTTACGTATAATGAACGACACCCTGTTATTCTACCTTACAAAAGTCGCTTAGCAAAGTTACTTGTAGAATTCACACATAAAATATCGCTCCATGGGGGAAATCAGTTAGTTCTTCGACTAATAAGACAGGAGTTTTGGATTATTAAAGCTAAAAACTTGATCAAAACTTGCATTAATAATTGCACAGTTTGCGTCATCCATCGCAAAAAATATCAAACCCAATTAATGGCTGCCTTACCCCCTGAAAGAACCTCTATTTCAAGACCTTTCACTTATACTGGTATGGACTTCGCTGGTCCATTTGAAATTAAAAATTTCACAGGTAGAGCGTGCCTTATCACAAAGGGCTATGTCTGTATCTTCGTTTGTTTCTCTTGTAAAGCAATTCACTTGGAACCTACAAGTGACCTCTCGAGCTCCGCTTTTCTAGCAGCGTTTGATAGATTTGTTTCTCGTCGCGGTTGCCCCTTAAAACTATACTCCGATAATGGAACCAATTTTGTAGGCGCAGAAAAGTCACTCAGGAAAGATTTTAATGAATTTTTAGCTCAGTCTCATGACAAAGTTTTAGCAAAATATGGGTTTCAAAATATATCGTGGCATTTTATGCCACCAGGCGCACCACACATGGGAGGCCTATGGGAGGCCGGGGTTAAAAGCTTCAAAACTCATTTAAAAAAGGTCGCATCTGACACTAAGTTCACCTTCGAGGAATTTGCAACATTGTTATCGCGTATCGAGGCATGTTTAAATTCCCGTCCTTTAAGTCCCCAATCGGAAAATCCATCTGACCTTAGTCCGCTTACTCCCGGGCATTTCTTGGTGGGCGGCACCTTACTATCTCCAGCTGAACCCGAAAGATCAAATACTAAGATTTCTTACTTAAATCGGTGGCAGAAACTGAAGGCATTGTACCAAATTTTCTGTACACGATGGAAAAACGAGTATTTGCTTGAACTACAAAAACGCTATAAATGGAAAAATCCTCAAGAGAACATCATTGAGAACACGATGGTCGTGGTACGTCACGAAAATCTTTGTCCAACGGAATGGCGCTTAGGCCGCGTGATCAAATTACACACCGGGTCCGATAACCGAGTTCGTGTCGTGGATATTAAAACTCAAAAAGGTATCATAACCCGCCCTATCACTAAATTGATCGTTCTTCCAAATACACAGTAACTACAATACACGTATATTTCAATTTAAGCCGGTTATTAGTAGTCTGACCTGACCACTAATCCCAGTCGCGGGTCTTTTCTCTACAAATTAGGCTCATTACATCACACGCGGTTATTAGTAATCTGACGTGATTACTGATCCCACCCGCGTGTTATCTAATTTTATCTTATTTAGTGTTTATTTTCTCCAACATCTCATTTATTTATTTTACTTGTTTTTCTAAGAGCTTGCCCGGAGCTCCGCGTCTATCATCCGCAAGCGTGTGAGAGTGAGATCCGAGACTCTAAATTTCAACTGAGCCTAACCAGCGTGGTGGGTGAACAGTTCAGCTTTAAGCTAGAACTTGCGAAAATGTGGCCAGTCCACTAATCTGAATATAATACGTCGTCTCCTCCACATGAGCGGTTTAGTATCTCGTCTACAGAGATACACATCTGAGCCTAACCAACCGGGCTGGTAGGTAAAAATTTCCAGTTGCCTGCTGGAAAGTGAGAGCATAGCTCAAACTCACTAATATATCTCTAAAACTTCATAGTAAACAATAAAATAAACCATTTCATCTCTGTGTGTGGCTGTCCTTATTCGTTGTCTCATGCTCATCATCAATCACTTCACCTGTATTTTATTTTCATTCATATAGAAAAATTTTAGTGTCAGCTACCTCCACCCGATCGTATACTTGCATATTATGCTTTCAATGGCATGGGCTTCGTAGCTGCAGGAGGTTTCTCAACCTTAATGTTGAAGAACGGTGGGACCTACTCCTACCCCGAGGTATATGCACCAACTGCCTGGCATACTCGCATTCCAGCCGTCGGTGCAATAGCAACGCTCGCTGTCATATTTGTGGTCAAAATCACCACACCCTTCTTCATGCCAGTAGGCTGGTGAATATTCCATCTCGTGACGAATATCTGGCACGAAGAATGGACACGCACACTACACGAACGGAGGTAATACTGAGGCCAACAGCCATTGTCATCATTAGAAGTGAGGGCTGTGAGTGGATGATCAGGGCCATGCTCAGTCCAGGGGAGGAGACCTGGATCCACAACAGTATTGCAAAAAGATTTCGTTTGCGCACCACTTGGTCCCGTGATCATCCCGCTGTTTATTGCTCCCTATTGTCACCAGCTGACCCGCTACAAAAATTTGAGCTGATCGCGAAAATAAACTATGAGGATCAACCCGTTCACCCCGCAGTATCAGCCTCAGCGAAAGTAGCCGAAAGCTTCAAAAATATTGTGCTAGCGGATCCAAAGTTTTATTTATGTACCCCGATTGGCATGGTTCTTGGAGCCGATGTCTACCACTGGCTCATCCAACCAGGCACCATCCAACAGGCTGGGCAGCCGTTGGCTCAATCGACCATTTTCGGTTATGTTCTCTCTGGGCCGTGCAGTTTACATTAAAATTTTTTACTTTTTTACCTTTTACATTTATCTTTCATTTCTCTCATTACTTACATGCATTCACACATATCTCATTATGTTCACAATACTAGCCTAAGGTCAATGAATTATAATTGAATAAACCACGAAAAACACACGAATAACCGAAAATCTTTTGTTTTTTAACAGTTGCATAATACTTATTCTAAGAAACATTCTAATTACTTTCTCTCTTTTCTTTCATGGACATGGACATCCTGGAACATCTTGCAGGGACTCCTGCAAGGTGGGCGGCAATGTCTAGGTGGCAACCTAGCAATTATTCATCATCAAACGCATATCGATCGATAATTTCCATTGTCGATATGCGAAAGAGACGAACGATATGGAAGGTGAAACTGCAATGAACAGCTCTTATAATGAGAGTGCAGTTTTGGTTTCTACCTCTTTCGATCTAAATTGTTACGCCGACTGGACGACTGCTGCCGAAGATATCTAACTTACCTACCTAATACATATATAGTGTTACATATATGTTAAACTAAAATTTCGTTTAAATAAAGTTAATTTTTATAACGTTTGTAAAACTAAGTCGCGCCTTTCATTCTTATAACTAAGAATCAAGTTTATCGTTCGTGAAATCGCGGTAATATTTGGTAAATCGCGTTAACAGTAACCACATAACCCTAAGTTACTCTAAAAATAGTGCATCTTTTACTTCATCATCGCAGTTTTATTCTCATGTACTCATTATCAAAATATTAAAGCCTCTGCCGTAAGACTCTTGTGGGTGGGATTATTATTGTACAGAAGCAGGACACCTTTCGACAATTTTCAGCTTCTTTCAACCATTTCAAAATTAAGTGCATTAACGCTGAACTATTGAAAAGCAGTTGCTTTTCCAGTTTGTTACCACACCTTAAACTTCTTTTGATAATGTAGAGCTTTGCATTAACTCAAATTTATTTCCAGCAACAATTTAAATAAATACGCAATTCCTATCTTGATGATAAAATAATGCATGAAAACATTCCACGCTTTTCTGTTATTATTTAAATTCACTTGGATGATGAAACTTGAAGACTCTTGAGCTCATTTTTCAAAGCGCTAGTTCCGAAGATTCCACTGATAATACGGGCTTGTAAATTTTTTTCATTCTCGAATTTTTCAGCTGATTATGAGACTTTGGAAGCCATAAACTTCTTCATACAACTTTACATCTCCTTGTTTAGGCTTAGATATCTCAAAAACCATATAAGATACAGCAATTTTAAGGCCGATTCAGATTCAACATTGCAAAATACTGTGACGAAAAGTAAGAACACATGAAAAGAAACTTCACGAAAATACTAGACAGTTCGAGACGTCAATAAAACCAGTGACGTCACGACAGTACCTGACAGATCGAGATGTCAATAAAAGGAACCAACGAGATGTTGCCAGATGTTTCGCTAATGCAATTCTAGAACGTTCAGATGGGTATAAAAGGAGCTGTTCATGAGAGCTGAAGACAGTTGATTTTAAGCAATAAAGCGAAAAAGTTGTACACACAGTGCCAGTGAAAGTAAATAAAGTGCTAATTGTAATATTAGATTTTGAATGTAATAAATAGTGAAATAAACAATTGTACCATGTGAAAATAAACATTTGTGATTTAAATAAACCATTTTATAACTAAATAAACCGGCCTGTTCCGTAATCCGTGTTATTTCAATTACTTTTAATTTCGAAGACTTGTTGATTACTTTTTATTTTCGATGTGGATGTGAAGCCTATTCAACGACTGTTCAAGACGTTTAACTTTTCACAATAGAAATGCAAACTTTTTTGCTGTCAGTTAAAAAATTCACACAAGTAAACAAGATTTATGAATCAAAATGCTTTTTATTAAATTTATAAACTTTAATTGAGTTTCACGTTAACAACGGCTGCTGCAATGCACTTGAAATTATAACTGCTCGCAATTTTGCCTGTCAAAATAATGTATTAGGCGAGATGCCAATTATGGGGGAATTTCAGAAAGTTTTTTTCATGCTCAGTGCATTTTATTGGTTTAATTAGATGTTCTATTGCAATTTAAGAAATAAAATCAGGTGGCATCCTGTTATCGAACTATTCTTACTAACACCATGATATAATGAAATGTCCAATAATTCACACAAACACTGACTTCGAAAATGCCAATTTGCCGACTTTTTACTTGTCATCGGAAAGAATATTTTTTTAGTTAAAGTTTTTTATTTCAGCAATATTAATAATATTACATTTGCAATAAAAATTAGAATTACTCGCTAAAAAAGGAAAAAACTCTGGAGCTTATATGTGTGTATTTTTTTCTCAATTTGATCGCAAAAACAGCTTTAAAAAAACAAAATTAATTGAAAAGTCGTAGCATAATGCCGACTTTTCAAAAAGTTTTGCATTCCACTTTATACCCACTTTCACGTGAAAGTGGAATTGGGAAAAGGGCGGATATTGTGTGTTTTTGATTGCTACACAATCCAGTGATCGAACTCAGAAAACAGTAAGAGATTGAAATTATCGTCATAAGTGACAGGAAATTTCGTAACAATACATTAAAATATCAGCTACGATTTCGTGGTTTCCATTTTTTAGACCACTAAACAAATACAAATGAAATCCTATTCACAGACTTTCTCCACATTTTCACCAAACCTATCCACTGTTCAAGTGCACCATGGACAGTAGGTCGTTTTACCTGATAATTTCGGGAAAATTGAGATTTCCGATAAAATGCGGGAGAGCACACGTTTCAGAACTAGTAGATACATATGTTACATAGCACCTTTCCGAATATTCTGAAGTAAAATTCAGAAAATCGTGTGTGGGACATGGCGGCAGAATGGGTTAAAAAGTCGGTCATTACGGCCACATAACAGATCCTAAAATTCTGGAAAAATTCAAGAAAATTCTTTGGTAACAAATAAATTGACTTTGTTTATGACATTTTTTTTAAGCGCCCCCTGCCGAGTAAAAAACGAAAAACTTTAAATTTTGGTTAAAAAATGCGATTTTTGCCCATGTGCGGCTTAGCATACCTTAGCGACACATTAGTAAGATAGCGAGATATCCAACAAATATTTTGCAATAAAATTCAGAAAAGTCGTGTGTGGAACATGGTGACAGAATGGGTTAAAAAGTCTAAATCGCTCATTACGGCCACATAACAGGTCCTAAAATTCTGCAAAAATTCAAGCAAATTTTTTGGTCTAGACTAACAAAAAATTGCCGTTTATTTTAATAGTGGCGCATGTCCATTTAAGGGCAACAGTACACATTATTTGCGCAATAATATAAAATTCTGGAAAATTAAACCATTGTAGGACTTAGTCTTCCATTCTATTAAATATAAATTAAATTTTATGGCCATACTTAATCAAATTTGCTAATTTTTACATCAGGAAAACCAGAATTAAAAATTTCATGGTTATTATGCATAAAATTAAAATCAATTCGATACTGTTCATCAGACTTAATTGCCATGACTTAAATGCCAAATTTTATATGAAGTTGCAATAACCGTTTCACATTCAAAATTCAATTCGGAAACGCCCAATTACACAAAATGAAGTGGTGTGTACTAAAGTTCTCATACTATTTAATTGATCTCACTGACTGGTATGGAGGGTCCTAAAAAATGCAGATTGTAAGCATACGGTTTTTTAGTATAGCAATAGTGCCAGATAGCACAGAGTCTCTTGCGAGCTTAGAAGTAGTTAAGAAATGCGTAAAAATTTGATGGCGGCCGTGTTGTCAATGAAGATTGCCATTTTTTGGTACATACTGGTTTTAATTTGCCCTATTGACCTATGTACATGTGAACTTCGAGAGTATCAAAGACTTCCCCCTAAAATATTCTTAATCACTTTGGAGCTATAAACAAATTTTGAGTCATTTGAAAAGACTTAATTACCCACATTGTAGTCTAATTTGGAACCATCTCTCTCAATGCTAGCTTCAAAAGCTCGCGATAAGTTGAAACTAAGTACTTGACGCAAATAGATGAAATTTGGTACATACGACTACATATTTTTTTGAAACGGGGCGATGCCACGCCCCTAAATGGAAAAAACGCTCTCACGGCTAAACCACTTCATCGATTTTTATGAAATTTGGTATGAAGATAAAATCAGAACTTAACAACGATAACATGATCACTTTTAAGTAGGCGGTGCCACGCCCCTAAATGGAAAAAATGCTAACGGCTTAGCCACTTCATCCATATATATGAAATTTGTATGAAGATATGGTTAGCACTAAGGAACGATAACATGGCCATTATACTTTTTAGTTGGCGGTGCCACGCCCGATTTTGCTGAGAGCATAATCATGGCAAACTTGTTAGAATCGCCATTAGTTACTCTTCTTAAACGTGGAAAAATAAAATCGATCAGACTTGGGGTTATACAAATATACTGATTTATATGAAGCTATAACCTCGAAAATAGAAATTTCGAATAACTCGGGAACGAAAAAAAACGAAAAAAAATTATTGCGTTTTTCGTGTTCAGCGACCTCAAATTAGTTTAGCAAAAATGGATTGCAAAATTTTACAATTATTTTTAAATAAGTGTTGTATTTATTAACTTCTTTTAGTCATTGCTCAAATAAAGAACAAATCAAAAGCACAGAAAAATTTTTGGTAAACTTTTCTTTTTATAGTATAGAAAACAAAATCCCACCTCAACCATATAAATTCATTCACTCTAACAGAAATCCTAGGTTTTCATGTTTTTATCGCCCTGGAAACTCCACTATATCGCTTTAAGAATCGGAACTCAGGACAATACTGATTTTGCGGCATAGGACTTTGCAAACGATTTCGAGTAATCATGGCCTACAGAATACGAAAATAAAACCAGATTCACTGAATTAACTCTAGTTCTCAAGATATCCTTGTAAAAAAGTTCAGAAATAGCTGTTTTAAGGCATGTTTGAAGTAGTATAACACTTCAGTAAACAGTGTAATAAATTTTTGTTAATAAAATCAAATAGGCGTAAGCTTCCTCATGAAACCTTACCTTTCAACTTTTTCGATTAGATGCTTTCAGAGTTATCAACCATTGAAGTAATGGTATTTCAACTCCTTGAAATGGACTAATATTTATTTCCTTTGAGGCTTTAGTTTTCTGAGTTAATCCGGATTCACTGAGGTTATTAAATACTTAGGGTGTCGTTTGTTTGTCTAAATTGACTCTAGTTCTCCCGAAATCCTTGTTCGAAAGAGCAAAAATAGCTGTTTTTTTTTTGTAAGTACATACATAGTTGAATGGGTGATAATTCGGAAAGTAAAGATCTTATTGGAAAAGTTAAAAAATAAGGTTTAATGAAAAAGATTATCCCTTTTTGATACCATTAACAGATATTAATCACACTGTTTCCTGTGATTGTTTTACTCTTTCAAATATTCCTCAAAACTCCTATTTTTGCACTTTTAAGCAAGGATATCTGGAGAACTAGAGTCAATCCTGATAAATTAATTATACCATAGGTATCGCATGACCTTGAAGAGTCTGAATTTACTTTTAAAACTAAGGTTGCAGAAATACAACAAAATGTTGTCGCCCTGTGTAATGTATGTACATCCAAAGTACTATTCACATTTGAAGTTCTCATTTTTCTTTTTTGAAAATTATTTTTTTGCTGTAAAAGAAATTAATACAAGCGTCACAAATGAATTCCACTCTGTAATTACCTTGCAATACTATGAACTTTTATTTACATATATGATAAAAACAAATCTTCACAAAATTTTTGATTACACACAAACAACACTTAATTTTAAAGAGCAGAAAATATGTTTTATCATAATTAATATTAAACTAGAAACATGAAATATCTGACAATTTTTATATAAAAATTAATACATGTTTAGAACGATATTTTATACATAAATATGCACATGTATATAAATATTTCACCGATTGTTGCTTTTATTATTGAGAAACATTAGCTCCCCCTGAATTGCGATACTTAATAGACAAAGTAACAGCAACCCAAAGAATAACACCTTCAAGCAACACGACTAAAACACCCAAAGCACGTACCCAATTTATATTGGTATTCCAAAATTTCGTGAATGCTTCGCGGCAACCAGGCTTTTTCTCGTAAACATCCTTTTTGCATTCTTTTTTCGATGATCGTAAATGACCACAGCATGTTTTGGGGACTACACTGTGATCCCTAGAGTTTTGCAGACCACAACAATCAAACTGCATGAAAATGAGAAAATATAAATATTTGATTAAAGTCAATAATGAAATAAAAATAAAACAGTAAGCAGGCTTAAACGGCTCATTTCGAAAATTGTCAACCACTTACGGTGAGTTCCAGTACATCAAATGGATAACCATTTGCTCTATCGTTTGCTGCAAATGTATTCTCAATACTATCCTCCATTCTGCTAATAAAGGATTCACGTTGGACAAACATCCATCCAACAAGAACAACTGTTAGAATAGTTACTATAAGCACTAAAATCGAATACTAAATATTTTCAAAACGAGAAATCAAAAAATTTTAATTTAAAGCAAAAATATGTTATAATTTTTTGTATATTACCACTAGCGTAACGTAAAAGTTTTGAGTTATTGAACCGACGAAGCCAAGAAGTGCTCCAACAATAAGTCCACTGCCTAGGAGAATGGCCCAAACCGGTACAGTGGCGACATTAAATGATTCGTCGACACTTTCGAAATCACCAACGCCTCTAATAGCAAGTGCTCCCCAAAGAATTAGAAGAAAGCCAAATAACTATGAGAAAGGAAAGAAATTTTATTAGAATTCACTGTACAAATGGGCTCCGAAAGGAATAAACCAAAACTAAGATAAAAGATTCGTCCAACTACTTTCTTAGTATATGTAATGCTAAAAGTATTGTGCTTGGTGTTTTGTATCATAAGGTTTTCACTAGAGTCCTAAGACTGGCTCTAGATAGAGCAGGACAGTTGCAGAGTAAGAATTTCGTTTAAATTGGTGTATTATTATGGTCGGATAATTGATTTAAAGGAAATTAGTCACTTTTAGCGATGGCCCCCCAGTGTCCAGTGCAAACTGCAGATATTCTTGCAATATCATTGTGGTTTCTGGATAGTTTCTGGTCTGATGTTTTTGAATTATTAAATGAAGCCCAGATTGCTCTGGAAATCCTTCTAGTTTCTAAAACTTTCCATCTGGCATTCGCCTCAGTGAGGAAATGCAAGAAAATGCGGAGTGTAAACACAATCTGGATAAGTCCTGTTTAGAGAGGAGCCATATCTTTCCCTCTATTCCTCAACTAGTTTTGATTTAACTGTTACTCAGTTCAGCGCCCTAACTGTAAGCGATGATCGCCACTTATCTATAGCTGAGGTTAGTAGGCTTTGATAATAGCGTAAACTTCTGCCTTAAAAACGCAAGCTGAATTGGTAAGCTAAAGGATTGAGATCTGAGGTCTTTCGAAGAAGAGGTGCATTGGCGAATGCAATTTTTCAGTAGAGACAACTAAAGTTTTGAGACATCACAACCCAAAAGTTCAAAAAATACTATTTTTTTGTCATTTTTGAAGTTTTATTTTCCGATATTTTGTTGAAAGTACGTACTAGTTTCTTCGGTCAAAATTCGCTTGAAATTATAGTATATACTATGAATAACTTGCTCCCTGAAATATCGTAAATTGCACAATTGAAATATCGTGTTTTTCTCACATTTTTAATTTTTACGTCTGGGTTCTTGATTGATTAGGTTGTAAAAACATGCTAAAAGGGAAGTTAAGATGAAAAAACCGCGGAGTGCTATTAAATGATCGTGGAAATCAGGTGGAGGGGGAAAATATACCCTTTACAGTTTTTTAAAAATATCTAGCGAACGGAGCAAAACCTCAAAATTTTTTTTAGAAAACTTTTTGTAAAGAATTAAATTTTCCATCTAAATAATTTATTCAAAAAATTTAAAAAAAATTTCTTATGCCAAAAATTTTGAAACAAAAAAGAAAAAAAAAAACGAATTCTTGTGTTTTTTTACTCTTTTGCCTATAACTTCTTTTGGGGCTGTGATAGGTAAAGACATTGCACAGTATAAAATTTCCCTTAAAATGATTTACTAAAAAATTTCTAAGGTTAAAAATTCACCGAAATATGACCAATATGTTAGAAAAACCATTTTTACTCAAAACTAAGGCATCTTACGAAAAAAGTGTACACGACAAAAAATGCTTAGAATTATTCAAGAAATACGTAAAAATTTTTTTTCGGATTTTTTGGAACTTTATTAATTTTTTTTTTTGACCGTTTTGAAAAATTATAAAATGTCCTCAAAAATTATGAAATAAATCATATGTATTTTTTAAACAATATCAAGCATTATTTGTTTGATATGCATACTTTTTTCGTAAGACGCCTTGGTTTTGAATAAAAACCGTTTTACCGACCGCATAAACAAAACTTCTATGTTTGAGTGGCCATATTTCGGTCAATTTTTGACATAAAAAATTTCAAAGCAAACTATTTTAACGGAAATTTTATCTTCCTTTTTTGATATTGCGCTATGTTTTTACGTATCTCTGACCATATACAAGTTATAGGCTCAGACATCAAGCCTTAAGGACTTAAAACAAATTTTTTAATTTTTTTGCACTTTTGGTTCAACTCACCGCAAACAAGGCATTAACGGCATATATCGTATATCTAAACCAAGGCTCATCTGAGTATCGCAAAGCCACCATTTTTATATTTTAATTTCAATCACTTTTACTCCAAAGAAATTTTAATTAAATTGAAATTAGCAAGACCGTTAGCAAGACCGTTAACCGTTTCGATATTTCTTTCGTTATTCACTTGGAAACACTTCGAATTCAATTGCTTGAATAACAAAAAATATATCAGAGTACCACCTTAAATAATAACATACCCCTAATGCATTTGTTCATGCAGATAATTCACAGTCGTATCGAAATGTCTTAAATAAATTTTGATTTTCACGGTGTGCATAAGAGATTGATTGTTATGAAATATATTGTAAGGCCATTATCTTTTAAATTGCCAAAAATTTAATTACCAACTGGCAAAAAAAAAAAAAGTAAAATAAATGCAACATTTACAAAAAAGTACATACTATATATTCATAAATCCTCTAAAATTTAAATAATGCACTTTTTAGTAAACAAATAGATATTAAAGCTATACCTTCCAATAAACAAAAACAAATTTTTTGCACAGAAATGTTCTCTGAAATCTGCACAACATTTCTGTGAAAAAAAAAAAAAAAAATTAGAGGAATTCATCATTAATAAGAAAGTTACACATGCTTTAGTGGCGCCACATAGGCGCCTTGCCTATGTGATTTTCGCATTTCACCTCTGCATGCCGTTACAAAACAACAAATCATAATACAAAAACACCCAAATTGAGACTGCACGTTAAAACGCGCAGCGAGCGTAAATGTGTGAATCGCATAGGCAAGGCTATGTGGCGCCACTAAAACTTACGTAACTTTCTTATTAATGACAAATTACTCCGATTTGTTTTATTCACAGAAATGTTGTGCAGATTTTAGAGAACATTTTTGTGTAAAAATTTTGTTTTTATTTATGTATTATTTATTTATTTAGCTTTAATATCTATTTGTTTATTAAGAAGTGCATTATTTATAAGAAATTTTAAAAATTTTTATTATCTCATCTAAATTCTGAATTATTTTTAATCCTACCACAAAGGTTTCATAAATTTTCGCTCAATAAGTACACGGTAATAAATTTCGGTTTAAATTTTCAACATTATACAGAATTTTAGGGTTGAAAATTGAATTTGTTATGAAAATCAACTTTTTTAGTTGAGGTTTTAAACTTTTTGGAGTTGACACCCTTTTGTTGATACAAAATTTTGAGAAGAACAAGCAAATTCTAAAGCAAATCAACTTATTTGTTGATTTTTTCAGCTTTTCGCAGTTGATTTCCTTGGATATTTATGCACACTAACACATCTTCATTCGGCTTTGCTTAAAATGTTCAATTTTAGCTGTCTCTTGCCTGCCGATTGACTCAATTTGTTCTTCGGCAAAATACTAAAAAATTAGAACTTTTGCTGTAATTTCATGTCGCTGTGATTCGCAACCAGTCTATGCTTAAGAGTGAATATATACGGTGACCTTGTCTGTGTGAGCAAAATCGGGGACAAAACGATATGTATGCGAAAAAAAAACGGGGACAATCGGGAACAATCGAGGGAATATCGGGGACAAATCCGGGACATATAAATATTGAGGCAAACAATGACTGAGCACTCATTTCTTTTACTTGTATTAAATCAAAATAGGCTTGAACCTTACTGGTACTTTGATATTAAATTTTATATAAAATTTATGCTAATCCGCAAGTTGAATTTTACCCAGATATGTATTGTGAAAACGACTCTTAGTATTTTTTGGCAAAAGAAATTATCTTCAAAATGTCTCGGTGTGACCTCAAATATTCTTTGAGCTCGAGACAATTTAAATGATAATTACATTTTGTTATCAAAATAGTTTTAAGTGTCTTTATTGTAAGCCAGAATTGAGGGTTTTGGAGGTTCAGCCCCGCCCCCCCCCTCCCAGAAAAATCTTTTTCTCATATAAATTATATATGAATTGAATAAAATGTAATAAAATGTAATGTCTACGTTATATTCAAAATGGAGAAAATTCTTTCGGTGGAACCATTTGATCCTGGCAAACACAAGCTAAACTCAACAATTTGTACAAAAAATAAAAAACCGGTTATACTGATGATTTTGAATTGTCAAAGAGCCGTTTATGAAATGATTTTATCTGTTCCGAAATTATATAATCACAGTTTGCATATTCTCAAGAGGTTTGTAAGCTATTGATAAAAATATGAAAATATGCAACTTCATTTTGTGATGAATTAGCTAAACAATAACGGTTTTTATTGATATTTTATACATATTAATAAATGAACTGTGCAAATACAGGACAAATAGGGGACACAAAATAAAATACAGAACATTTCTATGTCCCGTGTTTCTTAAATAAATTTCGGGGACACGTAGCCGAAATACAGAACTGTCCCAGGAAATACAGGACGGTTGGTCACCGTATGAATATATGAAGTATGCTTGGAAGTTGTTCACAATATTGGCAGATGCGCCATTGAGGCAACCCGTTGGTAGGAACGTGACGCAAACCATCCGTCACTTTTTTTTATGGATAGGTATCTGTATTTAAGATTTATATGCGTGATTGTTTCAAAAAGTATGTTTTTCATCGGTTTCGTTCAAAAAATTCTTTCTCACGTTTTACGGTTGGTTTTTTTTTTACTTTTGTAGTACAAATTTTTAACCTTTTAACTTGAGGTTGATCTCTTTCAACTTTTTAAGTAAAAAAAGTGAACCCTCAGAGTTGACACAAATTTCAACTTTTAAGTTGAAAAATTGAACCGAATTAAGTTGGATAAATATACCAACGTTTTAAGTTGAACAATTATACCGAAATTTATTACCGTGTATTTACGGAGAAATCGTAATTTGAAAAAAGACGTACATAAAAATTCACATGCTTATAGGTTAGGTTTGGTTAGATCCGGGAGATGAACAAGTTGTCATCATTAACTTAGGCCTCGAGAATGGTTACTAAGAGCTTTAGCAAAGAAAGTCTAGGAGAACCACTTGGATGTATATATACTTCCATATGGATTTAAGACACACTCCAGATAGTGAGTCAAGCGATTCCAAATTGAAATGAACAAAACTCCTTCTACGTCTAAGCGCAAGCGCTGGACATTCGCAAAAGAAATGAAAGACTGTTTCTTCCATATCAAGGTCTCTACAACTTCTACATGGCACAATATCCAGTGATAGCAATTAATCCATTGCTATTAAAAACTTAGTACGATTTTTACTATTTATATGATGGCCACATGCTTATAATTTTTAAAAAGATTTAAATTTAAAAAAAAAAAAAAAATATAAGGCAATAATCCTGATCAAGAACTATTCAAAGAACCACCTAAAAAAGTTTCAGTTTAGCAATTTAGTTTTTAGTCTTTTCAGATGGTGCAAACCATTTCAAAACGATCAAGATTTTTTTGATGGAACTCGATTTGGCTATAAATTGGCATAAGCAATATTAGCATAATGAGAAAAATTATTACCAAATATTTTTTCAAAATTTTAAAAAATGGCGGAGATATAGGACTTTGAAAATTTTAGGTTAGCTTTCTTTGAGAAGCCATAACTTTAGTTGCATTAATCCAATTCTCAATTTTATGGTGTCAAATGATTTGTCTTGAAACAGGCGTTAAAAAAAATTAGCAAAAATAATCTTTTTTTTTTACATAGTTACCTAACACTGAAAAAAAAATTTTAAATTGAGTTTCCCAAAATACGTCATTTTTGATATTTTTTATTTTTCTTGTAAAAAAGCTACAGATGCAAGTTACTAGTCCTCCAAAAATTGGAGTGGGCCTGCCAGTGATTCTTCAGAAAAACAATAAAATGTGGCTTCTACCGCAATTTTCAATACAATTTTTTTGAATATGAAATTTTTAATTAAACGATAATTTGAATTTGAAAAAAGTGCGTTGGTACTTTCATTAGAACTATACAAGCAAAAAAACAGTCCATAAACTAACTTCAGGATTTTCAAAATTTTGAATTGAAAAAATGTACTGAAAAATTGCGGAAGATACTACATTTTATTGTTTTTCTGGAGAACCACAGGCAGGCCCACTCCAATTTTTGGAGGACTGGTAAGTTACACCTATAGCTTTTTTTGCAAGAAAAATAAAAAGTATCAAAAATGACGTATTTTGGGAAACTCAATTTAAATTTTTTTATTCAGTGTAAACAATATAAAAAAAATAAAAAAAATTTTTGCTAGTTTTCATTTCAAAGCCTGTTTGAAGACAAATCATTTGACACTATAAAATTGAGAATTGGATAAATGCCACTAAAGTTATAGCTTCTCAAAAAAAAAAAAACTAACCTAAAAATTTGAAAGTGCCATATCTCCGCCATTTTTTTAAATTTTGAAAAAATATTTGGTAGTAATTTTTTCCACTATGTAACTATTGATTATGTCAATTTATAGTCAAATCGGATTCCATGAACAAATTTCTTGATCGTTTGCACATGGTTTACACCAGATACGATTTTTAACTTCGCTAAAACTCATTTGTGCCTTAATTTGCATCCACCTTTGCCATTATACCTTATCAGTCGTTAACAGTCTGTTAAGGTCTAAAGCCTTGGGTACAGATGGAATCTGTCCAAAAATTTTAAAGCTTATCCTTCCTTATTTAACACGTGTATTTTTAGTAGAGCAATTGCGGAAATCTGCCAAGATTTTAACTATACCAAAAAAGGCTTATCCGTCTAACCCACTTGATTATAAACCTATAAGAATTCTCCCATTTTTGTCGGAAAACTTAGTAAAAATTTTCGCGAACCAAAATCAGAGCTATCTTCTTAGAAGTAAAAAGATAAGTAAGTAGCATAAGTAGCAATCTGGTTTTCGTAAAATGCATAGCTGCAAATCGACAGTTATCATAGTTATGTCCGATGTCGACCTAGAATAAGATGATGTAAATATTTGTGTAATGGTGATGTTAGACTTCTCAAAGGCTTTTGACTGTGTTGATCAACCCTTCTAAGGAAGCTGAAAAATAAGTTTAATTTTTCAAGCATGTCAATGAAACTTATGTTGGTAGCTAATAATGTAAATCATTATCTGTTCCAAAAACAATAAAAAAATTATGTACAGTTATTTGAGGGAAAAAAAACAACATATTATTATTAGGTACTATTATTATTAAATTAAAAGTTCATTTTATAACAATCATGTCATTAGTACATTAGCAATAAGATCCTGATCTTTTAGTACTATATTATCCATTTCCTCAATAAATACAAAATACAAATACAAAAAGACGTATGAGCAACAATTATTAAGTGATTAATTTTCTGAGCTGTAGCAGAAATCAATACGATTTTATAGTAATTTTTGTTAAAAGAAAAAAAATTTTCTGATTTATTTTTTTTGTAATGTACTACATCATTTTATTATGAAAATAAATTTTTAAACATTTATAAATTAAAACTTAAAAATTAAAAAGAACAAAAAATTCTTAGTTATCATTTTATAGATAAGTATAATATTGAGCTAGAAACATATATACTTTTCTAATGAAGGAGGCACGGTTTTTCGAAAATTCATATTTTTAAAACTATATTATCGATGCACAAATATATATGGATTACTGCTGAGCTGCTTCTCCATTTTGATAACTTGGTGATTGTGGTTGTACTCCTTCTAAATCAACTTCACCAGAATTGCGAAATCTTCGAACCAAATAGATAGCAATTCCAAGCGTAACAAGCTCAAACAGGATTACAAAAACACCCAACCAGCTTACGAGTTGTATATTGGACTGCCAAAAACGTTCAACAACGATCCGACAACCAGGACGATCCTCATAAATTGCTCTGTTGCATTTACCTTTTTTATCCGAACGTGGAAGACCACAGCATGTTTTCGGAACATTCTTATAGTTGCTGTAATCATCAAGACCGCAACATTCAAACTGTGAAAAGATAATATGATAATGATGAAATATATGCGACGCAATTCCACAAGGATTGAGCAATCAACAAAGTGTATTGAAAAAAAATATATAATGGGGATTATCGTGAATAACTATTCCCGGGGCATTTCCTCAGACTGCCGTGCATTCTCTATTGCAGTTTAAAAAAATTCCCCGGGAATCTTGATCCACGATAACCCTCAATACTTACGGTGATCTCAAGTGGATCAAATGGATAACCATTTTTTCTATTATTTCGCTCAAAGGATTCTTGAACAGCTCGATCCATTGCTCTGTAAAAGTCATTTCGATTTATATGCATCCAGATAAAGAGTATAACTGTTAGGACAGTAATAACAAACAAGATTGCTGCATACTGCATTCATAGGCCCAAAATAAAAAATAAATAAATAATAAAAAAAAAACAGTTAAATTTTTGTATTGTAATAAAAAAAAAAAAAAAAAAATTGGGACTTTTTATGCTAACCGACAATGATCATGAATGTTATATGTAGGTTAATGTAAAACGTCCCATTTATAATTTCAATGCATATTACCGATACTGTGATGTAAAAGTTTTTTTTCGCGATACCGACAATGGCCAGAACTCCCACAACAAGAACTGCTATTCCTAGAAGAATTGCCAAAATCGGTAAAGTTGCAGTACTAACTTCAGTGTTGTCGACACCTTCGAAATCGCCGGCGCCAATAATAGTGAGCGTACCCCAAAGTATGAGTACTGCGCCAAATAACTAAAAGAAAATATAAAAAAAACCAATTATTTTACTATACGAGTATTATTTTAGCAATGAATCGCAGATCTTTAGTAGAGCCAACCATTTACAAATTTTAAGTTTAAGTCTGCCTTTTTTTGGACAGGTGAAAGTTCATATATAATTTCCGAAATGTTTTTTCAGAATTTTTAATGAGCAAAAACAAAAAGAAATGTTTCTCATTAAAATTATTATGTTCCACTACCCACCGCTAGGAGGTTTTCAAAAAAACTAGTAAGGGTGTAACCTTTCGCCTGGCCAAACATTAAATACCCTACACTGAAGTATTTTGAAAATTCTGCTTTTATGGGAGGTGCCACGCCCTCTTGTCCGAGTTCACCCAGTCTGGGTAAAAGTTTGGTTCGATTATCTCAACAAAACGCTTTCAGTATAGCGTTTTGAAGCTTTTGCTTATATGGGAGGTGCCACGCCCTCTTGTCCGAATTTTTACAGTTTTTTTGAGAGCTTGCGCATACAATTAGTAGTATTTATGTAAATTTTGGTTGCATTGTCGTGAAAAATACTCCTAAAGTTGATTTTGAATATATTTTTTGTATGAGCGGTAGGCGTGTCCGTTGACCGATTTTGCTCATTTTCAATCCCACGAGTTAACTTTGACGTCGGAGGCAGTGTATCTTGCTCAGTTTTCCCAAAAAATGTATTTCCACACACAGCCAGCCAGCCAGACAGACAGACAGACATGGTTATATCGACTCGGGAGGTGACGCTGATCAAGAATATATATACTTTTCTATATCTGCCACGCCCCCTTCTCTGTGTTACAAACGGAAGTACAAAGTGAATTTACCCTGGGTGTAGGGTATAAAAAAAAAAATTTCACTCTTCAGATACAAAAACTGATCTAGTATTAAAAGCACGGAATGTAAAAACTCATTTTGCAAACATTTCGCTGCTGCCCGATTCGGTTTCCCCATAACCAATCGTTTTGTTAGACGGGCTCGTGACCTCAAACAAGAGTTTCAAATTAAAATTTTCTCACAAAACCATCAAGCCGCAATAAGAAAGTTGTCCGGGGATTGATAGCAACCTGACTTTCTCTCTCATCTGTTCAATAATACATATCGTTTTGTTGGATTGGCACGTGAATTTCTCAATTGAAGTTTTCTCTAAAATGGCGTATTTTATTATTAAGAATCGCTTAATAACTTTCCATAAATCGATGATTTATTGTCACAAGGGGGGACAAAGGCGGTTACCACCCCGTGCAGCACGCTATAGAGTGTGACAAAATAGGCTGTGTTAGCGAATTCTAGATGAATGAACGTTAGCTGTATTACAAGAATTTGAGAAGTCTCATTGCTCGGGGTAAGATTAACATTCAATGAGGGGCTGCTATCTTCTCTATTGAAGCAAAATTATACCATCATTGAGCTATATTTCTTACAATCTGGGCAACTTAGTCAAAATACGGCATTCACTATCACCTTTAATTTATCAAGAAGTCTAAGTTGACTTGAAATTACCGATGCTATTCGCTTCAAACTTTGCTTTTGGCTATCACAAAGAATGTTGTGTCCGTAAGCCTTCATCTATTGAATAACCTATCTAACAACTATTGGCTTGCAGATACAGATGATACAGATACCTGCAATTTTCGTTTAAAGATTTGATTAAACTCACCGCAAGTACACCATTAACGGCAAATAAGGCATATTGATACCAATTTTCTCTTGTCAAATTTTGAAACCACATTTTTGCTTGATTTTTTATTTATTTTTTTTTTTAACTAGAAATAACAAAACTATTTATTTCTTTTAAGTATTTTACTAAGTGCTCCTTGCACTGCTTCAATTGAATAATACACTATAAGTTTCTTAAATTATCCCTTTAAATACCATTTTTGGCATGTTATCCTAATGCACATCTTCACGCCTACAATTTCAGTCGTATTGATCACTTGCTGTTATCTATGGATTGGCTATGCGCTAGTTCATTAGACATTTTTGGAGAAGTCAAATTGTTGATAAGGTGACATTCCTCAAAAGATGTTCGCTATGCTGATTTCTCCGGCAATAAAATCCAATGTCAAATTTGGTAGGGTTTTTTATTTTTATTTATTTATTTTTTTTTTTGAGCGTGAAATTTTAAATTCAAAGCATTGTGGCCCGAATTATTACAAATTGTTTTCTAATTGGAGAGGTGTACGCAAAAAAGCATACTGCATCTTCTGCATTTTATGCGATTTATTGAGATGACTATCTCTTATCACGACATACCATGACCTTTACTACATAGTAGAATTCGCTGTGTGGTTTACGGAGAGTATGTATGAATCAATCTCCAGTTGTTTAGCTTGATGTGATTGTGATGGGATTGTGGGATTCATTATATCACTTAAATTGATCATTCGCCGATTTTAAGAGGTTTCCGTTTTTGCCTTTGATATGGCGAAGTTGTTTGAGTTTTCTGACAAATAGTCTGCGGCTGATATCGTGAAGCTGCCTGAAATTTTTAGCATTTTCCTCGCTCATCTAGAGCTTCTTGTTTGAGCGTCGGAACCCAAGTATTTTTTCACTAGAATTCAAGAAAGCAGCCTTTGTAAAGCTCCAATATGCTTCAATGGTCCCATCACAATCAATCCATATTGGCCCATTGGGGTAGTTTTATACCCCTAAACTAAAACAGGGATTTCAATGACACTAGAAACTCTAAAAATTATTTTTTGTACATATCTGATCTTTGTAATGTTGGCTATCATCTATGTATCATGATGACCTTGGGTTCACCACACCGCCCACATTAATTGAAAGTCTTCAAGAAGACCATTTTTGTAAAAAAAAAACCAAAAATATTTTAATATTCAAAATGATAACATCAGATGTTAAAATTGCTGGTGTAGTTTTGTACCCCTTGGGCCAATGTGTATATACTTTTGGGAAATTTTTGAGGTTTTTTGAAAGCGACGCCATGTTTTGTGAGCAATATATGAATGGGTTTTTTTGAAAGTGGAATAAGTCTATAACGAGGCAAAAGTTATGTCATTCAGATTATGTGCCATAAAAATCGGTATTTGACCGATATAATTTTTTAGCTCAATGCCATCAATTCTACACTATTGAGTAAACTTTCTGTTAGAATAAGGTCCAATTTTATTCGATTTTGAAAAAATGATATGCATTTCATATTATGACACTACATCGTTATGGACTTATTCCACTTTCAAAAAAAAAAAAAAAACCATTCATATGTTCTGATTCCGAATTCTGAAGGTTTTTGACATACTTAAAACCATGCCGTAACCAGCTTTGTTATACCGCATCAGAATTTTTAGATATTCTTGTTTTCAATTGAAAAGCAGCTGTGTTTTGAACATTTGAAGTGCGTAATATGGCCATTTGATCACCTGGCCATGGATTACAGGAACAAGCATTGGTTTCGATAAAAATTAATGAGATACGTAGAATATTAAACAGTTTTTGACACAATGCATCAGTGTAGTGTAGATTCTTTTTACTAATGCCAGGATTTTATCCTTGAAAATGAAGAGTGACTTGGGCACCCGGCCAAGGGTCACTGAGTGGATTCCAATGAAACTAAATGGGATCTATAGAACACTTGGTCGCGTGGTCACGGGCCTCTGGAGTATGAATGTACGCTTATTGAACTGAGTGGTTATCATTTGAGTGGGATCAATTGATCATAGAACAACACTTAAAACGACATATCAATGTAACTTTAAAATTTAAAAAAAAAAATGAACTTGCAAAAACTTTACAAAAAGCAGTTTTATTCCGAATCGAGTATATGTATTGGTCCAAGGGGTAGAAAACTACCCCAACCGTAACTCTAAAACCGTTTGTGCTATCCAAAAAATTTCAACGAATTTTCTTAATTAGGCCCAACTTAGCCTGTGTTCTACAATTCACAAAAAAATAATTCAACGGGATCGGGTACCGGGCCGATATGGGTTAAGTTCTTCTACATAAGACCTTTTCCATCTCAAATTTTTCGAAATTTGCAGTTGGGTTCTCAGATTTTTATAAAAAATTTAAAGAACTAATCTAAGTGCTCAGTATAGAGACCTCTGCTTATTAGTTTTGCGGAAAATATTATTTTTTTGCAAGTTATGGGCATGGAACTTCAGAGAAAAATCGATGCAATTTTTTCTGCCATTTTGGTCAAAAATAAATTTAAATGTTATTTTGATTTGCATTTTTAAATTTTGAAAATTTACAAAATGGCGGCCATTTTTTGAAAAATCTTAAAAGTTGATTTTCTCAAAATAATAATTATTTTTTTTTAAATTTTTTTTTTTTTACAGAAAGGTGGATGAAAGAGAAACGTTTTCCAAAAAATTTGGATTGTGCTAAACACTTGTGCACAGTGGGCTCCTACGTGTTTTGAGTTTGACTTTGTTGACGACAAAATCGTCGTATGGGGATGTGTTTGTACTCATTTCAGGATTATAAAACTGCTTCAAGTAAAATCGGAGCTGATCGGTTTCGAAAGTTACAGCCAATTTTTCTACTGTACAGTAACAAAAAAAATTAAATCAAAATGTCATGGATTCAACACAAAATCATGTAAAATTATTCGTGAGAACTAATGGAATCTAACAAACAGGGTTCTGAAATCAAGCCATTGGTAGTTCTTTGCAATTTTGTAATGAAAAGTGTTTTTTTGCAAATTGGCCTAAAACCTTTAAAAATAACAAGAAATTAAGACAAAAGTTGTCATTTATAATGGATTTGCCAAATTTAAATCTGAATCCGGTCGCAGAATTGCTCTATCGCATATAGTTTTTGAGATATTTTAACGTATAAAAAAAAAAATAATGACGATTTTTCATAATTTTTGATGTCATAAAACCTGATATAGATGATGAAAGATCCATTCTTTTTCTTTAAAATTCAATTTGAATAACATCAACATCTTTTGTTTTTTCCAAAATATCTTAAGCTTAAAAATTGAAAAAGGGCTAAAAATCGGTTTTCGGCTATATTTGGGGTTAAATATAGGACGAATGAAATTGTTAAGCTATTTTATATAAATTGCATTATTTAGCACTATTTTTAGTCTTCACAATGAGTTACAAAATGAGCTCGTATTATTTTCCATTACAAAGCTATGATCATTTTAAAAAGGCATTACATTCACATTTTCAGGTAAATTTGTATGAGAGCCCCCCTAAGAGGATGAGATAAGGGACGGGCATTTTAGAAACAAATGTTGAGGAGAGGAAAATGTATGGAGTTGCTTATCAGTTTTTCCTTCATAGGGAACTAATTTATTATTTACTGCACAGTATAAAAGAAAAAACTTGTAATTGGTTGTAACTTACGAAACCGATCAGCTCCGATTTTACTTGAAGCAGTTCTATAACCCTGAAATGTGTGCGAACACATCCCCATACCCCGATTTTGTCGTCAACAAAGTCAAACTCAAAACACGTAGGAGCCCACTGTGTGTGAGAGCCATGGGAATATTTTTTTTTATAAAAGTTCGGATCAGATCCACTTTCAAGCAAAACAAAAACAAATTCAGATCCAGCTCAGATCTTGGTTCCATTTGCTGGATCATGAATGCGTTTAGAATGTTTTATTTGATCAAAGGAAGTTTTCAGAAAATTACGCGTTTTATTTGGTTTTCTCAAATGAGAAAGGTAGTACATACTGTCAATCAGTGAATATCGACAGTTGGAATGGAAAAATTTGGCGAAAAAGTTCTTTATTTTGTTTTTTATTATTTATCCTAATTTTGCCGAAGTTGACAGACAAAAAGGGTCTGAAATGCCGCCTAATACCATTTTATAAGAAACATTATGCATCAACAATATTTTGGCATGGCTTTACCAATGAACACTACGTCCGGTCTATAGAGTAAACTCTTAAGCTGCTAAAAGAAAACAACATAAATTTCGTTTTGAAAGAAGGGAACCCACCAGAAGCTCCCGAATTTCGCTCAATAGTAAGGGATTGGGCCATTGCGAAGCTTAACTTGAAGAGAAATGGTCGGGCTGTTGATTGCATCCAAGCAAGTGACGTTGAAAAAAAGGTTTGTAGAGTTAAAAATTAAAAGTAATCAAACTTAAAATTCTAGTTAAGCTAAGGGAACAATTTTTATTTTTAAGTTTCAATGTAAATTGAATACCAACAAGAAACAGATAAAAAGTATGCATGCATCAACAATTATCAAATTGAAGTCAAATACATGTCTGCTTATGAAAGCGCCCAGATAGAAAGTATGCTCGAAGCATGCATTTTCGGGGTTTTAAAACAGTTAAAATAAAAAATTAATAAAAACAGTTATTTTACAAGCAAATGAAAGTGTGCAGTTTTGTTTTCGATACAGTCCTAAGGTGAAATCACAGAGAGAAAATTACATTGATCTTCACATGGATATTACAAATTTAATAAAACGAATTACAATAAAGTGCATAAAAATCATTTGAACCCTATTAAAAATATATTGTGGTCAAAGTAAAAGTCATAATGGATATAATGGATTTGTCTCGTAAGACTACAAGTAACATACAATCTATCTATACAGTTTGCTATTGGTTCCATTGATACCCGTAGAAAATGTTGATTTTATTTTCTTTAAATAACATGCTCTATAGAAAATTGATTTTTTTTTTGGGTATCTGGTGCCAAATTGTAATTCATAATGGATTTTCACCGAACGAATTTCCCATTTGTAACTGACATATATTAGATCCGGTGATTTTCTCTTGGTTTCGGTTAAATTAGTAATTGATGTAGCAGTGTGACATTGAAAAAACCTCGATGACATTGACATTGATTTATAAATGAGACTTTAAAAATTAGTTTACTTGCACGAAATATTTAGTTCGAAGCAAAAAAAAAAAAATATCAAAAAAGTGCACAACTCTATAAAATACATTCATTCGAACATACATACATTGTACGTACCCAAGGGGAAAAGAAGTGCTTCAAAAACCCTTCGGAAGTGCATCCTTTTCACGAATAAGCGCTTCCGCTCCGTAAGAACTATGCTTTCTTTTTAACATTGCATGTCATGGGCTGTCAGCGCGCTTAAGCTTACCGCAGCCTTACTTCAAAAGGCCTTTTGAAGCGCTTATTTGTAATTCTGCGGTAAGCGTTTTTTCAATAAAGTTAAAAAAAAGAAAAAAACTGGCCGCGCTAGGATTTGAATCCGCGACCGTACGGTGTGATAGAAACAGATTATTTTTACTTACATTTACCAACTCTTTAGACCGCTACACCAATGCCCGATGATATGAAGAGGTATTAAATTTGATTATTAAGCAAATTTTGTCCAAACAGCATTTGACATACGAATGCTCCTACAGCCTTACATAGAATCATTGTGAAATCAGTTTCAATTCAATTAAGCAAAAGTAAATAAATAAGAGAATGTAAAATAAAATAGTGAAATAAAAAAGGTTGAATAAAAAATGTTTTAATAAAAAAAAAAAAATAAAAAAAGTAAAAAAAAAGAAATCACCCGGGCTGGGTTCGAACTCACGTTGTTGTTATTGCAGCCTTACATGGAATCACTGTGTAATCAAATTCAATTCAATTAAACAAAAGTAAAGTAATAAGAGAAAGGAAAATATAAATATGAAATTAAAAATGTTGAATAAAAAATATTTTAATAAAAAAAAAACAAAGCCAAAAATAATGAAAAAAAGTAAAAAAAAAAAATCACCCGGGCTGGGTTCGAACCCATGTAGTTCTTACTGAAGCCTTAAAAAAAATCATTGCGTAAGTGCTTCTAAATTTTTATGAGGACAAGCGATTTTATAGGGCTTAGATCAGAAGCGCTAGAAGTTTTTCCTCTTGGGTATTTTTTAACAAATGTATACATATATAGAGAAAATATTCAAATCAAATGTTCAGTTTTGCTTAGCCCTTGCGAATTCTGCTTAACGCGAATATTTAGGACATGATGCTCGATCTCGAACTTTACATAGCAACAAACCATACTCTTATATGCACAGAGGTTATATGAATGGAGACTTCATATGATTAGAAAACACGGTTAGTACAGTTAAATTAAATATCTAAAAGGAAAAAAGTTATTTATTGTACTAAAGATACGTTACAAAAAAAAGTCCACTGCTCAACGGAAGACCCCCGTTTCTCAAAGCATTCAAATATGAAAAAAGTCAGTTTTTGAAGAATAACTTAAAAACTATTATAGTTGTTGATGTAATTTTGCACATTTTTATTTTTTAAACATGTTTCTACCATAAAAATTGACCGTGATAAGTAATTTTTAAGTAAAAGTCCCTTTTTTCAATTACATAGTATCAAAAAGTTAAATATTTCACATTAATTATAAACCATAACGTCTATAACTTTTTTATATCTTAACTGATCGGAAAAAGTCAAAAATTATTTCAATCTTTTTAATTGTATAGTTTTTAAATTAATAGTAGAGTAAAAATGTACAATGAACACCCAGTAGGTCAAAATGGAAAAAACTGATTTTTGGTAACTTTGGCGGCCTCTACCGCTCGAAATATCAACTTATTGATACGGCGCGCCGCGGCGTCCGAGATCAAAAATACCTAAAATTATATTGCCCGTAATTTTTGTTCAAAATTTTTTTCTGTGCGACCAATAGGAAACGAGATAAATCGAATCAAAAATATTTCAAGATGGCGGCTGAAGCGGAGGGGGGGCGAGTTCTCCTTTTTGGCTTTAGGTCCCTACAGTGATTCTAAAAACATTAGGCCTTTTTTAGGACACTGTTAATGTTCTATAACTCGAGAACCAATTGAGATCAGCTCTTTATTTGAAAAGTATTTTGCTTGTTTTTACAAGCGCTACAAATTGTATAATCCCAACATTTTGAAAAATCAACACCCAGTGGGACAAAATGGAAAAAAAAAACTGATTTTTTGTAACTTTGGCGGCTTCTTTAGCTCATCGGACAGACAAATTCAACAATTCTGCTCAACGGCTTTGGCAAAATCAGCGCCACTGAAAACTTCTGGATCAAATGGCACCATGCCTGTTGCCCTGAAACCAGACTTGATTGTCTTCGGCGTCCATGACAGATCAATTGTTTAGCAGACGAAGCCTGCTAGGTGGCGTAATCTGCTCCTCGGTCCACTTGTCTGGAAACTCAATACCGAGTTTTTTTAAAGAGTGGTGTGCCACCATACCACCCACACTTAAAGGGCCTATTGGTACTTTACTTTCCACTAAAAAAAGCGTATTGGGTGCCCACAACCATTTGTCAGAACAGCCGTATTTGTTTTCTGTCAAAAGTTGCTGGGGGTGCCCACACCCGACCCATGCCCACGGGCGACACTATTCCCCTAGTATTTACGCATAAGAAACAGTTTTTCGGCATTTGATAGATAAGTTGCAATTAAGAACTTTTCTTATTTACTTTACCGTGCAATAGTTTCAATGGGACTCGTTAAAAATTATGTATACAAGTTAATGCGACGTTCCATAAACCATATTAAAAGATTTAATCTCAATATTTATGATTCATAAAAATAAGAAAAAACTGATTTTAAATCAAATTTAGGTGTTGATAACAGTATTATGGTAGATATTTTTTTCGTTTCATCTTGTGTCAAATTTTGGTGCACCTAGCTTGAAATTTGAAGGCCTGGGAGTTTTTTTTTTTGAAGTCACAACCTTAATTAATTTTATAAAGGTTTTCATACAAAAAAAAAAAAAAAAAAAATCCTCATAACTAAAAACTACGATTTTCGAGTTACCATCTTTTACGTTGGACTTATCGATATATTTTTCAATTATTTTCATTTATATAATGCGTAAAGATAAGTACATATGTCCGAGTATATAAGTTTTTAAATGCCTTGATTAATTTTTAAAATACATAAATTCCTGGGATTTTTCAATTTCCATGAGTTGGAATATAAAAAAAAAATTAATTTAATTTAAGAATGAAATAATATTTTTACACAAGGTAACTTTCCTTTGATCGATGCATCATATGCTGCTGGAATGTCCAAATTTTCTGCATTGTCACATTGTTGAATTTGTGGCTGATAACAAACGGCATATTCTTCATTATGACTATTATTTGGTCTATTTTTGGAACTTTTAATTGATTGTACAAGACGATTGAATCCTTTATAAGTGATCGATAGCACCAGTAACATTAAAAGTGCAAGGGAGGTGTAGACGAGGAATAAATATAACACACTATATTCGCAGGATACATAAATATGACCAATTATCAAATTAATATGCTTCGTACATTCATTGTGACATTGGCCCGCAACACAATTCTCATCTTCGTCCATATAAAAACCAGGAAAACACTGGCATATATCAGGAGCAACACACTCAGAATTCCGTCCACATGCATTCGAACATTTGGGAACACAAGTTTCGTCGACAGTTATAAATCCTTTTTGACATTCACATTTTCCATGTGCTACACACATAGAATTTGCACCATAGGATTGCATACATAATGGCTGACATTTACCTTGAAATTCTAAATAACCAGATTAACAACCACATGTTCCGGGTGCAATGCAATTTGAATTTTCACCACAATCTTTTATACAAATTGGATGACAAGTTTCATTGTAAGAGCTATAGCCATTTTTGCAACTACACATATTCGGTCCACTACATTCCGAGTTTTCTCCACAGTCTTTTGCACACAAAGGTTGGCACTTTCCGCTCATATTCTTAAAACCATCTTTGCATTGGCATACGTTTGGTGCAATACATTTGGAATTCTCACCACATCCATTAACGCATATGGAGCGACATGTTGCCAGATGTTCGGCGTAATCAACTTCACACTGACATTTATCGGGACTGACGCAAACTGAATTTTCACCGCATTCATTGTTACACATGGGCTTACATATATTTTCTATTTCTTGATAACCATCTTTGCATTGACATTTCCCCGGTGCAATACATTTGGAATTCTGACCACATCCATTAACGCAAATGGGAAGACAAGTTCCCTGATGTTCGGCATAACCAACTTCGCAGTTACACTTTTCCGATTCTTTGTTGCACAATGGTTTACATTTATTATCAACTTCTTGGAAACCTTTCTTACATTGACATTTTCCAGGTGCAATACATTTGGAGTTTTCAGGACATTCTTGAACGCATACGGGAAGACAAGTTCCTTGATGTTCGGCGTAACCAACTACACACTGACAGTTTTCGGGACTGCTGCAAAATGAATTTTGACCGCATCCGTTACTGCATATCGGCTTGCATTGTTCTTCTACTTCTTGGAAACCCTGCTTGCATTGACATTTTCCAGGTGCAGTACATTTGGAATTCTCACCACATCCATTAACGCAAATGGGAAGACAAGTTCCTTGATGTTCGGCGTAACCAACTACACACTGACAGTTTTCGGGACTGCTGCAAAATGAATTTTTTCCACAGTCTTTTTGGCAGATGGGCTTACACTTGTTATCTACTTCTTGATAACCATCTTTACACTGACATTTGCCCGGTGCAATACATTTGGAATTCTCACTACATCCATTAATGCATATGGGACGACATGTTGCCAGATGTTCGGCGTAACCAACTTCACATTGACATTTATCGGGACTGACGCAAACTGAATTTTCACCGCATTCATTGTTACATATGGGCTTACATATATTTTCTATTTCTTGATAACCATCTTTACATTGACATTTTCCCGGTGCAATACATTTGGAATTCTCACCACATCCATTAACGCATACGGGAAGACAAGTTCCTTGATCTTCGGCGTAACCAACTACACACTGACAGTTTTCGGGACTGCTGCAAAATGAATTTTGACCGCATCCGTTACTGCATATCGGCTTGCATTGTTCTTCTACTTCTTGAAAACCCTGCTTGCATTGACATTTTCCAGGTGCAGTACATTTGGAATTTTCAGCACATACTTGAACGCATATGGGAAGGCAAGTTCCCTCATGTTCGGCGTAACCAACTTCACACTGACATTTATGGAGACTGCTGCAATATGAATTTTTTCCACAGTCATTTTGACAAATGGGCTTACACTTGTTATCTACTTCTTGATAGCCATCTTTACACTGACATTTGCCCGGTGCAATACATTTAGAATTTTCACCACATTCATTTACGCATATAGGGCGACAAGTTGCTTGATATTCGGCGTAACCAATATCACACTGACATTTTTCAGGACTGCCACAAACTGAATTTTCACCACATCCATTGGTGCATTTCGGCATACATTTATTATCTACTTCTTGATAGCCTTCTTTGCATTGACATTTCTCCGGAGCAATACATTTGGAATTATCACCGCATTGATTTAAGCATATTGGTTGGCATTGGTCTTCGTTACTTTGATACCCAGCATGACACTCACATTTCTCTGGAGCAACACACTCAGAGTTTTCCTTACAACCTTTAGAACACACTGGTTTACAAATTCCATCAGAACTTTGATAACCTTCTTTGTAAATGCATTCTAACTCTAACTTTTGGTGTTCCTTGCAAATGCAATTTTTTGGTTTATGACTACATTGGCCATTCGGGCAGCCAACACAAAATGCAAAACAATTTAGTAAGCGTTGTGCATTAATTGGTTCGCAGTTGTTAATATTTGGGTGGACTGGAGCGAAGTGGTGAATTATAACCAGAACACAGAACATTAACATTACAGTTTTGGATACCCCCAGAGTTGACACGAACGGAAAAGTAGCGAGTTCTATGGGCAAGCACGGGAAAGCAATGAGTGAAACGCACGAGGAACTATCGACTTCTACTCGGAGTTCGACTTCTTCGTTTCATGAGTCCATCCTTTCTACGATTTTGTCATTGGTCGGGCCTCTGCAACCGGCCGCGCCAACAATGAAATCTAATCGGGGGTGCCGCCCGATGAAAAGCACGTTCTTAACCTCCCCAGAGAACCGCGAAGAGTAACTTAAATAGCAACAGATGCGCGTTGCTTCGAAAACGCCTAAAAAAGTCTGAATCGAAATAATTCAATCGCATGCATTGAATGCAAGCGAGACGTGCACTTGAAGTGTCAATCTCACAAAAAGTTACTATGTATGCCCAAATTGCGATTCAGATTAATGTTTTTACGGAGATTTCTCATCGGAATTTTGTATAATCGAATAAAAAACAGTAAAAAGTTTCATACATATTCAATACACACTGTTTTAGCACATATTTCATCGATATTTGGTGGTGGCCCAACCCTGACCACAATGGCCCTGACTACTTTTTTTTTTTTTTGGTTTTGTCAATAACTCTTTCTTCCAAAATCGCAGAGAGTTGTCCTAAAGGACTTTTAAATAAAACAAATAATTTAGTAGTATTCAAATATATAAAAAAGATACAGAGGAAAGTTAAAAAGTGGCCCAACCCTGACGACATTCCCCTATAAAATGTAAAAAAAAAAAAAATTTTTTTAAAAACCGCCAGTGAACTAAAAAAAAAATATGAAACACAAAAAAATAAAAAAATTACCTACACTAAGATTTGAACCCGCGCCCATTGATGCCAAAGATTTTTATAATTTGTCGAAGGCGGTAAAAAGATTTGGCTGCAACAATTCATGAAATGGTTCGTCGAAGTTACAGAAATATTTTCGATGACTTATTTTTTATTTGTATCAAGTGAAATATTTTTCCTAGTGTTTGCTGCAAATACTAATCACTTGGGATAAAAGATAAATGTTTGCATGAAAAATTAAGTGTTCGTATTAAATATTTAGTAATTTGTCTCAAATACTTTCCAAACAATCTTTTTTATGAGTGTACGTAATTTAAATTTGCAGAGAGATAGCAATTTCATAGTTCAGTATTTTCAGATCAGCCCGTGACGTTTCAATAAAATGCTAAAAAAAAATGTCTGTTGTCTGGCCACACTTTATGCTAAATTATTTTAATTACATTCATTCTTAATGATATCTGGAACCTACTTGATAAGCTGAAATATTTCGTATGCTCAATCAGTTATCTGTTTGAATTACAAAGAACGAATTGGCGATTGTGCCATAGATAGGACGTCTCCGGATGATAAAATTTTTCATTTCACACGATCACTGCAGGTAATGTCTTTCAAGTCTTGGATATTAAGTGTTGGATATTGAATCTTGGTTTGGTTTTGGCCTTTATTTCAGTCTTGGCCTTGATCGTGATCTTAGCCTTTGTTTTGTTTCTGGTCTTAGTATTTGTAATGGTCTTGGTCATGTTCTTAATATCTTTAGCATAAAAAAAAATGTATGAAAAAATTGTTGAAGAGTGTTAATAATGCAAAATTTCCAAATCTCATTTTATCAAAGAAGTTGAGCTCTTAAAATGAAAAACTCTGTATTGAAAGATGATTTTATATTTGAATGGGGCGTGACCAAGTTCGTATAGAATTTTGGTATTAGTTACACTATTCTACACGAACAAAATTTGATCTAAACGGAGAAAAAAAAATAGTACATATCACTGAAGTAAATTTTATCTTACTGTGTTAATCAGTAGGAATTTTTCTCTTTTAGTTGTCAAAAAATAATTTACCAGCAGAAAGTTTGTTCATCCAAACATAGCTGTTTGGCCCATTCCTTTTGTTGCTCGAATCATTCTATTGCCAATACAGAAAACACTTTTCTATTGCTCAGCGCTGACCGCTCATCGTACCATTCCTTTGTTGCCTTCTACAAGAAGGTGCAATCGGAACAGTCGGGGCTCGGTTTTTTTCTTTTTGTCTATTGGAAACGAATGTGTGTCTTTGAAAAATTATGAAATAAAAATAAAAATACGAACGCAGTCGGTTACTGATCATTTTATGTTTTTCAGGGATGGTTTCACTGAAATTCTTATGAAATCCAAGCAAAGAGTCTAATCGAAATATAAAATGTATGAGTCATAACTCAGCCATCTGTTGTCCGACCATTATCAAACTGTATATCGTTGGAAAACATGGCTTGTTACTGAACAACTAACAAACAAGCTGCAAGTATTCGTCAACAAATGCTTAAGGCGTATACTAAAGGTTTGGTGGCCTCGCACTATATCAAATGCCGAGCTACATCAAAAATGCAAACAGAAGGCTATAGCAAACGAGATCAAGCTGCGCAAATGGGGATGGATTGGTCACACTCTCCGGAAACCACACAGCGAAGTTTGTCGCCAGGCCCTTGAGTGGAATCCACAAGGCAGTAGAGGACGTGGTAGACCCAAAACCAACTGGAAAAGGTCGTTGGAAAAGGAAATCCAAGAATCGGGAAAATCGTGGCAAGAGATCAAAGTCATCGCAAGGGATCGTGACAAATGGAGAGATTTCATATTGGCCCTATGCTCCTCCTAGGAGTTAAAGGAGAATACATACATACATACATATCGTTGGAAAGATTATTCAATTACCTTTTCTTGTATTTCTTGAACGTTTCTAAGCATTTTATGCCTAGTACACTTTTTTCGTAAGATGCCTTCCTCTTGAGTAAACAAAGAGTTTTGAATGCCGCCGGCGTTCAAAAGCCAAAAATTCTAGCGACCGAATTCCATTTTGAATCATACATCATTTTAAAGCTTATTAATTATGGTTTAATTAAAAGTTCTTTAAAAAAATTTAAAGCGGGATTTTTTAGAAGAAAACTCAAAAGTATTTTTAAGCTTAAAAAATTTAGGTGAAAAACATTTTTTTTTCATCAAGTAATATTTTTTTATAAAAAGAACACTTAAAAATGAATCGGACCAGTTACTTAGATATATCAATTTTCAAATTATTACTATTGTATGAAATTGCATTTTATGGTAAAAAACACTATTCTTAACACTTTTGTATATATCTTGTGAAATAGAAAACTTAGACGAATAAAACTGCTACCATTGAAAAGAACATACAATTTTTCATAAAAAAGTTTATAATCATTTTTTTCGTAAAGATGTAACTTCATTAGTTGTTAAGCTTTTTTAGCTAAAAAACTAATGAAGTGACATCTTTACGAAAAAAATGTTCACAAACTTTTTAATGAAAAATTGTATGTTCTTTTCAATGGTAGCAGTTTCATTCGCCTAATTTTTCTCTTTCACGAGATATATACAAAAGTGTTCAGAACAGTATTTTTTACCATAAAATACTTACAACAAAGAAACACGACGCACCACCAGTAAATATTAATATTATGGGCTATCCTTGCACCAGAATTTTTACTTTCAATCCTTTTAACAAATAAACTTGTTGCAAAGCAAATCGGAAGCAAAAAAAAAGTTATGAAGCAGTCTAATGGACACGTTGATGTTCTGCGAAACACTCTGAGGTAAATGATGGTGTCTATGACAATATCGGTGGTGATGGTGATGATCTGTGTAAGTGGCGTACTTACTGCAAGCTGGTGACGGTGCACATAGGGGTATCTGAGTTAAAAACTTGGTCATAATTAATAACTCTGAAATTACTGGTCCGATTTTGGAAATTGAGGTGTAATTTAATTCAGATTATTCAGACAATCAAAACAAATATAGACTCGTTTAAAAAAATTGTCAATAGAAGGCGCTGCAGACAAGTGAAATATTTGAGGACTTGTAGCTCCTGTAGTACTAAGCCGATTTTGGTTTTTATAAAGTTTTTCTTTTTCATTTTACTAAAATGACAATATGATGGCATTAAACTTTTGAAATAAATTCAATAGATGGCACTGTACACATGATAAATGTAGTAGCTTTTAGGGTCTTCTATCTCGTGTACTGCTTTATTGATTTTAGTGATCAAGGTGTCAATCCATTTATATAACTCAGAAGAGTAGTCCGGGAATACTACAGAATAGAAAATTTGTCCACAATGGGCGCTATAGACAAAAACATCACAAGAACATTTTAAAAATTCTATATCACTGTACCTCATTTAATATGTAGATATGGCTTATTCTTTTAGTATTGTTAACTGGAGTAATACTGTAATACAGAATTATCAAAAAAATTGATAATATATGCCGACATAACTTACCGAAACTCCAACTTATCAATCTCCGAACTAATAATCGCAAGTTTTTGAAAAACAGTTATTTTTTATTTTAATCTGAAAACTCTTCGCCATCAAATAATTTTTGAGAATTTTAGTCTAAATTCGTTCATTTTTTCGTTTATGATTTCTTTAAACCTAAAAATATCACATGTATAGGCATCAGCAAAAAGTGCAGCTATTTTGCTAATCGGAAATATTAAGGAGTGAGATCGAAAAATCTTAACATCTATAAAATTCAATAATTTTCAAACGGTTGATCTTAAAGTTTTGTTTTGTTTTTTTATTTAATTGATAATATTTCACAAATTACAGACAAATATAACTTTTATAGTTCTAACCACTATTTATGAACTCGTGGACCTTTTTTGGTAAGTCTTCCATAAGAGATTTGATAGTTGTTTCAGACACCTTTTTGGTACAGTTTGCCCATCTCCTTTTAAAATCTTCGATATTTTGGGGCACCTTATTTGTGCTCTTTAAGTTTCTTTTCACAAGAGCCCAATATCTCTCCACTGGTCTTAGTTCCGGACAAATCCGGGCATTGGTCTCTCTTGGTACAAAAACTATGTTATTACTTTGGTACCACTCCAGAGCTTTCTTGCCGTAGTGACATGATGCCAAATTGGGTCAAAAATATGTGGACACATTGTGCTCTCTTATGAAAGGAAGAAGTCTTTTTTTCAAACATTTTGTGATGTATATTTCGGTATTTATAGAGCCCACTGTAACAAATGACTTGCTTCTTTTGACGCAACTGCAAATAGCTTGCCATAGCAGGAATTTTTTAGGAATTTTTGTCAGCATTTGGATTCAAAATTGTTCTTCGACATTTCCTCGAGCATCAGCAACATAAAAATTTTGACCAGGAAGCTGCATAAAATCAGCCAGTACATACGTTTCGTCGTCCATTACACAACATGAATATTTTTGTATGAAATTTGATTTTAATTTCCAAGCCCTAATTTTGGCGTGTAAATTTTTTGCAGCATTTCTGTCTGGAACTTTTTGGACTTTCGCACCAAATAGTCAGAGCACTGGGCTTACTGTGCAGCTTTTTTAGCAGATGTGTTTGGAGATCTTCTCAATATGATTGTCCTTGTTTTCTTCCCGAACCAGGTTTTCTATCGATGGTCAAATTCTCTTGAAACTGTTTAATAACATTGGAAACAGTTTGACGGCAACCTTCAATTCTTTGGCCAATTTTTTGTATGACCAATTGGGATTTTTTTGAAAATTTTTAATAATTTTAAGGCGTACTTCTTTTTCTTCACTCATTTTGATCAAACTCACAACAAATCAACATGTTTGTCATTAAAAAAAATAACTGACATATTTTTCAAAGAAAACTAGATCAAAGAAATTTTTAAATTTTACACCCAAAAAAATTATTAGGTAAAACGTGTGTTAAGATTTTTTCAGGAGCCAAATTTTGCAGTTTTAGCTACAAAAAGATTTCAATTATGAGAATTTTTGTAGAAAAAAAATTTTATAAATTGTATAAAAAAATTGGAATACATAAGTTTATAGAAACAAATACTTAGTATAAATAAGTTTACACTTTATCCCAAATTTTTTTGCTGTGCATACAAAACTTACACGTTACAAAATAAAACTAATTTGTTTTTCCTGGTATTTTGAACATAAAGCGAATCTTTATTCTAAATAAACATTAACTCAAAATAACCGTCTCCACATTCAATATTATAAAACAATATGATAATGCAATAAATCGCCTTCAACGAGAATTGCGTATTTTTGAGGCCAAAGTACAGGCAAACCATAAAACAACCACCTCAATCAGTGCAACAAAAATACCCACCCAGCGTACGAGATTTGTATTTATCCGCCAAAATTCTACGAATACAGTATGGCAACCAGGTCGCTTTGAATAAATTTCCTCCGTACATTTATCCTTCGATTGACGAAGAAAACCACAGCATGATTTAGGTACTTGATCAGGAGAGTAGTCCATGTGATTATTAAGGCCACAACATTGGAACTGCAAATGGAATAGAATCATATGTATATAAACAGTTCATGATCACAAAGAACATGCAAAGACTTACATTTATTTCAATTGGATCCATTGGAAATCCATTATCGGCGTCGTTTTTACTATTGACGTGCTTAACTATATCTCCCATAGCATCAACGAATTTGTCACCATTGACAAATAACCAGACAACTAGCACAATTTGAAGACAAGTTATTATGAGCATAAGGACTGAGTACTATTTTCAATTGTTAGTAATTTGTATATTCGAAAAAAATAAATTGTAAAATATACCGTTGCTGTGCAGCATCGATTTTCGGTTATTGCACCGCAACATCCAAAGAATGCTACCAAGAAAACGGCACATCCAAGGGCGACGGCTAGAACTGGTAATGTGGCGGTCTGCACTGTTCCATGAAAATCTCTTATAGTCCCCGTTTCTTTAAGAGTTACTACACCCCAAACAATAAGTAATGTGCCACATAGCTGGAAGAGAAGTAAAATTTGAAAATTCATGTATTACAGATGACAGTTAGTGAGAAATACATCTGCAAAATTTTGACTTTCGTCGTGTTAGAACTAAGCCGACGATATGTATTTATATTTTTATTTCAAAAAAACTTTCCCACCTCTTTAAAAAGATCTATAAATTTATTTTTATGAAATTTTTAACAGAAATTTCAATACATAGCTTTTGTTAAAACTCACCAAAAATAGTACATTAAACAAACATATCAAATATTTAAGCAGAGAACCGGTGCAATTCATTTTAAATTATGAGTTGAACGTCTTGAATTTCTAACTCGAAACTAAATATAAGTAAGTTTCTATCTTAAAGTAACAATGCTCGCTTGTTCCTTCACAACTAATATTTATCTTCAAATAGTGTAAAATATTCGAGAATACACCTATAAGTATAAACATACATGTGCACATATAAGTTTACACTAAGCAGATGTAATATCTTATATAACATCCTTTTGTATCGAATATTTAGATACGAGTACAGAACTATTTACTGTTATCAGTTTATTGTTAATGAACTTGGTTGCAGTTTTAGTTCCGACTTAGATTTAGTCTCGATCGATGTTATTGATGGGACGAAACAATTACACTTGTGACGAGTAGAAATTATGAAAATATGTGGATATTTTTTATACCCTACACCTAGAGTATATTCACTTTGTCCTTCCGTTTGTAACGCAGAGAAGGAGGCGTGGCAGATATAGAAAAGTATATGTATTCTTGATCAGCGTCACTTCCTGAGTTGATATAGCCATGTCCGTCTGTTTGGCTGGCTGGCTGTGCGTGGAAATACATTTTTTTGGAAAACTGAGCAAGATAATTCAATAAAATTTCGTATACTGCCTCAAACATCAAAGTTCATGGGATTGAAAATGAGTGAAATCGGTCAACGGACACGCCTACCGCCCATACCAAAAATTTATTCGAAATGCAACTTAAGGAGTATTTTTCGCGACAATGCAACTAGGTGAAATCAGACAAGAGGGCGTGGCACCTCCCTTATAAGCAAAAGCTTCAAAATGCTATACTGAAAACGTTTTTTGAGATAATCGAACTAAATTTTACTCAGACACTAAAATCTATCTGAACAAACACTAGGTGAACTCGGACAAGAGGCACCTCCTATATAAACAAAATTTTCAAAATTCTGCAGTGTAGGGTATTTAAAGGTTACACCCTTATTGGTTTTTTCTTAATTTTATTACTTCCTCTCAGCTAAGATGTTAATAAAGCCAGGTGTATCTCTAAATCCGTCCCACGGCAAAAAGCATGTATTTAGAAAATATTCTTCAAAAATACTCAAAATGGTGAAAATCCTAAAAAATTCAAGTGACGCAAAGTTTACAAAAATTTTTTTTCCATTATTTTTTTTTTTTTTTTTTAAAAAAGTTTAAAAATTCCAAAAAATTTTACACGTATTTCTTGAGCAATTCGAAGCATTTTATGTCTAGCACACTTTTTTCATAAGACACCTTCCTGCTGAGTAAACAAAGAGTTTTGCCTGCCGCTGGCGTTCAAAAGCTAAAAATTCTCATGTAGCAACCGAATCCCATCTTGAGTCAAACATTATTTTAAAGCTTATAAAATGTGATTTATTTCAAAGTTCATACTTTTAAAAAAAAATTGAATGGGGGTTTTTGTAAAAAAAATTCAAACGTAAATATTTTTAGTTTAAAAACGGGGAAAAAAAAAAAAATTTTTTCACCGTGTAATATTTTTTTATAAAAAGAACGTTTGAAAATAAATAGGACCAGTTACTTACATATGCCAATTTACAAACTTTTGTGTAAGCTGTAGGGGAGACTGGGGCACATTTGACACTAAATTTTCAAAGGCCTGTATCTTTGAAAATTATTGCACGATCTTAGTACTCTTTACTGTTTCTGAAACATTGATTATTTAAGATTAAAACCAAGAAAAAAAAATGTTTGAAAAATTGCATTAAGAGTCCTTTTTTAAGTGGTAAAGGTTCTGGGAAGCATCTATTCAAAAATCTTGTATTGTAGACAAAACAAAACTAACAAATTATATCAAATCAAATGAAATGGATTCTGTGGCGGAAGTCGGGGTTTCTCGTTGGTTTCCGATACTAGAAACAGCTTTTTTTCATCGCCTTTGCGTCTGTTTGTCTTCATTTTGTAGTGGCATACCATATCTTTAAAAAGATAAAACTAGAAAATCTTATAAAATACACAAACACATATGTCTGGAGAACGTCAAATGTGCCCCTTCGGCAAAAGTCAAATGTGCCCCAAAATCTCTTGAAGAATTAAAAATATTTTAAAATTCAAACTATTTGACCTTGATAAAAAACACTTTTATTCTATTAATTACAAAGGTTAGTGCTACTAATTTTGCATACTTACTTTTAAAAAGCAATACAACTTTATTTGCAAAACCCTTACGAACAAGATGCCGAAAATTACAAAAAAAACACAAAAAGTTAAAAAAACATATAAGCGCGGGAAGAGTTGAAAGAGAACTGCCAAAATTCATTGCGTTGCTTCCACTCTAATTAGTTGTGTTTCTGCATTTCAGGTTTTTGGTTCGAAAGGCGTGTTCACACCGAAAATGGCAAAGTCAAATGTGCCCCGGTGTCAAATGTACCCCAGCTTACCCTACATATTTTAAAAAACACCCTTTTTCTGAAAATGACTAAAAACGCTAACTTCAACACCCTGTAATTTAACAACAAATGGTACTAGCACCAAATCCTCCCGGATTATTAATTTTGCGCACCGAAATAACCATATTTCCAAATTTGAGCGAAATCGGAGGCAAAAACATTTTTTGCTGGTACACTTGGCGTGTTTTGCTTCATGCTTCAAAAATTGCTAAAATCAAAAACATCAAAAATTTTTACCTATTTGTTTCACGTGGAATGTCCCAATTAAAATAATTGTCTAGAAAATTTCCGAGGGCCCATTTTGATATGTTGTGCAGGGGAAAATTCTATATCGATTGGTATAGTTTTTATGTATCTTGGAAGGATCGGAAATATCATATGTATGGCCAGTCTCTTATTTGAATGGTCTAAATGTTACTAACGTTGCAATGGCGTTATAAGTTAATCTTTTCACCTACCTCTCATGCAATGTTTTAAAATGCCTAATTTTGAATCCCCGACCACGAGCATAGGTACACTGAGAAAAGGGTAAGTTTCCCTCACAGAAATATATTTTGAATGTTCTTAAAAATATTTATTAATAATTAACAAATTTCGGTAAATATTATTGTAATATATCTTAAATTGGACCTTGAAATTTTGTTGATTGGGCCAAAAATGTTATCTGTTTGATGAAATGTGGTAAAATATTTGCTATAACTTAAAAAACGTCTAATACAATTCGCTAACTCTATCTACATTTGTAATTTTAAATTAATTTTAAGACGCTTTCCAGCTCAAATTTTTCCAAATTTGCAGTTGGGTTCTCAGATTCAATTCACAGAGCTGTTCTAAATGCTTATTTGTTCTAAAATTATTTGTTTTGCGGAAAAAATTGTTTTTTGTAAGTTATGGGCATTGAACTTCAGAGTGTCAAAGTAATGTTTTTGCTAAAAATTGATGCAATTTTTTTTTCTAAGTTCCGCCATTTTGTCAAAAATTTTTTTTAATTTTTGTTATCGGATTATTGTAGCATTTTAAATGTTATTTTAACTTTCATTTTTAAATTTTGAAAATTTACAAAATGGCGGCCATTTTTTGGAAAATCTCAATATAATATTTTTTTTTTTTTAATTTTTTTACAGTAAGGTGGATGAAATACAAACGTTCTGTGGAAGACTTGTTTCGCGCTAAATGGTTGTGAGTGCCGCGGAAATTTTTTTTCTAAAAAAACACGTGACAATTTTTTTTAACTTTATTTTGTGCTTTGATTTACACCCACTAGATGGCCAAAAAAAAAAAAATTAAAGTAGAAGGTTATAACTTCCACTGCTGGGAAAATACAGGGTATATAAAAAAATCAATAATTCTTATATAAATCATAAAAATATTGACAAAATGTCGGCAATGTTTTGAAAAATTTTTCAAATTAATTTTCGTAAAAAAATTTTTTTCTTCTTAAAAAAACTTTTTTTTTTTCTTCTTAAAATTTTTGTACTGAAATCTTTTGAAAAACGAAAATTTTTCATCCACCTTTCTAAAGATTTCCAAGACTTAAACTAGGAAAAATTCACCTTACAGGTCAGTACGCACATCAGTTAAAGTAATGCAAAACTGTCAGCATGTTTTCGAAATAGTTTTTTATACATTATTTTTTTATGGCGTAAAGTTCGGTAAAATTGTTCACATATTTGAATAGAGAAAAGGTTAACCTTCCACTTGGTTCATGTTTCTTGTTGATCGAAAACAGCAAACATGCTGAGAGTTTTACTTCTCACTGTATACGAGTATGTATGTACCTATAGTAATTAAATTTTCAAAAATAAAAATTTATTTAAAGCAAAAATCATCAAAATATTTTTAATTAAAATCACGAGTTCTTACAAGGAAGACTACAGTAATAGCAGCAAGAATTATTGTAATTGATAGACTGAAACATCCGGCTTGACGCAAAATTTCCACATTTGACTGCCACATTTTAATAATTGCTGATTTACAACCAGGAATTGGTTTGACATTGTTGGATTCGTTAGGTTGAGCATGAGCAAGTGAGCAATCGTTATTTATTTCGTCAGTTGATGTATACGTGGTGTCGTTTACACCGCAGCATTTGTACTGAAAAAAAAAAAAACATTTGAGAGGAAATATAAAAAAAAATATTCGTGTCTCGTGGTTTTTCTCCATTTTTTTTTTAATCGATTTTTGAAGTTGTTTTATCCACTGTACATGAAAAAAACAAAAATACCGCATTCTTGCATTAAATCGATGAATTTTACTATATGATCCTTACATCTGAGGTGTATCATGTGTTCAGCAAAGTTATGCAGGATATTTTTGTTCAAAATGTTAACCCTATTTAACCCCCACATGTGGGTCATTTTTGCCCTTCACTTAAAAAGGTACAAAAATGACACCTAAAACAGGGGAATATTGAGTCAGTATGTACTACAGAAATATTTGCTATAAAATTTCATTACTAGTTTCTGAACACGTAAAATTCGAAATTTAAGCCCGAAACCAAAAAAATCGTTAAAATCAATTTGGACTTTTCACATTGCATATTAATTACACCCCTTAAGTTTTAAGAATTTTTCGTGTTTGGTTACTCCTAGTGAAATTTTTTGTAGAATATTTTTGCAGAATTATTCAACCCATTGTAGCCTAGTTTTTAGAAAAAAGGGGTCAAAGATACCCTTAAAACAGGATATAATGGATTAAAATGTTCTAGGAAAATGATCCTCTTATGATTTCTGTAAAATCTTGTGACAACGAGTTTAATCCAAAATGTAGTTTTAGAGTTTTACAGTGGGGTGAAATTTAGAAAATATTGATAGTTAGAAGTCCTAATTGTTCTTAATGATTTTTTGGGATTCTGATGTAATAGAAAAAATAGAGGTCAGATGCATAATTAAAAGATCTTAATCCACATAGTTGGCCTTTAGGAGGGTAGGGGATAAAAAAAATATACCACCGAAGACATGACACAGTTTGGAAATTAATCTTGAAGTGTAAATTTGTCAATAAATGCAATAAACTTCTCATCAAAACGCTTCAAAACCATAATTTTTCCGTACTGTGGCTAAAATGTCACAAACGTGGCAGTAAAATTTCTTAGTTTCGACCTCAAAATCATAAATACACACTTATAGTTGATCTACTTAAAAGGTGAGTTTTAAGAGTGTTTTTACACAAGAAAACAAGAGGAAACTTGCATAAATCGAAGAATATTATCAGCCAGTTTTATAACCCGAAATAGCACAGTTATCTAAGAATCACTTGCACTGTATCCAAAACTCGATTTAAATCAATTTTTATATAACCCCATTTATTATGGCATATATGTTTTCTTTTGAGCAAAAAAGCCAAAATAAAACTATTTCTAAAATTATTTGTTTACCATTTTTTAAAAGGGGTCAAAAAACGGTACAATTAACAAAAACACAAGAATGGTATTCTAACCTTAATGTTCAAAACATGACTTTTGGGGATATATAGAGGACACAAAAAATTGTTTTACTCATTTCTACTATATATAGCGCATAGTGCTCTGTTTTCTTCAAAATAAGCTATGCATAGATCTTGTATTATTTTTCCTTAAAAAGTTTGACCATTTGAAAATGATACCATGGAGTTAATGTAGATTCTCTTATGATTTTCCACTAAATGATGTCATTTTTAAATGGTCATAACTTTTTGAGCGTCCTCCATATAACCTCAAAAATCGTGTTTTTGAACTTTAAGGTTAGAGTATCTCAAAAACTATACGCGATAGAGCAATTCCGAGACTGGATTCGGATTAAGCAAAGACAACTACATCGAAAATTTTTTTTTGGTTTTTTGTGTTTAAGTTGAGTGTACGTTTTTCTACCTGTTTTTAAAAAATGGTAAGCAAATAGTTTTAAAAATAGTTTTATTTTGTTGTTTTTGCTCAAAAGAAAAAATAAATACAATAATAAATGGGGTTATATAAAAATGGATTTGAGTCGAGTTTTGGACACATCATTTAAAGAACTGCTTCACGTTTTGTACACTTCATTTGGTTTTATTCATGCACTCCGATTATACTGTAATTCATGCAAAATTTGATATTGTTCAGTTCTTTTCGGCTTTACTTACACATTTTTATTTTGAAATGTTTTTTTAATGCCTTTATATAAGTTAGTTTTATCAGCTCATCATTATGATTCTTTTTGTTTCAAAGTTTAATATTCATTTACCTTAGTTTCTAAGCTTTGGACGAGATCTTCATTTTCTTCAGTGCTGATACTATAAACTCGATTAACCGTTTCTTCGACATTATCGATAAGATTATGTTCATTGATATACAGCCAAGAAATATGTGAGATTTGTAAAAAAATTAATAGAATTAAGAAAATTGCATACTGAAAAATCAAACATAAAAAAACAGAAAAGCTTTAAGTAACATGATATAGTTGAATTATTTAAGAAAATTATTTACCAGCATAATCCAGAAATGTTTTTCTTTAATAGCAGCATAAAAGCCAAATAATGTTACAAACATAATAAGGCTACCAATTATTATAGTGGAGAGAGGAATCGAATGCGTGTCAAACTTTCTTATGGATAAATGAACTAATTCGTTCATCATAATGCCGGCAAAGACAACAAACCATATGCCTAGTACCTATAGAAAAGTAAGATTAAAAAAATAGCATATGTCCTCTACAAGGTCAAAATACAATTACAAAAAGTACTGCCATAAAGTGAATGTGATTGTGTTTTGACATTTACATATATTATTGACGGATAGATTATTTTAAACAATAATCTAATTACAAGCACATATTTTGCGAGCAATAACTGATCAAATCGTCAATATAATTTTTTTTCAACTTACACCTCAATTGCAGGCTTTCTAGTAAATTTTTCGTGAAAACAGAGCTAAATTTTTTCCATGTATAACAAAATGATAGCCAATTCACATTATGACATTACTTTAACACCACCTTGTATTTCGATTAATTGAAAACACTCTTTTTTCAGTAAAAAAAGAACTTACCAAAAGAAAGAAATTCATAAAATCTATTACGTAACGATGAAACCGCTCCTTATATAGTATCATCTTTCGTCAATCTAAAAGAATATATGGTATAAACTTAGGTAGATCTTATTCAGCGGAAAAAGAATTTTTTTGAACTTGTTTTAAAATTATTCATGTAGAAACTGACGAGAGATAAAAATTATTAAAATGTTCTCTGCAAAACTTGTATTGCACTAAGGGTAGCGCACTAACGCCAAAAAATAGACCCAAATCGCTAACTCGCTGAGATTATGATGTGCTGACTAGAATTTAATTTTAAAATTTTTATATCCGAAATATTATCAAATTTTTCTCTATTTTTTCATTTAACTCCATCCCATCATTGTGTTATAAGTATACCCCAACATAATTTTTTTGAAATTCCGTGCCTCAAATAGATATTAACCAAAAATGTTTTATAAAAAATGCTTGATCTTTACTCGAAACTTATAGGTTAGTAATTTTTAAGATTTAAGATAAAAACTCCTCAACTAAATTTCACTAAACGTAGCGTCCACGTTGAATTTATTTGCAACAATACATTTTTTTTAATGCTTCATTTAAGATATCAGTAGATATGCATGAACTGTTCAAGTCATAACTAATTTTAAATATTAAAGTGCAATATTTGTATGACATTAATGGGTTACATACTCCTATTTAAGTACTCGTACTTATATAAAATCGAAATGTTGACTCTTCCTTGGTTACTTAATAACACAGTCCGACACAGTTTTGCACCCATGCGAAATTCCAATCTGCTCTTAAAAAAAAACTTTTAAAAAATACCCGTGTCTTGTCGATTTCCCGCAGATTTTTTTTTTAATCGATTTACTAAAAATAACAAAATAATACATTCTTGTGTTAAATCGACATATTAAACCAAACCATCCTTACATCTGATGCATATTATGTGTTGAGTAAACTTATGCAGGATATTACGAGGAATATTTTTGCAAAAAAAGTCGATAAATCCATATTTAAAAAACAGTCTTCAAAATCGGCTTTTTGCAGTTTTACAATTTCATCGATATCCGCATTGCTGTTGAAGACTCTCCCTCTGAAATTTTTTTTATTATTTTGAGCATCACTTAAAATTCTAGGAATCCATCGTGCAGATTTCTTCGTGTATCCACGATCATTTTTTAATATTCGCGATACAGCCATGGCATTTAAGCGCACTTCCTCAGCAATGATTTCCGGGGTCAATCTTGGATCTTTGTCAATTTTAGACTTCACCAGTGCTACACTTGCATAATCATTCGAAGATTTCGGGCGGCCTTCTCGAGGTTCGTCCTCCACAGAAAAATTACCTGTCTGGAATCTACGGAACCACTTTGAAATAGTCACGAGAAATGGCGCATTAACTTTAAATGCTATTTGGCATTCATTAAATTTTTCCACAGGCTAGAGCTTACATCGAAATCCAAAAAAAAAAATAGCAAACCAAATCTCTTGCTGCGTTGGCTTTCGAATATCTGCTGACATTGTTTCACGAGCTTTACATTTTCTTCTCTCCATTTTGAACGATCTTTCTGAAAACTAAAACGATATATCGTAAGACTATAATAAATAGTACGGAATTTTTTGATTTACTAAAAATTTATAACATAACACCTACTAAGCGAACTTTAGTTAGACGTTCCGTATTGGAATTTCTAATGTGTGCAACAAAAAGTTTGATTTGGTCGGACAGTGTTATACTACCCAAAGAAGTGTTATCTTACTACTTAATTAATGGTTAAACGCAAATCGCCTTCCTAGAAAAGCTCCCCCACAATTGACCACGACGAAGGCTGAGTATTTAGTTGTATACTGTGCAAATCACTAACAGAAGTCAGCCGTCAAGCATTGAAGTGGAACACTCAAAGTGGAACTAATAGGTAATGCGCTCGTCCGAAGATATCGTTGATAAGATCCCTAGCAAGAAATAAGTTCGTGTATTTGGAAAATACAGCAGAGGCTAGACTCATGTCAAGTTGGCTTCGGAATTTTCGAAAATCAACCAGTAGGGGTGTTTCCCCCGGCTTGCCCAAACATTAAATGCCCTATACTGCAGTGTGCAGTAATTTGAATATTTTGCTCATATCCCTCTTATCCGAGTTCACTCAGTTTTTGCTTAGAGATTGCATTTATAGTTCTTAGTAGCTGTGTGAAATTTAGAAGGATTGTCTCAAAAACGTTTTGAGTGTAGCATTTTTAAGCTTTTTCTTATATGGGAGGTGCCACGCCTTCTTCTCATAATTTGTCTAGTTTTTGATCAGAGCTTGTGCAAACTATTTCTAGTACTTATGTGTTTTTTTTTGCTGCATTGCGATGAAAAATACTCCTCAAGTTGCATTTTTAATATATTTTTTGTATGGGCGGTAGGCGTGTCCCCTGGCCGATTTTGCTTATTTTCAATCGCACGAGCTAACTTTGACGATGGAGGCAGTGTGCCAAATTTCATTGACACAGGAGGTGACGCTGATCAAGAATATATATACTTTTCCCTATCTGCCACTCCTCCTTCTCTGCATTACAAATGGAAGGACAAAGTGAATACACCTTTGGTGTATGGAATAAAAATTTTTTCAGAGTTCTTTCAGAAAATTCGAAATGATTCTGTGAAATTGGATCAAACATCGGAGGCGTACCGTTGTTTGCTCAGTGCCGCTTATTTCGCGTAGCTCTGATAATATTTTTGAGCTCTTTCTATTATAAACTTTTTTTTTTTTTGGTGAAAAAATTTTTCAAAACAAAATTTCTTAAAAAAAAAAACTTTGATGAGAGTTCTGGGTACGCTCAAAAAGTTCTACAGAAAATCCATGGGATTGTACATAGAGTCATGTATTCCCTTATTTTAATTTAATTTTCTTAAGAAAGCTCTCTTGGTTGTATTGATCCCAGTGTGCCAAACGGACTCGTTTCGGATCCGTATCGGGTTCATATTTTCGTTCTTTTTATCCGGTACGGAATCCGTTACGTATCCGTTACTGATCCGTTTGCGGGAAGGATTCCTAAAAAAAAACGAATCGTTTTTTCTTCTTTTATGGATCCGTTTCGAACCTGTAACGTACATCAAAAACGAATTTAAAACGGATTCGCTTTTAATAATGTTAATGCTGCTTATAAAAAAAAAAGAAAACAGGGTGAAGCGCTTATTTTTAACTAAAAAAAAAACAAAATAACAAAAAAAAAAAATAAATTCCCAATGTGCACAAAAACGGATGAGGATCCGTTTCGAATCCATTACGAGTTCTTAAAGGTATAAAAAACGTAATCCGCGGTAACGGATCCATTTCGAACTCGTAACGTACATCAAAAACGAATTCAAAACGCTTTGTTTAGATAAAAAAAAAAACATTTTGAAGCGCTTATTAGCGAATAAAAAAAAATTAAATTCCGCAGTGCGGGCCCGTATCGAATCCGAAACTTATGTAAAAACGAATTCAAAACGGATTTGCTTTTAAATATGTTAATGCTGTATATTTACAGAAAAAAACCGTTTTGATGCGCCTATTAGCAATTAAAAAATAATAAAAAGAAAAAAAAAGGAAGAAAAATAAAGGGTAAAAATCCACCTCTGGTAGGATTCGAAACTGGGCAAATCCGTTTCGATTCCGTAAATACTTCAAATACGAACTGAAAACGGATTTGCTTTAATTAATTTTTATGAAAAAAAATAAAAATTACTAGCCCGGCCGGGAGTCGAACTCAGGCTCCCGGGGTACTACTCTTTCATACACGAGACGTTAGACAACTGGGCTATTGACCGATATGATGTTTACTTAACTGATGTAGACTTATTTGATGTTGAGATTTAAAGTTTGTATATTAAACAAATTTCTGTTGTTTTTTCATAAGTATTCTGTGTTGTTTTTCTTCCCTTCTTTTGATAAAAAGTGTTATATACTCAAATTAGGAATCAAAAACATTTTTTCAAACAGAGTTTGAAAAGTTTACAAAAAATCATACGCAACAAAATAAAAAGAAAAAAAAAAACAAATCAAAAATATTTTTTTTTATCATAAAAATTAAATAAAGCAAATCCGTTTTGAGTTCGTATTTGAAGTATTTACGGAATCGAAACGGATTTGCCCAGGTTCGAACCCTACAAGAGGTGGATTTTTACCCTTTATTTTTCTTTTTATTATTTTTTAATTGCTAATAGCCGCATCAAAACGGTTTTTTTCTGTAAATAGACAGCATTAACATATTTAAAAGCAAATCCGTTTTGAATTCGTTTTTACATAAGTTTCGGATTCGAAACGGGCCCGCACTGATGAATTTAATTTTTTTTTATTCGCTAATAAGCGCTTCAAAATGTTTTTTTTTTTTATCTAAACAAAGCGTTTTGAATTCGTTTTTGATGTACGTCACGGGTTCGAAATGGATCCGTCACCGCGGATTACGTTTTTTATACCTTTATGAACTCGTAATGGATTCGAAACGGATCCTCATCCGTTTTTGTGCACATTGGGATAGCATAAAACTATTAAAATTGTTATTTTTTAACATGATATACAATATATACATGATAAACGTTTGCATGTAGAAAAATAGCCGCGCTCTCCAAGAAAAAAAAAATCGAAATTTGACCGGATTCGAGTTCAGCATTGCCAAATACATCGATTACTATTTTGGGTTCTTGTGATTTTTTTAAAATTCCGTTTCTCGACCTTTTTTGGGGCGGGGCACCTACTTTCTATTTTAAAAATTAGTGGAATTTTGTTGCTAACACCTTAATGTATTGTATAAAAAAAGAAAATCAGGGTTTCAGCAAACTATCAATAAAACCTCGTTCCAGAGGACCATGTAACATTATAAGATGCCGACTGAAGAGTGAAATGCACTTAATTTTTTTTAGCATAATTTAATTTTGAATACATTGGTTCAATTGGTCGGCAAATTGTGTCCACAGCATGACTAAAGAAATAATTTCAAAGACAACTAAGCCAACATTGACGCGTTGCAAAACATCTATGATTGTAGTCCAAAAGTCAATCATTTTAGGTATGCAACCAGGACGTTTTGTCATCGATAGCAAAGCATCACCGTTTGCAAATTCTTCGGTATTTGCAGGGTAATCGTGATCGCTGTACATTTTGTAGCAGTTGAACTGAAATCGGAAATAAATTTTACCATTGTAAAATTATATATATGTACATAAAACTTACACGAGTCTCAAAATTATTGAAATAATTAATTAATTTTGATTTTGATTTTTCAGAAGCCCACCATAATTTGTGAATCTCTGCATCAATCAGGTCCACAAAAGCACAGCGATTAACAATGAGCCAGAAAGCAAATACTATTTGTAGTGCAATCAATGAGACTATCAAGTTTGTAGACTAATCAAAATTAATAAAATAATTTCAATGAAATGTAAAAACTATTTTAAATACTTAACTACTTACAACGATGAGCCAAAAATTACTTTCTCTAATGACAGCAAAAGTAACTGAACTGAATACAAAAAAAATTACGAAACCAAGTATTACGGTCATTATGGGTAACACTTGCAATCCGAACGCATCTCTGGAATCTTTGAAGTCAACCAAGTCACTTAACACAACGCAACCAAAGATAATAAGACAAATGCAACTTGCCTTAAAATGAGTAAAAAGAAGGAGTTTTAATATATTTTAAAATGCTATATTATTGGGGAATATAAGATAAAATTTATCAAGGCTGCGAAAAGTTATGATCCGAAATATTCGAAATATTTGTTTTATTTTTTTTTTGTCTAAAACTTTCCAGGATTTACTCACTTACCATAAGACAGAAATTGATAGCAAATTTAAGCATTTTTCTGATGGATAAATTCATTTAGTCGAACTAAAAGCCAACGTAAGTACTTAGAACATTCTTTATTTAATAAAAACTGCAATTTAAAGAAAACTTACTTTAGTAAGGATTACTTTGCCTTTACCTTAAAAAGTATATCCGCATATGATAAAACGAACATTTGCACTGTTTTATTTAAATTAACATTTCATCAAATACTTATTTTTAATGATTTTTTGAAGTAACTACACTTTGTTTTGCTTTTATTTATACAAATAGTTACATGTGTCTGGGGAGTTAAGGATTTTATGAACTTTATTAATGAAAAATTTATTAAGGCAGTTGTTCACTTTTATAAATTTTTGCTTTCCCTAGCAATTATGTATGTATGTATTCTCCTTTAACTCCTAAGAGGAGCATAGAGCCAATATGAAATCTCTCCATTTGTCACGATCCCTTGCGATGACTTTGATCTCTTGTCACGACTTTCCCGATTCTTGGATTTCCTTTTCCAGCGACCTCTTCCAGTTAGTTTTGGGTCTACCACGTGCTCTACTACCTTGTGGATTCCACTCAAGAGCCTGGCGACAAACTTCGCTGTGTGGTTTCCGGAGAGTGTGACCAATCCATCTCCATTTGCGCAGCTTGACCTCGATTGCTATAGCCCTCTGATTGCATTTTTGATGTAGCTCGGCATTTGATATAGTGCGAGGCCACCAAACCTTTAGTATACGCCTTAAGCATTTGTTGACGAATACTTGCAGCTTGTTTGTTAGTTGTTCAGTAACAAGCCATGTTTCGCACCCATATAACAAAACCGACTTCACATTCGAATCAAAAATGCGCACTCTCGTTTTTGTGGATATAACGGATGAATACCATATTTTGTTCAGTTGAGCAAAAGCGCCTTTTGCTATCGACGTTTCCGATGTCATCACTGCCAGCTTTAAACGTGATGTCATTGCTTGCGTTTAGCTTCATGCTTTTAGTCTTGGATACGTTGATTTTTAGGCCGGCCTTTTGTGATTCCAAGACAAGGTCTTCAATTTTGCTTTGCATATCTGAATGTTTGGACGATAAGAGGCAGATGTCGTCAGCGTAGTCGAGATCTTCCAGATGTTTGGTAAAGTTCCATTGAATACCCCTTTTGGCCTTATTAAGAGCTTTATCTAGGATATCATCAAGAACGATAAGGAAGAGTGATGGTGATAGTAAACACCCCTGCCGTACGCCTGAATTAGTGGTGAATGTCGGTGACAACAACCCATTGTGTAACACACTGTATTTAAAGCCTTCATATTGTGCACGCACTAAGTTTATGGCCTTTGCGGCAATACCTCTTCGTTGCAGTGAGACCCAAATGTTTTCTCGGGAGACACTGTCGAAGGCAGTGCTATAGTCTACGAAGACAAGTTGAAGTGCAGCACGCCACTCGCATGATTGTTCGACATTTATTCTGAGGGTGTTGATTTGATCCACGCATGATCGGTTTCGCCGGAATCCTGCTTACTTTACAATATTTAAGCAATTTTCGGATGACTTTGATTGAATTTTTTATACACTCAGAAGCTAAAAAGTTTTCTATTGGTGTAAGTATTAAGCATACAAATTATCGTCCTAATCGGAAAATATTTGACAGGGCCCTCAGGCCGTTGAAGGTCGAAAAAAAGCTATTTATATGAAAAGATGGGGCTTTCATCGAAAGAATCAGTCCTGTCTTTAAAACTTTTGGACATAAGTGAATGAGATTTGGTATGTATATGAACAATGCTTGAATAAATTGCATTTCATAAAAAAATGGGCGCTGCTGCGCCTTCTCCACCCGTAATTCGTCGTATCTCTGGAAATATTGGACTCAAGGAAATGAGATTCGGTATATACAGTTGTGCTCAAAAAAATAGTAGTGATACTACCGGTTAGCTTGTTTTTGTCATATCTTACTGATTATTTGAATTATCGATATTTTTTTTTTTACCAATTTGTAACGCTATGAAAGCATAATAAGAAGACCCACTACTTTCAATTTTTACGTACTTGTTCTAATTTTTATTTGAAAAATTCGCATTTAAGCTGGATTTTGTCTGATCAAAATAAGAGTAGTGTATGTGAAAATTTTGTCAAAAAATAAGAATAAACCGGATATTCCTAACAAAAAAGAAATGATTATAATCATTTATCAGTTTCTCATCGGCGTGCAACAAAAAATTTTCCAAAAATGGGACGAGGCAAGCATTGCAGTTCTGTGCGGCGTGCACTTATAAAAAATTGATTTCGAAGGGCAAAACTTACAAGCAAGTGGAAAATTTAGTAGGTTGTTCACCGACGATGGTTCGAAATGCTATCACGTTCACCCCACGCCTTGAAAAACGCGGCCGACCTCGTCTAATCTCCAAGAAAGAAGAAAATCGTGTGGTGAGATACTCAAGACTAAATCCTTTTGCGAGCTCTTCCAAGATAAAGGATGAACTTCAAGTCAATGCCAGTACACAAATAGTACGAAGATATTTGCGGAAAAATAATTTGGCAGCACATAGCCCAAGAAAAGTTCCGCTTCTAAATAAAAAACATGTAGCAGCAAGAATAAAATTCGCTCAAAAACACATCGACTGGCCAGTTCAGAAATGGAGAAATATTTTATGAACTGATGAATCCAAAACTGTGCTTAATGGTGGAAGGGGGTCTCGGCAATACGTAAGACGACAACCAAATACGGAATTAGATCCAAGACTTACCTTAAAAACAATCAAACACGGAGAAGCTAGCATCATGATTTGGGTATGATTTTCGTACAACGGTGTGGAGCCTATATATTGGATCCAGGAATTCATGGGTCGGCACCTATACGTCCATATTCTGCAGGAAGTCATGTTGCCATATGCTAGCGACCAAATGCCACTGAGTTGGGTCTTTTAACAGGACAACGTCCCCAAGCACACTAGTTAAGTCGCCAAACAATGGTTTCAGGCCAACGACATAAATGTTCTTGAATGGCCCGCCCAGTCGCCAGACCTGAATCGTATTGAGAACCTATGATGCAACGTGAAGAATGCAGTCGCCCAATGTCGACCGACCAATGTTTCGCAACTTTGAGAAGCAGTTAAAGACGCCTGGAAATCCATACCTGTCCAAAGATGCCAAAATCTTGAGGCGTCGATGACAAAGCGCTGTGCTTGTGTTATTGCGAATAAAGGCCATGCAACTAAATACTAGTGATAACGTTGTGTTTTAAATAACCCATAATTTTAAAAACGTTACACGACTGCTATGCCACCTCCTTCTAAAAAAAAAAAAACAAATTTGTCAAATCTCTGAAACTATTTTACACATATAAGATTTGATTTCAGGTAAAGTCAAGCAAACAGGATATGGCACTGTAATAATGTTAGACCATGAGCTTTGGTACATATCTAATTGGCACTGGGAAAAAAACATTCAATAAAAATGGGTTAGGTCACGCCCCTCATTCTAAAAAACAAATTTGTCATATCTCTGAAACTATTCGACACGGGTGAATAAGATTTTATTTCAGATACAGTGATGCGAATACCTGCGCCAAATAGTGAAGTGAAGTGAAGTGAAATTATTTTCTTTTTTTTGCATAATTTAATTTTGAATACATTGGCTCAGTTGATCGGCAAATTGTATCCACAGCGTGACTAAAGAAATAATTTCAAAGACAATTAAGCCAACACTGACGCGTTGCAAAACATCAATGTTTGTGGTCCAAAAATCAATCATTTTAGGTAAGCAACCAGGACGTTTTGTCATCGATAGCAAAGCATCACAGTTTAAGCTCATTGCACCACAACAGGAATGTGGAATTTCTTTGTTATTTGTAGGATAATCGTCATGGCTGTACACTCCACAGCAGTTGAACTGAAATCGGAAATAAATTTTTCCGTCGTAAAAATATAAGCATATTAAATTTATTATAACTTACACGTGTCTCAATATTATTCAAATATTTTATTGGTTTTTCAGAATCCCACCAAAATTTGTGGATCTCTCCCTCAATCAGGTCCACAAAAGCACAGCGATTAACAATGAGCCAGAACACAAATACCATTTGTAGTGCAATCAATGAGACTATCAAGTTTGTTGACTAATCAAAATTAATAAAATAATTTTCAAGTAGATATAATAAAACTTTTTTAAATACATAAGTAACTACTTACAACTATGAGCCAAAAATTACTTTCTCTAATGACAGCAAAAGTACTTGAACTGAATACAAAAATAATTACGAAACCAAGTATTATGGTCAATATGGGTACCACTTGCAATCCGAACGCATCTCTGGAATCTTTGAAGTCGACCAAGTCTTTGAACACAAGGCAACCGAAGATAATAAGACAAATACCAATCGCCTTAAAGTGAGGAAAAAAAGGAGTTTTAAGTTATTTTAAAATGCTTTATTATCGGGAATATAGATTTTATACTCTACCAAGACTACAAAAAGTTATAATCCGAAATATTTTTTTTTTTTTTTACTTTTTTCATTAGAATTTACAAGACTTACCATAAGACAGAAATTGATAGCAAATAATAGCATTTTTCTGATGGAAAGTTTCATGTGGTCGAACTTAAAAGGAATAAGTGTATTTATTATTATTATTTATTTAATAAAAACTGCAATTTAAAGAAAAACTACTTTCGTAAGGATTACTTTGCCTTTACCTTTAAAAATATATTCGTATGATAAACGAAGATTTGTACTGTTTTAATTATATAAAATTTGAGCGTATCCTAGATGCCTGCTTACATTTTTTTTTTTTTTTTTGTTCATCAAATACTTATTTTCAATGATTTTTTGAAGTTACTACACTTTCTTTTACTTTTATTTATTCACATAGTTACTCGTACATGTGTCTGGGGAATTAAGGATTTTATATTAATGAAAAATTTATTAAGGCTGTTGTTCACTTTTATAAATTTTTGCTTTTCCTAGCAACTAACACAACAAATCACTGTAAAATATTTAAGCATTTTTCGAATGATTTCGATTGAATTTTGGATCATTTGCTTAAAATATTGAGTAGTACAGCCATTTGATAGTTTTACCTGGAAAGTTTTCCGGGGTTTTGCAAATGAGTTGTTTTATAGATTTGTGTTCATTCGTGCCGCCACACACTATGGCTATAGAAGTGATTTGGTTCAAAACCACCCAAATTCTTAAAGTGGGATATTCGTTTTGTCATACTAAAGAATGGTTCTAAGCTTAATTTCCTAAATGTGACTTTATCATGCCGAGTGACCTTGAAAAATGTAATATCATGTTCAAAAAATAGAGATACCATTATATTCTTTTTTACTAAAGAGGAAAGCATCTTACGAAAAAAGTGTACTGGGCAAAAAATGCTTAGAATCGTCCAAGCTATACGTGAGATTTTTTTTTTTGAAAAATTTTTTAAATTTTTTTTTTGGAAGTTTTTCAAAAATTATTCAAAAAAAAAGTTTAAAAAACTCCAAAAAAATCACACGTATTGCTTGGACGATTCTAAGCATTTTATGCCGAGTACACTTTTTTCGTAAGATGCTTTCCTCTTGAGAAAAAGAAGATTTTTGCCTTCCGCGGGCGTTCAAAAGCCAAAAACTCCCATTTAGCGTCCGAATATGGGATTGAGTCATATTTAAAAAATTAAGCTTCGTACCATTCTTCTGTATGACAAAACGAATATCCCACTTTAAGAATTTTTATATTTCGATGAAAATTGCGTTTTGTGGGTGGTTTTGAACATGGAGTCCCCAGTGTGCGCCATATCGGAAAAATGGCGTCCAAAATCAGTTTTTTACAAATATCTTTTACTTTTAGAGAAAAATATTTTGAAGATATTTTAAAAAAACGGATGTTAAAAAACGGATTTTTTCTAAATTTTAGGTTTGATGAAAAATATCTTCTAAACTATAGGTGATAGGAAAAAAAATATGTAGCTTGTAGTGCAAGTAAAATACGTGTTTTTGCTTTAAACTTGTGACTCACCGTTCATGAGTTATCATAATTTAAAGCTCAACTTATCACTTTGCGCGCTCATAAGCGGCATGAAGATGGATGAAACGTATTTTTTGGTTTTTTTTACGTATGCACTTTTGCCTTGTTTATTACTCAAAAACATGGAACAGTAAGCTCACACCACAATACCACTTGACACGTGATTTGTTGGTAGCTAGTAATGTAAATCATTATCTGTTCAAAACAACAAAAAAAAAAAAAAAAAAAATTTTTGTTTGTTTGGTATTGGGGGAAGGTTTGAACGTGGAACTTGTCGTGTGACAGATGCGGACTTTAACGAACTCAGCCACTGCCATCGTTATTTTGGGGTTGACTGAAAGTCTATTTGTTTTTAAAAAGGCTTCTACCAAATTCGTGAGTGTTTTGTTTCGCAGCTGATTTGGATTTTACTACGTTCCGTGGTGTTTTGACCATGCTTGGCAACCAGCGTTGCTAAATAAGTTTCAACCACGTTCATGAGTGATTTAGCAACGCACAATACAAATCTATAATTATGTTAAATCCAAATCAGCAACGAAACTTAGTTAAAACACTCACAAACGTGGAAGAAACTCATTTAGCAACGCAAGCAGCTATGCTTTTTCTTCGTTCTGTGTAGAGTTCAATCGAAGTAAGATGGAAAAATATCTTTTTATTTTTTTTAAAACTATGTAAGTAAGAATATTTTGCCTTACACCAAGGAAGAATGAAATTATATTGTATGTAGAAAAAACATAAATTTCCATAATGACGCCTTGGCACTTTGAGGACCATTTGATTCAAATTAATATTGAAAAAATGGTTGCTTTTTTACATTTTTTCATAAATTATGTAGAGTAGAACGGGGCAATGTCGTGCACTCAACTTTGGGTTGCTCGTTAAGCCGTACATCTCAAGCGAATGCGACGAGTAAGCATCCGATCAAAAGATAATTTCATTGGTTACATCCATGTGTAACAACATTTGTGTAGCGAGAAATTGTGTTTGTGTAAGTGAAGAAAAAAAAAGTGTGCACGACATTACTCCCCTCAAAATTTGTGGGGTAATGTCGTGCATTGTTTTCCGAGTATAGTAAAGGTACCAAAATGTGTGAGAAATGATAGGTAGTGGTTCTATTAGAGGAGATTTAGCATTATCATGTATTTATTCATTATTATACAAGTGTGAAGTACATAATATGTTGTGTAGGGTAGAACGGGGTAATGTCGTGCACTCAACTTTGACATGCTCGTAAATCCGTACATCTCAAGCGAATGCAACGAGTAAGCATCCGATCGAAAGATAATTTCATTGGTTACATCCATGTGTAACAACATTTGTGTAGCGAGAAATTGTGTTTGTGTAAGTGAATGTGCACGACATTACCCCAATGGTCGTTTTAAAGGTCAACTTCGATAACTCGGTGAAGCCCAACATTTTTTTCGAAAACCAAATACTTCTTTTCTTTGGCAGGATATTTCGTTTCAGAAAACACTTGCCTGGTATATTTTCCCGCAAGGAAAATTATTTTTCTGACCCGATGAAAAAACACTTTTATCGTCCCGAAAGCGTGCGTTTTGAAAAAAAGGTTACTCTGTAGAGACGAACTGGTGAAAATTGCTAGTATTATATGCATAAGCTCAGTAGGTCAGCAGGTCCCTACCTTACGAACAATTGGTAAATCATTCAATTCCTTGTGCTAAAACAGCCAGTGCACGACATTACCCCCTGCACGACATTACCCCGTTCTACTCTACATAACACAAAACTGATAAAAATATGGTTCTGTTTAGTATTTTTTTTTATGTTTTATTATATCTCACTAATTTCGTATGTAGATATGTACCTACTAATGTACTATACTTGATAGAATTTCATTTAGAAATTTTTGAACATTTATCCTTTTTCATACTTGTTCTGGCCGCTGGCTTGAGTTATAAACTAGGAGCCAGAAAACTCTTTTTTGTTGGGGAAAATGTGGCGGAAATGTCAAAGGTTACGTTAAACTTGTCCTTGACCAAAAATGTACTTATAAGAAGTTGCTGTGTATGCCACTCCACCGATTAACACCTTGCCGGTACTTTGCTTGAGATAAATCGCCTGCACGTCGTACTAATTCCTCCACTGAAGATTGTTGGTGTTCCAAAGAGTTCGGCACTGCTTAGCCACGTGATGTAAAGTAGGAAAAAACCCACACCGGGTAGCGCCCACACGAATGAAAACAAATACTGTTTTGTGGTACAAATTTTATGATGAACACTTTATTGAGAATTAGACTTTAATTTTAATTTATTGATTTTACAATTAATTTTATTCAGTATGAGAATTAAAACTTTTACTTTTTATCACAGACTATATTGGTATACATACTATATTTGTATATTTGTATGGGCTGTGCTTTTTATGATGCAGCCAATGCTGTTCTAAAGGTTGTTAATGAACGAATGAATAAATGAAAGCGAAGAACAAAAGAATTTGACAGCTATGAGCAGTGGGGCATTGTTTTATTTAGCAATGGAGTTGCGTTGCCAACTACGGGAAATTTTCCCCTACTTTTGGAGATTAAGCGTGTTCGCATAAACAATACTTAAACAGGGTGGGAAAAAACTTGGATAAGCGGCAAAACATTAGGAAAAAAAGAAGCGTGAACAGCCTCTTGAAGCAATACGCCGAACATTGATGGCGGAAAAAAACAATTCTCTACTGCTTAATTAAAAAATCTAATGGTGCAGTGTAGAAAAATATTTGAAACAACATTAATCTTTTTCTCGAAAAATTATACTTTCTCTTAGAAAAATGAACCAAAGGCACTTTTCGACCACCTCAGCTAATATTTTATGTTTAAAATTTTATATATATATTTTAATTTTTAGGAGTTAAATTTATAATTAAAACCACATATGTGTCGTTAAATATCAAAACTGCCTAAGTCCTTCTCTGATATATTGGCAAAATAAAATAAAATTCAATAATTTGATTTTAATTTTTTTTATTTTGCCTTCATATCAGAGAGGGACTTAAGCAGTTTTGATATTTTACAACACATATAATCTTCATCCAGTTTATACATATATTTTGAAATAATAAAATTTGAATGACAAAATAAATACTTTTTATCCATTAAACGCGCCAAATGCGAATTTTTTTAATTTCTTTAATAAATAAAAAGTCCTATATAAACTGAATATTGAAATGTTGTATTGTGCTTTAAGCGCGAATGCAGCGGCTCCTTTTATTTGGGCTATATTCGATCCAAACGATAATCAAAGCAATAATTTCAATAAAAATTATGCCAATATTGGTATATTGCATGATATTCAAATTTTCATTCCATAAGCCAAACATTATATCAAGGCAGCCTGGACGTTTTGAAGCTATTAATGGATCACATTTTAAGACCTTCGAACCACAGCAAGAATTCGGTAATTGTAACTTTCTATCAAAGTAGTCATCAAATAAAACTACGCCGCAACACTGAAACTTAAATGGCCAAAATCAAAATTAAATTCACACTTAATGTTACAAATGGGGTTTTAACACACATACATCTATTCATATATACATATATGAGCGATTCCACAATTAAGCCGTATTTTTGCGTTCCAATTATTTTGAATGTAAAAAAATGTCTAACGTTTTCTAAATTCTACATAGGCGTCTGACAGCATTGAAGTATTGGCCAATGACCCTGAAGTGGTCAAAACCACTGTACCGGTCCTGTCTTCGGCAACAAAAATTTATTTCAGACCAAATTTAGCAACTTTCAAGTTCAAAAATTAAAAAGTTTAATTGAAATTTCTTAAAACAATGCCATTAAACTATTACATCGTGTATATGAAGCCAAACACTAACCAGCTAAAAATTATTTTGCCCCCGTTTTCGCTCAAATTTGGCAATATGGTAGTTACAGTGTGCAAAAACAATAGTCCGTTAGGATTTGGTTCAAGTACCATTTGTTGTTAAAATACAGTGTTGAAGTTGGCGTTTTTAGTAATTTTTATGAAAAGGATGTTTTTCCAAAAATTTAAAGCTCACACCAAAGTTTGTAAATTGATATATCTAAGTAACTGGCCCCATTCAGTTTTATATGTTCTTTTTATAAAAAAATAGTACCTGGAGACCGATCCCTGCTCGGTCAATAATCTTATCTTATTATTTTAGTCGATGTTTTTATTCATAGCTTTTTTTTGTTATGAAACTTGTATCTTTTCAGTTCTAACGGTCATGCTTTCAAAATGATAAATAAACCGATGAAAATAATAATAAAAAAAAAAACTCGAGAAGCATCGAATGGTATAGAAAAATATCAAAAACTCTAATTTTTTTTTTGGTGAAATAGAATGCCCTAAAGTATATAAAAAAATTATGCCACGCACCCAAACTATTTCGTCTTTTGTATGGGGGCTGAAATATCTTATCTTCGAAGGATCATAACTCGGAAAATAAGAGTCCTAAAGGATATTTGGATAAGGAAGAGTGTAACTATTCGATGCTATTAATAAAAAAGAATTCCACCTGTTCTTGTAGCTACGCTGTGAGACTGAACACAGCGTTTTCTTCAACTTCAAGCAAGGATATTTCAAAATCCTGCAGGTATAATGACAGTTCTGCTAATGAGGACGGACTCAGCGTCAAAAAGTACATAAGACTGCATATAAGAATTAAACAGTTCAGTCCATTTTTTTTTTGTGCTTGAGTTATTAACCAAAATTTTTATTTTGATAAAACAGTGGGCGTGGCAATTATTAAACAAAGCCTTCTTTTTGTAATGCTTTAGATACTCCTGATCCAGATCCACATAACAAATTTCATCAAAATATGTTGTATCATTTGCCTACTTTCAGGTCGTAGGTGCCTAATAGCAAGTAGACTCCCTACAGTTAAATTCAGAAAGATTGCTTTAGTAGTTTTGTTTTTATAGCGCATTATATTTTTGTGGGCGGTGCCACGCCCTTCAACGAGTTTTTCCAATATAACGGCATATCACATATTAATACTTGTATGCAGAGGTAACAGCTCTAAAATTTTCATTAAAATTTTCGGAGTCGTTTTCGAGTAATATTGAATCAAAATTTTCAAGGGTTAAAAAGTGGGCGTGGCACGTATTCGATCCCGCCCACTTTTCGCTTATTACAAGTTATTATTAAGCAGTACCTACATACCAAATTTCATTAAAATACCTTGTAACATTTGCGAGAAATAGCATTTAACGTATTTTGCTTATATGGGAGGTTCCACGCGCAACGGCGATATTTTGCCCAATTTCAGAACAGAGATGCCTTATAGCAAGTAGGCTCCCCACAGCTAATTTTAGAATGATTTCTTTATTAGTTTTCTCTTTATACCGTATTATATTTTTGTGGGCGGTGCCACGCCCTTCAACGAGTTTTCCCAATATAACGGCGTATTACATATTAATACTTGTTTGCAGAGGTAACATCTCCTAAATTTTTATCAAAATTGTTGGAGTCGTTTTCGAGTAATATTGAATCAAAGTTTTCAAGGGCTAAAAAGTGGGCGTGGCACTTCTTCGATCCCGCCCACTTTTTGTCTGTTACAAGGTATTATCAAGTCGTACCCGCTCACCAAATTTAATTTAAATACCTTGTATTGTTTGCGAGTTATGACCATATCAAATTTAAAATTTAATGCAATGCCACGCCCCCTGGTAAGCATTTACAAAGTTCAAACCTAGCTTGTTCTTCATTGTATGCTAATATCTAACTCTATTCCAAGTTTCATTAAAATAGCTGTAGCCGTTTTCGAGAAAAAGTTTTGCCCGTTCCAAACAAACATACATAAGTACATAAGTACATACAATTTTATCTCGTATAAGAAGAGAAGATTACTTGGTGAAAAGAAATTTTTTTCAGCGAAATTTTTTAAACTTAAACATACTATTGCATTTTTTTTAAAAAAGCCCCGTTAAATTTTTTTAAAAGCACTTTAAATTAAAGCATAATCTATAAGCTTTAAAATGATGTATGATTTAAGATGGGACAAGGTCGATAGATGAGAGCTTTTGGCTTTTGGACGCCCGCTGCAGGCAAAACTCTTTGTTTACTCAAGAGGAAGGCATCTTACGAAAAAAGTGTGCGAGACATAAAATGCTTAAAATCGTCCAAGAAATACGTGTGAAATTTTTGGGAATTTTTTGGAAAGTCAAAAAAAAATTTTTTTTTTCTTTAAATAATTTTTAGCAAAATTTTTCAAAAATTATTAAAAAAAAAAAAGTTTAAAAAAATTCCAAATTCCATTTAAAGAACTTCTGTGTCGTATTCCTGAATATTTCCTACTTAATGTTTTTATCGTATAGAATTGGCAACCCAAAACATTTCATAAACTTTGATTGTACAAACAGTATGGCTTTACCGTGGTATAAAATCCCTTTTCTTTTTAAAAGCTAAACAAACCAATTTTTTATACCCTACACCAAGGGTAAATTCACTTTGTCCGGAAAAGATTATACTTTCTTGATCAGCGTCACTTCCTGAGTAGATATAGCTTTGTCCGTCTGCCTTGCAGGCTAGCTAACTCGATGTCTATGGTAATAATTAAGAAATAAAAAACCCCTGAAGAAGTCGCGCAAAAAAGTGACGAAACGTCTGGACATAATTGACTAATAAATGATTTTTTGGTGCAATTAAAAATAACTGGTCAAAAACCTCTAAAAACCAAAAGTCTGTGGAAATATTTTTCTCTGAAAAACTAAAAAAGATAATTCGATAACATTTGGCGCACTGCCTCCGTCATCAAAGTTAGCTTGCGGTATCGAAAATGAGCGAAATCGGTCAATGGATACGCTAAAGGCCCATACAAAAATTACATTAAAAACGCAATATTAAGAATATTATTTGCGATAACGCAACCAAAATTCGCGAAAGTATTTAAGATAGTCACCTACTATAGTCACCTACTAAAGGGTGTTTTTTTTAGAGGTATAGAACTTCGAATTGAAATAAAACACAAGAAAATCGTTTTAATGTCCATCAATTTGGCTTTATTGGAAGGATAATTTTATGCCATTAATGTTTAAATATGATTTCGGGCATGTGGCCGCCGCGGCTGGCTCGAATAAAGCCAATTCTACAGGTCCAATTTTCAACCACTTTTTCGAGCATATGGGGCCGTATGTCGGCAATAACGCCACGAATGTTGGCTTCCAAGTCCCCTAACGTTTCTGGTTTGTTGGCGTAGACGAGCGACTTCACATATCCCCAAAGAAAATAATCCAATGGTGTCAAATCACACGATCTTGGTGGCCAATTGACAGGTCTATTCCGCGAAATTATGCGCTCATCGAATGTTTCCTTCAATAAATCGATTGTGACGTGCGCTGTGTGGCATGTAGCGCCGTGTTGTTGGAACCACAACTCATCCACATTCATGCCATCCAATTCGGGAGCAAAATAGTCGGTTATCATGGCTCTATACCGGTCTCCATTAACGGTAACTGACTCTCCAGCATTATTTCGGAAGAAGTATGGCCCAATGACTCCACCAGCCCATAGAGCACACCAAACAGTCAGTTTTTGTGGATGTAATGGCGTCTCAAGGGTCTCATGTGGATTCTCTTCACTCCAAATGCGGCAATTTTGCTTGTTGACGTAGCCATTCAACCAAAAATGAGCCTCATCACTGAACAAAATTTTGCGATGAAAATCAGCATCGAGATCAATCTCATTTTCGGCCCATACACCAAAATCACGACGCATTGCATGGTCTCGCGGCTTTAATTCTTGCACAAGCTGGATCTTGTAAGGTCGCAAGCCAAGATCTTTGCGCAAAATCTTCCATAAGGTTGATGGACAAAGCTCCAATTGCTGTGCACGGTGGCGAATCGATTCATTCGGGTCCTCTTCAACCTTTTGCTCTACAGCGGCAATTTTTTCTTCGGTGCGCACTGTTCGACGTCTCTGCGGATGCGTATTATCACATAGAGTAAACGTAGTGCGAAAAAGACCCATGGTTAACCGAATTAATTGCTCTGATGGACGATTATGTCGACCATAAAATGGACGGAGCTTGCGGTAAACTTCGCGAACTGAACCATTATTTTCGAAATAAATTTGCACGATTTGCAAGCGTTGTTCTTTTGTCAACCTGTTCATGATGAAATGGCAAACCAAACTGAACATAAGTGACATTAGAGTTGCCAGATTTGACCACAAAATGCCAGTTTTATCTCTATTCGAAAAACAAACCTCTAAAAAAAACACCCTTTATCTTAAATACTTTCGCGAATTTTGGTTGCGTTATCGCAAATAATATTCTTAATATTGCATTTTTAATGTAATTTTTGTATGGGCCTTTAGCGTATCCATTGACCGATTTCGCTCACTTTCGATTTATCATTTTTATAACGTTTACTATACCGCTTTTTTGCAGAATTACCCATATAATGAATATATATTATTACTTACATCGATTTGAATATTATTCCTAGGAAAACCATGGCTGTTATCATTATCCCAAAATAAATGATAGATCGCAATATCAATAAATATAAGAAAACTTGGCGATTGAGGAACAGCCAAAGTACAAATGTGAATTGTAGCGATATTAAGACTGCCATCAAATTAGCGTACTGTTTAAATAAATTAGTGCGTACGCTCTTAATTTGATATGAAGAATAGCCAAAATGAATACTTACAATAATGAACCATATATTTTTTTCTTTAATTGCTGCAAAAACACGTAAACCAGAGAGTGAAGATATTATGCAACCAAGCAATATTGTTACAATTGGCGCCGCCTGAAAGCTTAATGCATGCTGAGAATTTTTGAAATCTCCCAAATCGTATAAAAAAATGCCCCCGTAAATGATAAATACTATGCCAGATACCTTGAAAGTGAGGAAATAGATAAGAAAAAGTTCAGGTTAGGTAAGTTCAAAGTAATGCGGTAGCAACAATCAGATGAAATAAATTATATCACATTTTCTGTGCTTAATAATATAGAAGTAATTATAGCAAAAGTAATATTTAGTACGTCTTTGGCAAATCAAAACAATTGCGCAAACCATATAGCATTTGAAAGAAATAACGAGAATAGCTGAGAATATCACAACAGCTTAATAGCTACAATTGAAAGTAATAAAAAGGTGAATTTAGCGTGTGGTGAAGCAGTTAGCTTAAAGATTTTACTCGAAGCTTGTTTGTAGGTATAGAAGACACTGTTCATGGTAAAACAGTTCAGTATCACTTTGATTGCAGTGCGTAAAAGTTATTTCTTATATGATAAGTGTACAAAAAAGTGTTTAAAGTAAAGTTACAGCAAACTGAAAGACAATATGAATCAAATGCAGAAGTATATAGACATCGGCAAATCGGAACGCCTTGATTTATTTTAATTACATTGGTGTCATATGAATGGTATTTTAATTAAATATAAAATTGATACCTATACAAACGTTTTTTATCCTGCGTTGCGAACGTTTCATTCGTACGCATATTTTTTAATCCTGAAAGCGCTCTGAATGTTAAATTCTTAATTTACCTGCAGTGTTATGTTACCATTTGAGAGTACTTTCAAAAAGCATTTAAAACGATTTCCTGGCTTTTATCAGTTACAAAATAATCGTGCATAAAGTGCTGTTTGTACGTTACAAAAAACAGAAGTCGTTGTGGAGATCAATGTATATTTTCAAAATTTTTAACGAATTTTCCAGTTTTAACAAAAAAAGCAAAATCCTCCAAAGAAAGAATATTTGAGAATATCGAAACTACTTTTGAGGGGATCAAAGAGTCCTTTGTTCGTACAAAAATTTAACTTTTGTGTGATGCGCACGTTACAATTTTTATTTTATATACTTAAACACATTATATTCGCTTTATTAATCTCTGGAAAAGGTTGGAAAGAAGTGCAGTGCACACAAAAGTAAAATTTTTTCTTGGCACCGCATCTCACGGTGAAAATACGCTGTTGCAGCTCAACCACTGCATTGAATTTTATGAAATTTGGAATACAACTTTATTAAAGGCGTTTTGTTATGTAGCTACCATTGCCACGTCTCTTAAGGCGAAATGCATTGCCGCGGCTAAACCGTTTCACCAATTTTTAAGAAACTCGGAATAAAGAATGAACCCTTAGAAAGCATATTAAAAACTCCTAGGTATTTCAGGGCGATCCCGCCCACCTAGCGGCAAATACGCTGTTACGGCAACTTTATAATTTTTCTCTTGGTTGACTTTTTTTCGGACCAGTTTTTTTTAAACACTATTTTTCCAAAGACTGTATTATTAATACATAGTTTTAGTAACAAATCTTAAAAGCTCAATTTATTTTCTTTCATTTGATATGTATGTAATATGTACCTGATTTCTTTTATTAGCACATTTTTTATAGGAAAATAAAAAAGTAAGCCAAAGACATTTTCATGCAATTTACCAAAGCATTACGATAGCACCGAAAATTCGCTATACCTGGAAAATCATGACTCGGATCTTAGAGTTAATTAAAGTACCTTGCATATGACACCAATATTATTAAAAACTATCAAGGAGTTCCGAACTTATACTGGTGGCTATATCTCCGTCAGTTTTGAGAATTTCGAAAAATTGTACTAAGAAAAGCTGTTCAGAATAGTTCCAGGAAACTTATATTTTCCGGTGTTCTACCGAATCCCAACCACCCCTACTAAGTAGTCGAAAATTTGTTGATTCAGCAATTTAAACTTTAACATTAAGTATGTATCGAAATTAACTCACTAAGTGCCACATATATCTAAAAATTTTTAAATCTAAAGTTTTTCTTTTTTTCGATTGATGTTGTCCACGTTGAGCTATCATTTTGGAAAATCCATCACAAAGAAATTCCTATATTTATAAATTAGTTTTTAACACTTAAATTAACGTTTAATCAACACACATATATTTTGAAATACTAAAATTCACACGTCAAAAAAAAAATAAGTACAAAGGTACTTTTTACCCACTTAATTCTCCAATTGAATCGATGGATGATTTCTTAAATGAATAGCCTTAGATAGTTTAAAACGTGAACACTAGATGCGCACTTTAAGCACGAATGCTACGGCTCCTTTTTTTTGGGCTGTATTCTGTCCAGACGATGATCAGTGCAATTATTTCAAATGCAATTAAGCCAACATTGGTAAATTGCATGATATTCATATATTTATTCCAAAAAACTAACATTTTAGCATGGCAGCCGGGACGATTTGCAGCTACCAAAGGATCACATTTTAAAATCATCGAACCACAGCAGGAATTCGGTATTGGTAACTTGTTATCAGAGTAGTTTCTAATTTCAGAGGCACCACAACACTGCAACTAAAATTTCAAAAGTAAAATTACTTTCAAATGATGTAATGAATATAACATATTAGGGTGTTCCAAAAAAATAAAAGTATTTTGAATCGGTACAAGAATTTCTTTTGTCCAACATCCATGAAAAAAATGTACGTCGTAAAAAAAAATTAAAATGGATGTCATTTGAAGGTCGCTCAAGCCCATCAAAATATGTATGACGCAAAACACGCCAAGTGTACCAGCTGAACATTTTCTTTTGTCACCGATTTCGCTCAAATTTGGCAGTATTGTAGTTTCGGTGTGCAAGATTAATAATGCGGCAGGATTTTGTCCTAGTACCATTTGTTGCTAAAATGCAGGCTGTTAAGTCGGCGATTTTTGTGATTTTCATAGAAAGGATGTCTTTGTAAATTGATAATTGCAAGTTACTCGTATTTATTCTATTAATTTTCAAGTGTTTTTTTTTTTATAAAAAAATATCACTTTTAAAAGAAAAATCGAATGACATCCATTTTAATTTTTTTTACGAAGTAAATTTTTTTTTATGAATATTGAACAAAAAAAAAATGCTTGTGGACGGCCGATTCAAAATACTTTTATATTTTTCGGACACCCTAATACATATACATATGTATATATTACTTACGCTCATTTGAATATTATGCATAGGAAAACCATGGTTGCTATCAGTATTCTGAATGAAACGAAAGAGCACAATCTCAATAAATTTTAAGAAAATTTGGCGATTGAGGAGCAGCCAAAGTACAAATGCGAATTGTAGCGATATTAAAAGGGCCATCAAATTAGCATACTGCTCAAATAAAGGTGTGCTGACGCTCTTAATTTGATATGGAGAATAGTCAAAATGAATACTTACAATAAAGAACCATATATTTTTTTCTTTAATTGCTGCGAAAACACGTAAACCGGACAGAGTAGAAATAATGCAACCAAGCAATATTGTGACAATTGGAAGAGCCTTAATGCTTAACACATGCACGGACGAATTAAAATCTATCAAATCGTTTAAAATAATGCAACCATAAATGATAAATACTATGCCAGATACCTTGAAAGTAAGGAAGAAGAAAAGAAAAAGTTCAAAAGTCTGTAAATTTATATTAAAATATCAAAGCAACTGCGCAATCTAAACAGGACTTGACTTAAAGAAATAACGAGAATAGTTGAGAATATTATGCGAAACAGGTACAACTGAAAACAAGCAACGTGAAGATGGATTTCGTGTGTGGCAAAGCAGTTTAAAGATTTTTTTCGAAGATTCCAACCAACAATATCAGCTTATATGTAATTATAAAAGACGCTGTGCACGGTAAAGCAGTGCAGTATCATTTTGATTGCAGTGAGTACAAGTTATGTTTCTTATTTGATTAAGTGTTCAAAGCATTGATCAGAAAGTTTATACAAAGTTAAGTAAATATTGATAACTTAATGTGTGCAAAGTTATTTCTAAATAATTTTTGTCAATGGCGGAACTTACCGCAAGTCCAATGTTGATCAAATGAACCAGTATATATTTGCTGAAAAATTTCATTTTCTTTTTCTTGTCTTATAATAAAAACAGTTGAAAAAAAAGTTAAAAATATTAATGGTTTATACAAAAAACTATGAACTTCTTTTGGAAACAGACCTCTTCGAACAGTTCAACTCCACTTTTTCGATTAATTCATTGTTCTTTTGTACAAATAGTTATTACCTAAAATATAATGAAAAAATTGTCAACTTTGAAAACAATTTAATTTTTAATATAGCACTAAGATGATTTATTTTAAATATTCATACATACTTAAGTGAAAACGATGTCTCTAAGTAATTCCTTATTTTAATAAATATTAAATTAAGCTTATAAGTAATTACATTTTGAATTTATGTGAATAACGAATTATGAACCATTTGCTAACCAAAAGTTTTTTAAAATAACTGTGAGGATTATAATTTTTTACCACATATGTATACAAGCCTGTGCGCACCGGGGAGTTTTGGGGGTTCAAACCTTTTGCCCAAAAAAATTATATAAATATTTATGATTTGAAAATATGAAATAAAATAGAATTTATCTTATAAGTACTCTTACCTATATTTCATAGTTATTTTGACTGTGGGTTCTAGCGCAATTTCAACCATTTATAAAGGTAAAATTGTGTTAACGCTTTTTTTGCTGCAAATTGGAAAAATAGTAGAAACGCGATTTTGTTTTGTTTTTTATTTTAAACATAGACCATTAAATAATTTTATTCATATACCATTTAGAAATAGCTATGAAGGTTTCTGGACAGAAAGTTAAAGGGTGTTTTTTTTAGAGGTATAGAACTTCAAATTGAAATAAAACACAAGAAAATCGTTTTAATGTCCATCAATTTGGCTTTATAAGGATAATTTTATGCCATTAATGTTTAAATATGATTTCGGGCATGTGGCCGCCGCGGCTGGCTCGAATAAAGCCAATTCTACAGGTCCAATTTTCAACCACTTTTTCGAGCGTATGGGGCCGTATGTCGGCAATAACGCCACGAATGTTGGCTTCCAAGTCGCCTAACGTTTCTGGTTTGTTGGCGTAGACGAGCGACTTCACATATCCCCAAAGAAAATAATCCAATGGTGTCAAATCACACGATCTTGGTGGCCAATTGACAGGTCCATTCCGCGAAATTATGCGCACATCGAATGTTTCCTTCAATAAATCGATTGTGACGTGCGCTGTGTGGCATGTAGCGCCGTCTTGTTGGAACCACAACTCATCCACATTCATGCCATCCAATTCGGGAACAAAATAGTCGGTTATCATGGCTCTATACCGGTCTCCATTAACGGTAACTGACTCTCCAGCATTATTTCGGAAGAAGTATGGCCCAATGACTCCACCAGCCCATAGAGCACACCAAACAGTCAGTTTTTGTGGATGTAATGGCGTCTCAAGGGTCTCATGTGGATTCTCTTCACTCCAAATGCGGCAATTTTGCTTGTTGACGTAGCCATTCAACCAAAAATGAGCCTCATCACTGAACAAAATTTTGCGATGAAAATCAGCATCGAGATCAATCTCATTTTCGGCGCATACACCAAAATCACGACGCATTGCATGGTCTCGCGGCTTTAATTCTTGCACAAGCTGGATCTTGTAAGGTCGCAAGCCAAGATCTTTGCGCAAAATCTTCCATAAAGTTGATGGACAAAGCTCCAATTGCTGTGCACGGTGGCGAATCGATTCATTCGGGTCCTCTTTAACATTTTGCTCTACAGCGGCAATTGTTTCTTCGGTACGCACTGTTCGACGTCTCTGCGGATGCGTATTATCACATAGAGTAAACGTAGTGCGAAAACGACCCATGGTTAACCGAATTAATTGCTCTGATGGACGATTATTAAAATGGACGGAGCTTGCGGTAAACTTCGCGAACTGAACCATTATTTTCAAAATAAATTTGCATGATTTGCAAGCGTTGTTCTTTTGTCAACCTGTTCATGATGAAATGGCAAACCAAACTGAACATAAATGACATTAGAGTTGCCAGATTTGACCACAAAATGCCAGTTTTATCTCTATTCGAAAAACAAACCTCTAAAAAAAACACCCTATCAATTTTTCAATTGGAATCGTTTTATTTTGGTTTTTTAAAACAAATGTCAAAAATCGATAACGAGATCATTGCCACATTAAAAGTTATTCAGGTCCACAGGTCGCAAAAATTAGATGTTTTTTAATCGAATTTCGAAATTGCAAAAAAAAAAAATGATACGTTTATTCAATATATTTTCATATATCAAAATAACATTATTGAGTCAAATATTTTCCATTGTTATTGAGCACCTCTCGCCATTTTTCGGGCAAAGCCATAATACGGTCCTTAAAGGATTCCTGGGGATTTTGCTCAAAAAACTCTGTCAATACCATTTTGCAATCCACTAGAGAATTCAATTTTACGCTATCAAGATAATTCTGCAACGAGTGAAACAAATGGTAATTCAAAGGTTCAAGGTTTGAGCTGTATGGTGGATGCATTAGAACTTCCCAATCAAGCTCCCACAGTTTTTGGCTGATCACCAAAGAAGTATGTATGTATGTGAACTAGCGTTGTCGTGATGAAAGATGACGCACGTTCTGTTGATAAATTCCGGAAGTTTTTCCTTGAGTGCTTTATTTAATCTTGTTAATTGTTTACAAAACAGTTCCGAATTAATCGTTAAGCCACGCAGAAGGAGCTCACAGTACACATAGACCCTTGCTGTCAAATTAAATATCAAGCAAAACTTTCCTTGGAGTCAGCTCCGGCTTTGCAACCGTTTGGGCAGGCTCACCTCGTTTTGACCATGATCTTTTTCACATATTACTATCATACGTTATCCATTTTTCGTCACTAGTGACTAATCACATTTTTTTTTTTAATCCATTTTTGAAGTTTTTTTATCCATTGTACATGAAAAAACCAAAAATACCACATTCTTGTGTTAAATCGATGAATTTAACTATAAGATCCTTACATCTGAGGTGTATCATGTATTCAGCAAACTTATGCAGGATATTGCGGGAAATATTTTTGTATAAAATTTTAAGCCTGTTTAACCCCCACATGTAGGTAATTTTTGCCCTTTTCTTAAAAAGGTACAAAAATGACACCCAAAACAGGGAAATATTGAGTCAGTATGTACTACAGAAATATTTGCTATAAAATTTTACTACTAGTTTTTAAACAGATAAAGGTCGAAATTAGAGCCCGAAACCAAAAAAATCGTTAAAATCAATTAGGACTTTAAACATCGCTTATTAATTACATCCCTGACGCACTTACCTTAAGTTTTAAGAATTTTTTGTCTTTAGTAGCTCTAAGTGAAATTTTTGTAGGATATTTTTGCAATTTTTTTTAACCCATTGTGGCTCAGTTTTAGAAAAAGGGGTCAAAAAGACCCATAAAAACAGGATATAATGGGTTAATGTGTTATAAGAAAATGATCCTTGTGTGATTTTGATATGATCTTGTCAGAACGAGTTTTGTTCAAATTGTAGTTTTAGATTTTTACAGTGGGGTGAAATTTGGAAAATATTTATTGTTAGAACTACTTACTGATTTTAACGATTTTTTTGCTTTCGGGATAAAATTTTGCTTTTTTAGTGTTCAGCAACTAGTAGTGAAATTGTATAGCAAATATTTCTGTAGTACACACTGACTCAATATTCTCCTGTTTTAGGTGTCATTTTTGTACCTTTTTAAGAAAAAGGCAAAAATGTCCCACATGTGGGGGTTGTACAGGGTTAAAATTTTCTACAAAAATATTCCCCGCAATATCCTGCATAAGTTTGCTCAACACATGATACACCTCAAATGTAAGGATCATTTAGTTAAATTCATCGATTGAACACAAGAATGCGGAATTTTTGTTTTATCAATGTACAGTGGATAAAAAAATCTTCAAAAATCGATTAAAAAAATGTGACGTGCTGGAGAAAATCCACAAGACACGGGTACTTTTTTTAACGTCTACTTTAAGAATTTTTTGGATTTTCTAATGTGTTTTTTTTTTGTGTCGAACGGTGCTATGTAGCGATGTTGCAACACCTTATTTGTTGGTCTTGCTCCACCTTTTCAAGAATTTTGTCCACTTTTTCGCGTAGATGCACGCTATATGTCTGAAAAAAGCGTTTTCTGCTCTTTAAATCAAGGATAACTCGGATCTCAGACGTGATAGAAAAAAAACGGTTACCAGAATTAGATTTTTGTAGTTAAAGACAGAGGCTTTAAGCTGCGTTATCAAGTTTTGTGACTAAAGTATTCCATGTTTTGTTACATAGCCTCAAAAATCTTGAAAAACAAAACTTTTAAGTTATGATTTCTTAAAAACCATGCAAGAAATTGCTGTTCTAAGGCCGGATTCGTATTCAACATCAAAATTTATATTTAGAATGATTTTTGTTGTTTTCGTTTGTTGTTAATTTTCTAAAAAACGGAGAAATTTAAAAAAAATCTAAAAAACACAATATCTCGTTTACTCGATTAGCTAGAATTTTCAAAAATACCATTTTGAGTCAACAAATAAACTTAAAACTAACTGCATACTCAGTTTTTAGTTAATTTTTGTCAAACCTTTTTTTTTTATACAGAAACAATGTAAAGGTCATTTAGTTACCGAAATTCGTAACTGAAAATCGATAAGCTCATTGACCGATTTTAAAAAACACTTTTTCTATATATTTAGATCCCAGTGAACAATTTGGCTTAAAAAAACCTTGAGTGGGACTAAATCGATGAAAAACCGAGTTCAAACGAGGTATGCGAACACTGTCTCGGCCTCGCTTTTGTCATATCTTGGACTTAGTTGGTAAGGACTTTGAGGCTAGTATGGCTAAAAAACCTGATGTGATAGAGAAATTCTGTTTTTACACACCCATGGGATGTGCAATTTGTACTTCCTTCCATGCAAGCAAAATTTTTAAAATTCTGCTGTGTATTCAATTTTAGGCCAGGCCAAAGGTAGTAAGTACCCTTACTAATATTTTTCTTTCTCTTCTAAAAAGAAAGCCAGATCATTGAAAAATAGTTCGAGATTGTTGTAACAGAATACAAATACTTTTTTACTATTATCATAGATTTTATTATTCGAAATTTTAGAATCATTGCCTTCACTACTATTTTTTCCTTGAACAACTTCTTTGAACTAAGTTGGGAAGATTTCAATATAAAATTTTCCTTTCAATGTATTACGTGTATGCCTCATATTGCCAAAAGTAAAGGCGCTTGACCACCGGAAAATTATTATCCAATTTCAAAACAGTTTTCTATGATAATTATATAACCCAAAGAATAACTTTTTCACGCACAGCTGTTATTTATTTCGAATTTTTTTCTGCACTTCTAGAAATCCTCTCAATGGCGTTTGAAAGAGAGTTGTACAATGTTATATAAAAACAACCGATTTCAATAAATTATTTTTACCAAATAATGTTTACAAATGATCATCGACAATTGCATAATTTATTTATGAATTTCGGTTTTAATTTACGATAAGTAATATCCACGTGAACATTATTGCAATACTTTCAATTGCCATTATACATATTCTGTAATAATAAAAAACATCAACTTTTTTGTGCAAAAAAACCAAAATTTCCTCCAAGCAAGCAGGACGCTTAAGATAAATTGAAGGCTCGCATTCAACGTTAGAATCACAACACGATTTTGGTGTAACAAGATCTAAAAGATCGTACTCGTTAGAGGTTTTGAGGCCACAACATGTTAACTGAAATTATGTATAAGACGAATTTTTATGATATTGATAGATATATGCTAGTATTATAAAGTAATTATAATCAAATATATACCAGAAATCTTATTTCCAATTTTTCAACATTTCTCAACAAATCTTGACCTAAGGACAACAAGGTTCTATCTGCTATACATTTTGTATATAGTAAGAATCTTGTTGTCCTAATGTCGAGAATTTTTTTGGCATTTTTTATTTCATACAACTATATTACTTATATTTTATAAGTTATATACATAGGTACTTAATTTTTTCAATGTTTTTTTTTACGTTTTCAACAATTCCCGACATTTCTTCAGACCTAACGACGTTCTTCTGGATATTATTTGACGGAAAATGTTATAAACATAAATAATATTTACTTACTTTATTTTGAATAAAATCCCTATATTTGTTGAAATCATTTGATAAATTCCAAGAAAAATGTATCTTCCGTCTGAGGTAATCATCAAAACCGGAACGATTAAGGTTGACATGAATCCAAATAAGCAAAGCAATTTGTTGAATAAGCAGCAGTACCATAAAATGTGAGTACTATTAATATAAAAAAAGATGGATAGGAAAAACTACAGATTTCTTCTAGGAACAAACTCACAATCGAAAGATAGCAATCGTTTCTTTTAATTGCAGTAAATACACCAAAGCACGATACTAGAAAAATTTCACAGCCAATTATTATGGTCACTATGGGTATCGTTTGTATGTCTAACGCATAAGTATCATTCGTAAAATTGGGAATACCATCAAAAACTGTTACTCCAGAAATTATAAACAGTATACCCAAAATCTAAAAATTAACGAAAATTTATTGGGGTCCTTTTTTTTAAAAAACAAAATCTTAAAATCGTAAAAATTTTGCAAAATATAAATAGCATATACGTGTATACATATTATTGTTAAATTCAAAACTTACCACATGACACAAATTAATAAAAGGTATAAAATATTTCGAAAACTCGCCAAAGGTCCTCATTTAACCGCACTGTTTTATATTCAATACTCGAAGCTCAAATAAAACTCAAAAAGCAAATAAAATAGAAGCAACTTGTCTTTGCCACTTTTAATCGTTTTTATTTATTTATATAATTTCTATATATAAGTAATTACATGCCTTGGGGATTTTAGCTGCAGTTTAATTAACAACATCACTTTGATTTAAAGCATATCAATTTTAAATAAAATTTTTCTATTTGAGCCGTTTATTATGGAAGTGGGCAAGACCAAAACGAGGCAAAAGTAATGTCATACACATGTGCCATAATTATCGGTTATTTGACCGATATAATTTTTTCAACTTAATCAGGTAAATTATTTGTGAAAACAAAGATCAATTTTATTCATTTCTAACAAAATTTTCATATTATGACATTACTTTACCCTCGTTTTTTACTTGCCCCACTTTGATAATAAAATGTGTGTCAAGTTAGCGGGGCAACTTTATCGGATCGAGTTGGGAGTAGGCTTGGAATTTGCAGCTATTTTGCTGTGATTTTGCTGTGGAAAGAATAATTTTGCAGTTCGAAAATTTTAGGGTGTTTCGATAATTTTAAATTTTTTTCAGTGTAAAAATGAAAAAATTTTTAGCTTAGAGTTTGCAGCTTTTTTGCTGTGATTTTGCTGTGAAGAGAATGATTTTGCAGCTTTACTATTTCTTTAAAAAACCCCCTGCCCCGCTAACTTGACGTCAAGTTAGCGGGGCAACTTTATCGGATCAAGTCGGGAGTAGGCTTGGAATTTGCAGCTATTTTGCTGTGATTTTGCTGTGGAAAGAATAATCTTGCAGCTCGAAAATTTTAGGGTGTTTCGATAATTTTAAATTTTTTTCAGTGTAAAAATGAAAAAATTTTTAGCTTAGAGTTTGCAGCTTTTTTGCTGTGATTTTGCTGTTAAGAGAATGATTTTGCAGCTTAACTATTTTTTTAAAAAAACCCCCTGCCCCAGTAACTTGCGAGGGTAGGTTGACGGTGATGGTCTGATAGCGGGTGCTGGTAAAAGATTTCGTTTACCACACAGGATGGGCGGGTACGTCAGAATAGTGACATCAATTATTCTTTTTTGCGGGTGCTGAATCAGTGGACATAGGTCTGCTGGTTTGATGTTTTTTGGTGATGCGAAGATATAGGGTAGAAAATGGAAGGGTGTTGTGAGGTTTTCTGTTTTCGAAGTTTGAAGCAAATTCTTCCATATATCTTGTATAAAGGAAAGGTTCGTTTCCGATGTTTACCGGAAGTGAACTTTATTGTTGCTAGCCTCGATCTGACACGGCGGGTTTTGAATCCCCCTGGAAAACCTTTGGCTAGTCGGTGAGCTCCGTGTCAGATATGATGAAGTATGGTCACATAACAATAATGGCAGGGGGTTTTTTTAAAGGAATAGTAAAGCTGCAAAATTATTCTTTTCACAGCAAAATCACAGCAAAATAGCTGCGAATTCCAAGCCTACTCCCGACTCGATCCGATAAAGATGCCCCGCTAACTTGACACACATATAATAAACGGCTCATTTAATACATATATTCTCAAGTATGAAGTTTATATATGAAGCCTTTTTCTATATCTCATACACAATAATGTCCAGGCCATAATTAATGCCATTAATTCAATTACTATAATGCAAATACCATAGTACTCGATAATATCCATATTGGCTTCCCAAAAATCAAATAATTTACTATAGCAATCGTGACGCTTGAGAAATATCTGAGTTTCATCATCACATTTACGATTTATTGCACCGCAGCAAGAATTTGGCACAGTAACTTCTCTTTCAAAGTATTCTTGAGGATTATTTTTGCCACAACATTTTAGCTAATAAATATAAAGATAAAAGGTTATTTGAGTGTTTTTATTAAAATACATTCGTTAAACTGCCCATAATAATTTAATCTGTTTCTAACAGACTAACTCCAATGAATTATTACAGGCATATTTTAACGATTCAAATTATGATCAATATTTATAAAATGCGATAATTGAACCCTCATTCGGCTGACTACTCAGCCGTGTGACTATATCTGTGCAAAGATGGCAAAAGCTGCTATCGAGCAGTTTTTGTGAAAAAGAGTTATGTACATAGTCCAAGGTATTGTTCTCGGTGAGATCTGCAAGCTTTGCTCTTTGAAAAACAATTTGAAAAACCGGATTTTCTGATTTTTTCATATGATCTAAAAATTTAAATTTGCTCTCCTGAAAAATTATGAAAACACGCGATAGCAGGTTTTGCCATCTTTGAACAGATGAATGTATGATGCACTTATGAAGATAAAGATTTTTATGTTATAAATACTACATATAAGTAGGTTTGTTGTTATTCTGTAATATGATGATTAATATCCTTACATGGAACCAGTGCCGTGGTTAGAGGGGAGGGCGAAGAGGCCATAGCTTTGGTTGGCACGATCTATAAGGCGACAAAATGGGCCTTGAGAGGCAGCAAAATCAGTTCTTGAAATCGATTTATATGTAACATTTTTTATTTATTTTGCTGTCCAAAGCGAAACTGCTTAAACATTTTTTGGGTTCTTTTATATAATATTGAAGTCGAGAACCTTTAGTTTTGGTAATCAATTCATATGAAAAATATCGCATTAATTTTTTTTTGTGCACACTCTGAAAAATTTGACACTAACATTTGATTGGCGCTCGGCCAGTTTTATCGCAGTGCTCGATGAATGGTAGTACCCAAGAGAAAAGTAAAGACTACCAATCGGCGTTAGGGGGCGCTCAAATTTTAATTTGAAAAATGGATGAAAACTGCTTGTTTAAACATTCTTATTCCTTCAATAGATTTGAGACGACTTTACAGATTTGGGGTATCTAATTGCGTTGACGAAATATAATCGTGAGGAGCTCAGATAGTTACATTTTGGTATAATGACTTCTTTGTAGTTGACTAAATTGAAATTTTTCATAAAACGGGTGATCCAATAAGAGCTTCCTACTTTGTTTTCTAAATAATACAAATCAATGTATTGATGCAAATCTTTATTTGGCATGATAGTTCGGTTCCTACAACTCAATGTTTAAACATTTTTTTGTTCAAATATTGCCCACGACTAGCTCTTAAATGGTTTATTCTGTTGGTCGAATTTTCAACAACTGTTTCGAGCTTATCGGCCGGTATTCCTTGAATAACACGAGCTATGTTGGTTTCTAAAGCGTCGATAGTTTCGGGTTTGTCGACATAAACAAGTGATTTAACATATCCCCAAAGAAAGTAATCCAATGGCGTCAAATCACATGATATTGGTTGCCAATCAACAGGAGAATTTCTTGAGATGATGTTTTCATCAAACGTTTCCCTCAATAACGCGATTGTTTCTCCAGCTGTATGGCATGTTGCGCCATTCTGTTGAAACCAAAGGCCGGTTATACTAATACCCTGAATTTTTCGTAACAAACCGTAACGAGGATGCCTCCTGCTCATAAACCACACCAAACAGTGCATTTATCGGAATACAATGGATACTCTTGGATTGCTTCTGGCTGTTCATTGGCTCAAATACGGCAATTTTCCGTGTTAACGTAGCCGTTTAACCAGAATGAGCTTCGTCGCTAAACACAATTTTTCGATAAAATAATGGATCAATTTGAAGTTGTTGTAAGGCCCATAAGCCGAAATTAAAACGTACACTAAGATCAGCCAACTTCAATTCTTGTACGAGCTGTATTTTATAGGCCTTCGGAACAAGATCACGCCTCAAGATACGCCACAATGATCCATAAGAGATGCCCAAAGCCTGAGATCGGCGATGAATGGATTGTTCTCAGTTTTCTCGAACATTCTCTGCTAATGCAGCAATATTCTCTAAATTACGGGCTCTATGTCCAATAGTGAAAAATATTCGAAATCTGGTGATGGTATTACGAATAGTGCGCTCAGCTGGACGCTCATAACGACCAAAATGTTGTTGAAGAACTCTATAACATTCTCTAACTGATGACGGATTTTGATATTAAGTAAGTTTCCACAATTGATAAACGTTGTTCAGGAGTAAGTCTATTCATGATTGAGTCATATTGAATACTGAATTCAAACAAGCCATTTGACACATAAATGCTGTCAAAACAACCCAGTTGGAAAAGGGACCTCGTATTGGATCACCCTTTCGATAGGATGGAGTTTTTTAATGAATTAGCTTGTGTAAAAAAATGTTTTTTAGCTAGGTCGCAACTCAGGATGCTTTTTTAAACTGAAATATATGATTGAACTTGCGAAGCCGGTAAACATACGGCGTAGCATGATTAAATGCTATTTGAAGCTTAAGTTGGGAACCGCATAGAAGCGAGTTTGCTCTAAACTATCTCCGAGTAAGTAATTATAGGAACAATTAGCTGAACCACTAGATTACTTCTGTTGCTAGATGGTGTAAAATCAGCTGACACTCTTAGATTGCGTAGAACATAATATATTTTTCGTACCACATTATTTATATGATCAGTGCATGTCAGCGAAGAGTTAATATAAAAACCAAGACTTTAGGCACCACTTGCTAACTTTAACCTCTCAGTGCCTATAAACAAATCAGGAATATCATCAACAAAGATTCTAAGTTTCGATATGTAAGACCAACAGATTTCGAAGGCAGTTACGTTGTGCCCAGTTTCTTATTAAATCAAGATCCTCCTTTACCATAAAACTTAAGTCATCTAGAAGACCAATTTTATTAGAGAGATATATTATCACGTCATCAGCATAGGCATACATGGATGAGTATTTACAGACTCTAAAGATATCATTTATATATATCATAAATAGCAAAGGAACAAGAACTGAACCCTGAGGTACACCACTACAAACACATTTGCACTCCGAATATTAATCACCAAACTTAACTCGTTGAACTCGTTTAGACAAATAACTCTTTCAGAGACGTTTATCACTGTCACTGAAACCATACATATGCTTTAGTTTCTGACACAGTTAAGCGTGACTTACAGTGTCAAATGCTTTTGAGAAGCCAAGCAAGCAAAGAAGTGTTGTATTGTATGTCCTTCATCAAATATTTTAACAGCCAACCCAAATACATGTTATCATGTAGCGGAAAGCATCATCACCGACCGAATTTTACTTAATCATCAAAAACTTTTTAATTCTATCCAAAATTTTACAAAAAACTATATTTCACTTAAATTTTATAATTTTGATTACACAGTGCAACATTTTTCAAGTCATTGACGGTGAAGTAAAATCCGTTATAAGGCGTCGAAAGTATTCGCCGAAACAAGTAATTCTGCCAGAGCGTTTTGCAATGTTGGCTCATATAAGGATTTTATGGTCATTTTTGCGACTTTAGGGCACTAGATGAATTTTTTTCGGTAAAGTTCGTTCGGCATTTTTTTTTCTTCTATTCAATAGCTATAACATTGCTGAACTCATCAAAACAATATTTTCGGCTCGGTACTGAGATGTAGCCATATGAAAAAATCGAAAAATCGCTCAAAATCCAATTTGGGGCAATAAGTTGCAATTTTCAGCTGGATAATTATAATGTCGTAGCTATTGAATAGAAGAAAAAAAATGCCGAACAAACTTAACCGAAAAAAATTCATCTAGTGCCCTAAAATCGCAAAATGACCATAAAATACTTATATGAGCCAACTTTGCAAAACGCTCTGGCAAAATTACTTGTTTCGGCGAGTACTTTCGACGCCTTATAACGGATTTTAGTTAATTTTTCATGTGTCGCACTGTGTTATTAAGTCATCCACGTGACTAGTCGAATCCGTCAAAAAAATCTTTAGCCGAATGAGGGTTAAAAATATCCTCTGTATACTTACATATTTGAAAAAGTGTATTTAAATATAGGTGACGAAAAGTAATGTCTTAATGCGAATTGGTGTAAAATTTATGACATTAAGTTTAAAAACTGATATCCGTCAAATGACCAACTTCTGAGTTAATGCACGTTAGCAAATGTTATGGTACATTCACATTATGACATTATTTGTGCTCCATGTACATAATAGACTTACATGATTTTGAATGGAGTCTACATAATGACTATCGGTATGATCATACCACGAAATTATAATAAATTCAAGTTTCAAATATTCTGAAAAGTTTGGACGTTGGACAAAGATCCAAGTGATCAATACGATTTGTGGAATAAGCAATATAACGATAAGGTTTTCATACTATTTGAAGAAAAGAACACAAAAAATTTAAAAAAAAACTTGCCCAGCAACAACATACTTACAATCAAAATTTGACAACTGCTCTCCTTAGTGATAGCGCTAAAACCAATACAAGACACAAAGAATGCGATGCATCCAAGTATTATAGTTACTATGGGTATTACCCATATTTTCACAAAATATTCATCGTCCGTGACATGAGGAAAGGTGTCCAAAAATTTACCGCCAACAATTATAAATAATATTCCAAAAACCTTTTGAATGAAAATAAGAGAGATCATATCACTCGGTTGAAAAAGTTATTTTGTTCTTAAACGGTGACCGTAAAAAATTTTAGTATGAAATTTTTACACAATATGAAGCATGATATAACGAATAATTCTGGGTTGCGACTGTGAAATCCCGTTCCGGAGAAGGTTTCTTATAACGCAGGTTAAACGTTGTAAAGAGTATCCTAACTCAAAGCAATGTACTTTTCTGGACTGTTAATAGGGTAAAAGTTCCACATAAGGTCAGTAAGCACGTAAATAATTAATTAAAGAATTTGTTTCCTTTTCTTTTTTTCTTTACATTTTTAAGTTATGACTGTCTTGCAGCAAACCAGCGATATGAAATTTAAATGTACGGCGATATCTATATGGAAAATGCAACATTATACCATTAAACTTTCAAAACTTACCATATGACATAAGTTCACTGTATGACATAAGAGTTTCAAGAACTTTCTGGGAAATTTCATATTGTCAAAATCTGATAGTTACTTTGACGATTTTTACCACAGTAAATTTGTTTTTGTATTGATTTGATTGATGTTTAAAAGAATTTTGAACATTTGCACGATTGCCAAAACTTGTGCTATGGACAAATCGTTAAATAATGCTACATAAGCATTAGATGCCTTTGAAACATTTAATCAATTTAATTAATTTACAAATATGAAATTTCTTAATTTGTAATTACTGAAACATACCTTGGGAATGAAAAAACTATTTTGTTGCACTTTTTCTTAATTTGATTTGAACTTTATGATAAGAATTATATTTCAATCTGTTTTATCAAAGACAAGCACGGGAATGCAAACCTTTGAAAAGAATAATTTTCCAACATTTTACGACTCCAATAACACAGTGGAGCAAAATTTTTTTCCTAAAGTCTACTCGGATCTGACGCTGCGGGGTGAAAATATATTGTAGTTCAAATCAAGAAACACTTTGGCTCAAGTTGGCTCGAGAAACGGCCGTTTGAATTTTGCACATTCATTTATGTGATTTATTTTCTTCGAACTGAGTTTTATTGCATCTGGTGGTAAGGTTTGGTTTGTCTTGTCTATATCTTCAACTTTCACCAACAAATCAGTCTATTTTGGATGCATTTTCGGAAATTTAGAGCGCAATATTCCCAAAAAAGTAATATTTTTCGCCTTTATGACATTCGGCTCAATAGAAATCACACGAAAGGTAGATTTATGTACAGGTTTTGACCTTTAGCGTATAGCCAAAATTTGTACAAACATTTTGATACAATATGTGTGGCATATGGGCAAGAATTTCTCAAGTGAGCCATCTGTGAAATTAAACTAAAAAGGCTTTTTTCAAGGATATTTAACATAGCGTATTCCTTATATAATTCTAAGCATTTTATGCCATATACACTTTTTTCGTAAGATGCCTTGTTTTTCTCTAATGCTGAAAAAAGACTTGCTCAACATCACTATATTGTTAATAACTTTTAAACCAATATCGATTACCCCAACTTTTTTCTGGGATTTAGTTTCTTGGCAAATTTTTTTTTTGTTTTCTCAGAGGCGGAGAAGTTGCTTAATTTTTATTTACCTATGTATTTGAAAAAGGGATTTTCAATAATAAATTAAAAATTTTGGTCCAAAAAAAAAAATACCATTTTATTCCCTGGCCTATGCCAAATATCATAGAAAAAAAAACATTTCTACAAAATCTTTACTAGTTGTTACAAAACCTCATCGGCTATACGTTAGAAGGCAAAACCTGTATACAAATCTACCACTCTGGTGATTTCTATTGAGCCGAATGTCATAAAAGGCGAAAAATATCACTTTTTTGGGAATTTTGTGCTCAAACTTGCGAAAAATACATCCAAAATAACTGATTGTTGTAGATATGGACGAGACAAAAAAAAACCCCACCACCAGATGTAATAAAACTCAGTTTGCTTACGAGATATGTCGAAAAAACCACATTTTCGATTTTGAAAATATTTTGAATTTTTCATCGTTTTCCGAATTGCTCAAATTATAACCCGGAGACAAAATTAGATCATAGGTGACAAACGGGGACATTTGCTTGGCTTCATGCATGAACTTTTAGAACAAATGTCCAAAAAATCACTGATGACTTATGCTGATAATGTCATTGAGCCGTCAATGTGCTAGCGACTCGCAGCAGACAATATCAGTATGATTTGTAGAGGAAAAATGAAAATATGGTACTTAATAACAATATTTAATAATGTAGCTTAAAAATTTCATTGCTGATATATAATATCCAGGTTAAGATTAAAGCAACAAATTCAATCGCTAAATTGCATATAAAATTTAACTGCAAAATATCCAAATTTATCTCCCAAAACTTTTGTATTTTCTCAAGACAACCAGGGATTTCATAAAAACTTTCAGTTTTACCACATTCAACGGTAGTGAAACCACAGCAAGAATTTGGTATTTCACGTTCTCTGATCATGTAGTCGTTAGGTTCATACATGCCACAACATTTGAGCTGAAATTAAAAGAATAATTACTTTTCTGTACACTTACATAAATATTAGGGTGCAGCAAATTAAAGAAAAATGTTGCACGTCAAAAATTTTTACAGAGAAAGGTCTTATAAAACATGTTAACAGGACACATACACGCTGAAAACAATCTCCAACCAAACATTTTTGGGTGCGATCCTCAGCTTAGCCATAATTTTCTTCATATCAAGTCCTAACATGATTGCACGGAGAGAAAAAAATGTTCTAAAATCTAGCTCAAATCGTTCTTAAATTAAAAATTCAGAATTAAGCCCAAAATAGCATAAAATCATCCCAAAATACGCCCAACTTGTTCGCAATTCAAGCCCAAATTTGGACATAATATAAATTTTGATAATTAAGACCAATTGTACTCAATGCATGCCATTTTGTACTTGTTTATCAAAAAAAAGCCCATTTTTTGCTTAATTCAAGCTCTTTTGTGATTGTTTATCAAAAAATAAATTTTCAATTGTGTTTATTCTGTGTGTTTATGATTCTCAATATGACTATGTCATCTACTGCTTAAATAATTCCTGCTTGACAGTCGAATTGGGTATTTATATTAGAGTAAATACTATTGACATCCCATAATGGGATGTTACGATGTACTGAGGTGTCTTTGGACATTTTGGTACATTGATTTTTGAAAATGAAATGACATTTCTTGCATTGGGCAAAAATGGCCATATTCATATTTTGATGAATAAAAAATTATTAAGAACAAATGGGAATATTTATTTTTTTTTATAAACAAGAACAAAAGAGCTAAATTTAAGCACAAATGAGCTCAATAAATTTTTGATGAACAATCCAAAATTGAATTGAATTAAGCTCAAATGGGCATATTCACTTTTTTGATAAACAAGCACATTATTACTTGATATCAAGAAAATTTTTGGACAAGCTGAAAATCACACCCAAAATTGATTGGTTTTGGATTGTTTTCAGCTCAAAATTCTCTCCGTGTGTTTAAAAAAAAAGTAAACATGAAGTATACAGAAGAAAGTATTTTTAAGTTTGAAAAATTTTGGTGCAAATTGAACTTCCGGTATGATGTGGTGTCACTACAGGTTATTTTGGTCTATATGTGGCTATTAAGCTGCCACTTAAGCCTAAACTAACCTAAGTTCTTTTATAATTTTATAGTTTTTATGTTGATTTTGTTCCTATAGATCCTTAGTGCTTTAACGTATCCTTTTATGCTCTGACTATTATTCTATGTACAACTGTCCGTCTGTTCAGTTCCACTTAAAAATCTTAGCGACGCCCCGTTATTTTCGTTTAGTTTTAAATGTTGTCTGATTGCCTTTTTTTCTGTGAGCTTTGTCAAAAGATTTATAAAATGTAAGTTTAACTTACTTTATTTTGAACAAAATCCAAGCGATAGTTATCATCATCATAATAATGCCACCATGATGCGAAAACTTCATCGTCAATATACCCGAGAATGTTTAGGCGATTGACATACATCCAAATTAAAATGGCTATTTGTTGAACAAGTAATAAAATTAAAAAATTGGCATACTATTCAGGAAATTATAAGAAGTATTAATGACGTTTCCAGAAATATTTAAGAAAACTATGAATGTACTTACAATCATAACAAAGCTGTTGTTTTGTTTCATCACAGCATAATATCCAAGACACGCTACGAGAAGTATTACACAGCCATTGATAATGGTCACTATGGGTAATGCATTTATGATTTGCGCATAACGCTCTCCCTCGAATGTAGGGAAACCGTTTTTTAAGAGACCTCCAGCGACAATAAGCAATATACCAAAAATCTAAAAATTAATACAGAAGAAACAATTCACAATTGGACACTATACCATTTAACATTCAAAACTCACCACATGACTTAAGTTCACAGTGTGGCATAAATATTTGAAAAACTTTCTGGGAAACTTCATTTTGTCAAAATTTGATGATTATTATAACCACAATTTCCTTGCAATGCTTTTACAGAGAAACTTGAAATTGTTTGACCAAATTTTGAACTTTGGCTTGGTAACATTAAATCAATTTTATAAATTAACAAATATTGAAGTTCTCAATAATAAATAATAAGTTAATATTCATAGGGGATGAAAAATATGTTAGTTACACTTACATTAATTTGATTTAAATTTTGATAAGAAATATCTACATTTCTCTCAGTAGGTAAGTATGTATTCGAATTTCTTTACAAAAATTGGATATAAAAAAACTTTCCAGCCACCACTGATAAAAATTGATGTATGTACTTACGTATCTATCATCCCAATTTTTTTTAGCATATCATTCATTTTGGAAAAGTTATGACCAAATTTTCAATAGCTTTGTTAAAAGCGCATCAAGAGTGCTCCGGACTTCAATAGCCTGTCCCTTTAAAAATTTGATATACGAGTTTTTTTGTAGAAATATATGGAATTTGCGCCAATTCATTGGTTCCGCGTTACGCGTTTGACATCAAAACTTGACGACAACTATAGGTTAAAAGTTTCTGAGAAATGCCCATATATTTGGGGTATTCCTTAAAACATGTTAACCTCGGAACCTCGTAAAATTTGTCGAAATCAATACGAATTTTTAAAATTTTACGAGTTTACAAGGTTTTCGAGGCATTTACTCGTTTTCGGGAATATCCTAATTTTGTTTAAATTTTTAATAAACACCCCATGTTATTTGGATATCTTACTACCGCTCTTCTTCCTCCATATAATTTAATCAATGCTACTTCAAAAATTCATTCTTGAAATAAAAAACAGAATACAGAATAAGCTGATCTATGAATGGTTGAAGTTTAGAAGACTTAGACGCTCATACATTAAAAAAAATTTAAGGTCAGTGGGGGAAGACGGGGTAGATTCGTGCACGGGGCACCTTCGTGCAATGGCTTTATTTCGAAAACTATAAACGTTGGCATGTCCGCTTCTTCATATACAATATTGGTGCTCTTGCAACCATTTAGCTTGTGAAATGTGGTGGTGGTGCAATTGTCAACTTAGCTGAAAAGAGTCTTTGTGTGTTTTTCCAGTGCAAAAGTAATTTTTCTTAAATGACTTCAACTTTGTTAAATGGTAGTGAATTTTTGCTAAAATTTGATAATACTTCTGCTATGTTTATAAAGAAATATGCTGTTTACTATATGTTTACTATTTTTGCGATTTTGCTAATAGTTTTTAATTAAAATAACAAAATCCTATATTATTTAATTTGGGGTACATTCGTACACAAGTTACGGGGTACATTCGTACACACGAATTTACCCTTATGAAGAGTAATTATAATTTATTTAGTATAACAAAAGTAAGAGTGGCTATATAATTACCAATTAATTCATGGAATTACTGAAACGCGTATACTCCAAAGATAACCGTAATATACCGCTAGTAGACAGCTATGAAAGTCATTGCTCAATAGATAAAGTTAATTATGCTTGGGGCAACGGAATAGTTTATCTCTTACTCCTACCACACTTTACATACCGTCTTCAACTAAAAGAGGCTTGATTGGGCCTTTTTATTGAAAACTGAGAACTGCATTCAGCAATTGGAATGTGAATAACGATGGAAAAGTTCCTACTATGTACAATATTCCAAGTTTGGCTAACATTTTCAGTCATGTCATGGTAAAAATATTACAAGTGCATTTGAAATAACAAAATAATGGCCATTTAATAAACTTTGTGCAGCGACGAAGATTTTGCATCTGCTGGGATTTACCAGTCAAGTTCTATGGCAGATCTGCAAGCGAAAAATGATCTATACGTTCAAGAGGATACTCTTTCATTCGATTCATACACGATTTCCTCGCCTTAATTGCTGCATCCACCGTTGCACGTATACCCCACGTTATGTACGAATATACCCCGCATATGGGGCACATTCGTACGTTTTGAGTATCTTCAGAAAATATGTCATTACTCTTAATTGATAAATCGGGCGGTCTTTAGCTTACACTACATTAAAAGCTTAATATTGTACTTATTTAACGGCATACTAGTTTTTTGGAAAAAGCTGTTAGCTTGCTTTATTTCTAGTCATAAAGTCAAAACTGTACGAATCTACCCCATCTTCCCTACTGAAATTTTTGAAAAAAAAAAAAACAAAATCAACAAAGGGGGAGGGATTAAATCGCTGAGCCCCATTAGAAATTCATTCACAAAATACATCATAAAGGAAGACCTAGATTATTCGCAAAATGTGTACAAAATTTGTATGTACACTGAGCCAAAAACCACATAGTAAAATTGAAGATATTTGTTTCAAATAAAATCTCAAGGTATGCACCTTCAAAAAATATTTTTTCCATAAAAATCTAAACACGCTAATCTTCGAATGTCGTGTGAGTTGTTTTGCAGACACGTTACGCACGTTTGCCGGGTTCGATTCCCGCCGCAGCACAGTGCGAAATTTTCAGAGTCTAGCGGAACTTAATTCATATCTCAGCACATATAGCAGTTATAGTTATGAAACTTAATACTTGGATATATATTTAATTGGCAAAACACCATGCAAAAATTAAGGGGGATCAGACAAGGGGTTATTATACCCCCCATATAAGGAAATGCTTAAAACGTTGTATTTCTGCTCCCATACCAGATATCGCTATGAAACTTGATAGATATAACCATTTTCTTATCAAAACACCATAAAAAATTAAGGGGGTAACCAAAGGGGTATTTGCTGTTTCTTGCATTTTTATTCAGAAATGTTTCTAAATTTCGAGAGGATTCCCTCTATCTATTTTGTATATTATAAACTAGCGTTAGTTAGTTACCTTTAAACTATGGAGAGTGTCAGATGTTAGTGTTGGCGAGCCTATTTTTTCCAAAACAAAACCACCGATGGCGTCCGATATCGGTTTTTCATGAAATTTCGGTGTTATATGAAATTTCCAAAGACATTCTGGAAAAGGTTTAGCTTAAAAGAGGATCGCAAAATATCGCAGATGTTTGGTGTTTCCAGTAGAGGATAAACCTACCTTTTAAATTTTGTAAGTTTCAAAATGGCAATTTGTGGTAACACTTTTTAAAGTATCCAATGAAGTTGAAAATGTAAATCTTATGAACTTCTTTAAAAGCACAATTTTCATAAACAAATCACACACGAGTAAGAAAAGATTCTGCAATTATTTGAATGCCAGTAAGTGACAATTTAATTAAAAAATAAATGAAAGAGTTTTCGCGTCCTACCGACTTACCGTTTGTATGTACCAGTCTATAAACTAAAACAAATCGAAAAACTTTCTATAGTCAAAAAGTATGAATGAATAAGAATTTCAAGTTTCAGGTGCGTTTTGCAGTTGTTTTGCAGGGTTATTCACCAAACTGAGTATGAGGTTTTTGAGGTCTGATATTAAGCTACCGAAATTACTAATAATCTGATGCGTTTTATGTATTTCAAAAATTGAATAAAGTTCCGCTAAACCTCCCAAATTTCGCACTGCGCGCAGGGAAGTTTTTTTTTACTGTTTTTATATTATGTTAACTTTTTCCTTTTTTTTTTTAATGTAGACCTTATCTTTTTATGTATTTGTTTTTTTTTTTTTTTTTTTTGTTGAATTGAATTGAAATTGATGATGATTTTTATAAGGAAGCAGGCAAACAGAATATTTTTTGAAGATGCATGCCTTCATATATAAAATTTTGTTTTGAGAGACATTTCTGTTTTGAAACTTTATTTATATACAAATATTATACCTCTTTATCACTTTGGTCAATGTAGTAGAAGTCTAACAAGTTGGTAAGTAAAAATAACATGTTTTTATCTATCATGCGGACGGTTCGTAGGTTCGTATCCTTTTGCGGATCGTTAATTTTTTTTTTTTTAATTGAAATTTAAATTCGTGTAGCATCATTAAAAATATTTTGATCTTCGACCTGAGTTTAAGTTTGCCCAACTTCATTTTTAAAAAATTTCTTAAGTGGTCTGTTTTATTATGACAATAATAAAATTGAAGATGTTTTTCTTCATTGTATACATTTTTTATTTGAAATCTCAAGCTCAAATTTATTTTATAATAAAAATTTATATTTTTAAGAATTTTTTAAGTGTGTTACTTAATGACATTTTATATTGAAAATTGATTTTTTATTTAATTGAACTTTTAGTCATATATTTGCAAAGATCGATTTACATATAAATCTATCAATGCATTTTTCTAACACATAATTATGACAAATCAAGGAACGGATTAGAAACACGGCTATAGTGACATATGTTTCGTCTTTCGCCACAAAGACTCATCAGACTATTTTTGTTGTAATTATAATTATATTTATTTTACTAAACTAATTATAATTGAAAAATTGCAAGTTTGAAAACTTTTTGTGTTTTTGGTCTGGGCGGGAGACGAACCAAGGATCTCCAGGTTGGTAGCAGAAGTCGTTACCACTGCACCAGCCTTGCCCGGCTGCGAAGCCGACTTTTTGCCAGTTTTATTTGTGTGTTAATACGTATTGATATATCATAATTGTTGTTTTGTGTTATTTATTGATATTTGGTATAGTTGTTCCTTTGGAACAAATTCAATACCGATTGATTTGTCATAATTATGTGTTAGAAAAATGCATTGATAGATTTATATGTAAATCGATCTTTGCCAATATATGACTAAAAGTTCAATTAAATAAAAAATCAATTTTCAATATAAAATGTCATCAAGTAACACACTTAAAAAATTCTTAAAGTTATTTGGGAGAACATGCCCTGATAAGGTGGAAACACCTGCAATCGGTATTGAATTTGTTCCAAAGGAACAACTATACCAAATATCAATAAATAACACAAAACAACAATTATGATATATCAATACGTATTAACACACAAATAAAACTGGCAAAAAGTCGGCTTCGCAGCCGGGCAAGGCTGGTGCAGTGGTAACGACTTCTGCTACCAACCTGGAGATCCTTGGTTCGTCTCCCGCCCAGACCAAAAACACAAAAAGTTTTCAAACTTGCAATTTTTCAATTATAATTAATTTAGTAAAATAAATATAATTATAATTACAACAAAAATAGTCTGATGAGTCTTTGTGGCGAAAGACGAAACATATGTCACTATAGCCGTGTTTTTAATCCGTTCCTTGATTTGTCATAATTATGTGTTAGAAAAATGCATTGATAGATTTATATGTAAATCGATCTTTGCAAATATACCTATGACTAAAAGTTCAATTAAATAAAAAATAAAAATTTATATATTGCACAAATTTAAGCACAAAGCTTAGTTACGAATCAAAAATTCTTTGCCGATATAATATATCCAGATTAAGATTAAAGCAAGAAATTCAATCGCTATATTGCAGATGCCATTGTAGTGCAAAATTTCCAAATTAATCTCCCAAAACCTTGGTACTGCCTCAATACAACCTGGGCGATCCATAAAAATTTCTGTTTTATTGCCACATTCAACGGTAGAAGGACCACAGCAAGAATTCGGTATTTCACGTTCTCGAGTTATGTAGTCCCTGGGTACATGTATTCCGCAACATGTAAGCTGAAATTAATAGAATAACTATATTAATATAGTCATATTGTACCATATAGTATGGTATTTATGGATTTATATTTCCCCAAAACAAAAAAGCCGAATATTCACTTCAGCGAACATTCCCTGCTATATATCTGACAAAAGGTTTTTATGGCATAAGTTTAACTTACTTTATTTTGAATAAAATTCATACGTATTTGGTAAATGTCAACTTCAAAATGTTCCCACCAAGAATAGTTGATTTCATATATAATACACTCAATTATGTCTGAACGATAGACATACAGCCAAATTAAAAAAGCAATTTGTGGAACAACTATTAAGATTAATAAATTGGTATACTATTTAAAATTTAATGAAGTATTAGTCAAGATTCCAGAATTATTTAAGAAAAATATGTACTTACAAGCACTAAAAAGCTGTTGTTTTGCTTGAGCACAGCATAAAATCCTAAACAAGCTACGGCAAGTATTAAACAGCCGATGATTATGGTTATTATGGGAATCAAATTAATTCTTTGCCCCAAATCTCTCTCCTCTAGTCTGGGGAAACCGTTTTTCAAAAGACTTCCAGCGACGGAACACAATACACCAAAAATCTAAAAAGATCCATTTGAAAATGCAACATCATGCCATTAAATTTGCAAAACTCACCACATGAGATAAATTTACTGTGTGAAACAAATGTATTAGAAGCTTTTCGGGGAACTTCATTTTTACAAATACTTTTCGAGAGAAACTTGAAATTATTTGAAGAAATTTTAAACTTTTCCGTAATTATTGAAACTTGTGTTAACAACAAATCTATACTGATTAAATAACACAGGCCTGCAAATTCGACACTTTTTTTTCCTCTCTTGAATTTTAAATACAATTATGGTGGTTTGGGACCTCCTGGTTACAAATATGAACTTGGTTTCTTTCCATCACGTCAGAATTTTGAGATATTCCAGTTTTCATGACCTCAAAAATACTGGAAAATCGTGTGTTTTTCACTGTTTTTTTAAATTTTCTCAAAATTCGGACGTGATAGAGCAATTTTGTAAACGGCTCAGCATCAAAAAATACATTAAAAAGCACTCTCATAATTTTAAGAGGGGTACCCTTGTTCGTCTGTGCAGCATTTGAAAACATTTTAATTCAAGCGTTTGTTCAATATCACGCCTAAAATACTCAAGATATTTAAACCATTTTCAATAATTCAGAGATTTTTTTTGTATGAGGGGTACAACACCCCCTTGTCCAATCGATCATATATTTCTTATAAATGTGTTTGACCACCAAAAAAATATCTGGTGCAAATATGGTTTTGATACGTTCAGTAGTATAGGCGTGGTAGTCTTGTATATACAAAAAAGGCACTTAAGTAAAGCTTAAATCACTGAAAATTGTGACGTGCTGGAATTTTTTCACTATTTTTCTCGTAATCAGCACACTTAAATCTATAGAAATCGCTTTTTAAAACTTAGAGAGGAAAACCCATGCAGGACTATGTAATAGTTCCTTTCAGATGCCTTGATAACTTATGAACATTTTGTATTTATTTGCGACCATGAAAATACTCAATAGTTGCAGAAACTACATATTCCTTGGGGATTAAAAAACTGTGATTGTACTTACATTAATTTGATTTGAACTTTCTGATAAATATTGTATATCACTCAATTGTAGCAACGATGCGCACGGAAAGACAAACCTTTTGGAAAAAATATTATTTTTTTGTTATGAGAAAATGAAAAAAAAAAATTATAATGGGCTGAATTGAATTTTATGTATCGGATGTAGATTTTTTTATCATATCGGGATTTTGGGATTATTCGGCCTTTCTATATTTTCCAGCACTTAGAAACTTGTTTTGAATTAATCAATATTTTTCTAATTTTTTCAAGATTTTCCTAATTTGTTTTACATTTTAAGAATTCTTCGACGTAACTGCGCAGTACTTACAATAATATTATGAAAAAAGTAAAAAAATATTAAATTTTGCCTGAATATCTCCATTTCAACGATATACTATAAAATAACCATCTTAAGGGAGTAGTCAGGTAGAAGTAGCGTTTTTGCGAAACAATTTTTTTTCATATAAATTTTAATTCAACATTTTTGATGTTTTTATATGTTATTGTACATATTTTTAAGTAGCAAAAAAAAAAAATTTTCAATTTTCGTTGACTTCCGGTGAAGATATGGGCGACCGGAAGTAGGCCGGTTTTGATGTGGTACCCACGATTTCTCGATTTCAGATCATCTGAAACACAAAAAACAAATTGCATTTTAAAGTACATGTAAATGGCTATCTTGGGTACCAGAACTGGAAAAAAATATTGATAAATAAACAAGTAGTGCAAATTTCAATTTTTTTGGTCTTTTTCAACCTCGTTTTTTGTTAATAATATTGTTAAATATTTATTGGCAGTATTGAATCTAGTACTCAAGATAGCCAAATCTATTACGAACATTTAAAAAAAAAATTGAAGTGAATCGGTACAGTAGATCAGCCGGAATCGTGGGTACCAGTTCAAAAAACACTGTTCTGAGAAAAACGCGTTTAAAGATTTCACTACAAATTATCAATATTATCGACACAATAATACATATTATAATTATTTCTTCAAAACCTGAGTATTGTACTTTATGTTTTTTGGTGCAATTATAAGTGCACGAGTCGGGAAGTAATAGGACTTTTGCAAAACGCGTGTTTTTACGACAGAAGAGCACGATTCGAAAACAAATGAGGCTATGAGCGCAACAGTGGCCTAACCTTTACTTCGTTGATAAAGCAAAAGCACATAACCTGAGTCGGTACAAGCACAAGTTATTTGCTTTTGATTTTTTAACGAAGTGAGGGTTAGGCCACTATTGCGCTCATAGCCTCAAATGTACACTAGTTTTTAAACTAGTTTTTAAACAAGAAACTAGTTTTTAATTACTTTCCGATAACATCTGAGGGAAAAGAAGGTTTCTACATTATTCTTGAGGGCTTAAAGTATCCGAAACGGGAAAAAAAATTTTTTTTTTTTAAAAAACTACCTGACTACTCCCTTAAAGAAAAATAAATTTTTTGAAATTATTTAAAAATTCTTTTTAGCATATTCATGAATACAAATACAACCGCCTACAATCGATGAAATAGTGAAAGTATGAAAAACAACAAGGCCGCCGGTAAAGATCAAATAACACCTGAACTGCTAAAAGCATGCCCCTTACATCAGCTAAGATTCTCCATCCTCTGATTTCCACAATCTGGAGCGAAGAGCGTTTGCCAGTGACCCAAGCGAGTGCCGAAATTATAGAGGAATAACTTTACTCTCAGCACCATCAAAAGTGCTGTCAAAAGTGCTTCTAAACAGGGTAAGCGAAAAACTTGATTCGGTCATCCGAAGGCAACAAACAGGATTCCGGCCAAACTGATCATGCATGGATCAAATCAACACCCTTAGAATAATTGTCCAACAATCATGTGAGTGGCGTGCTTCACTTCAACTTATCTTCGTAGAAAACTTATCCCGAGAAAACATTTGGATCATAAGCTTAGTACGTGCATAATATGAGGGTTGTGTGTTACACAACGGGTTGTTGGTACTGATATTCACCACTAATTCAATCGTACGGCAGGGGTTTTTACTATCACTATCTCTCTTCCTTATCGTTCTTGATGATATCCTAGATAAAGCTCTTAATAATGCCAAATGGGGTATCCAATGGAACTTTACCGAACATCTAGATTCTAGAAGATCTCGACTACGCTGAGGACATTTGCCTTCTATCGTCCAAACGCTCAGATATGCAAAGCAAGATTGAAGACCTTGTCTTGGAATTGCAGAAAGCCGGCCTAAAAATCAACACATCCAAGACTAAAAGCATCAAGCTGAACGCAAACAGAAATGACATCACGTTTAAAGCTGGCAGTGACGACATCGAAAACGTCGACAGCTTCACGTATTTAGGCAGCATTATCTCCATGGATGGAGGAGCAAAAGAGGATATCAACTCAAGAATAGCAAAAGCAAAAGGCGCGTTTGCTCAACTGAACAAAATATGGTCTTCTTCCGTTATATCCACCAAAACGAAAGTGCACTTTTTTGATTCGAATGTGATATCAGTTTTGTTGTGTGGGTGCGAAACATGGCTTGTTGCTGAACAACTAACGAACAAGCTGCAAGTATTCGTCAACAAATGCTTAAGGCTTATACTAAAGATTTGGTGGCCTCGCACTATATCAAATGCCGATCTACATCAAAAATGCAATCAGAGGACTATAGCAAACGAGCTCAAGCTGCGCAAATGGAGATGGATTGGTCACACTCTAAGGAAACCACACAGCAAAGTTTGTCGCCAGGCTCTTGAGTGGAATCCACAAGGCAGTAGAGCACGTGGTAGACCCAAAACCAACTGGAAAAGGTCGCTGGAAAAGGTAATCCAAGAATCAGGAAAGTCGTGGCAAGAGATCAAAGTCATCGCTAAGGATCGCAACAAATGAAGACGTTTCATATTGGCCCTATGCTCTTCCCAAGAGTTAAAGGAGAATACATACATACATACATGCATTTTGGAAATGTTATAACAAAATTTTCAATAGCTTCGTTGAAAGCGCATCCAGAGTGCTTCGAACTTCAGTAGCCTTTCCCTTTAAAAAATTGATATAAATTTAGGGTATTCTTTAAAACGTATAAATGTCTCGAAAACCTCGTAAACTCGTAAAATTTGTCGAAATCAATACAAGGCAACCCCCCGAAACCCCCCGAAAACCTTGTAAACTCGTAAAACTCTAAAAATTCGTATTGATTTTGACAAATTTTATAAGCTTACGAGGTTTTCGGGGCATTTGCTCGTTTTTAGGAATATCCTAATTTTGTTTTTGATAACACCCCATGTTATTTGGAAACCTTACTACCGCTTCTATTCCCCTATATTACTTAATAAATTTTTTTTTTTTTTTTTATACTTAAACCAACCCCTATAAATGCAATGCACCGTGTTGATTTGCAGAAAAGGAAATGGGTTAGAGGGATGGGGAAAAGAGGAGTAGTGTCGATGAACATTTTTCTTGAATCTACCGATGTCACAGCTGCCGGGAAAAACGCTCGCAGGGAGATTATTCCACAACTTGATCGTGCGACCAAAGAATGAATTATCACGATAGTGCAATGTTCTGTTAAACACCGTTACAACGCAATAGGAATGGGCCTGATGAGACGCCCGATTGCTGCGAGAAAATATACGAACTGACGGAACCAGCCCATAAATTTCTCTTGAGCACATCCCATGATAATATCTATAAAAAAGGGTAACACACCCTACGTTACGACGGTGTTCAAGAGAGTCAATAGAAGATACAACAACCGCATCCCCAATCAACTTTATCGCACGACGTTGAACTCTGTCTAGCAGCTCCAAAGTAGTTTTTGGAGCCCCGGCCCAGATGTGCGAATTGTACTCTAGCTTAGGTCTTATATAGGCGAAATAGACAGTCCGAAGATCAACAGGAGTGAAGTATTTCTTACACCGTTTAAGATAACCTAAGCACTTGGCCGCTTCTTTCGACACATCGAATACATGATCTGTCCACCTCAGATCAGCTTGAATCGATATGCCCAGAACGTCAAGAGTTGCTGACCTCAGAATATCTACGCCGGCCATATTGAGGGGTGGAGGGGGACAATCCACTCGTCTGTGAGACAACAGACAGCATTGGGTTTTGCTAGCGTTGTATTCGACCCGATTAGCTCGACCCCACTCAGAGATTGTTTTGAGGTCATTTGTGAGAGTGTCATTCATATACCGGCTTTTTCTCTCAATCTCCTCAGAGCTTGGATGCTTTTTGAAGCAATATGAATGGCAAATACTGCTGTCATCTGCAAAGGAGTGGATTGGATTAATGGTCGATGACAGAAGGTCATCGATGAAAGCAAGAAAAAGAGACGGGGATAGGACCGAACCCTGAGGAACTCCAGCGTTAATGGAGTATTCATTAGATATGGAGCCGTCTACGACAACACGTATAGAACGGCCACTGCAAAAGCTCGTTATCCAACGAGCGAAGGAATCACCGACGCCATATGCAATAAGTTTTGTTACGAGGGCGCTATGCCACACACGATCAAAAGCTGTAGAAATATCCAGAGCAACAACCATACTTTCACCAAGAAGGTGGACACATTGGTTCCACCTTTCAGTGATGAACGCCATTAAGTCACCAGTAGAGCGAGCTCTCCTGAAGCCATATTGGCGATCATTAAGTAATTTGTTGCGCTCTAGATAATTCATAAAGTGAAAGTTTTTAACACTTTCCATAACTTTGGATATTGCAATGGGCCGATAATTATTAGGGTTCGTAGCCTCGCCTTTTTTGGGAACTGGTTGAACATTAGCAATCTTCCAACATGATGGAAATTCACCACAAGTGTAGGAAATGCTAAATAGATTCCGTAATGGACGAGCCAGTGTTGATGAACACTTTATCAACACATGGGCTGATATGCCATCCGGCCCTGACGCTTTGTTAATATTGGGATAAGCAAGGACCCTTTTCACTGCCCTAGTTCGAAAGTGGATCCTTGGCATAGCCGAAGACTTTCTCTCGATGTTGGGCGGTGGTTGATTGCTATCTGGGAGTGTAGCATTCTTAGAAAAGATGCTTGCCAAGAGATTAGCTTTATCAACGGGATCAGTGAAGATTTGGTCGTTCATTAAGAGAGTTGGAATAGACGATGAAGACTGATTCTTCACTCTCTTAACAGATGACCAAAAGTTTTTACTACCTTTCGGTAGTAAAAGGATTCTTTTGCGGATGTCAAGCTCGTGAAGATGCTTTTCGCGCTGAATCGTGGCATTACAGCGATACTAATACTAAGTACTTCAAAAACTCATTCTTTTCCTTTACTGCTTTAAGTCGAAACAAAAAACTTTAATACAGAATAAGCTGATATTGATCTTTGAATGGTTAAAGTTTAGAAGACTTAGGCGCCCATACAGTAAACAATATTGAGGGTCAGTACTGAAGTTTCTGAAAAAAAGTAGAACCTTACGAAGCGGGGAGCGGTTGAGCCCCATTGGAAATTCATTCACAAAATACATGATAATGGCAGAACTAGATTGGTAGCACATCGTGTACAAAATTTGTATGTATGTTTGCATGTTTTATTTGAAATCTCAAGTTTAAATTTATTTTATTATAAAAATTTATTTATTGCACAAATTGTACTTAACAAACCTTAGTTACGAATCAAAAATTCTTTGCCGATATAATATATCCAGATTAAGATTAAAGCAAGAAGTTCAATCGCTATATTGCAGATGCCATTGTAATGCAAAATATCCAAATTAATCTCCCAAAACCTTGGTATTGCCTCCATACAACCTGGGCGTTTCATTAAAATTTCTGTTTTATTACCACATTCAACGGTAGTAAGACCACAGCAGGAATTCGGTATTTCACGTTTTCGAGTTATATAGTCCGTGGGTTGATACATTCCGCAGCACGTATGCTGAAATTAATAGAATAACTATGTAACCATATAGGATGGTATTTATGGATTTATATTTCGCCAAAAAAAAAGCCGAATATTCTCTTCAGCGAACATTCCCTGCTATATATTTGACAAAAGGTTTTTAAGACATAAGTTTAACTTACTTTATTTTGAATAAAATTCATACGTATTTTATAAATGTCATCTTCATAATGTCCCCACCATGATATGCTGATTTCAAATTTAATAGACTTAATTATGTCTGAACGATAGACATACAGCCAAATTAAAAAAGCAATTTGTAGAACAACTATTAAAATTAATAAATTGGTATACTATTTAAAATTTAATAAAGTATTAGTGAAATTCCAGCATTGCTTAAGAATAATATGTACTCACAATCATTATAAAGCAGTTGTTTTGTTTGAGCACAGCATAAAATCCAATACAAGCTACGACAAATATTAAACAGCCGATGATTATGGTGATTATGGGGATTAAATTAATTCTTTGCCCTAAATAAACATCCACTAGACTGGGGAAATCGTTTTTTAGAAGACTTCCAGCGGCAATAAGCAATACACCAAAAATCTTAAATTATCCAATTGGAAATGCAACATTATACCGTTAATCTGCAAAACTCACCACTTGACATAAGTTAACTGTGTAGCACAAATGTTTTGCAAGCTTTCCGTAAAATCTCATTTTGCCAAATACTTTTGGAGGATTTGAAATTATTTGAAGAAATTTTGAACTCTGCCGGAATTGTTGAAACTTATGTTAATGACAAATCTATACTGATTAAATAATAGTTATTTTCAGATGCCTTGATAACTTTTGAACATTTTGTATTTATTTGCGACCATGAAATTTCTCAATAATTACTGAAACATCATGTTGCTTGGGGATTAATAAAACTGTGATTGTACTTACGTTAATTTGATTCAGTGTTGCCAGTTTAGGGGATTTCCCCCTAGATTTAGGGGATTTTAAAAGGTCTAGAGGGCTATCTAGGGGATACATTATTTAGGGGATTTGTTCAGGGGATTTTAAAAAGGTCTAGGGGACATTCAGGGGATACTTTTATGGGATTTATGCCAGCGTAGAAAGATTGTTTTCTAAATATAATGAATATCATAAAAAGTAAACTAAGGAATCTATTAGTAGTAGAGACTGCGGAAGCCATTCTCCGGGTTAAGGATAATTTGTCAAACGAGATATCATTCGAGCCTTCGAAAAGTATGCTTAAAAAGTTTTGCACCACGGACATGTACAATGCTGATGCAGATGAAACTTTAATTAATACTTTGTCAGAGATGAAATGTTCCATATTTAGGGGAAATTTTGTCAAAAGTCCAGAATTTGGGGGAAATTTCGTTATAAAAAATATTAATTTCGTTTTGAAATTTGGAACTTTTTTTTTTTTTTTTTGGTCGCAAAATATAACAATTTCCATTTAGGGGAAATTTCGTCAAAAACTCAAAATTAAGGGGAAATCTCGTGTAATCTGGGGGAAAATAGGAGAACCTACCTGGCAACACTGATTTGATTTGAACTTTCTGATAAATATTGTATATCACTCACTTGTAGTAACGATGCGCACGGAACGACGAACCTTTAGGAAAAAATATGAATTAGCATTGTAATGAGAAAATCAGAAAAAACAAATGTACTGGGCTGAATTGAATTTTATGAATCTGATGTAGATGATGCAGATTTTCTTTAATTTCATCATATTGTGATTTGGGATTATTCGGTCTTTTCAACAATTCTCTTTAACTTACTCAACTTCTTCAATATTACTGCGAATTTATTGGTTTTTAGAACTATTTTATATTTTCCAGCATTTAGAAACTTTTTTTGAATTAATCAACATTTTTCTGATTTTTCAAGATTTTCCTTATTAGTACAATCATTTGGAAGAGTAAAATGATGTTACCTGGAAAGTTTTGCGGGATTTTTGCAAATGAGTTATTTTATATATTTCGATGTGCTCTTTCATGATTTCAACTTTGCTATCTCGAATTGTGTTCGCTCGCGCCGCCATATTGGAAAAAAGGCGTCCAAAATCAGTTTTTTACAAATATCTCTTTAACGGTTACATTTATATTGTGGACAATATTGTAGCCTATAAAATTTTCTATAAAAATGACCATTTAGTTGTTTTTGTACGACTTATAACTCAGGAGATATCCTAATTCAAAATTCGAAAAAAAAAAATAGTAAATTGTACATGCCGCTTATGAGTAGGCACAGTGATGTATTCAGCTTAAAATTACGATAACTCATGAACGGTGAGTCACACGTTTAAAGTAAAAGTATTTATTAATAGGGAAATACTTACACTATAAGCATACATATTGATACATATTGTTCTTTTTTTTCGTATGACCTATAGTTCAGGAGATATTTTTTTAACAAACCTGAAATGAGTCGTTGTTTTCAGCGGTAGTGTTCTGAAGGGTAATTTCATTTTCTATAATCGAGGTTTCTTCAAGATCTTTGTCAACGACCTTCTCTGTGTCCATGTTTCTGTTGGTAAATTCACTTCCAAGAAAGTCTGATGCTGAGAATGTACATATGCGAATTGAAATTAAAAAGTGGTTCATGTATCCTTACAAAAAATGGTTCATTTATCCCCACAAGCCATCAGCAAATTGGAAATAATTTTAAGTTGACATGAGATACTTCAATGTATCAGAATCATTTGTGAAAATGACGGAATTTGTATGTACTTACGATAGCAAGAAATTGTATCGAGTTCAGTGCCACAAGTGGAACACAAGAAACTTTTTTTGGAATAACTTAATGCCACGACTGAAGCACTTTTGGGCGGATAAAGACTTTGTTTATTGATACACGGGACAACAAACGTTTGACGCAACCACAATTGCTTGTGAGCTTAGGTTGCCGACAGAGTTAACAACACACATGATAATCGCACGAAAAATCCTAGATAGTAAACAAATATCCCTAGTGGTTCATATATGCCATTGAGCCACCTTACCCCACTCTCCCTTATTTACGATAATTTTATGAAAAAAATAAAAAAATATTCAATTTTGCCTGATTATTTACATTTCAACGATATTGTAAAATAACCAATTTAGCAAAAAAAAAATTTTTTTGAAATTAAATAAAATTTATTTTTAGCATAAGAATTTTTAAGTTTGTTTGGAGTTGAACCAAGAACCTCCAGGTTGGTAGATATAATTATAATTACAACAAAAATAGTCTGATGAGTCTCTGCGGCGAAAGACGAAACATATGTCACTATAGCCGTGTTTTTAGTCCGTTCCTTGATTTGTCATAATTATGTGTTAGAAAATGCATTGATAGATTTATATGTAAATCGATCTTTGCAATTATATGACTAAAAGTTCAATTAAAAAAAAAAAATCTATTTTTAGCACATTCATGATAATTCTCCTACAATCATATGGACCGCGTTGCTTCACCTCTGTGCCGGTGCCATTTTTATACGATTACAGATACATATAAAAGCAGTCTTACCAAACCTCTACCCTGTAAAAATTCATAACTGACAAACTTTGAACTTCGATATCTACAAACGTGAGTTTTTCATTTTACGATTTGAAAATGCCTATGTTGTTTGGAGGCGTCTTAGCACCTACTTCTTTATCTCGGTGCTTTTCTCATATTTTCCGACTTTCATTGCTTTCATGGTTCTAACGGTTTTTAATGAATGTTGAATTTTGTTTCGAGGAAGCGTGGTACTACCAATTTTTGTACTTATAGCTTTCTTCTGTTTTTTAATTTCTGGTTTTCGGGTCTATAAAAGAAAAACACACAAACAAACATTTATTTTTATATATTAGATCTTCGCTTAATGCCTATGGCTGAGATCTTCAAAATATTACAATTTTGCCTAACCTTCGGTAAACATCCTTCGTTATCAAGAAACTCTACTACAGCTTACTTACCCCTGAGTAGATAATATTTTGACTTTGGTGCAATAGATTCGGTTTCTTCTTTTACAAGAGGGATCTTAAGGCAACAATAAATGTGGGAATCAATATTTGCAAAATTTTCAAATAGAAGCTTTAACGTATCTATAAAATTAATATCGTATTCTTTACCAAATAAAATCAAAACAAGAAACATTAAAGGTAAAATGAGCTTATTGAGATTTTATTATTATCGATTTTATTTTTCGAATTATAATACATTCAGTTTAGAATGGAAGAGAATAAAATGAATCAGGCACTTATCCGGTAAATATTTTGGCATAGTGACCGAATTTTTTTTTACATAAATGTACTTACATGTATGGAAATAATGAATCAACTAAATTCAAGTTAAGAGACTAGGATAAAATCTATCTTTAATGTTAAATAAATTAATTGAAATACTATTGCAAAAGTCTTACAGAAATAAAATAAAAATTCCCCACAGATATATTAGAATATCAACCCAAACTCAATTTAGACTATACTTTACCTGACTTCAGTCACAGATATACAGAATATTTGACAGACATTCAAAAAATGCATTTTCTTCAAGATGTTATAACTCGCTGAAGGTACATCTTTGAAAAATTGTTTCAAACTAAAATTACAGTCCTTGACATTAGCTATTGCATATTAAAATGTTTCCACAAGTTTTCTTAACAATCTGTTAGTAGTTGAGTGCGTTGTTTATTTTCTAATAAAAATTTCATATTTTATAAAAAAATATCCAAGTAAAGATTAAATCAATAAACTCCACTGGTATAATTGAAATGCCAATGTAATACAAAATGTCCAAATTTATATACCAAAACCGTGATATTGCATCAATGCATCCTGGGCGTTTTAAAAATATTTCCGTTTTATTGCCACATTCAATGATAATGGGACCACAGCATGAAGACGGCACTTCACGACTTAGTCGGACATATTCGTCTGGTTCATACAGGCCGCAACATTTAAGCTGAAATTAAAAGTAAAATTGAATTTTCATTTAAAATAGTTAATGATATATGTAGGGGAAGAGTGCCGGATGTGGGCACCTTTTTGTTTTCGACTCATAACTTTTGACCAAATTTATATTATGCAGACATATTTGGAATCAATGGAAAACTAGAGACCTTAGCTAACTACTGGTGAAGAAAGTAAATTGATTTTGTTAGTTGGAAAAATTTATATCAAAAAAATAGTGAAGAGATCATTTTTGGCAAAAAAACAATTTTTGGTTCGGTACCCTTAGACAATCGGCTAAAAATGGGAAAATATGAAGTTAAACGCAATCAAATGGAGAAGAAAGCAAAATTAAATTATTTTGGAAGCATTGACTCACACATATCGTCGGGTTAAAACTACAACTAGAAATCTACATATACCGATGTTTTGAGTTAAGTATACAGAAACATGCTCTATGGCCCGGTCTAGTCGGTTTTTTGAGATGTAGTCCCCACCCAATTTTACATAAAGAATAAAAAGCAGAAAACAGCAAAATCCCATACAAAAAACAAATTTCAAAAAACTTAAAACGCTTTTTTCTCAAAACATGAAAAATGTTGTTGTCTAGTTGTAGTTTTAACCAGACGATATTCAACAAACTCTGCCCAACGGCTTCAACAAAATCAGTGTCACTGAAAACGTCTAGATCGAATGGCATCATGCCTGTTGCCCTGAAACCAGACTTGATTGTCTTTGGCGTCAATGCCAGATCAATTGTTTTGCAGACTAATCCGGCTAGGTGTCGTAATTTCTAGCCCTTGTTGATAGAGCAAGTTCGGGTAATGTGGTTATCTGTTTTCTTTTTCGCCAATTTCTACCAAAGTAATGGTAGTAGGTTAGTTTGGTCAATAAATTAGTATGAGTTATTCTAAGGATTTTACTAAAATATTAACATTTTCAAGCGTGAGACAGAAAAATTGACAGTACCTAAAAATAACTGAAAAGAAAAGGTGTCATCCACATTACGATCACCCTGTCCATTTCCTAAAGTAGTACCGTTATTCGCAACTTTTGTTGACTAAAAGTCGAGTAGTATTATTTAAGATTATAATTGCTATAAAATAGCTGTATAGGGTTATTAAAGAATATTTTTTTAGTAAGATAAACCAAATTTATACTAACATATGAATAAGAAATAAGAGAGACCGAATCATACGTAAAATAGTACTCCATATTACTCAAACTCAAACATATAATTAGCTTTTTAAGGTGTAATAGCAATCCATCTTTCCCCCCTCCCTCTAACCTATTTCCTTTCTTCAAACCAACACAGTGCTATGCATTTATAGGGGTCATCCCCTGAGCGTTGGTTTCAATTAAAAAAAAAAAAAAAATAATAAGGGGTAGTCCACATTACCCGAACACATCACTTTTTTGAAATAATCTTTTAATATACAAAAGAAATGTAAAATCAGACGTGTTTACACATTTTTTCGTTTAATAATAGCTCCGCAAATGCATTAGAGCTATTTGAATTTTAGAAAACAGAGTTCTGAGGAAATAATTTACTTATTCAGAGCGTACTAAAAAAAATTCAAATTGACCTCACAGCATATGTAAGAAATTGCACACTTGTAAGGAGCAAAATAGAAAAGCCGAAGAGCGTAAAAACTATGTTTTTCCAGCTTTAATATGCACAAATAACCAGAATTGTTATACATATATGGGAAATAAAAGGGTGCACCACATTACCCGCATAGTCCACATTACCCTAACTTACTATATTGCTCTTTTGCCAAGCATGCATTTTTTATACCAATTTATGCCCGCCATCTGCTCCTCGGTTAACTTGTCTGGAAACTCAATACCGAGATTTTTGCAAAAAGGGTGTGCCACCTTACCACCCACACTTCATGGAAACAATTTTTTTCTGCGATATCTTTAAGCGGCCTATTGGTTCTTTCCATTCCACTAAAAAACCGGTAAAAAGGCGTAAGAACACCATTTAAATTAATAATGTTGGCATCCACGACGATATTTCAATAAAACACACGCTTTAATTAAAAAAAAAGAGGGGTGCCCACACCCGAACCAAATGGGGGCACACACTCAACTTTGACAGCCACTTTGAAAAGCACTAAGCATATTGTGTTGTGTGAACATTCAGTTTTGAATAACAAAATATAATAAGTTTACTGCATAAAAATAGATTACATTTAGCTTTTCGATTGATTCACTTCGATGTGTCGCATTTGGAAAATGATTGAAAAAAACTTTTGTGTTGACTTTCACTTATTCAAAAATTATTTTCCTCTCAGCACAAAGCAAATGCGTCTCTTTGCTCCGGTATATACACAAAAACTTCGTGTTGGACAAATACGCGCTTAACATTTGTCACAACAGCCGCATTTGTCTTCTGTCAAAAGTTACGGGGAGGTGCACACACCCGAACCATGCCCACCGACTGCACTCTTCCCCTATATTATATGTATTGGAAGCAATCCACGCCAAGTGTACCAGTTGAAAATTTTTTTTTCTCCGATTTCGCTGAAACTTGGCAATATGGTAGATCCGTTGTGCAAGAACAACAATCCGGGAGGTCCTATTGCCATTTGTTGTTAAAATACAGGGTGTTGAAGTTGTTGTTGTTAGTCATTTTCTTGAAAAGGCTGTTTTTTCAAAAATTTTTAGCTTACACCAAAGCTTGTTATTCTAAGTAACTGGTCCCATTTATTTTAAAGTGTTCTTTTTATAAAAAAATATTACTTTGTGAAAAAAAATTTTTTTCACCAAAATTTTTTAAACTTAAGAATACTTTTGAATTTTTTTTAAAAAACACCCCTAAAATTTTTCTTATGCTCTAATTAAAAGTACTTTTAAAAAAAATCTAAGGGTGGTTTTTAAAAAAAAAAAACTCAAAAGTATTTTTAAGTTTAAAAATTTTGGTGAAAAAATGAAAATGACTAAAAACGCCAACTATAACACCCTGTATTTTGACAACAAAAGGTACTCGGACCAAATCCTCCCGGATTGTTGTTTTTGCACACCGGATCTACCATATTGCCATTGCTGGTACGTGGATTGCTTTATATGTATGTATATTGCATCCTCTTAATTTTCAGTGAAAACAACACCAGTACAAAGTACATTCGACTGCATACATATGTGAAACAAAAAGCTTATAGCATTTTTTTTTTGTGCCTGTGCTATCTATCAACTAAAAAATAAATGTTTGCAAAATCAGACACCGAAAATTAGTTTTTTTCAATGATTTTTTGAAAAAGGTACCATTGTGCGAGAGCCGTGACTTGATAGATAGTTCCTAAAATTTATGTTTAACTTACTTTACTTTGTAAAAAGTTTACTTGTTTAATATCAACTTCTTCACGCCTCCACCAAACAAAAGCTTGACCTTCAACAAACTTGAGAATGCCCACGCGATTGATATTAATCCATATGAGAAATGCAATTTGTTGAACAAGTAATAAAATTAATAAATTGCCATACTATTCGAAAAATAAATTTATATGAGTATGAATGAAAATTCCACAATTATTTAAAGAAAATATGTACTCACAATCATAAGAAAGCGATTGTTTTGCTTAAGGACAGCATAAAATCCAAGGCACGCTACGAGAAGTATAACACAGCCATTGATAATGGTCACAATGGGTAATGATTTTATACTTTGAGCATAATGATTGCCTTCTAATGCTGGAAAACCTTCTTGTATCCAGCATCCAGCGATAGTAAACAAGATGCTAAAAATCTTAAAATTCGCACAGAAGAAACTTATGATTTTTATAAGGGTAAGTATCATAATGTTAAGTAAGTAAAAATTTAACTTTCAGTTAAACCTAAATATTTTTATAACTAAAAATGTTGAAAATTAACTTGTTCATAAATATTTGTAAAGACTCACCATTAGACATGAGTTGATAATAAGTAATATATATTGTAGGAAATCGCCAGTGAACTTCATTCTGCCACTTTCTAATATTCAACTCCTTTACACGTCAAAGTCTCAAAGATATGTCAAGATCAGATGAAAAAAAGTGTACTAAAATATTAAAACATTATTTATACGATAGAAAAAAGTGAGAATGGAGCGTAAAGTAAATTACACTGATTTAGTTTAAACAAAAAAAAAAACCTATCGATCCGTAGTAAGTATTTAAAACTTTACAACTTACATAAGTGTAGAACTCCAAAGCAAATTGAATATACCACAATATCTATTCAGTTTCTTTATAAACACATATGAACGTATGTAAGAAGACTTATTTGGAATTGTTCAATAAAAATTTTTTGCTGTAGTTTGAACACTGTCATATGCCAGATGGCTTGGTAAAATTTAATTATTTTTTTTATATATTAACTAGTACAAAGATTCTTAATATTTATAAACAGAAACATATTCCTTGGGGATGAAACAAATTGTGACTGTACTTGTATTAATTTGATTTGAATTTTTTGATAAGAAATATATTTCACAAAAAGTATTTCTTTCCGTAAGAACATTTAAATTTTATATTGTACTACCATGAATATTTGTTTAACTTTAACGTATGAACATATGTAGATAAGACTGCTTCGAAATATATAAATTTCCTGTATGCTTTTGTACAGGTTTTTTAGTAGAAAGGACCAAAAATAATAATTCTGGTGCAAGTAGAACCCTTAATATTATTGTAATATTTACTGGTGGCGCATCCTCTTTTTTGTTTTTAGTATGACTTCTTGCTACAAAAGTACTTTTCTAAACAATTTTGTGTACATCACGTGAAAGAGAAAATTCAGACGATTGAAGCCGATACCATTGGAGAGATCATACAACTTTTCATTAAATAGTTCTTAATAATTTTTTTCGTAAAAATAACACTGCAGTACACAGAGAAAACAACATTGTCAAAAATGGCAGAAACGTAGTTATTTTAACCACGTGGAGACCCAAATTTTGAGCATGGCGTGTTTGTGGCAGTTTTTACAACGCACGTTGCTAAATAATAAAAAAAAGAAAAAAAACAATTTTGAATTAATTTCTAATTTTTTCCTGTCAACGGCAATGAAAACAGAAAACAGACATTATTTTCTATTTTTATTTTCAATATTATGCTTTAAATTAAATATTTTTATGTTTTGATATTGGGGAGATTTGAACCTGGAACATGTCGTGTGATAGATGCGGACGTTAGCAACTCAGCTACGGGCATCATTATTGTGAAGTTGACTGAAAGTCAACTATGTTTCGTGAGTGTTTTAACACATTGACTGCCAGACTAATTTTTGAATTGTTTCCCAGGGTGCCAAAAATTTTTTTTTTTTAATTTCATGTTTTATATGAAATAACATTCATTGTTAGGTGTTTAGTTGCGTTTCTACAACTTTTGGAAGTCCTAGAAAAGATTGAGTCCTGGCTATGGAATATCATAGCCACGGCACCCTATGTAAAGATAGACGACTATCTGTTTGCCAAGTGCCACGGCTATTATTTTCAATAGCCAGAAAGAAAAAAGAAGTGTTATAAAGTTAACAGTACTGTATATAAATATATATGGAACGTTTCACGTCAACCGGCCACCTCCGTCGCGAGAATTTGTGGGTACGGAAAATATAGTTTTGGATCCCAAAATTTTCGTTTTTTTAAAAGCTTTCGAAAGCCCAGTGGCGCTTTTAAAAATTTCAAAATGGCGACGTTGTTAAACGCGCCGAAAACGGGCGTAAAATAAATTTTTTTTAATATTTCGACGTAAATTTCATCACCCTGGGCTTTTGGGAGTCGCTGATTACGAATCTGAAGCCAGAATTTGAGAATTCTTAAATTCAAGATGGCAAATGCACACATTGTGGGAAAATCCTAATTTTGACCAAGTCGAAAAAATCAAGCTAGAGTTTGTCAAATTCGTCCAAACTTACACAAATAGCTAAGAAATATTAAGGTATACATTGTTTGAGAACCCTAGCGTTATTTTTTCGACTTCTAGCTATTAGAATTTTCTCACACTGAAATAGTTTTTACTATATCTCAAAATAAATGTCTATAAAATCTAAGCAAACCACAAACTCCTCAAACCAAGTTCACTTAGCACTAAGAGTGGTACTAGTCTTTCCATTTTGTATTGGATTTTGTTTCTAGAGGCTATGCATTTTTCATGACGACGCAAAATAACAAAAAAATTACTGGCTATGGAAATCTAGAGCCACAGGACTGAATAAAACTGCACTGGCAGTCAATGTGTTAACTACGTTTCGTTGCTGATTTGAGTTTAACAACGCTTCGCGAGTATTTTGACTACATTTCGTTGCTGATTTAGATTACACAACGCTTGGGAACCAGCGTTTGTGAGTGATTTTGCAACGCACCATACAAATATGAGCTTGGAGCGTTGTTTAATCAAATCAGCAACGAAACGTTGTTAAAATACTCACGAACGTAGTTTTTTCTTCGCTCTGTGTAGTTTTTAAAGCTTAGGATCATTTTAAAAATTAAGATAAAATTATTTTATAATTAGTACAGTCATTTGGTAGTTTTATCAGGAAAGTTTTGCGGGACTTTTGCAAATGAGTTATTTTATAGATTTCGATGTGCTCTTTCAGAATTTCAACTTTGCTACCTCGGGTCGCGTTCGCTCAGTTTTTTACAAATATCTCTTTAACGGTTGCATGAATATTGTGGACAATATTGTAGCCTATAAAATTTTCTATAAAAATGAGCTTAGAATTGTTTTCGTACGACTTATAACTCAGGAGATATCCTAATTCAAAATTCGAAAAAAAATTAATAAATTGTACATGCCGCTTATGACTGGGTACAGTGATGTGTTGTGCTTAAAATTACAATAACTCATGAACGGTGAGTCACACGATTAAAATAAAAATATGTTTTAACAGGGAATTACTTTCACTATAAGCATTCATATTGTTTTTTTTCGTATGACCTATAGTTTAGGAGATATTTTTTAACAAGCCCGAAATTTAGAAAAAAACCGTTTTATCAAAATAGCTCCAAAACGGTTCGTCCTAGAAAAAAAAGTTCATTCATTTTGTAGAACGTTCAATTTTCTATAAGAGTCTATTCGAACTGTTTTTTCGTCAGACTTACCCTTTATGAGATATCGTGACTTGAAAATCATTCAAAATTGAACATAGCAGTGCGCATAGTACATGTCCAAACCAACGCAGAAATAATTCAACTCAATAGCTTTTGTATCGGGAAAATATTTCGTAAATCGGAATTAAGTCCGAAGAATTTGTGGATATAACACCCATTTAAGAAATGGGGACTATGTCATGGCACCGCCATAAAAAAAAAAGGTTTTTTGGGATTTTCCAGGAAAGTTTGGGGTTTTTTTGATGAGCTCGAAACTAGCTCGAAATTCGTGTATCAAATAATATGATCACCAAATATTCTCATGGGTTCGTCTGGCTGAAAAAATAAAGCAAGCCCTAAAAAATCTGTTTTGGGATTTTCCGGGTAAATTTAATTTTTTCCGGAAAACACTTCATTCAAGGTCAGCTCGAAACTAGCTCGAAATTACTGCGTTAAAAGATTTTATCGCTAACTCTTCCTGCGGAATCGTCTGGCTGAAAAATTAAACTAAGCTATGCAGACAAATTTTTCCGCTTTCCGGAAAATAGAAAATTTTCCAGACAGCTCGAAATTACTGTTGAAAAGCTCGAAAATAGGTCAAAATTTTTACTTAAGCTTATAAAAAGCGATATTATTAGTGAATACTTATTAAGTATGGTTACCTTTAATGTACCTTATCGCCCAACTAGAAATTTTGAATTTTTCCATCTGCGTCATCATAGAACTAACTACATGCTTCAAGAGCCACTTCGACGCTCTTGTAGTGATTTTAACATGGTTTTTAATGTAATCGATTTTAATGAATCCTTTCATCAAATTAATAAAAAAATTATAGATTACTTGGAAAACATCATTCTGTAAGATTGCAGCGGCTTGTCACAGAGTGCTACTTTGCTATTTTCTTTAAGAACTAAGCGTCCATTGTGCACGCGTTCTTTTGAATTTCAGCATCCACAGTCCATAACTGTGCCAACTCTTTACATCGCTTAGCTGCGGTATCATTTTCAGCCGACAAGATATACAACGATTATTATGACATGCATCGTTACATCATCCACTAATTTCATTTAGATGGCAATTCATCGTACCAGCTTCCACATAGCGTTTCATCTAACGCTGTGGCCATACCGCTCCTTCCAGCGCTTTCGTAGAGATAGTGGTTGCAATGTATAGCGTCCATCTAGCGCTATGGTGGTTCTTGAGCACCATTCTCTGCCGTGCCATAGCTCCTGGGCAAAGTGTTCAGAAAAGCAATTTAAAAAAACTCTTGCGAGTATTCTTTCAAATTGCATATTTCAATAATGCTTTGTTCCGGTACTATTTGAACCACCTTGTTTGTAACCACTACTTTCGGATCCAGCCGGCTGTTACCTGGCTCTTATTTGTGAGCTGTTTTTATACGAAATTATAATTTTTAGTCTCTCTCATTTGTTTTAATGTTTATATTTTTCAATTGTATTATAAAAAAATCATTATTGTAATTTATAAGGGCATTCAGCTCAGTAAATGAAACTTAAATAGATAAATAAACTAAAAAACATCGAAATTCATCCCGCCTGTATGGCTCACTTTATAGACCTTTCTGATCCGATGGATGCAAATATTTAAATTAAGTTTTCTTGATATTAGAGAACACTTTTTTCGGTTTTTTGTATAACTGAAATTTTGATTTCATTTTACCTGTTAAGTAATGTTAGCTCGAATAGATAAAAACCACAAATAGTAAAAGTGCTTTTTTTAACGAATATTTATATGTTTTAAACAGTAAAATGAATAGTGCACATAAAGAATTAATTTATATATTTTACTGTTGGTAGTGCCTTTCTATTTCTGCAATGCAAGATCCAAGCCAAAAGTAATGCAACACATTCAATCACCATGATGCCAATACCACAATAATGCAAAACATCCAAATTCCAATTCAAAATCTTAAAAAGTTTCGCAGTACAACCAGTACGTTTTTCATAAATGGCACGCTGACATTTAAGGGTCAGTGAGCCACAGCAAGAATTGGGCGTAGCGACACCATTTCTTTCGTAGTCGTCATTGTTATATAAACCGCAACATATATGCTGTTATTTAAAGAAAAAAATAAAACATATTAATATACATATACACAAGGAAATCCAAGAATCGGGAAAGTCGCGGCAAGAGATCAAAGCCATCGTAAGGGATCGCGACGAATGGAGATGTTTCACATTGGCCCTATGCTCCTCCTAGGAGTTAAAGGAGATTACATACATACAATATATACACATATATTTGTTCATAAGTTCCTTTAAACACTGAGAATTATTTCATTAGTGACACATAGAATTTTTTTTTTTCTGAAAAATCTTGTTCATGGTGCCAAAATATCCTTCATTAATTGTCTGTATTTCTTTCTTTGGCTGCAAATGTATGTGCAAATTTCAATAAATTACTTACTTTAAGTTGAATATTATCTATTTGCTTAATATTCTTTTCATAATCAAACATCCAGTTTTGATGATTTTCTTCTCCGAATTTCATTAAAATATTCCAACGTTCAATATAGGTCCAAGTAAAAAAAGCAATTTGAAGCATCAATAGAAGAACCAATACATTAGTATACTATTTAAATAAAAATGTACATGCAAATAAAATTAGAGACCCAAGAGTTATTTTAAAATCTACATACAAACATAATCCAGCAGTTGGATTTCCTGATGACAGCAAAAACACCAATGTACGATACAAAAAATGCTGAACAGCCAAGCACTATAGCCACCATATTGATTACCCGAATGCTTAGCTTGTGAGTCTCATAGTCGGGCGTCTCATTTAACATTGCAGCTCCAGCGAAAACAAACAATGTGCCCAAGATCTAATAGTAAAGGTGTTAAATTGTGTTGCAATTTATATCGTGGATCGCAAAGCCATTGATAGTCAAACCCTGTACACGTACAAAACTTTGAAAACCGTTATAGTAACTTGTCTTTCGACATTAAACTCTCTTATAAAAAATTATTTTCTTTAAATCATGCATTATACTTTTCAAATATTTTCTGATTGTTGTTTTTTATTAATTCTAAAATTGTTCATCTACCAAATATTGCGACTCATTTTTACCGTGCACATGTGAAATGTATGATGCTTTCATCGCTATGCACGTGAGTACAAATAAACACAAGTGTGCAGTTTGGCCATCAATGATTTATACTCACCACATGACATAAATTAATGAGATGTAGAATATGCGAGTATTTAAAAGACTTTCCAAAAAACTTCATGATGCTGCACTTTTGAAAAAAAAAAAAACAATAACACTTAAAAAGGAAAATCTACTTACACTCATAAAAATAAGATTTTGTTTGTTTGTTTGTATGTTTGTTTTTTATGGACTCGGAAACTTACAGGGCGATTTGAATAAAATTTTTACAATACCTTAGTATTATAAAAAGCTAGGTCATAGGCTAAAAAAGTGGGCGGTGCCACATCCCCCTAAAAATTTATTCTTAATAGCTCTGACACTAATTAGTGCTAATAATTGAAATTGGATATATGTATATAGTGAAATAGGAGAAATAATTTTTACTGAAAAAATGGGCGGTGCCACGCCTCCAAAGAAATAAATTCATCAGATCTCTAAAAATATTTAACAGAAATGGATGAGATTTGGTATATGTATTAAGAGTACCGGGATAAATAACGTCCATTGAAAAAATGGGTGGTGCCACGCCCTTAAAAAATGTCGTCATATTTCTAAAAGTATTTAACTCACAAAGATGAGATTTGGGACACATTTAAAATGCATCGGAACAATTTACATCGCTAAAAAAATTTGATGCCCCGCTCCCAGTTCAAGACAAGATGTAGCAACGCACACCGGGAAATGTTAGTTCACAGTATATTTGTTAAGAAATCGCTTTAACTGATTCTGGAATTGGTATGTGTATTGTTTGCTTTCCCGTAAAAAACTATGTGATTGTGTGATGAAATGATTATACATATTGTATAGGCGGTAGTCGTGTCCGTTAACCAATTTCGCTCATTTTCAATCCGCCTAGCTAACTTTTACGGCAAAAACAGAGTTCAGAGTTTCATTAAATTATCTTGGTCTTTTAAAAATATTTTTGAAAATTATGAGGAGGGTATTCCTTAAAACTTGTAAATGCCTCAAAAACCTCGCAAACTCATAATGGTTATCAAAATCAAGACGAACTTTGACAGTATTACGAGCTAAGAAATATCTAAATGGAATTTTATTATTAGAATTTTCTTAATTTACTTGAGAGGTAAAACTAACTAAGTGCAAAAACTAATTTTTCTCATTTTTTGATTATACTATTGCAATAAAAATTATTGTCAATTATTGTTAAAAGCTTTTATTTTCACACAACCCACAATTTTGTCGACTTACGTAATTTTCCTATTTTTCAAACGCTTTTTGTGGTAAATCGATGTTTTTTCCGAAATAAAAATGTGTCGCTTAGTGAGTTTTACCTCTCAACCGACGATCTAAGTAAGCTTTAGAAAAAATATAAAGTATAATTTTATGAGAAATTGGGCTCAATTCTATTTTGCTTAAGTCAATTTAAGCTGTTTTTTCTTTCTGATTTTCCGACTGCTCTGGTCTTGGTCTTAATTTTCTCATCTCTAGCCACAGATATGAAATGAGCCTGTGTATGGCATTTTAGAAAAATTAAGGGTTAACTAAATCCAAATTTGAGCGTCGAATAAATTAAAAGTGTAACTTCGGGTATTGTGATATGGTCGGGTAATGTGATATACCAGCTTAATTTCTTAAACAAACATTTCTCTACAAGATTTTCTTGCAACGGTCGAAAAGATGCTTACAACGTTCCCATATAAAAAAGACTTCGGAAGAGGGAGTTAAAAATATTGAAAACAGAACAATAAAGAAGAGACCTGAAAAGAGTCCAGAGAAAAGACCAGAAAAGAAATTTTAAGTATTAAAAACTATAAAAGGAAAGCTTTGGAAAGACAGTTTCTCGAGCAAAAGGCAGGAACCGAGCTCCGACAATGATCAATGCACTGAAACTCTACCCGTTTTGCAATACACAAGTCCTTCTAGGTGGACACAAAAGTCCAAACCTGGGTACAATGTTTGTGTCTTCCAAGACGATATGCGTTTTTGTGTATGAATCTTGCTCCCAACTTTAATTACATCATCTAATATTTTTCTTACTTACATATACAGCTGTGTGCGAAATTATAGCAGTAGCATATCAAATACTAATAAAAGGGTTTTTTCTACTTTGATCATTAAATAAAATTAAAATTTTTCAAAGTTGAAATGTGTGTCATTAAATTGCAATTTTAAAAAACATACAAATGTATTCAAGGTTTATTAAACTGCTCTACGAAAATGGTACTAAATACCAAGAAATGGGTAGAAAAGTCAAAAACAAGAGGCTGAAAACGATAGCTAGCGATAGCTAGGGAAAATCCATTTTGATCTTCACATAAGATTAAAGGAAGGCTGAACCTCACTGTAGACTCTTCAACAATAAGAAAGAAGCTTATTGAAGCCAAGCTCTATGGCAGAAGTCCCAGGAAAGTGCCACTTCTTCAGCCAAGACATGTCCAGGCTAGAATAAAATTTTCGAAAGAGCATATTTATTGGCCAACTTCAAAATAGCGGAACGTGTTATGGGCGGATGAGACGAAACTGGTATTGTTCGGCTCTAGAGGACGGAGACAATATGTTCGAAGGCCACCTGGAGCTCCATTTGACCCAAGATATGTTGTAAGAACCGTGAAGCATGGCGGCGCAAAAATTAATGTTTGGGGCTGCTTTTCGTACTGTAGTACAGGCCCTGTTTTTAGGATAAAGGACAATATGGATGCACCTTTATATGTGGAAATATTAGGGTCTACTATGTTGCCCTACGCTGAATAGGAAATGCCGCTGAATTGGGTGTATCAGCAAGACAACGACCCAAAACACACCAGCAGATTAGCAAAATTTTTTTTTTTTTTTCAAATAAAGTTGAGGTCATGAGCTGGCCAGCACAGTCTCCTGACCTAAACCCAATCGAGTACCTTTGGGCTGATGTTAAGGAAGCAGTGGATAAACAAAATCCCAAAAATGTGACGGAGTTGTGGGATACGGTGCAATCAGCATGGAAGGCCATTCCTGTCGAGAAATGTCAACGTCTGGTTGATTCTATGCCTCGAAAGTGCGCAGCTGTACTAGCCATCAATTACCATTCAACCAAATATTAACCATTTAACTTTTTTTCTTTGATTTGTGGCATTTGGAAGTGTTTTCGATCAAAATTGTAGATTTTTCACAAGTAAATTTGGCCGTTTCGTGAGTTTTTGCGTTCTTTAAGGAGCACGAAGCCCAATGTTATGGATATAAGCATTAGTTTCTATTCATTAGACATAAGGCAATTAAATGAATTTGAAAAATTAAATGCATTTGTTTTAATTTACATGTTTTTTTAATACAAAGATTTCGTTACATAGCACTGCTATTATATCGCACACAGCTGTACATGTGTTCGCTTTTAACTTTCTTTATGAATTTATGTATTTTCATTGGAAAATGTATTTATTTTTTTTTTTTTTTTTTGTTCTTTTAGTTCTAGCTGTTATAATTTTTCATAATATATTTAATAAAACAATCCTAAGGGTTGATTTTAAAACTATATTTTTGTTGTATTTTGATGTATCACATTACCCGCCACTTTTATCAAGTGGTATAATTTGGATTTTTCCAATTTTGCTGAAATATCTCCAAATTGACTTGCCGTATAGAACTCGGAAGCGGTAATACGTATATACTACACAATGCATTGAGAAACCATTCTACATAAAGCGGTAGCAGCTTTGTTTCATAAATAACGTGTATTTTAAAAAACAAAAATGTCTATATCACATTACCCGAAGTTACTCTATAGCGATTTTCTTTTTTTTTAAGTGTTTCACGAAATATTCGGCGTTAGGCAATAACGCCCAATAAAATAACGCCCAAAAACAAGAACTAAATAACTCCCAAATTATTTTCATACACATTTGGGCGAAAATCATTTTGGAAATAACGCCCAAATTATTTAAAAAAAAATAAATAACGCCCAAAAACAAAAAAACGAAACAACGCCGAAATAAATTTTGGGCGTTTTTTCCAAAATCATTTCTGCCCAAATTTAAATGAAAATATTTTGGACGTTATTTCCTTTGTTTTTGGGCGTTATTTCATTTTTTTGGGTGTTATTTCGTTTTTGTTTTGGGCGTTATTACGTCATTTTATTTTTTGGGCGTTATTACTTTTTTTTTTTTTTGGGCGTTATTTCCTAACTCCGAAATATTTTTTTTTTTTTCACATTTTGAAATGCGATAAATCTTACAAAATAAAATGCCAAACTTCGCGATAAGTTCTTACTGCTACGTTAGTTGTGACCGACTCAGTTAAGTAAAGTAAGGAATCAATTTTGGTTTGAATAATACAATTTAAATTCTATTTTTTTTTTTTTTTTTTTTTTCTTCTTAAACTTTTGACAAATTCATAGTTAAAATATAACAAATAGCGTTTATGAATATCTTCACTTAAATACACTCTTTATTCAATATTAGCAGTTTTCTTCGTTATATTTCTATAAACAAAAATATTATCCAACACTCTTGTGAAAATAACTTCAGAAATCTGAATGTAAACGTTTTAATATCGAAAAATACATCATGCTTAATCACTTAATCGTTTCTTACATTTTAATAAAATTTCTAAATAATTACTATCACAAAACCCTTGAGAATAGATGTAAAATTTTATTTACTTTATATTGATTTGAAACTTGTAATCACATTGACATTTGGGGCTGTTATGACATGCTACTACTATTTTATCTCTTTAGGGGGCTGTACATAAACCTCGGGGAGGTTTTAAGTTTCATTCTGTGTCATCTTGCTTTAATATTCCAATTAAAATTATGGCCAAAACTAAAGCCACTAGTTCTACGAGCATGACACCAATGCTACCATAAAGTGCAAGATCAAAATAAAATGCAATGAAATTGACAAATTGACCTTTGCAACCAAAACGCAGAAAATAATCATTATATTGACACTCCGCTTCCAAGTCGCCACAACATGATCTTGGTACTTCCTTCTTTG